>JASDDO010000018.1:365278309-366478309 GCA_030015575.1 Agapanthus africanus
TTTAGTTATTGCCTTCTGCACACCCTACTTAGGCTAATTGGTTTTCTTCATTCCCTACCTTTCGGCACTTGCCTATGCTTTGGAATAAGACTATCCAATAAGCGTAATAGGTGTACTCTCCTAAACCAAGGAGCCCTCGCAATCTGAGAGAAGGTAATAATAAAAGACAACTGAATAAACCAATTCTATTTCTCCTGAACCTTGATCCATCCTCGAAGAAGTCCCTCCGAGTTCGTATATAACCATACGATGGATCTATCCAATGGAAGTGGATGTCCGTAGTAATACGGGGTGTTCTGAGAAATCCAAAGGGTAAAAGAAGGAGTGGCAATGACTTATGCAACTCAGACAATCCAAAAGCCAGTATTTTAAGAAGGTTCGGTCAACCTGGTCACTGAGTCATAGTCTAGGGTCGGTCAAAGGTCGCTGCCAAAGAGAGAGAGAAAAGAAACACTCTGCGTGCACTCTAACCTAGATCAGAATGGTTATCACTTTATCTAATCTGGAAACCTCCCACTGTCCTGTCAAATTCTCCTCCAAACCTGAAAGAAGAATCAATTGGGATCACCCGAAGAGCAAACCAACTCATCAGTGGGAATCGGGATCCAACTCTCATCGCATGATAACGTGATGGAATGCATCCACGTTACTCATACTCCAGAAGGTATGCGCATACTTGGCAAGTTTCAGTTTCTTTAGAAACTCCCGATAAGATTTTTGCCCCATGCTCTTATAACCTTGGCTTTGGTCAAAATGTCATAAGTCACATGCCAAGTTCTACCCGTCACTATCTTGTCAATTTGAACCCACCCGCACATGCCCCTGACTTTGGCCAATCGGCAGAACGACTGTCCCAAACCAACTCATCTATCTATGCAACAATTGAATACCCAGTTGCTACCAAACACTATGCCTTAACTTTGGCTAAAATGCATAGCTTGAATACTACTGAATACCCAAAAGAAGTGACGGAGGGCTACGGCTGGTTTTTTGGCGAAAAAACCTTTAACGTAGTGAACTTGATATCGCTGAAGGAACCTGATAGCTTTTTTTTTTTAAAATATAGTGGCGAAAACCTTTTGCTAAAGAGGTCATTCCCGGTGAAGGGATCTCGGCTCTTTCCTCGTGGAATGAGGTGCAGGATATTCCACTGAATACCGCGATGCAAAGCAACTTGTAATCGACTATAGTGAAGTTATTACCCTGACGCAAACTTCTGCCCAAGGGGTCAGTCCCGGTGAAGGGATATCGGCCCTTGCCCCGTCGAATGAGGTGCAGGATATTCCACTGAATACCGCTATGCAAAACAAAAGGAAACATCTTTGTAATAACACTTTTTAAATTGTTCCAACAACTGCCAAATAGGTTTGTTTTACTTTGCATTGATCAGAATCAACGCAGTCCGATCAATCAATCACACCAGAAAAGAACGAAAATAAAATGTACGTATATGCCATCCGCATTCGTCACTGGGTCCCGTCATCACCCGTTAGGTTACTTAACTAACGACAGAGCGGGGACTGGACTAGCGCGGGTGTAAAACATATACAACATCTAATAGTATATAAACCAATATACAATAATCGCTCCAGGCGTGATAATATGCAACATTACAGAAAAGTAATAAGCATCACAGAACAATACAGATAATCTGGGATCCCCGAGTTTCACAGAGCCGCTGCTGAAACCCGACGTTCCCCTGTCGTGTGGATAGCCTGTGCAATGAAACCTAGACCCCTACGGGTGCGGCAAGTTACCCGCCAAAACCTGAAGCGAGGCAGCCTCCTACAGCAAAGTGAATAGACCACCCTGCACTTCACGGAATCCGGTAGCTTGAGCACCCCTCCTTGGGTCAACCTGTACCCCCTACGAGTGCGGCGAATAGTCTGCCAATTCTAGAGTGAGGCCCCTCTGCCTCTCAAAACCATGAGATGCGGACCCGTTGCCCCTCAGAACCCGGCTATCCGTGCACTCCGTCGCGGGGCAAAACTTAGTACAGTAATGAAAAATAGTACAACAGGTACATCGACCGCAACCTGGTCGTGCCCCAAAAGAATATTATACAACAGGCAGTGACGACAGTCCACATGTTGGACGCTCGCCCCGCAATATCAAATGTACAAATAAATCCAAACTGCACTACCATTGCACACTGCTATCCACCACGACAAATCCGCAACATCACAGCACAACACAGAACATCAACGCGAATGTCACGTTCGCAAACCCGTCTAAAAGAACTATAGCAATCAGACGCGGTTTACCGATCAAATGACATTCCCGGTCGGAGATATAATGTGAAACTCAGAGATATAATGTAAATACTGCATACTAACAAATTTAAAATTTCAATCGACTAAATATCACGAAGTGGGCCCCACGAACATCTGCTGTACAGTAACAAAATCTGGGCCCAAAAGAATATTCCCAAAAGCCACAGTTTCCTTAGTAGAATCTACTGTAGAAATTTGGTACCCCAATCTCACATTCTGGCGGCGGATCCGTGGCCAAACCCTGGTTTGGGCCGCGGATCCGCGTCAGTACTGTGGATTTGGGTCACCAAATTTCACCAGTATTCTTATATATCCTTTCTCTGTCTTCAGTGATATGCAAAATAATTTTAGGACATCATTTAAAATCGACAGAAACTGATAAGCTTGAAAATTGTGTTTTTCGAAATTCGGTTCGATCGATATTTTAAACGCGTTAGCACAAGTTAGTATAGCATAATGGTGAGGCTCTGATACCACTGTAAGTCTACGGTAGCGCCCCGGCCGTCTACAGACGCCAAATGCGGAACAAAAAACCTTTTAACTGGCGCTATCGTATACTATAACCCGGATCTGCCATTATTGCTAAACTAACATACTGTAAAGAGTGTAGAAAGGTTATACCGAACGATCCGAGTCCTTCGTTCATTAACCATCATCCCACGCTCCGTTGCGGCTGCTCCGATCTCGTCGATCTCCGATCTCCTCGTCCAGGTGGCACCACGTCAACGATTCTTTAAACGGGCTCCCGCCTCTGACTCGAGGCAACTCGATCGTCAAGTTTGCTAAAAGAGACGACCAAGAATGATGTAGAGAATGAGTAGAAGACTTTGTCTCGTTCCGTCCAAAGCTATGGACGAACGGTTAATGAAGTTGCCGTGGGAATCGGGTGATGGAATGAAATGAGCTGTGAAATTCCATACACCGAAAACTATCATAATCTTTTTCTCAAATGAAACTCAAGTGAGTGAGAGAGAGAGGAGGGGGCCGGCCATATATAGGCAGAGGGGGGGTGAATGTAGGAGGAGGGAGGTGACCACAAGAAAATATCATGTGTGAACACAAACAAATATCTAGTGTGAACACAAATAAATATCTAGTGTGAACACACAGTGTGAACACAAAGAAAGCAACCAATGAAACAATAACACCTCGCCGCTTCTAGAACTTTCTAGAAGCATCCACACTCTTCCAAAGAAAAGATAAATCCGTCTTTAACCGAATGTTAAAAGACGGCTGATAGAAAACTGGAAATTGGCAACTTCCAAAAGTGATCCCGAAACGAATTTCAGGATAACCCCGTAACTGTATAAATATACCCGCATTTGTATTATGACCGAATACAAATGCAACTGAGACAAAGATATTATATCTACTCAATATAATACTCGGATCTGGCTTAAACCAAAGCCGACCAGTACCATCTGCCCGAAATCTGACACATGCGCAAACGCACGTGCATTTTCCGAACCCTGCCATAAAACCATATGGCCTCTACAACGTTTCGCCCGAACTTGGGAAACTGTCTGTGGGGGACTCTAATGACTCGTCAGTACCCTGGCAGTGGGTTTAACCACAAACCGTCAGCGGCACTAGCTATGCATAACGGCTGCCCATGGACTGAACTCAAGGGAGGCCGATGAGCGAACTCACCCGGAAACCCTACTGAGCCTAACAGTGACAACGTATATACAGTCCGGTCCGTTTGTCTATGAGTATCGCATATCTGCCTGGGGGCTAGTAACGTCAGACCCCCAATAGCAGTATAAGTCGTGTCGGAGTGTAGCCCAATAACACCCTGAGATACTACTGGAGTACCTACCAGTAAATCTCCTGCCACGGCCGTGGGCTTTGTGTAATGGCTCTCCTAGACACAGCACGATCTCACCCCCTTAAAAGTAGTCCCTAGTCGTGGGAGTTTCGAGACAGGGCATCGATACTCCGGAATAGACTAGTGTATACAGTCGAGATACCGACGAGGGGCGGTGGCCGGTCTCACAAGCCACTGGTGTCAGTTGGATCACCTAAGATGTATACAGGTGCTCATTAGGTTATGAGTACACCAGACATGACTCGTCGGGAACCTGCTAGTTGGTATTTATACCTAGCGTCAGATAGCAGTTCCCTGGTGACATGTGTACAGGTTAGTTCATCGACTTGAGGTCGTCATTTGTCTCGTGTGAGTTCCCACTGTGCTTTGATTTCTACCCTACCACGGCTCAAAGGAGTCGTGCAAACAGGTCTTTTTTGGGTACAGTCCCGAGCCACATGGAGGCAAGTGAGCGGATCGGCAGGGGATTCGTCTCTCCCGGTATTGGGGGTGAGATCGCGCTGTGTCTAGGAGAGCCATTACACAAAGCCCTCGGCCGAGGCAGGAGATTTACTGGTAGGTACTCCAGTAGTATCTCAGGGTGTTCTGGGCTACACTCCGACACGACTTATACCGCTATTGGGGGTTTGACGTTACCAGCCCCTAGGACCGATATGCGATACTCATAGACGAACGGACCGGACTGTATGTATATTGTCACTGTTAGGCTCAGTAGGGTTCCAGGATGAGTTCGCTCATCGGCTTCCCTTGAGATCAGTACATGGGCAGCCGTTACGCACTGCTAGTGCCGCTGACGTGCTTGTGGTTAAACCCACTGCCAGGGTACTGATGAGTCATTAGAGTCCCCCATAGATAGTTTCCCAAGTTCGGGCGAAACGTTGTAGAGGCCGTATGGTTTTATGGCAGGGTTCGGAAAATGCACGTGCATTTACGCACGTGTCATATTTCGGGCATATAATACTGGTGGGCTTTGGTTTAAGCCAGATCCATGTATTATATTGAGTCAGAATATTTTTGTCTCTCGTATTCGTATTCGGTAGGAATACGGATATAGGTATGTATATACAGGCGAGGGGTATTTTCGTAATCCGTTACGAGAATATTTTAGAAGATGCATTTCTTTTTGGATTAATCATTTTGGTTTGAATGATTATTTGGTTTTTGGAAATGGTGACTCATGATTAGTGTCTCATTTGTTCTAGCATGTTCCTTAGTTACTCATGCTAATGAGTCACCAAGTGAGTCATGATAGCATTAAATGAGGTTTGTTTTGTGAAGAGATATTTGTGGTTGTTTTGTGAGATGTTTTGATAAGATATTTTTCTTTTGGGGTTTTAAAAAGAAAACAACCTCATTCATCTATTCACAAGAGAAGAAAAAGAGAGAAGATTATTATGCTTAGTTTTCTTTTGCTCTCTTGAGTTTCATGAGTTCATCATTTCCAAACCCTAGCATCTTCTTCAACCTCCACCCTAACCCTCTCATGTGATGAGAACTCTAGGGTGTTTGAGACAAAGTATTCTACTCATTCTCTACTTCATCTTGGTCATCTCTTTTAGCAGACTTGATGACCGAGTTGCCTCGGTATAGAGGCGGGAGCCCGTTTAAAGATCCGTAGATGTGGTGCCACCTCGACGAGGAGCTAAGAGATCAGAGTTGCCGCGAGGAGCGTGGGATGATGGCTAAAGACCGAAGGGCTCGGATCGTTCGGTATAGCCTTTCTACCCACTTTGTAGTTTGTTAGTTTAACGTTAATGGCAAGATCCGGGTTATAGTATGCGATAACGCCAGTTATAAAAGTTTTTGTTCCGCGTTTGGCGTCAGATTGACGGCCGGGGCGCTACCGTAGACTTACAATAACAATTCATCCACCTACAATAAAGTTCTATGTAGGTAAAATCGGTGGACGAATATGATGCCGAATTCATCATGCTTAGCAGGTAAAGAATTCGTACCAAATACTGTTCAGTTAAAACACATTACTATCCTGACATCAACATCTTATCAGGTTCGCAACACATTTGATCTCGACTGATGAGATTCGGGCTAGACGATTTCAACGGGGTTTAGACCCGGAGATTCACGCGGCGTTTGCCACATGCGATTACTCGACTCATGAACTCTCCCTGAAAGCAGCTCATCGTTATGAAGCTGTAGTCAAGAAGAAGGGTAAGCCCTAAACAGCGGGAATAAAACGTCCTGCTACACAGATATCAGGAGGAGCCTCTTCTAGGCCGACCTTTGCACCCAGGAGACCAGGAGGATCGTTTAACTGGTCCAGTGCAGATTTCTGTTTCTACTGCAAGAGAGCTGGATACCTGCCGAAGGACTACAGGCATGCAAATGGCCTGAGTTTGATTTGTGGTGCATCTACTCACTCTACAGGAGCATGCCCATATCGTCTTAACACAGCTCCAGCACCCAAACCCGCAATCACAGTCTCGCAGAGGCCAGCCATTCAGGCTCCTGCATCCCGCCTATCTCTCCCGGCACCAGCTCCACGTGGACCACCTGCACAGCCTCAACATCAATTCCACCAGACACAGAGAAGCATGCCTCAGGGGCAGAGAAACGTGCCCCAAGGACAGAGAAATGTGCCTCCAGTAAGGAGGAATGTACCAAGACGTCAGGCTTTTATAATGACGGTCGAGGAGGCCGAAGCCACAGGACAAGTCATCACTGGTAAATCCCCTAATCCTTTCAGTTTTTTCAATCCTTATGTATCACTATAATTTTCCTATATCTAAACCCAACCTCATACAACTTAGGTACTATATTAGTAACCACCCTTCCTGCACATGCACTTTTCGACACTGGAGCTTCACACTGCTTCATGTCCCAATGATTCGTGAGAACGCATGCGATTCCCATGAAGCCACTTATTTCAAGCTGGAATGTCAGTTCCGGGAATGGAGTCTTGAAAGCAACTATGGGGTTTGATCAGTGTCCAGTGGTAGTTTGCGGACGAGAATTCTACTCAAATTTCAAAGTACTAGACATCCCAAATTTCGATATTGTATTGGGAATGGATTGGATGGGAGTTTTCTATGCTATGATTGACTGCCGTCAAAGGAGAGTAGTATTTGAGATACCAGATCACCCAGTCTTCTATTTCAAAAGTGGGGATAGAATTTTGGAGCCAGAAAGCTACCGTGCTAAACCGAAGAATGTAGAAGTGTTCTTTCTACCGGTGGAAGAAGAAAAGTGTAACAACCCTAAACTTTCTGTAAATTTTTTTTCAAAAATACAGAAAGGGGTATTTGAGCCTGAGCACAAGTTATAAATTTGATTTGCTTTTGAACAGCAAGGAGGAGCTTGTAGCTCATTGGTAAGACCTTGCACTGCTGAACCAAAGCACCAGAGTTCAAATCCCATTAGCCAGAATATTTTTATTTAAAATTCTTTTATTTTTTTTAGAAGCCCAATGCTCTACACGTGCACAATCCGTAAAACCAAGAGTCACAGCCTAAAACAAACGTGTCCACGAGGCAAGACCAAGCGTCAAGGATACGTGGTACCAAGACGAGCCCCGACTCGCCCGACTCGGGCCGGTGAACTCGTTGACTCAGCCGGCGCCGCCGGTCTGACTCGGAGCAAACCCTAATTTTCTTTAACCCTTGCGGCTCTTGAACTCCCCCCATAACCCCTGTATTATTTATTTTTACTGCACATTTACAGAGCACTATAAAACTCACATTTAATCCATTTTTTATTACAATTTTAATACACCCTTTCACTACCCTAAAACCTTAATTTTTCCTATAAATACCACCCTCAAATCATCCCTCCTCACTCCCAAATCCCTGCCCAAACTCTCAAGAAAATTCCAAGATCCTTTTGTGTGCAAGTGGAGTTAGCAAAAGGGCGAAACTCCGATGAACTTCCGGCGACAACTCAAGGAGTTTCCGACGACGAAACGACGCACCGGCAACACCCACCTCTTCCTCTTTCTCTCTTCTAGTCAAATAACCTGTAAGTCCTAACTTCTTCTTCTCTTCTCTATTTTAAAAACATTCAAAACTAAAACCCGACGGAAGCGGAGTTAGTCCGACTTCCGAATCGGTTTTCTTTAAAAACTATAATTTTTCTTAATCAAGATATCTTCATATCATCACATATTGTTCATTAAATATTAACAAACTTAATAAAATAAGTTGCACATCAAACTAATTATTTTTGTAACTTTTATTATATTTTTCAGAAAAATACCATATAATTTAGTTTCGACATAAACTATCATAATTCCTTGTTATACCTATAGATAGCTCACGGGGTAATGATCTACCTCCTCACAACACTCATATCTAACATAGCATGATGGAATTTAGGAACATAGATTGGGAAAATACGACTTTACATATAACAACCTTCAACTTATAAAACCTTTTTCTACAAGAAGTGTATTTTAACAAATCTTTGCAATTGCGCCTCTACAACCCATTTGGGGAACCCGTTCGAGATGGTTCGAATTATCACACATCCTCGGGCTTAGTAGAGTGAGATGCAGACCTCCGTAAGGAGCATACGATCTCGAAAGATTTAAAATACAATTTTCTTTAGAAAATGTGATTTCTATTATAAATAAAACTTATATTTTAAATAAATATATATATATGTAATTAATATCAAAATATCTATTTTTAATATTTATAATATTCCACATTTCCAAAATTCAAGAAAAACATCTCATTTACAAGAAAATACCATACAAATCCAATATTACAAATAAATAACATATATTATGAAATTAGGTTTTATTCACTAGAAATGTCACATTGATAAAAGAAACATCTATGAAAACTCTAAAGACGATAATAAAATACTTGAGGTGTATTTTGAAAATATAACAAAACTATTTTTACATAAACCCCCTCAAGTTATACTAAATTACAATAAGGACTTTAGTAAACATAGGTTTAAGCGGGACCAGTCTCTTGAGCCCCAGAGAGCCGGAGATATGGGTGCTTGCCTATTTAAGTTAGACAAATTAACAAACGGTGTTATCAACACGGTAATTGTCTTTGAAAAAGACACAAATCCTACCGTCCATGTGCAGCAGTTACCGATAGCACCAAAATATGATTCAGGACTTCAATTTCTTTTCTAATTGTCTGACTCAGACCGAGTCTCAATATAATCAATCTGACTTGAATATGATTCAAGTATCAAACTACAATTCAACATGAATCCATGAATCTATATATTCCATCTGTTCAATCTAATCAATCTATATTGACTGAACCGAATCATGGATATATTCCATCTATATGTTCATCCATTATATCCGTTCCATTACTGATATCATGGTTCCGGCAAGTCATCCATCTATATAAATCAAGACAATACAATACAAACAATACAATCAAGACATCGCGGGGTTTATAAAGGGTAGACTGGTACAGAAGGTGTTAAAAGTGGCACAAGACTGTAACCATAATACACCTAACCTGATTTCAATTGCCGTTGTACCGTGGCTGAATGGTTCCTTGTGCTCCGTATACCTTAGTCTCCGGAATCGTGGGACTCCTCTTGTATACACTGGCATTCTTCTGTACCAAGATACAAATAACAGCGTTAACATTAAATACAATATTATAACAATATACTCTCTATTCTGTCTATTCTATTCTTGTCTATTTATAGGACTTACCGAGAGATTTTTTCGCTGACGACATTCTCTTTCTTCTTCTTTGGAATGTCGTCAGGTGATTCGGACTCACTGGAGATCGAGCCCACCAGCGAGGATTTGGACTGGCTAGGTTTCGACCCAGAACTATAGATTCCTTGTACACATTTACATTATGTATTTTCCATTTCAATTATGCCACTGTTTAGGCATTGCTTTCCATTCTATGTATTTACTTTTTAGTTGTATTGTAAAAAGAATGTTTAATAAATAAAGTTGCTGTTCAATTATATCCATTGACATTGCCTCTTGTGCATTTTACTTATATTACTTAGATACGCTTAGCGTGTTTACTTCAGAGTAAATACGTAGCAGTCTCGTCGCGTCCTCTGCCCGTATACTGGGAAGCGGGGTGTGACAAAAAGTCTGAGGTAGTTCGAGAGTTCGAGGATGTGTTCCCTGAAGATGTATCAGGTTTGCCTCCCGATCGAGCTTTTGAATTTAGTATTGATTTATAACCTGGTGCACAACCTTTAATTAAAGCTCCATACCAGTTAAGTCTAGAAGTATTGAAGGAGATCCGCATTCAGTTGGACGAACTCCACGAACTCCTAAAAAAAGGTTGGATTCGTCCCAGTAGTTCAAGTTGGGGATCTCCGGTATTACCCGTGAAGAAGAAAGAAGGTTTTTACAGGATGTGTGTAGATTATCGAGCTCTGAACGAAGTGACGATTAAGAACAAGTATCCACTACCACGTATCGATGATCTTTTCGATCAGTTAAGTGGGTCTTGTGTATTTTCAAAACTAGATCTTCGTTTGGGCTATCATCAGGTGAAGGTCAAAGAGTCCGACATTCCGAAGACGGCGTTTAGGACTCGCTATGGTCATTATGAATATCTCGTAATGCTATTTGGGGTGACCAATGCACCTGCCATCTGTATGAACCCGATGAACCAAGTTTTCAGAGAGTACTTAGACAGGTTCGTTGTTATCTTCATCGACGACATCCTGGTGTATTCAAAGAATCGGAAAGAACATGCCGAGCACTTACGGATTGTCCTGGAGACATTACGACAACATCATCTCTACGCCAAGTACAACAAGTGTGAATTTTGGCTAGATCAAGTCGGATTTCTTGGACATATCATTTCAGGCAAAGGAATCTCAGTAGATCCAGTTAAAGTGTCAGCTATCAATGAGTGGACGACACCAAAGAGGGTGAAAGATATACGAAGTTTCTTAGGACTAGCAGGATACTACCGACGATTCATTGAAGGTTTCTCAAAGATTGCAGCACCCCTGACCAAGCTCACAAGTAAAGATGAAGCATTCATGTGGTCAGAAACATGTGAAAAAGTTTTTGTAGAACTCAAGCCAAGATTAACCTCTGCTCCTATCCTTGTAATATCGGATCAATCTGGAGGATTCGTTGTGCATTATGATGCATCCGGTAAAGGATTAGGATGTGTTCTACATCAGTATGGAAAAGTTGTACAACTGAAGGTTCATAAGCGCAACTATCCAATACATGATCTGGAGTTGGCAGCCGTCATCTTCATACTTAAGATTTGGCGCCACTACCCTTGGGAGAACGGGTGGATATATACATTGACCACAAGAGTCTGGAGTATATATTTATTCAGAAGAAATTAAACATGCGGCAGAGAAGATGGCTAGAACTGTTGGATATAGTGCCCTCAGAGTCAATTATTGGATCACAGGCACGTGATTGCAATGATTGAGGGAGGACCTATGCCGGTAGGACAGTCTTACTCAAGATGATAGTATGCTATCTGGTTTATCTTTATCATCGTGTACTGCTTTAGGTGACCTTACAGGTCGCTATTACACGTTGATAGAGCCCTTAGGATTCTTGCTTGACGGCCAGCAGTATGATGGCGATCATATACGTGGGAGCTGGGGTCTATAAGCACATCCTTAAAAAGTCCCTAGTCGTGGGAGTTTCGAGACAGGGCATCGATACTCCAGAGTAGACTAGTGTATACAGTCGAGACCCCGACGAGGGGCGGTGGCCGGTCTCACAAGCCACTGGTGTCAGTTGGTTCACCTAAGATGTATACAGGTGCTCATTGGGTTATGAGTACACCGGACAGGACTCGCCGGGAACACGCTAGTTGGTCTTATACCTGACGTCAGATAGCAGTTCCCTGGTGACATGTGTACAGGTTAGTTCATTGACCTGAGATCATCATTTGTCTCATGTGAGTTCCCACTGTACTTTGATTACTACCCTACCACGGCTCAAAAGAGTCGTGCAAACAGGCTTTAGTTGGGTACAGTCCCGAGCCACATGGAGGCAGTGAGCGGATCTGCAGGGGTTCGTCTCTCCCGGTATTGGGGGTGAGATCGCGCTGTGTCTAGGAAAGCCATTACACAAAGCCCTCGGCCGAGGCAGGAGATTTACTGGTAGGTATTCCAGTAGTATCTCAGGGTGTTCTGGGCTACACTCCGACACGACTTGTACCGCTTTTGGGGGTCTGACTTTTACCACCCCCTAGGCCCGCCATGCGATGCTCATAGACGAACGGACCGGACTATACGGATATTGTCACTGACAGGCTTAGTAGGGTGTCAGGATGAGTTCTCTCATCGACGTCCCTTTTGGTCAATACCTGGTAGCCTGTTACGTATGGCTAATACCTCTGACGTGCTAGTGGTTAAATCCACAGCCAAAAGTATTGACGAGTCTTTAGAGTCCCCCACAGACAGTTACTCAAGTTTCGGGCGAAACGCTGTAGAGGCCGTATGGAGATATGGCAGGGTTCGATCATATACGTGCGGTATTGCACGGATCATGATCGGACGGATAATACTAGCGGGCTTTGGTTTAAGCCGGATCCTAGTATTGTACAGTGTAGATTTTGTCTCATTGCATTTGTATTCGGTCTGAATACAAATGCGGGTATGTATATACAGTCACGGGGTTTTTCTGTAATTTATTACGGGATCAGTTTTTTGAAGTTGCCAGTTTGCATTCCGTTTCAGCCAGTTTTTCTTTCTTCCTTTCCTTGGCTGAAAATTGGTGGAGGAGGGCTTATTTGCAAGCATGCAAATTTGATTAGTGGAGGGTGTTATTTGCAAGTTGTAGTGTCATGATGGTTCATCATGATTCTAGCTTCCTTTGACTTCTTTAGTTCATCATGACTTGATATGATTAGGTGGTGGAGTAGGGACTTGGGAGTGATCATTGTTTCTCATCATCACCTTTCTCTCTCTCTTGTATTATTACTTCTCACCCCCCTTGAGATTTTCTCCTCCTCATTCTTCACAAGGCATGGCCGGCCATTTCTTGATAAGGGGGGCTATCCAAAAATGTGAGGTGGGATTTTTGATCTTTTTGGATTTGCAAAAATCCCATAGCTCCTCCTCCAAAAGTTCATTTCTTCACCTCCATCAAAAGGGCAACTTCATACAACCCCAAGAGACAAATAGTTCTACACTTCATCTACAGCATCCTTGGACACGTCGACTCGCCAACTTCGTGCCCGAGTTGCCTCGGTCAAGAGGTGGGAGCCCGTAAAAGAACCCGGCGATGTGGTGCGCTTCCGACGAGGAGATGAAGACCGGAGATTCCGCGGGGAGATCGGGATGACGACGAGAAGACCGAAGGACACGGATCGCTCGGTATATCTCTCTACCCCTTCTCTAGTTAGCTAGGAGTAGGTTAATAGCCCGATCCGGGTTTATAGTCCGCGGTAGCGCCGGTTTCTTGTTTAAAGAAAAGTTTTGATTCTGCATTTTGGCCTCGTTCTGACGGTCGGGGCGCTGCCGTGGCCTAACAAGAACTCATGGCGAATTTCGACATCAACCTACAATATCATCCTGGGAAGGTGACTGTAGTTCCAAATGCACTTAGTCGCCGGCCATTAGAAATGAACCTCACCGCTTAATAGAAATTACAGCAAGAATTACACGGATCAGAGATCGAAGTAGTTGTTCTAGGTAATGCTTCATATTTGATGAACTTACAAGTCCAGTCTACTCTTGTCAATCAAATCAAGGTAGCTCAAGCTACAAAAGATCCGAGAACAAATAGAATTTGGACTTCGAACTGACTTCATCATCCACGAAGATGAATCCTTACGATATGGAAGTCGATTGTGTGTGCCAATCGGCCCCGTTCGAGAAGAGGTGATGAAAGAAACTCACAGCTCTTCGTATTCGGTACACCCCGGTGGTACAAATATGTACAAGGATCTATGGAAACACTGCTGGTGGCATGGAATGAAGCGCAAAGTAGTAAGGAGCGTAGCTAAGTGTTTGGTGTGTCAGCAAGTGAAGGCTGAACATCACAGAACTGCTGGTCTATTTCAGCCGTTACCAATCTCAGAATGGAAATGGCAGCACATTACCATGGACTTCGTGACTGCCCTTCCTCGCAGCACGAAGGGTAACGACGCAATATGGGTTATTGTGGATCGACTCACCAAGTCAGCTCACTTTATTCCATTTCGAGTTGGCCAGTCAACCGAGACGTTAGCAAAGAAGTACATGGAGATAAGAATAAATCTAAAGTAAGATTTAAACCTTCAAGATGTACCATAATTGATACCCATGAACTCATGCAGGAGATTGTGAGATTACTTGGAGTACCTGTTTGCATCGTCTCCGATCGTGATACAAGATTCCGATCACAGTTTTGGCAGAGTCTACAAGCGAGCCTGGGAACGAGTCTAAATTTCAGCACGGCGTATCATCCACAAACAGACGGACAGTCCGAGCGAACAATTCAGATTCTGGAGGACATGTTAAGAGCTTGTATGTTAGACTTCGGAGGTTCGTCGGAAGATCACCTACACCTTGTGGTGTTTTCATACAACAACGGCTATCAGGCAAGCATTGGAATGGCACCATTCGCAACACTCTACAGACGGAAGTGTCATTCACTGTTGGGTTGGGAAGACATTAGAGATTGTGAACTCCTTGGATCGGAGATGATCGTGGCAACTGTGGACGTAGTTCGCACGATCAGGGAAAATGTAAGGCTACGCCAGCGTCCCGGCCATCAATCCGTGGCTAAACGCGGAACAAAAACTTTTAAAACTTGGCGCTAACGCAACCCGATTCCCGGATCGTGCCATTAACCCTATACTAGTTAACTGAAAAGAGTTTAGAGAGGTTATACCGATCGATCCGTGTCCTTCGGTCTTCAACCTCTGTCCAACCTCCTCGCGGCTTCCCCGATGTAGTTCGCTCTCCGGTCTCCCTTGTCGAAGACGATCCACGTCGAGGATTAGTAATACGGGCTCCCGCGTCAAAAACCGAAGCAACTCGAACAACTAGTTTGCTAGCCTAGGTGCCCAAGATGAAGTAGAGAGTGTGTGTGAATACTTTGTCTCAATACACTCAATGATTCTCAACATATGAGATGGAATGAGTGGAGGTGAAGAAGAAGCCATGAGGTGAAGAACTTGTGAGCACAAGACTTGGCATGAAAAGAAAAAGGCAACCCAAGAAAAATGAAAATGGGACGGCTGCTCTCTTTTTTGTGTGTGTGTGTTGTGAGATATTTTGATGAGCTAAAGAAAAATCCTAGAAAAAAATATCTCACACCAAACCCAAGACCATGAGTCACTAAGTGAGCATGTGCCACCATCAATGCCCAAGGCCAAAACTTATGCTCACAATTTCCATCACAATAAAACATTAAAACAAATGTTAAAACAAAAAAGGAATGGCATCTTCTAAAGTAAACTTGTAACGAATTACAAGAATACCCCTCATCCGTATATACATACCTGCATCCGTATTCCGACTGAATACGAATACAACGAGGCAAAAATAATCCAACAATATAATACTAGGATCCAGTTTAAACCAAATCCCGCTAGTATTACCCGTCCGATCATGATCCGTGCACAAGTGCACGTATATGATCGGACCCTGCCATAAAACCATACGACCTCTACAACGTTTCGCCCGAACCAGGGAAACCCTCTGTGTGGGACTCTAAAGACTCGTCAATACGCTGGAAGTGGGTTTAACTACAAGCACGTCAATGACACTAGCTGTACGTAACGGCTGCCCAGGTATTGAGCGAAAGGGAGGCCGACGAACGAACTCATCCTAAAACCCTACTAAGCCTGACAGTGAAAATATCCGTACAGTCCGGTCCGTTCATCTATGAGTATCGCATATCGGGTCTAGGGGGTAGATAAAGTCAGACCCCTAATAACGCAATATTCAGTGTCAGTATGAAGCCCATCACCACCTGAGAAACTACTGATCCGAATCAGTAATTCTCGATTACCTTGGCTAAGGATTTCTGGTGATGGCCACCCATGCACACCGCGACCTCTACCCCCAATACTGGGAGAGACGAATCGCCTGACGATCCGCTCATTGCCTCCATATGGCTCAGGACTGTACCCAACTAAAACCTGTTTGCACGACTCCTTTGAGCCGTGGTAGGGTAGTAATCAAAGCACAGTGGGAACTTACACGAGACAAATGACGATCTCAGGTCGATAGACTAACCTGTACACATGTCACCTGCGAACTGCTATCTGACAATAAGTATAATACCAATTAGTATGTTCCTGGCGAGTCCGTCCGGTGTACTCATAACCCAATGAGCACCTGTATACATCTTAGGTGAATCAACTGACACCAATAGCTTGTGAGACCGGCCACCGCCCCTCGTCGGGGTCTCGATCCGTATACACTAGTCTACTTAAAGAGTATCAATGCCCAGTCTCGAAACTCCCATGACTAGGGACACTTTAAGGATGTGCTTATAGACTACCCAACTCTCACGTATATGATCGCCATCATACTGCTGGTAGTTAAGCAAGAATCTTATGGGCTCTATCAACATGTAACAGTGATCTGTAATGTCACCTGAAGCATGTACACGATGATAAAGACAAACCGGATAGCATACTATCATCTCGAGTAAGACTGTTCTACCGGTATATATCCTCCCTCAATCATTGCAATCACGTGCTTGTGATCCAATAATTGACTTGAGGGCACTATAGCCAACAATCTCCCACTTGCACTTAAGGCTAATTATTGCTGTGTCGCATACTCACAGCCCGTGTGATACCGAACACCCAACTTCTCTACTAATCAGTTTCACAAAGCTTGTTTGTAAAACTATTGCGTTCGAGAAATAGTCTCAGTGAGTGGATCCGCTCTGATGTTTCTTTCTATGTCTCTCTTTATCTTAAGTTCGTGGAGAAAGCCATCTCCCGAAATGAGCAATACCTGTCTTAGAATATATCTGGATATCTGATGGGACCCAGTTCACAAATGAACTCCAAATTCAGCAAACTTTTTAGACTGTATCGTCAACTGAATTTAATTAGTATCCTGCGCCATGCCTCTCTCAGTATCCGCTTGGACCACCTGTTCCATCTACTGCCCCTCGTCAGAGGGAAAACTATAACTCTGACAGTCACTCTGTTATCCAGGTCACCTTGGAAGCCTGGAATGATAACTGTCTTCTGAAGGAGGCTGTCATTGTCATATCCCTAGAATATCCACTTATGTTCATAAACTGCTTCCGAACGTTTCTCCAGGACTGGATTAATATATCAACTTATTGCATCTAGTGCAAAAACAACATCTGGTATGGTACTTGACATCTCATGATTGACTCAATTGCCTAAGCAAGTGATATGCCAATCATGCACATCCCTCTCCCCTTTAGTCTGTAAGACACCTTTAGAGAGGGTGACTCCATCACCTGCAGGTACACCACCATACCAGGAGTCGTCCATTCTAGAACACCTTTAGAATGCTGTCTAAGTACCCGGATTTGGAAACTACCCAAATCTAGATCTAAAACCATAGATCTAGTAACCAGAATGCCTGATATAATATCCAAATCCTATGTGGAGAAACCACTGTGTGATAACCATAGTATAACCGATCGTAGTATAGGAAATTTACTTCCTACAACGTGTATGTCATCCAAATACCAGGACGTACCACCATACTACCTTCTTAACAGATCCATCTCCTATTCTGATGAAGCCAAGCCTATGACTGTTACATCAAAAATAGATGATCTATCTCCGCTATATCTGCTTTAGTCTATAAATAAACACAAGCAACTTGTCCACTATACTTCCGCTGCTCCTACTGACCACAACAACCCTCTGGCAGAGTCATATACACGTGCACTTCTAAAGTTAGTTTAGAACGACGCTATACTCATCCTCCTACTGGGTTTCATAGTCTAGAACAACAGTAATGGCAAGTCTGGGTAAACAAAAACCTCCCTATCACCGTCCTTGAGGGTACCGGAGATCTCTCGGGTGCCTGAGGATACCCACCATATCTGCGGAGTGGCTAATGGAATGTCAAACCCGATTTAATCTTTAGGTTCTATTTAAATTTTCAGTAATCGTCTGTGGTTCTGGAATCACTTCTAGTTCTACCATACTCCCACTACTGTTTTCTGAAAAAGTCCATTTTACTAAAACTGTGGCGAGTCAAGAACAATATCACTATTGATCTTCCAGATGGTAGAAAGTTAACCCTCGTCATAACCCGGGATAACCCAAAAACTGCCATTACAGAAACATGCTTTGAGTATATCCAGAGTCTAGTTTTAAGCATAAGCCGGACAACTCCATATACCTTAACATCGTTAAGATATGAACCATTCTATATACAATATAGAAACAGAGATACTGATTTAATTGGAACCAGATTCAAATCATGCAGCCGAGTCAAGAACAATATCACTATTGATCTTCCAGATGGTAGAAAGTTAACCCTCGTCATAACCCGGGATAACCCAAAAACTGCCATTACAGAAACGTGCTTTGAGTATATCCAGAGTCTAGTTTTAAGCATAAGCCGGACAACTCCATATACCTTAACATCGTTAAGATATGAACCATTTTATATACAATATAGAAACAGAGATACTGATTTAATTGGAACCAGATTCAAATCATGCAGCTGTCTCCAGTGCATGTCAACTAAATGGAGAGAGTCCGATCAACATTACTCAACTTAGGAGTGCATCCAGATATGAGTAACCTGAAAGAGAAGCAAGTTCTCAAAAACATTACTATCAACTGAATACCAAACACAAGTATCTATATCTTCGATTACCTTGAAGAATCCCGATACTTGCAACACCTGGTTCTCTACTTTATTCTTGTATCTATAACTTCTCAAAACTTAGACTTTGTATTTCTACGAAACACTTGTCTAATACTGGAGAAGTCACAAGTAAACAGAATATAGTACGAGTACCAATCCCTCTGGCCTAATGGACACTGGACAACATGCAATACTTTGTATAAGTCCCCTGAGTTGAATAACTCAGACTCTGTGCGTCGTAGGTTAAAAACTGTACTATGCTTAAGAAGAATTGCACCACTATTTAATGCTCATTACCTAACCATCAACTGATATAATTAAATGTCATGGACATAATTTCAAAAAGTTATATCTCACTTTATAAAATAAACGTACAGATATATAAGTTTGAAATTGGTGCATAACAACGGATATTCAAAATCAAATATTTGCCGTCAGGCAAACAACCCTAGGTGATTTCCTCAAATATCACCAATTACAACGAATTCCGATATAATGAGGATGATCACCTAATTTCCAATAACTTACTCCCACTCATCATCTGTAAACCATACAGATGTGAGAATCAAACCTGGTAAATACATACCCTGGAGCAAAGATCTAATTGGGAAATCAGTTTTCAATTGACAACGAACAGTGAAGCTGAAACATTAAAATGTTTCGAAGGGAATTCGGGTATTCCTAGTAATGCCTCTTCCAATATCCAGATTCATGACTGTAACCGTACATTTCTTTGCCATCTCTCCAAATCCCTTTATTTGTCTTTACTCATTACCTTCTGTACACCACCCTTAGGTTAAATGGTTTTCTTCCTTCCCTACCGTTTAGCACCAGCCTATGGTTTGGTAGAAGACTATTCAATAAGCGTAATAGGTGTACTCTCCTAATCCTAGGAGTACTCGCAACTTAAGAGAAGGTAAAGATAAAAGACAACTGAATAATTCTTATTCTATTTCTCCTGAACCAGAATCCCTCCTCGAACTGGAACAAGTTCCTTCGAGTTCGTATATAACCATACGATGGATTATCCAATAACTGTGGATCTTCGTAGTGATACGGAGTGTTCTGGAGAAATTCAAAGGTGAAGTAGGAGTGGCGATGAAATACGTGGTTTGGTCGTGAATGATAGCAGTCGCAATTTACTTTGCCATCTTTCTAATCCTTTTATCTGTCTTTACTCATTACCTCCTGTACACAACAGTTGGGCTAATTAGTTTTCTTCTTTCCCTACCTTTCGGCACCTGCCTATGGTTTGGAAGAAACGTATCCGATAATCGCAATAGTTATACTCTCTCCTAATCCTAGGAGCCCTCACAACCTGAAAGAAAGTAAAAGGAAAAGACAACTGAATAGTCCTATTCAATTTTTCCAGAACCGGAAACCATCCTCGAATTTGAAACAAGTTTCTTCGAGTTTGTATGTAACTATACGATATTCATATCCGATAAATGTGGATCTTCATAGTGATACAGAATGTTCCGGAGAAATGCAAAGGGTAAAAGAAGGAGTGGCAATGATGTATGCAACTCTGACAATCTAAAGGCCAGTGTTTTAAGAAGGTTCGGTTAACTTGGTTACTGAGTTATAGTCTAAGGTCGGGACATGGTCGCTGCCAAAGAAAGAGAGAAAAGAAACGCTCTGCGTGCACTCTAACCTAGATCAGAATGGTTAATCACTTTATCTAATCAGGATGTCTCCCACTGTATCTTCAAATTCTCCTCCAAACCCAAAAGAAAAAATAGTCGGGATCATCTAAAATCACCCGAGGAGTAAACCAACTCATCAGTGGGTATCGGGATCCAACTATCATCGCATGATAACCTGATAGAATCCACTCACGTTATCACACTCCAGAAGGTATGCGCATGCCTGGCAAGTTTCCTGTATGTTTGAAACTCCCGATGTGATTTTTACCCCATGCTCTTATGACCTTGACGAAGACCAACAAATCATAAGTCACATGTCAAGTTCTACCCGTCATTGTCCAGGTTAATTTGAACCCACCCGTACTCGCCCTTGACGAAGGCCAACAAGGATGTACGACTGTCTCAAACTAACGCATCTATCTATACAACAGAAAGGTAACAAGCAGCTACCATACACTATGCCTTGACGAAGGCCAACAAACATAGCATGAATACTAAGTGCTACCCATCTGAAATGACGGAGGGATACGAGTGGTTTTTGGCGAAAAACCTTTAACGTAATGAACTTGATATCGTTGAAGGAACCTGATAGCTTTTTACAAATATATAGTGGTGAAAACTTTTGCTAAAAAGATCACTCCCGGTGAAGGGATCTCGGCTCTTCCCCCGTAGAATGAGGTATAGGATATTCCAACTGAATACCATGATGCAAAACGAAAAGTAATCGACTATAGTGAAGTTATTACCCTGACGCAAACTTCTACCTAAGGGGTCACTCCCGATGAAGGGATCTCGGCCCTTGCCTCGTCGAATGAGGTGCTGGATATTCATAACCGAATACCGCTGTGCATAATAAAGGAAAAACGTCCTTGTAATAACAGCTTTTGAAAATTGTTCCAACAATATCGAATATGTCTGTTTTCCTTGCATTGATCTGAATCAATGCAGGCCCATCAATTAATCACACCACAAAAGAATGAAAATATGATATACGTATATGCCATCCACATTCGCCACTGGGTCCTGTCATCACCCATTAGGTTACTTAACTAACGACAGAGTGGGGACTGGACTAGCGCGGGTGTAAAATATATACAACATCGACTAGTATATATATATATATATAATAATCGCTCCAGGTATGATAAATGCAACATCACAGACAAGCGATAAGCATCACAGAACAATACAGATAATCTGAGAGCCCCGGGTTTCTTTTGAGCCACAAGTGAAACCCGACGTTCCCCTGGTCGTGTGGATAGCTTTTGCAACAAAAACCTAGACCCCTACGAGTGCGGAATGTTACCCGCCAAAACCAGAAGCGAGGCTGTCCCCTTCATCAAAGTGAATGGGCCACCCGGCACTTCACGGAATCCGATAACTTGAGCACCCCTCCTTGGGTCAACCTGTACCCCCTACGAGTGCAGCGAATAGCCCGCCAATTCTGGAGTGAGGCCCCCTCCTTCTCAACGCCATGAGATGCAGACCCATTGCCCTCCAGAACCAGGCTATCCGTGCACTCCATCGTAGGGTAATCCTAGTACATAAAAGAAAATATGTACAACGGTGACATCGACCTCAACCCGGTCGTGCCCCAAACAAATAATATACAAACAGGAAGTGACAATAGTCCACATGTCGGACGCTCTCCCCGTGATATCAAATGTACAAATAAACCTAAACTGTACTATCATTACATCCAAGATATCCACCACGACAAATCCGCAACAACATAGCACAACACAGAATATCAACATGAATGTCACGTTCGCAAACCCGTCTAAAAGAACTATAGCAATTAGACAAACTGTACCGCTCTAATGACATCCACGGTCGCAGATAGAAATGTATGTACTGTAAACTTTAAACAATGTTAGAAAATATCGAGTTCGAAATAACCGGGACTAGCCCCCAAACAAGTAGATAAAACCATACCCAAACTGGGCTAAACAAGCAATATCACTGAACTAATATTCTATAGACTAAACCACACCAAAAATTTCAAACCCAGATGCCCAAAACAGGCCGGCCAGCTCGGAAATATGAGCATTGTGCTCGGGTCAATTTTGGTGAAATGGGTTCGTATTTGGGGTGCAGGCTAGTGGTCACTATAGTAGTCTTCTGTAGTTGCTAAAATAATTTTTGAAGACCATATAAAATTTGACAGAAACTGGAATATTGTAGGTATTGATTTGGAATTGTTTCGGTTTTGATAGTTTAACATTATCTAAACCAACTAGTATACGGTTAATGGGTTGGCTCTGATACCATGTAAGGCTACGCCAGCGTCCCGGCCATCAATCCATGGCCAAACGCGGAACAAAAACTTTTAAAACTTGGTGCTAACGCAACCTGATTCCTGGATCGTGCCATTAACCCTATACTAGTTAACTGAAAAGAGTTTAGAGAGGTTATACCGATCAATCCGTGTCCTTCGGTCTTCAATCTCTGTCCAAGCTCCTCGCGGCTGTCCCGATGTAGTTCGTTCTTCGGTCTCCCTCGTCGAAGACGATCCACATCGAGGATTAGTAATACGGGCTCCCGCTTCAAAAACCGAAGCAACTCGAACAACTAGTTTGCTAGCCTAGGTGCCCAAGATGAAGTAGAGAGTGTGTGTGAATACTTTGTCTCAATACACTCAATAATTCTCAACACATGAGATGGAATGAGTGGAGGTGATGAAGAAGCCATAAGGTGAAGAACTTGTGAGCACAAGACTTGTCATGAAAAGAAAGGCAACCCAAGAAAAATGAAAATGGGATGGTTGCTCTCTTTTGTGTGTGTGTGTGTGTTGTGAGATATTTTGATGAGCTAAAGAAAAATCCTAGAACAAAATATCTCACACCAAACCCAAGACCATGAGTCACCAAGTGAGCATGTGCCACCATCAATGCCCAAGGCCAAAACTTATGCTTACAATTTCCATCATAATAAAATATTAAACCAAATGTTAAAATAAAAAAGGAATGGCATCTTCTAAAGTAAACTCGTAACGAATTACAAGAATACCCCTCATCCGTATATACATACTTGCATCCGTATTCCGACTGAATATGAATACAACGAGACGAAAATAATCCAACAATATAATACTAGGATCCGGCTTAAACCAAATTCCGCTAGTATTATCCGTACGATCATGATCTGTGCATAAGTGCACGTATATGATCGAACCCTATCATAAAACCACCATATGGCCTTTACAACGTTTCGCCCGAACCAGGAAAACCCTCTGTGTGAGACTCTAAAGACTCGTCAATACGCTGGAAATGGGTTTAACCACAAGCACGTCAGTGGCACTAGCTGTACGTAACGGCTGTCCAGGTATTGAGCGAAAGAGAGGCCGACGAGCGAACTCATCCTGAAACCCTACTGAGCCTGATAGTGACAATATCCGTACAGTCTGGTCCATTCGTTTATGAGTATCGCATATCGGGTCTAGGGGGATGGATAAAGTCAGACCCCTAATAACGCAATATTCAGTGTCGGTATGAAGCCCATCACCACCTAAGAAACTACTGATCCGAATCGGTAATTCTCGACTACCTTGGCCAAGGATTTCTGGTGATGGCCACCCGTGCACACTACGACCTTTACCCCCAATACCGGGAGAGACGAATCCCCTGACGATCCGCTCACTACCTCCATGTGGCTCGGGACTGTACCCAACTAAAACCTGTTTGCACGACTCCTTTGAGTCGTGGTAGGGTAGTAATCAAAGCATAGTAGGAACTCATACGAGACAAATGATGATCTCAGGTCGATAGACTAACCTGTACACATGTCACCTGGGAACTGCTATATGATAATAGGTATAATACCAACTAGTATGTTCCCGGCGAGTCTGTCCGGTGTACTCATAACTCAATGAGAACCTGTATACATCTTAGGTGAACCAACTGACACCAATGGCTTGTGAGACCGGCCACCGCCCTTCGTCGGGGTCTCGATCCGTATACATTAGTTTACTCATGGAGTATCAATACCAGTTTCAAAACTCCCATGACTAGGGACACTTTAAGGATGTGCTTATAGACTACCCAACTCTCACGTATATGATCGCCATCATACTGCTGGTAGTTAAGCAAGAATCCTATGGGCTTTATCAACATGTAATAGTGATTTGTAATGTCACCTGAAACATGTACACGATGATAAAGACAAACCAGATAGCATACTATCATCTCGAGTAAGACTTTCCTACCGGTATAAGTCATCCTTCAATCATTGTAATCATGTGCCTGTGATCCAATAATTGACTTGAGGGCACTATAGCCAACAGAAAAGATGCGCATAGCCCAAGACAGACAGAAGCATTAGGTAGATGCAAAGTGTTGACGTCTGGAATTCCAACATGTAAACCATGTATTCCTGAAGATCTCTCTAAATAGAAGAGTGATCCATTTTGGCAAGAGGGGTAAGCTAAGTCCAACATACATAGGACCGTTCGACATACTCGAACGAGTTGGAGAAGTGGCTTACCATTTAGCACTACCATCCTCATTGGAAAGTGTGTACAATGTGTTCCACATATCCCATCTATGACAATATGTGAGCGACCCCAGCCACATACTTGATCACTTAGAGCTCACAGTACAGACTGATCTAAATTGCGAGCAACAACCAGTTGAGATTCTGGACCGAAAGGTGAAGATATTACGGAACAAGGAAGTAAAGTTGGTCCGAGTGATATAGAGAAAGGATTCGCTAGGAGAATCAATATGGGAACGAGAAGAAGATATGCGTGCAAGATACCCTTATCAATTTGAAAATTAGCGTCCAGGTAATTGTAAATTTCGAGGATGAAATTTTTATAAGGAGGGTAGAATGTAATGAATCGGAAATCTCTGTACAGAAATTTTCCTGTTGATATATAGAAAAGAGTCAGCCTGTGTATGAGTTATAAGTCACTTTTGGTAAATAAAAACAAGAAACAACTTGTAGCTCACTGGTAAAGCCTTTGCACTGCTGTGACGTAGCCTGTGTGTTCGATTCCCATCAGACACAATTATTTTTTTTTGATTTTTCTTTTTAAGTTTTTGGAAGCCCAAAAGGGTGCACGTGCAATACACGAGAAAATGAAAAGTTCAGAAAAATCAAACATGTGAAAAATGGTGTAAACACTGAATAAATCTGGTGACACGAATCTCGAGGCATTTGCTTCATATCCGACCGGTGGATTTGATGAATAGGCTGGCGGGGATGGTCGGATTTGCTCCAATGAGTTCCTTGCTTTTCACACTCGTCTCTTCAACTCCCCTCAACTCCTCTGCGCTGTTTGATTTTCCCGCAATCAAACAGAAACCCTTCATTTCACCAATTAACATCATTTTAATGCTTTTTAATCCATATTTTTAATTCCCAAACCCTAATTCTTTACTATAAATACCACCCAATATTTTGGCTCAGCACTATTCTGAAAATTCTAGCAAAAACTCTCTCAAAAAGTCCTTAGTGCAAGTGGAGTAAAGTGGAGTTAGCGAGCAAGCTTCTTCCGTCGAAGATCGAAACCGATTTCGGAGCTCCCGCGACACTACGAAGTTCATCCCCTCTTTCTTAACCTCTTCATAACATATTCAAGCCGTAAGTCCCTCCCAACTCTTCTCCTTTTCATTGAAATTTATCTTTAAATTTTATATCGGTAAAAGTGGAGTTATTACCGATACTCTTTTCTAAACCCTAGAAACTCCCTTTTTCCTATATATATTGATCAACCTAATTTTACACATTACTTGTAATCTTAAATACCAATATTTAGAATCAAGTTTAACCAAGAATCTCATGTGAAACAACCATAATTAATTTTTTTCATTAAAATACCTTGAATTTTATTATCACATTTTTTCGTTTTTGTTAAAACTATACCTTTAGGAAAAACTTCACGGGGTAACGACCTATCCCATACGTACACTTTGGTTTCATAGCACGATATCTATTTGTATATATATTTGTTTCGAAAAATAATCTTTATAAAATACCACATACTTTAAAACCGGGTTTCTTTTAAAACGGTATTTCGTATTCTTTTACAATTATACATGTACAACCCTCGTTAGGGGACCCGCCAATGGATGGTGCGGATTATCGCATATCCTGGGGATAGTAGAGCGAGATGCAGCACTTCTCGCGGAGTATTCGATCTCGAAAGGATATAATTACGGATTTTAAGAAAAACGAATTTTCTAAATAAAACTAATTTTTTTTTAAATTATATAAAATTATAGATCCATATTTTCAATATATTATGAAATTATATTTTTTTCTAAAAATGAAAGATTAAAAGAATGTTAATCAAATACCATCAAGTTACTAAAAAGAACTAGTTTTCAATAAAATACCATAAACTTTTAAAAGTTAGATATTTATCATTAAAATACCTCAATACTTAAAACAAATGCTCATGAAAACCCTAAGTAATATAAATCACTCTCGAAGTTTTAGTTTAACTATATTAAAAATATTTTTCATAAAACCCCCTCGAGATATACAAAACAATATTTTAAGGATTTTAGTAAATATAGGTTTAAGCAGGATCAATTATCTTGAGCCCTAGGACGCCAGAAAAAATGAGTGATTGCCTATTCAGGTTAGACAACATAACAGAGTTATCAATGGCAACTGTCTTGGAAAAAGACATAAATCCTGCCGTCCATGTGCAGCTGTTGCCGATGACTCCCGAACCTAAGAATTCAAGAGTTAAATCAGTTTACAAGTGTCTGACCAAGTCTGAGTCCAACCTCAAACCTGAATCCAAAATCAAACATGAATACTTGATCATGAACATGAATACTCGAATTCAAACATCAAATTCAAACATGTATACTTGACTTGACTTGACCGAACTATGGTTATAACTTGACATGAACTTGACATGACTATTTGAATACATGATTACATCCTGAACATGAAGCTGAACCTTTTATATCCATGGTTTCGGCCAAGACCTATAACCCTAATCTATTCAATACATTACGCGGGGATAAAGGGGTATATTGGCACGGAATGTATATCGTGGCACGAGAGGTCACTTAAAAGACGCCTATATGAACTCACGTGCCGTTGTCTCATGGGTTATGATGGGGCCTTGTACTATATGTTACCATAGTCCTCAGGGTAAGATGGACTCCTCTCGTATACATGAATACTTTTCTTATCAAACTACAAACAACCACGTTAGAATAATTATCATATACCAGTAATCGGTCATATACAACTTTACCTGTTCATTTCACTTTATATATTATCTTCTCTTTCTTCTTTTGGGATTAACCGAGCGTTAGTTCGCTGACGATATTCCTTTCTGTTTCTTTCTTTGGAATGTTCATCAGGAGGACCGGACTCTGAGGAGATAGAGCCGAGCCAGGAGGACTTGGACCAGCTTACCGCTCAGCCTAAATACTAGTTTCTCTGCACTTACTTTCAGTATGATATTATTTAGGCATTTGCTTTTGATTATTGTATTTTTTATTTTAAACAGTTGTATGTAAAGTTGAATGTAAATAAAGTTGTTGTTTCAATTTATTCTCTTGTCATTCTTATTCATTTTTATATATTGCTTAATTATGCTAAACGTATTTATTTCATAGTAAATACGTTGCGGCCTGCCACTTCACCGTTTCCATCTACTAGAAAATGGGGCGTTACAACTATCTCCAATATATCCTGCCTAATACCAATTTCCGAAGTGAAGCAACCTCCCTCAACAAAGTGAGTAGACCATTCGGCACTTCGAGAACCCGGTAGTTTGCCACACCCGTAGGGTTCTAGGGTGGGGTTTTGGCTATTCATCACGACCGTGGAACCCGTCTTTTATTAAGGGACAAACATAATCCATTACTTGATCTCTACATCATCTAAGTGATCACTTCTAGCAATCTTGATCTCTTATTTAAACTATTGTGAAGAGTTTGTAGCTTGTTCGATAGATCTCGGGTGGATCGTCTTGGATCTTGAGGTGGCCGAAGATCAAGCTCTTTGCAACCACGAAGGAGCCAAGGAGTTGCAACAAAGAAAAGACCCGAAGGACCGGTTCATTAGGTATAGCACACTTTCATAGTAGATTAGATCTCTTGATATGTTTTCTAGTTAAGGTTTAAGCACTAATCTTGTGTTATGTGGGTGTTGCATGCAAGAAAAATTATTGCTTACCGCTTCCGCCTCCTCACTGCTTACCCATCCACGTGATATCCCTCCCTACCCCCAGACTACTCAACACTCTAGTTGAAGGGTTACTCATCTTGGTCTCTGACAAACTCAAGCAAGAAAACACCTCTTTCCTTAGGACATCCCTTACCATCCGCCGCTTGGACGGCAACCCTATCCCACGTCCAAACAACTGTACAGGACTAACCTTGAGTAATGCTCTCCTCCCTTTCCCTACTCGGGTCACTGCGCTCTGTCTAAAAAGGATCGTCGATGATACACCTATCCTTCTCTAAGTATCTAGCCACTGACAGGTTTCAATTAATAAACTCTTTTGAGTTACCCAGGTCCACCCCAATAGCATCATAGAATTCGACTAATTTATCATCGGGAATACTGCAAAACATAGTAAAAGAATTCACTGTGTACCTGATGACGTGACTTTATTTTTCGTACTGTCTGCTGCCTTTGAAATTTTCACTACCTTTATCCCGACCGGAAGGCCCATTTTTCTCCAGCCTTAAACTCCTTCTACTCTCCGCCATGATGCTTTCTTCTTGAATCGAACCCTCCGCTGTTGCTCCCACGTCAACAGAAACCTTGTCTTTTTTAGTTTGGGGAACATTAGAAGTATCTCCCTCCAGACCAGCAGCCAAGTTCATTCCATGCTCCTCTGTCGCACCCCCACTCCCTACCATTTTAGCAACTGCCTCTTCTATCCCGCATAGAATAAAAGCCTCTAGGTCTATGGACAACGCATCTTCCATTTGCCGAGCCACTATATCTTTGATTTTGCCGTCCGTGCCTTTCTCCGTAATATCA
Organism: Agapanthus africanus; assembly: GCA_030015575.1. Classification (NCBI taxonomy): domain Eukaryota; kingdom Viridiplantae; phylum Streptophyta; class Magnoliopsida; order Asparagales; family Amaryllidaceae; genus Agapanthus; species Agapanthus africanus. Next base: position 365,307,733 of record JASDDO010000018.1, read on the forward strand.
TCAGCATCTTTATTGGACGTAGTTTCGGCCCTAGACGAATCCTCCGGCACGAAATTCCCTCCCTTATCCTCTCCAATCGAGAAACCTTCCATCACCCCTTACTAATACCGATCTTTTGAAAATCTTCCTCTGATGAGGCTCGATATCGGTGACTCTCCAGATAATGATACGTTGTAGATGACGTGTCCCAGAACTTACAAGAGAGGATCAGTAACCTCGGTTGGAACCACACCTCGGTCCTCCGGTCCGAGGAGTCTCCAAACCTTTGGTGGCCTTCCATACCACCCACTGGCTTGCCTCCGAGCAATCACAAAACCAAGATGCCTCGGCCTCCCGCTCGTACCCGAGCCTCCCGTCGAGCTCATCTTCCCCGGTTTCACCGACCGACCCACAACGCTGATCGCAGGCACCTTCGCCACGGCTCCGCGAATCTCGCCACGCGCGAGATATCTGCCGCCCACGACCCCGCGTTCCACGCCACCACGATCCCCATTAACGAGCCTGTCTCGTCATTAAGCGGGATCCCACCTATCACGTGGGCGTGACGTCAGGGGCATAACGGCCGGCATGATTCTCACACCCGCCCGCCCGTTGCTGCCGCTATATAAACCTCTCCCTCAGACAGTCGAGGTATGCAATTCTTTCCACTGTGCCGTTACTCTGCCAAAATACTCCTTCTTACTTGATCGTCGAAGGGTCCCCGGTGGCACAACCACCCCGGGACTTCTTTGCAGGTAGCTCGGCCTCAACCACACAAAGCCCATTGAGATCCACATGCTCCAGGAGTCAACCCTCCAAACTCAATCCCAGCCGTCCATCAGCGCTCGCAGCAGATCAATGGAAGACAACATCTGAAGGAGATCCTGACTTCCATCAGTTGGCGCCGTCTGTGGGAAACGTCTAGTTCCACTCAACGAAAGTTCGTCTTCCGATCCCAACTTCATGGCGAGCGATCACCGTGACTGTTGGGGTCGAAAATTGCACCCCGGTTGACTAAGTCAAAGTCAAGGTCAACCATAAGCCAGGTGGGCCCAAACCCAGATCAAGTGGGCTCATGCTCGAGTCGAGCCCGAACATGAAGCGGCCGGCCTCCCCCATGCCGAAATAAAAAAATCATGTAATAAATAATTTTGATGTAGTTTTTTATGCATGAATGGGCATAAAGCCAAATTTTTGTAAAGCCCATGGCTTATATGCAAAAAGAAATAGCACATGAGACATGGGATGGGCAAAATACCATTTTGTAAAGCCCAAGGGGCTATATGTAAATGTGTAAGCCTATATAAGGCAACATGATGATGAATAAAGAATAGATACTTTTCATTCTCTCAAACTCTAGGGTTTTTTGTGCCTCCTTCTCCTTCCTCAAGGTTCTAAACTTTCTTCCTTTTTTTAATTAAATCAAGAGTTTTACTCTTCCTTTTTCAAAACTAAATAGTTTTTCACCACAAAACCCACAAAGGGGAGCTCAGATCTTCCATTAGATCTCAAAAAGGGGAGATTTTTAAATCTCACCCCTTTCTCCAAGATCTGGCCAACCGACAGGAAGAAGAAGGAGACCCATCTTCAGAAACCCAATTTTGGGGAAGATTCAGGGCTCAAGGGGAGAAGCCCCTTCATCAGCTTCAAAAATATCTTAGGAGTTTAACTCCTCAAATATACACACACACACACACATACAAATACAAAATAAAAAGTATTTCTTTCTGGGAGTACAACTCCCAGTGCAGGGACCAAGTCCCTTTTGCCGCCCACCGCCCGAGCGCCTAAAGCGCGAGCGCCCAAGCGCCCAAAGCGTGAGCGCCCGAGCGCCCACATACCTGGCACGTGAGGCGCTAGTGCCCAAAGAACTAGCGCCCGAGCACCCAAAGCGCTAGCGCCCGAGCGCCTACGTGCCTAACACGTGAGGCGCTACCGCTCTAGCGCCCTAGCGCCCAAAGCGCTAGCGCCCGAGCGCCCATGTGCCTGAAACATGAGGCGCTAGCGCCCGAATGCCCACGTGCCTAGCACATGAGGCGCTAGCACCCTAGCGCCCACGTGTCTGGCACGTGAGGCGGTAGCGCCCTGGCACCCAAGGCGCTAGCGCCCAAGGCGATAGCGCCAGCGCCCAAGGCGATAGCGCCAGCGCCCGAGCGCTCGCGCACGTGAGGCGCTGGCGCTTTATCCCACGCATCCTTTGGATGCCCTTTCCCTTTATCTTTATATATATATATATATAAATATATATATATATATATATACATACATATACAAACACACACACATACTCTACAACACTGTTCCCAGTTAGAAAAAAATTCTAACGGGGCGCTGCCCCGCACCCCCAAGGGGGCTGCTAGCCCCCTTGACCCCCAGCCCGCTATCCGGGTAGCGGGACCCCCGTAAAACTCTGCGGGGCCCCCGATATATCCAAAACCCCTTCAAACATGCATACTGCATATTGAGTTCGCATGAATAGTTGACCTGTCAATCGGAGGTTCTCTCAATCCAAAGGCGAGGGGTAATTAACGGCAGCTTAGTCCGCGGCTGCCGGAGATTCGGATCCCCACAATCAATAAACTCCAGCCTACCCTAGGCAGGGGGAATCTATACTGCGCCTGACCAGCGCACGCGTATTCCCATGTCAATGGGATGACGAAAAACACCCTACAGATTCTGGCACGCCCGGGGGGACCTATCTCTCCTCCCATATTTCGGGTTAAACGTTCATGCGAACTCAATAAATATGCATACCTATATTTATACTAAAATAATGCTCTTTCATGCAGGTTTTCAAGCAATCACTTTTCAACAATGTCTCCAACGATGAACTCAGCTCTCAGCACCGCTCCTGTCTCCTACACGATGAAGATAGACTCCAGGACGGTTCTTCCGGCCAGTCTCGGGTCACAATGGGAGGAGCCGCCGCTACCATTTGTCTCTATTATGTTCGTGTTAGCTAACGCCGTCTCAGCTCCTCAAGCTCCGGTAACAGACAAACCGGTCTCAAAAGAGAAAAGGTCGAATGTCATGGTCACGAGGGCACCTCAGCCCAAGCACAAATCCGTTTCCAAACGACTCTCCATCGCTTCAGCTGGAGGAAATTCCATCAATGTCAACGAAGCGATGGGGCATTTCGGGCAAGCTCCAGCGGTACCCTCGACAACTGCTCGATCGGATATCTTCTTTAAGCTCCCTATCAATCGACTCACGGTGGCTTCCCAGAAAACGGATGCCCGCCAAGCCTTCAAAATCGAGAAGCTAAGGAAGAAAAGGCTCAGATACAGAGCCAATAAAAGGGTTAGGGCTCATACTAGGCTGAGCTTCATGAGGCTCCAAGAGCGGGATTACCCCGCCAAAGATAAAGAGACGGCTGGATATGTGGTTTACACTGTCTATATGGTCGGACATGAAGAAACGAACCCTCGCATTCTTCACAGCCATAGTGATGATATGGTGGAAGCTACCCAACGTCGACTCGGTCTAAATGATGAAGAGCTCGCTCAGGCCGATAAGCCAAAAGAGCAAGGGGTTCCTGTGGAATTGTGCTCAGGCAATAAGGATGACCCGGTTGTCATAACCGGAACTACAGAACAAGCATTATTCCGATGGCTTCAGAGGCAGCTTCAGGACAGGGACGAGAAGTTAGCCAAGGTACAGTCTAAGGTCGACGAATTGGTAAACGTCACGGCAGATCTCACGACCCAAGTCGCCCGATTGCAACAGTAGAATCAAATTTTGGTTCATGAGCCAGGGATTGATACCCGGAGGCAGCCAACTGATACCCCTTCAACCTAAGAGCGGAGCGCCTTCGCGAAAAACGGCCACGATCAGCCTCCAGTCCCTCCTATACATACACCGAAGGGGAATCGCCTCTGAAAGAGAAACTGGAAAAAGTCTATACCTTCAAAAGGGAAAAAGTCCACAAGATATTGAAGGACGCCCTAAGAAACGGTCTACAACTGCCAGAATCAAAGAGACTGCAAGAAGCGAATATGACCGACGACCCAAAATATTGCCCCTATCACAGAGTGATAAGTCATGCCATTGAAGACTGCTTTGTCTTTAAAGATTGGGTTGAAAGGCAATACAAGACAGGAGAGATAGAACCGTCTAAAGGCGCGTTAGCAAACAGTCAAACTACGACCGCCGATTTCATACAAATGGAGACCGGAGCCTTTCGGGAGCCTGATTCTCTCTGACATGTGCCATTATCTAAAAAGGACGAACCAAAGACTGATCGGCCTCAAGGACCAGCATCAGTAAAGGCACCTAATCCATTGGAGAGAAAGAAGAAGATATACTCCTTCAGGAGGGATGAAGTCCGCAAAATATTCGCGGACGCCTTGAACTACGGTCTGCAACTGCCTGCTCCGAATATGCCACATGAAATGAATATGACTGGCAATACCATATGCTGCCCATATCATAGGATGGTGAGTCATACTATCGAAGACTGCTATATTTTCAAAGATTGGGTGAAGAACCAATACAAACTTGGGAAAGCCCCACAGTCGTCAAATGTACTGACAAGCCACAGAGCTACGGTCATCAACACAACTCCGCCAAGATCAAAGTTCAAGGAGCTGGGATAAGCAAGCTGACCACCACGTCGTTAAACTGGGAGCGATAGACCTCTAAGTCTTTAAACTAGGAACCGCTGACCACCATGTCATTAAACTGGGAATAATCGACCTCTAAGTCGTTAAACTGGGAATGTAAATAAAAAATGTGTGTAAATAAAAAATGTGTAAATAAAAAAAAGAAGTGTAAGTACAAAAAATAATAATAATAAAAAGCCGAAATGATGGGGCAATCGCGAATAAAAAGCTGAAATGCTGGGCAATCGCTACCTTCGTGATAAGAAAAGCTGAAATGATAGAGCAATCGCGGTAAAAAAACGGCGAATGATGAGTCGCTCCTGGTACCATATTCCTGTGCAGCGATGCAGACGCCAACCAAAATTTCAAATCACTGAATGCCTCAATGGCGAATGATGAGTCGCTCCTGGTACTATATTCCAGTGCAGCGATGCAGACGCCATCTAAAACTCAAGTCCCCAACGGCAAATGATGAGTCGCTCCTGGTACCGTATCCCAGTGCAACGATGCAGACGCCAACCCAACTCTGAATGTTCCAACGGTGAATTATGAGTCTCTCCTGGTACCATATTCCAGTGCAGCGATGCAGACGACAACCAAAATCCAAATTCTCAAACGGCGAATGATGAGTCGCTCCTGGTACCATATTCCAGTGCAGCGATGCAGACGCCAACAAAAATTCAAATTTCCAAAATTCTCCCGGCCCTACGGTTGGTTCCCAAATTGACTACCGTATACAATCCATGGGCTCAAATAATTCTCATCATACCCATACCCCACCGCAATCACCAGTTACGCGGCTGGTCTCCGCCCTTGGAATTATGCTCCATTTGGGAAGACCCACTCATGCGTCCTCACGATATATGAAGAGAACAAACTTGCGAGATCCTCATGACTCGTAAGAAAACGCCTTCGTGGGATCCTTACGACTCACAAAGGAAAAACACACTTGGGGGTCCCCACGACTCCTAAGGAGAAAGTACAACTACGAGATCCTTTCAACTCGTAGGGAGAAAATGCTTTTATGGGACCCTTACGACCCATAAAATTGAAAAGCCTTAGGTGATAGGGATCTAAACCTGTCTCCTAAGCCATCGCTCCCCAACGGGGAAAGGCAAATGATGAATTGCTCCTGGCACATATGCTTCAGTATTAGCAACGCTGATGCCGACCCCTACCCTAAATTTCCAAGCTTCCGATCCGATAGACCCCTAAGTCTTTAAACTGGGAACAGATGACCGCTAAGTCGTTAAACTGGAAACAGATGACCGCTAAGTCGTTAAACTGGGCACGATAGACCTCTAAGTCGTTAAACTGGAAACAGATGACCTCTAAGTCGTTAAACTGGAAACAGATGACCCCTAATTCATTAAACTGGGAACGAGGGAAATCCACTCATGTGTCCTCACGACGCATGAGGAGAACAAAACTTGCGAGATCCTCTCGACTCGTAAGAAAACACCTTTGTGGGATCCTTACGACTCACAAAGGAAAAACACACTTGGGAGTCCTCACGACTCCTAAGGAGAAAATACACCTACGAGATCCTTATGACTCGTAGGGAGAAAATGCTTTTATGGGACCCTTACGGCCTATAAAATTGAAAAGCCTTAGGTGATAGGGATCTAAACCTGTCTCCTAAGCTATCGGTTCCCAATAGGCAATGGCGATTGATGAGTCGCTCCTGGTACTATATTCCAGTGCAGCGATGCAGACGCCAACCAAATTTCAAATCTCATACCCCAACGGCAGATGATGAGTCGCTCCTGGTACCATATTCCAGTACAGCGATACAGACGCCGACAAAGTCCCGAAATTCTTCTGGCCCTACGGTCTGGATCATACATCCTGAAAAACCGTATACAATCCATGGGCGCAGACGACCCCTATCTCTCCCAAGTCTTACTGGCGAGGCCACACTCGAAGTCGCACCAGCGATGAAAATTAAAAAAAAAAAGGTATGTCCACAAGCAAAATGGGCACGGATGAAAACCCGAAAGGGCTCCGTGAGTAAAAACAGCAGGACTGCCGGCGAGTTTGTGAAAACCCGAAAGGATGCAAACTCGTGAAAAAGAGATGAAATACACTCGCTGTTGGGGTCAAAATTTGCACCCCGGTTGACCAAGTCAAAGTCAAGGTCAACCCCAAGCCAGGTAGGCCCAATCCCAGGTCAAGCGGGCCCATGCCCAAGTCAAGCCCGCTGCCAGCCCCCCATGCCAAGATGAAATCATATAATAAATAATTTTTATATAATTTTTTATGCATGAATGGGCATAAAGCCAAATTTTTGTGAAGCCCATGGCTTATGTGCAAAAAGAAATGGCACATGAGCCATGGGATGGGCAAAATGCCATTTTGTAAAGCCCAAGGGGCTATATATAAATATGTAAGCCTATATAAGGCAACATGATGATGAATAAAAATACAATTTTTTATTTCCTAAAAAAACATACGGCTTGTGCCTCTTTCTCCTTCCTCAAGGTTCTAAACCATGTTCTTTCTTTTGAATTAAATCAAGAGTTTTGCTCTTTTTTTTCCAAAACTAAATAGTTTTTTACCACAAAACCCGCAAAGGGGAGCTCAGATCTTCCATTAGATCTCAAAAAGGAGAGATTTTTAAAACCTCACCCCCTTTCTCCAAGATCCGGCTAGCAGACAGGAAGAAGAAGGAGACCCATCTCCAAAGCCCCCACTTTGGGGAAGATCCAAGGCTTAAGGGCAGAAGCCCCTTCATCAGCTTCAAAAATATCTTAGGAGTTTAACTCCTCAAATACACACACACATACACACACACAAAATAATAAGTATTTCTTTCTGGGAGTACAACTCCCAGTGCAGGGACCAAGTCCGTTAAAGCGCGAGCGCCCGAGTGCTCACGTGCTTGGCACGTGAGGCGCTAGCGTCCAAAGCGCTAGCGCCCGAGTGCCCACGTGCCTGGCACATGTGGCGCTAGGGCCCAAAAGCGCTAGTGCCCAAGCGCCCAAAGCGTGAGCGCCCGAGCGCCCACGTGCCTGGCATGTATGGCGCTAGCACCCAAAAGCGCTAGTGCCCAGGCGCCTAAAGCGCAAGGGCCCGTGCGTCCACATGCTTGGCACGTGAGGCGCTAGCGCCCACATGCTTGGCACGTGAGGCGCTAGCGCCCACATGCTTGGCACGTGAGGCGATAGCGCCCAAAGCGCTAGCACCCGAGCGTCCACGTACCTGGCACGTGAGGCGCTAGCGCCCGAACCCCCACGTGCCTGGCACGTGAGGCGCTAGCGTCCAAAGCGCTAGCACCATAGCGCCCAAAGCGCTAGCGCCCGAGCGCCCACGTACCTGGCACGTGAGGTGGTAGCGCCCAAAGTGCTAGCGCCCGAGCGCCCACATGCCTGGAACGTGAGGCGCCAGCGCCCAAAGCGCCAGCGCTTCCTCCCACGCATCCTTTAGATGCCTTTTCCCTTATATATATACATATACATACATACATATATATATACATATACATACATATATATATACATATACATACATACATATATATATATATATACATATATATATATATACATACACACACACACACACACACACACACATACTCTATAACATTAGTGCCCAAAATTCTAACGGGGCGCTGCCCCGCACCCCGTAAGGGGGCCGCTAGCCCCTTTGACCCCTAGCCCGCTATCCGGGTAGCGGGACCCCTGTGAAAACTCTGCGGGGCCCCTGATATATCCAAAACCCCTTCAAACACGCACACTGCATATTGAGTTCGCATGAATAGTTGACCCATCAATCGGAGGTTCTCTCGCTCCAAAGGCGAGGGGTAATTAACGGCAGCTTAGTCCACGGCTGCCGGAGATTTGGATCCCCACAATCAATAAACCCCAGCCTACCCTAGGCATGGGGAATCTGTAATGCGTCTGACAAGCGCGTGTGTATTCCCATCTCAATAGTGTGACGAAAAACACCCTACAGATTCTGGCACGCCCGGTGGGACCTATCTCTCCTCCCATATTTCGGGTTAAACGTTCATGCGAACTCAATCAGCATATACATTGATTACCTGTAATGAAATCATGCTTTTTTGGTGCAGGGGTTAACAATTTTCAATTGCCATCCTTAAACGCAAGTCGGTATTTGAACGACTTTCCTTGGCCCCAGCTGGGGGCAAGGCCATCGACACCGACAAAGTAATAAGGCATCTCGGGCAAGCTCCAGCGGTGCCCCTGACAACTACTCAATCGGTTATCTTCTCTAAACTCCCCGTCAGTCGACCACCACGTTATTAAACTGGGAACAGTCGATCTCTAAGTCGTTAAACTGGGGATGTAAAAAAATGTGTGTAAATAAAAAAAAGGAATGTGTAAATAAATAAATAAAAAGAAAAGCCGAAATGATGGGGCAACTCACAATAAAAATCAGCGAGTAAAATAAAGATGAAAAATAAAGCCGAAATGATAGGGCAACCGCGAATAAAGGCCGAAATGATAGGGCAATCGCGACCTTCGCGATAAGAAAAGCTGAAATGATAGAGCAATCGCGGTAAAACAAAAAAACAAAAAAAACAAACAAAACAACGGCGAATGATGAGTCGCTCCTGGTACCATATTCCAGTGCAGCGATGCAGACGCCAACAAAAATCCAATTTCCACAAAATTCTTCCAGCCCTACGGCCAGTCCCCAAATTGACTACCGTATACAATCCACGGGCTCAAATAATTCTCAGCATATCCATGTCCCACCGCAATCACCAGTCCAGCGGTTGGTCTCCGCCCTTAGAATTATGCTCCATTGGGAAGACCCACTCATGTATCCTTACGATACATGAGGAGAACAAACCTTCGTAGGATCCTTACGACTCATAAAGGAAAAACACACTTAAGAGTCCTCACGACTCCTAACGAGAAAATACACCTACGAGATCCTTTCGACTCGTAGGGAGAAAATGCTCTTATAGGACCCAAACGGCTCATAAAATTGAAAAGTCTTAAGGTGATAGGGACCTAAACCTGTCTCCTAAGCCATCGCTTCCCATACCCCAATGGTGAATTATGAGTCGCTCCTGGTACTATATTCCCGTGCAGCGATGCAGACGCCAACCAAATTCCAAATCCTATACCCCAATGGAGAATGATGAGTCGCTCCTGGTACCATATTTCAGTGCAGCGATGCAGACGCCAACCAAATTCCAAATCCCATTCCCCAACGGTGAATGATGAGTCGCTCCTGGTACCATATTCCAGTGCAGCGATGCAGACACCAACAAAGTCCCAAAATTTTTCCTGCCCTACGGTATGGATCATACATCCTGCAAAACCGTATACAATCCACGGGCATAAAACGATCCCAATCTCTCCCAAGTTCTACCGGCGAGACCACATTCAAAGTCCCACCGACGATGAACATTCAAAAAAAATGGGGGTATGTCCACAAGCAAAATGGGCACGGATGAAACCCGAAAGGGCTCCGTGAGTAAAAACAGCAGGACTCCCGGCGAGTTTGTGAAAACCCAAAAGGGCGCAAACTCGTAATAAAGAGATGAAATGCACTCGCAAAGTCCTCTTGACTTTGTGAGGAGAAAATTCCCGCGTGAGATCCTTACGACTCACAAAGGAGCAAACACTTAGGAGTCCCCACGATTCCTAAGGAGAAAATACACCTGCGAGATCCTTTTGACTCGTAGGGAGAAAATGCTTTTATAGGACCCTTACGGCCCATAAAATTGAAGAGCCTTAAGTGATAGGGATCTAAACCTGTCTCCTAAGCCACCAATTCCCAAATCCTTCCGGAGAAAATGATGAGTTGCTCCTGGCATTATTCCAGTGCAGCAATGCAGATGCCGCCCAAAAAGCCAATTCCCAAATCCTACCGGAGCAGATGATGAGTTGCTCCTGGTATTATTCCAGTGCAGCAATGCAGATGGCAAACAAAAACCAAAATCCCCAAATCCACTCATGGCAAATGATGATTCGCTCATGGTAACATATTCCAGAGTAGCGATGCTGATGTCAACCCAAATCAAATTAAACCAACAACCTTTGCGGAGGAATCATGCTTCGTCCCAAAATTTACCCCGTGTCAAAATCATGCTTCGCCTCGGTGTATCTGCCTTCCCTGTCGGAATTATGCTTCGGCTCGGAATCAACCAGCGACCTCCCCGTCGGAATTAAGCTCCGCCTCGGAATTAAGTCAACCAGCAAGCTCTGCGTCGGAATCATGCTTCGTCTCAGAATGTACCCCATGTCGAAATCATACTTCGCCTCGGAATACCTGCCTTCCTGTCACGACCCAAAGTTTGGATGTGACCGGCACTTAGATTGTATAATATCTAAAGATATCTACACAACCCAAGTAAGCCAAAAACCAAGATCAAAAACCCTTTTTGCGGAATTTTAAGAAAATTTAGTTTTTAAGTAAAAATCACGGTTTGTAAGTATTAAAATCTTAACAGTAATTTCCTAATAAATAAAACAGCGGTTATAAAGAGTTTTAGTTTGGTTACATCCCTAGTTGGGAGTAACAATGCCAACAGCGGAAATTAATATACAACTTTATACGACATCAATAAGAATCTTAGACATAAGTAAAATAAATATCATTTAACATAACTAAACGATCTCATCTGTCAAATAACATACATACAACCATCTCTCGCTCTAAGTCATAATACAGGGTCTGATGGAGATATTCTAGATTCAATATAAAATACCAAAAGAGAAGGTTACTATATATGTAACCCACCTAGCAAAAGATGCGATAAAATCTGATAAGTGGATCTGCACTGCTGCTAACCGTCCACTCGACTCCTGCAAGAAACTGTGGCACAACGGGGGTGAGTTGCCAACTCAGTTAATAGAACTAACATATAACGGCTAATAATGTAAATATGAAAAACTATAACTAACTGCAATATGGATAAGTATGATGTATGATAGCATGTGGAAAACATGAATTTGTACAACTAATCATATAAACCAAAAACTGAAATCTCATCACTTATTTCCAAATAAAGTTTATCTTTCCATGTCCAACATAGACACAAATCGTCCGTTTCTCTCAGGCATCATTCCTCGAACGATCCTGTAATCAATAACACCGGTCGGTATCATTTAGATATCCGTCGTGTTTTACAACTATCTCCGGTATCGAGTATCTCGTTAGGCTCTCCGCCTCAAATGCGGCTATCCTGCCCCTCGGTCTCGACCGGGTCCACCATGTATCCAACTGTATGCCCCCCAACTCAGTCTGGATAACATATAAATCAGCAACCGTATGACCCCCAACTCGGTTCAGAATAAAACTAAATCATAAAAACAACATCTCATGGTGGACATGCCAAATCAATCATAAAGAATTTCTGAATACACTTAATAGTGTATGAAAACTCAAAACCATAAATCCTCAATAATACAAATGCCCCTAATGTCAATTTCTAACATGTGAACATAAAACATGACGTCAATTATGCAAAGTACTACTGTTATTGATGTTTAAGGTATGATAGGAATCATATTTAACAGGATAATTTCTAAGTGTGAAAGTGGCATGTTAATATCGATGACGTGTAGTGTAAAATGTAGATATGTGCATTTGCGGCATAACTCGTCGATAATGGTGCAGTGTTCTGACAAGTATTAATCATGGAGGTGTGTGTGTGTGTGTGTGTGTGTGTGTGTGTGTGTGTATATATATATATATATAAGAATGCATATGATCAATTTAACATACAAAAGCAAAACTTTTATTTAAACTTAACTACAGGCGTATCACGCCAACTATACAAAATCTCCCGGTAGATGTTTAGTCTACTCACCGGAATACGTCGTAAACTACTCAGAAATCGCCAATCCTTTTCCTTTCCTAGCGGCCTCCGAAGTTCTCGTATTTGAATCTAACATCGAAATTAACTTGTATAAGGAAACGGCTAACTTCGATACGGCGGCAAATGGAAATACGAGTTTCACATACTAACTATACTACGCACGACTAATTTAAATTATCTAACATCTATACTAACTGAGTTTTAACCCCCTCACCGTTTGTAATAGAAAACTTAAATGCGTTACTAATTTACCGTGTCGTATTTAGAATTTTGATTCTGTTTCCAATATTAGTTCCCAGATTTTATATACTGTTAAATTAACTTAAATAAACAATACCAAAATACCCCAACACCTATACAGAGACCTACCCTAAAACCCAAAACACCAAACTCTACCAGAAATTCGGCGACGCCGGATCTACCCTTCTTCTCGCCGGCCAAAATCCGAGCAGGGAGGTTCGTACTCCTAGATTTTGCTCTAGGTCCAGTTTATAAGATTTAGACACTGTTTGGTTAAGTTGATTTTCACCTAAATTATAGCAGATTAACACAGAGATAAGTTTACCTAGAATACGATATTCGATTTCGAAATTTTACGATTACAGAACTAAAATCTACTGAGTTAAGAATTATACCTACTGAGGATGGTTGAAAAGCTTCCTCCAAGACACCCAAACCCTTAGCTCCCAGCTTGATGGTGGAAATCCTTAGCCTAGTTCTTTTTCTTCACTTCTCTTTTCTTTTATTTCTCTTTTGTGAGTTTTAAGTGTTTTCTTTCTCTTTGTTTTGAAATTTCATATTTTTAATTTGGTTATAATGATCTGAACACATAATATATGGTCAAGGGAAAGAGTGAGGTGTAGGAGGAGGTGTCACCAAGCAAGGTGTGTCATTCTCATGCAAGGAGAAGGTGTTGTGCATGAAGTGTGCATGCAAGTTGGTGGTGGCTATGCATTATCACTCCAATTTGTTTTATCTTGGTATAATTTCTGAGCTAAACATTATCTAACCCCTTTTTTACCTACACCCTAAAAAATTCCAAGTTTGCATAATTTCCTAAATTTTTCACAAAGACCCTTCACTACCTATATTATTATATAATACCATTTTAATTAAAATGAAGCTAAATTTCACACAAAAACCCTTGTAATTTATAAATGTTACACACTAAAATTTCAATTTAATTTGTTTTACATACTACTTAAGAAAATGTCCTAATTTGATTTAATAACTTTTTAAATTAACATTTTATTATTTAATTAATTAATTTTATTTATTTCTAAATTTTCTAAATGTTACAATATTCCCCACTTAAGAAAATTCGGTCCCCGAATTTAAAACTTAACTAGACATACCTTCAAAAAGATGTGGAAATTTCCTTCGCATTGCATCCTCGGTCTCCCAAGTAATCTCCTCGCGATTCGTTCCTCGCCAAAGAACCTTTACAGATGGAAGTATCCTTGATCTCAGTTTCTTTGCCTGCCGGTCAAGAATAGCTACTGGCTGCACTGTATAGGATAAATCCGGCTCAAGCTGTAAGGTATGATGCTGGATCGTGTGAGAAGGATTGTGTAGATACTTGCGAAGAATAGACACGTGAAACACCGGATGCACATCGGGAAAACTCGGTGGAAGTGCTAAACGATAAGCTACAGCACCCACTCTCTTCAGAGACTCGTAAGGTCCGACATATCTGGGGCTGAGCTTCCCCTTTTTCCCGAAACGCATCACACCTTTCATCGAAAATACACGAAGGAACACATGAACTCCCACCTTAAACTCGAGTCTACGATGATGTCAATTTGCATATGATTTCTGTCTGCACTGGGCCGCTCTCATTCTGTCCCGTATTAACTGAATCTTTTCCGTAGTCTCCTATACTATCTGCGGTCCCTAAATGCTATTCTAGCTCAGTTCCGTCCAGCAAACGGGTGATCGACATTTCCTCCCATACAAAGCTTCAAAGGGTGCCATTTGGATCGTCTCCTGAAAATTGTTGTTGTACGAGAATTCTATCAAAGGTAAGTGACGATCCCAACTACCACCAAAATCAAGGCTGCAAGCTCGAAGTAAATCCTCTAGAGTCTGAATGGTCCGCTCTGACTGACCATCTGACTGTGGGTGAAAAGCTGTACTAAAACTCAATCATGTACTAAGAGCTTCTTGAAGTTTCTGCCATAGCCTGCTAGTAAACTGGGTACCCCTATCGGATAATAGGCATGTTGGAACTCCATGCAATCGTACAATCTCGTCGATATAAATCTGAGCATACTGTGCAAACCCATACGTCGTCTTCACCGGAAGTGAGTTGCCATTGTCAATCTATCTATAATCACCCAGATGGAATCATACCCTTTGCTAGTCCTGGGTAGACCCACAATGAAATCCATGGAAATCTGTTCCCATTTCTACTCCGGAATGGGCAAGGGCTGCAACTCTCCTGCCGGCCTCTGGTGCTCGGCATTGACTTGCTGACAAGTCAAGTATCTCGAAACAAACTCCGCAACATTCCTCTTCATTCCTTCCCACCAATAAACATCTTTCAAGTCATGATACATCTTGGTGGAACCAGGATGAATACTGTATGCTGATCGATGGGCCTCCTCTAAGATCTCATGTCTCAGTCCATCCGAATCTGGCACACAAAGACGAGTCCCAAAACGTAATACTCCACGGTCATCTATCACGAACTCCGACTCTCTGCCCTGCCTAACACGATCCATAATCTTCGACATACGAGCATCTGCGGGCTGTGTCTCTCGAATACGATCCAATAACTGAGGACGGGTGCGAACATGTGCTAACTGTCCTCCTGTCGATGTGAACTCAAATTGTACATGACTATCACATAGAATCTGCCAGTTTGTAGAAGACTGTCTCTGCAAGGTGCGTACATGAGATAAGATACCTCCAGGCCTCCGACTCAAAGCATCTGCTACAACATTCGCTTTGCCTGGATGATACAAGATCTCACAATCGTAATCCTTCATGAGTTCCATCCATCTACGCTGCCTTAGATTCAGATCCCTCTGCTGAAAAATATACTTCAAGCTCTTATGATCTGTAAAAATATGGCACGACTCTCCATACAAGTAATGCCTCCAAATCTTCAGTGCGAAAACTACAGCAGCCATCTCCAAATCATGAGTGGGGTAGTTCTGCTCGTGCCTCTTCATCTGCCAAGAAGCATAAGATACAATCCTGCCGTGCTGCATCAACACACAGCCTAAACCCACTCGAGAAGTATCACAATACACAACAAAACCACCAGACCCAAAAGGTAAAGATAAAACTGGTGCAGTCGTCAAGCGAGTCTTCAACTGCTGGAAACTATGCTCACATGCATCTGTCCAAAGAAATGGAACTTCCTTCCTAGTCAATCCAGTCAATAGTGCAGCGATCCGAGAAAAATCCTGCACAAAACGTCTGTAATAACCGGCCAGACCCAAGAAACTTCGAACCTCTGTAACAGACATAGGTCTGGGCCAGTGCTGTACTGCTTCGATCTTCTTTGGCTCCACACGTATCCCATCCCTCGTAACTACGTGACCCAAGAAATCTACACTATCCAGCCAGAAAGCACACTTGGAGAATTTAGCGAACAGCTGATGCTCCTTCAAGGTCTGCAACGTGATGCGCAAATGCTGCTCGTGCTCCTCCCGACTCCGGGAATAAACAAGAATATCATCAATTAATACTATAATGAACTGATCAAGGAATGGCCTGAAGATACGGTTCATCATATCCATGAAAGCTGCAAGGGCGTTGGTGAGTCCGAACGACATCACCAGAAACTCATTATGTCCATAACGTGTGCGAAAAGCTATCTTCGGAATGTCATCCTTTCGAACCCTCAACTGGTGATACCCTGACCGCAAATCAATCTTTGAGAAGTAGTCAGCTCCCTGCAGCTGATCGAACAAGTCATCGATACAAGGTAATGGATACCTATTTCGCACAATAACTCGATTCAGCTGGCTGTAATCGATGCACAGTCTCATACTACCGTCCTTCTTCTTAACAAATAAGACAGGAGCTCCCCACGGCGATACACTTGGACGAACAAGTCCTCTATCCAATAACCCTTGCAACTGGCTTTTGAGTTCTTTCAACTTCGTCGGGGCCATCCGATAAGGTGGTATAGAAATAGGCCCCGCACCCAGAATCAAGTCAATACAAAATTCAATATCGCAATCGGGCGGTAATCCTGGTAATTCAGTAGGAAACACCTCCGGAAATTCACGTGCGATCGGAACCTGGTCCAACGGGACTTCAGCGGCTCCTAAGTCATGAACAAATGCTAAGAACCCATGACAACCCTTCTTCAAGAGTCGTCCTGCACAAAGAGCAGAAATCATGTTGGCAGGAGTTACATTACAGTCTCTCTGCACAACAAAGATCGGTTCACCTGGAAAACAAAATCTGACCGCTTTCCCCTGACAATCTATATAAGCATGACAAGCGGCCAACCAATCCATACCAAGAAGTATATCAAAATCTAACATATCCAAGAGAATCAGATCAACTAAAGAATCCCTATCACCAATACCTACTGAACATGACCTGAATACATGTCGAGCTATAAAAGAATCCCCCCCCGGAGTAATCACAACTAGCGGTAACTCTAACAGCGACGACTCTCTCCCCAGAGAAAGTGCAAAGCGTGAAGATACGTAAGAATGCGTAGAACCGGGATCAAATAAAATATGTGCATCTAAGGAACATATTGTAAGAGTACCTGTCACAACTGCATTGGATGCGTGGGCATCCTATGGAGTCAGTGCAAAAACCCATGCCTGGCCCCTGCCCGCATCCTATCGTCCTCTACCTCTGTCTCCTCGACTCCTCTGAAAGCGTCCTGCAAAACCTCGACCTCGTGGTTCAACCGTCTGGCGCATAGTGCTAACTGGGGGAGGAAGTAAGGCCATCGAAGTAGAAGGTGGAGGGGGTAAAGCAGCCTGCGGAGTAACAGTCCCTCCATGGCGTGTACACTCTCTAGCCATATGCCCTGGAACTCCGCAACTATAACCTGTAAATGGGGTCTTCTGATCATCGGGGTATGAACTGAACATCTGTCCCTGGGTCCAACCTCGTCTGAAACTGCGGCCTAGAGCGTACCTGCCTCTACCTCTGCCAAACTGCCTAGTCATTGACCCAATCGGTCTAGTCCTCTTTGGCTCCGGAACAATCACTGCCTTGCTCAAACGCTCCTCTACTCGCATAGCTGCATCCATGGCCTGCGCATAAGTATCGAAATGCTGGGAGCCTATAGCAAGAAACAACTGCATGTCCAGACTCCTTATGAACCTCTTTACCCTAAGCTCCTCCATAGGAACTAAATATGGAGCATAACGCGACAACTGGATGAATCGTAAATCATAATCTGCCACCGACATACTCGCAGATTTCCGCAACGCTTCAAAACTGCTAGCTTTGGCGTCCCTCACACTCTATGGAAGAAACCTAGCAAGAAAAACCTTAGAGAACTCGGTCCACGACATCGGAGGAAGACCAGTGGCGCACCCTCTCTCCATCGACTCACACCACTCCTGTGCAAGCCCCTCCAAACGAAAGCTAGTCGGCTCAACTGATCTCGCATCATAACATCGCAATGATCTGCTAATCCTCGCCATCCTATCAAGAAAAGACTGGGGATCCTTCGCTGCATCGGTCCCGGTAAACACCAGAGGTCTCAACCTCATAAATTCTGGAAGAGATACCTCCATCACTCTCGGTTCTGCCAGTGTGACAGTTTGCATAGGCTGTTCATCGGGTTCCACCTTAGTCAGTGTTTGATCGTGTCTCTGTACTCGAGTGGCCTCAACCAACTGTCCTACCACCTGCTGCAATCCTAACATGCCCTCCTCTATCCTAGTCAATCTATCTGGAGGAGGAGGATCGACATGCTCAGCATCGTCGGAATGTCCGGTGCGCCAGTCGTCGTCACAGGCTGATTCGCCCTAGCTGCATCTCTGGCTGCGGCTCGCCTAGCTCGTGTAGCCATAGCAACTGGAATAAGAAACGAGAGTTGATAAGGCTTATGAATAGGGATGATCAATATCAGAGAGTCAAAGGCAGAATGAATCAAAATATACATCCTAAAGTTAGTTAGGCCGAGTATTGTAACGTAAATATGCCGCGGAACATACGTACGGTATTGTACTCATCCTAATTCACATACTCCATTAAACCAAAGGTCATCCTACATAACGAACTCAAGTCGACTTATCTTAACTCACTACTCGATTCCGTAAGCTTAATCCTAAGCTCTGATACCAAGTTTGTCATGACCCAAAGTTTGGATGTGACCGGCACGTAGATTGTATAATATCTAAAGATATCTACACAACCCGAGGAAGCCAAAAACAAAGATCAAAAACCCTTTTTGCGGAATTTTAAGAAAATTTAGTTTTTAAGTAAAAATCACGGTTTGTAAGTATTAAAATCTTAACAGTAATTTCCTAATAAATAAAATAGCAGTTATAAAGATGTAGGGTGTTTTTTGTCATCCCATTGAGATGGGAATACGCGCGCGCTTGTCAGGCGTACTATAGATTCCCCCTGCCTAGGGTAGGCCGGGGTTTAATGATTGTGGATCCGAATCTCCGGCGGCCGCGGACTAAACTGCCGTTAATTACCCCTCGCCTTTAGAGCGAGAGAACCTCCGATTGACGGGTTAAACTGGTCATGCGAACTCAATGTGCAGTGTACGTGTGTTTAGTTTTGGATAGGGGGTTTGGATATATCGGGAGCCACGCAGATTTTTTACGGGGGTCCCGCTATCCGGATAGCGGGTTGGGGGTCAAGGGGGTTAGCAGCCCCCTTGCGGGGTGCGGGGCAGCGCCCCATTAGAATTTTTTTTCTAACAGGGACAGTGTTGTAGAGTATGTATGTGTGTACATATGTATACGTATGTATATATGTGTATGTATATATATAAAAAGGGGGGAAAGACATCCAAAGGATGCGTGGGGCCAGCGCCTGGGCGCTTGAGTGCAAGCGCGCCACGTGGGCGCTCTGCGCTCGAGCGCAGAGTGGTGGAGCGCAAGAGCGCCACGTGTCGGCACGTGGGCGCTCTGCGCTCGGGCACTGGGCGCTTGAGCGCAAGCGCGCCACGTGTCAGCACATGTGCGCTTTGCGCTCGAACGCAGAGTGCTGGAGCGCAAGCGCGTCACGTGTCGGCACGCGGGCGCTTTGCGCTCGAGCGCGGGGCGCTTGAGGGCAAGTGCGCCACGTGTCGGCACGCGGGCGCTTTGCGCTCGAGCGCAGGGCGCTGGAGCGCAAGCGCGCCACGTGTCGGCAAGCGGGCGCTTTGCGCTCGAGTGCAGGGCGCTGGGGCGCAAGCGCGCCACGTGTCGTCACGCGGGCGCTTTGCGCTCGAGCGCTAGTGCGCCGGCGAGGAAAAGGGGGCTTTTAGCCCCGGAAATTCTCTAAAGAGAAAATAGGGTGGAGTTAAACTCCTAAAAATGTTTTGGTTGAGGAAATGGGTTCTTCTTCTTCCTCCTCTGTGGCTGGATCAAGAGATGTGATATCTAAAAATCTCTTCTTTTTGAGATCTAGTGACCGATCCAAGTTCCCCTTTGTGGGTTTTGTGGTGAAAAACTATTTAGTTTTTTAGAATGAAGAGTAAAACTCTTGATTTAATTCAAAAGAAAGAAGAAGGTTTTGGAACCTTGAAAAAGAAGGAAAGATCTCAGATCTAAAACTTTTTTTTTGGAGAGAGAAAAAAGTTGTGAGATATTTTCATTATCCATGCCTTTATAGGCTATACACTTTACACATAGCCCTTTGGGCTTCACAAAATAGCATTTTGCCTACCCCATGGCTCATGTGCCATTTCTTTTTGCACATAAGCCACGGGCTTTACAAAAATTTGGCTTTATGCCTATTTTTCTTACATTTATCCATAAAATAAAATAAAATAAAAGAAATACAACAAAATTATTTATTACAAAATTTTTATCCTTGCAGGGGGAGGCCGGCCGCTTCATGTTCGGGCTCGACCCGGGCATGGGCCCACTGGATCTGGGCTTGGGCCCACTTGGCTTGGAGTTGAATTTGATTTTGATTTGGTCAACCGGGGTGTAAATTTTTACCCCAACAAATTGCCCCCCATCAATAAATGCACACCACATATGTGGGTCGTGTGCATGAAATTGATGGATCTTCTTTCACGTGGAGGCGACTTGATTCGGTTCCCACATTTTGGGAAGCTGGCACTGCCCGTTTTACGACATGGACGGTCGATGCGGCCCTTTTTGCGACTTGGACGGTCGGTTCTGCCTTTTTTGCGACTTGGACAGTCGGTTCTGCCCTTTTTGTGACTTGGACGGTCGATACTGCCCTTTTTGCGACTTGGACGGTCGGTGCTGCCCTTTTAGCGACGTGGACGGTCGGTTCTGCCCTTTTTGCGACTTGGACGGTCGGTGCTGCCCTTTTAGCGACGTGGACGGTTGGTTCTGCCCTTTTTGCGACTTGGATTGTCGGTGCTGTCCTTTTAGCAACGTGGACGGTCGGTACTGCCCATTTTGCGACTTGGACGGTCGGTACTGCCCTTTTTGCGACTTGGACGGTCGGTGCTGCCCTTTTAGCGACGTGGACGGTCGGTTCTGCCCTTTTTGCGACGTGGACGGTCGGTGCTGCCCTTTTAGCGACGTGGACGGCCGGTTCTGCCCTTTTTGCGACTTGGACGGTCGGTGCTGCTCTTTTAGCGACGTGGACGGTCGGTTCTGCCCTTTTTGCGACTTGGACGGTCGGTGCTGGATTTGACTTGCTCCGCTTCATGCGGTGTCAGGGATGAAGTTGACTTGTTTTCGAGGTGGAATTTGATTTTGCCAGGGAGGTCATTGGTTGTTTTGCTGACTTGATATGATTTTGGTTGACATCAGTATCGCTATGCTGGAATATGGTACCAGGAGCGAATCATCATTTGTCATGATAGGATTTGGGGATTTTGGTTTTGGTTTGGCATCAGCATCGCTGCACTGGAATATGGTACCAGGAGCGAATCATCATCTGCCATGAGGAGATTTCCCCCATTCCCAGTTTAACGACTTAGGGGTCATCTGTCCCTAGTTTAAAGACTTAGGGGTCTATTGGATTGGAGTTTGGGATTTTGGGGTTAGGGTAGGCATCAGCGTTGCTAACACTGAAGCACACGTGCCAGGAGAAATTCATCATTTGCCTATTTCTGTTGGGGGAGCAATGGCTTAGGAGACAGGTTTAGGTCCCTATCACCTAAGGCTTTTCAATTTTATGGGCCGTGAGGGTCCCATAAAAGCATTTTCTCCCTACGAGTCGTAAGGATCCCGCAGGTGTATTTTCTCCTTAGGAGTCGTGAGGACTCCTAAGTGTGTTTTTCCTTTATGAGTCGTAAGGATCCCATAAAGGTTTGTTCTCCTCATGTATCATGAGGACACATGAGTGGGTCTTCTCGATGGAGCATAATTCCAAAGGCGGAGACCAGCCGCGTAACTGGTAATTGTGGTGGGGCATGGATATGACGAGAATTATTTGAGCCCGTGGATTGTATACGGTAGTCAGCTTGGGGACCAACCGTAGGGCTGGAAGAATTTTGAGAAATTGGATTTTGGTTGGCGTCTGCATCGCTGCACTGGAATGTGGTACCAGGAGCGACTCATCATTCGCCGTTTGGGGACTTGGAATTTGGATCTTGTTTGGCATCAGCATTGCTGCACTTGAATAATGCCAGGAGCAACTCATCATTTGCCTTGGGAGGACTTGGGATTTAGGTTTTTGGTCGGCATCAGCACCGCTAACACTGAAGCAAAATGCCAGGAGCGACTCATCATTTGCCGTTGCCCGTTGGGGAACGATGGCTTAGGAGACAGGTTTGGGTCCCTATCACCTAAGGCTTTTCAATTTTATAGGCCGTGAGGGTCCCATAAAAGCATTTTCTCCCTACAAATCGTAAGGATCCCGCAGGTGTATTTTCTCCTTAGGAATCGTGAGGATTCCTAAGTGTGTTGGTCCTTTGTGAGTCGTAAGGATCTCACGCAGGGGTTTTCTCCTCACAAGGTCAAGAGGACTTTGCGAGTGTATTTCATCTCTTTTCACGAGTTTGCGCCCTTTCGGGTTTTCACAGACTCGCCGGTAGTCCTGCCGTTTTTACTCACGGAGCCCTTTCGGGTTTTCATCCGTGCCCGTTTTGCTTGTGGACATACCGTTTATTTTTTTATTTCTTTCCTTTTTTTCTTTCTCTTTTCTTTTTTTTTCTTTTTTTTTGCCGCTGGTGGGACTTTAAAAGTAGTCTCACCGGCAGGATTTGGAAGAGATAAGGGTCATTTATGCCCGTGGATTGTATACGGTTTTGCAGGATGATTGATCCAGACCGTAGGGCTGATGTGCTCAATTCGCCTGCGACTTGGAGCATTCACGTGTAGTATTTCTTGAGATATCGGCCATTGATGGGTGGCATGGGCCTTTCTCCCTCGGCACTTATTAGTTGGTAGGATCCTCCGTCGAACACTTTCTCGATGACGTATGGTCCTTCCCAGTTTGGCTCGAATTTTCCCTTGGCATGTCGATTGGGGATGATCGGTCTTTTGAGGACCAACACCAATTCACCTTTCTTGAAAACACGGAGACGGGTTATCTTGTCATAGACCCGTGACATTTGGGCTCGGTATAGCTCCAGATTTTGCTGCACCGCGAGCCTCTTTTCTTCGAAGGCATCGAGCTTTTCAAGTCGAAGGAGCACGTTTTCCTCCTCCGTCAACTCGTGCTGAACCGCCATTCTTAAGCTTGGAACTTCGATTTCAAGGGGGAGGACCGCCTCTACTCCAAAGAGCAATGAGTATGGAGTGGACTGAGTTGGAGTACGGTGCGTGGTATGATATGCCCACAACGCCTCGTGAAGTTTGAGATTCCAGTCTCTCTTGTTGGCTGAAGCATTTTTCCTCAGGAGCTTGCATAGAGTCTTATTGAAGGCTTCGGCTAGCCC
Source organism: Agapanthus africanus (assembly GCA_030015575.1). NCBI lineage: Eukaryota > Viridiplantae > Streptophyta > Magnoliopsida > Asparagales > Amaryllidaceae > Agapanthus > Agapanthus africanus. The sequence goes on from JASDDO010000018.1 coordinate 365,331,080, forward strand.
ATTAGCTCTTGGATTATAAATGGAGGAATATCTCCAGTCTATCTTGTGCTGAGTAGCGAACCTTGAGACATTGAAGCTCTTGAAAGAGGGCCCGTTGTCAGAAATGATTCTTCTTGGTGTACCGAAGTGGTATAGATTATTATGCTGGAAGAATGTCAGAATATCTTTTGTCTTGACTTCTTTTAGCGGGACAGCTTCACCCCATCTGGAGAAGTAGTCTTTCGTGGACAGTATGAACCGGTGGCCTTTGGATGACGGAGGATCAATTGGGCCAACAATGTCGGTACCCCAGACTTCGAAGGGCCACGACGCCACCGTAGGATGCAACGGATTGGGATGCTTGTGAATGAAATCACCATGGATTTGGTAGATCTGACATTTCTTTGCATGCGCTCCGCAATCCCGTATCATGGTAGACCAATAATACCCAAGCCGTTTAATTTGAAGTCGCATCTTGGGGCCAGATTGGTGAGCACCGCAAACGCCCGAGTGAACATCTTTCATGACCTTTTGGGCTTCGGCCAATGACAGACACCTGAGCCAGAGTTGGTTATATGACCTGCGGTATAACGTTTCATTTACAAACACGTATCGGAGAGCTCTTTTCTTCAGTTGAATCCTCGCAGATTTTTTTTCGGGCAGCTTGTCGTATCGGAAGTACGCTATGAAGGCTTCTCTCCAATCGGGCTTGTCTTGGATGATCGAAGCTTCTTCGGCAGGACTGCTCTTATGTTCTGGGCTTTTCTCTTCTCGTAGAGAGACTGGGGGTAGAATTTGCCGGCTCCTGACTGTGATCAGAATTTCGTCCATTTCAGTTTCAGCCAGCTCCTTGGCTAGGCGAGCGAGTATGTCGGCTTTTCCGTTCAATGCTCTGGGGATTCTCATTAGTTCAATGTGAGTGAACCGTTTCATGAGTTCCACCACCCGGCTTCTGTACCGAGCTAACTCGGGTTTGTATATCTTATAGTCGCAGCTTACTTGGCTGACGACAAGCTGAGAGTCACCGTAAACCCGTAGCCGAAGGATTTCCATTTCTATGGCGAGCTCCAAACCAGCTATCAGAGCTTCATACTCGGCCTCATTGTTTGTACGAGGCTCAGTGAGAGCAAAAGAACGCCGTAGGGTTCCCATTGATGGCGTGATGAACACCAATCCTATCCCTACTTTTATCTCCGGGACACTTGATTTACCGGAGGTCCTTATTGATGAGGCTCCATCGAAGTAGAGCTCCCAACATGGCCCATCTTCCTCGAGGTGCAGCACTTGTTCGTCGGGTAACTCACAATTTAGTGGCGACCCTTTTAGTATAGAATGAGCGGCAAGGAAGTCTGCAAGAGCTTGCCCTTTCACTGCTTTCTGAGGAGTATAAACTATGTCAAACTCAAGTAGCATGACAGCCCATCTTGCCATTCTGCCGGCTAGGCTTGCTCTATTCATCAAGTGTTTTAGCGGGTCGACCTTGAAGATCAGCGTAACCCGATGAGCGAGCAGATAGTGCCTCAGCTTCTTCACAGCAAACATCAGAGCCAAGCATTGCTTTTCGATCGGGGAGTAGTTGTGCTCCGACCCGACTAAAGTTAGACTGAGGTAGTAGGGGGCATTCTCTTTTCCCTCCTCGTTGTTTTGAGCAAGGAGCGCACCGAGTGACTCATCTATCGCGGCAGTGTAGAGAATCAGCAGTTTATTTGGAATGGGAGCGGCCAGCACTGGAGGGTGAAACAAGTATCGTTTGATGCTTCCGAACGCCTCTTGACATTCGGCATCCCAAACAAAAGGAGCTCCTTTCTTCATGAGCTTTGAGAAGGGCCTACATCTCCCTGATAAATTTGAGATAAACCTTCGTATATAAGCAAGCTTGCCTTGAAAAGATCTTAGCTGTGTCAGGCTCTTCGGAGGGGGTATCTCCATGATGGCTTTTATCTTTGATGGGTCAACTTCGATCCCTCGATGTCGGACTATGAAGCCCAGGAATTTTCCCGATGACACGCCAAAAGCGCACTTCAGAGGATTCATCTTCAGATTGTATTCCCTCAGTCTGGTAAGAACGGTCCTAAGATCTTGGATATGATCGGCCTTGGTTTTAGTCTTGACGACCAGATCATCAACATAACATTCGACGACTTTATGGATTAGGTCATCAAAGATATTGGTCATTGCCCTTTGATATGTAGCACTTGCGTTCTTCAGTCCGAATGGCATTACCTTGTAGCAATATATTCCGATCGGGGTTCGAAATGCTGTGTGTTTCTCATCCTCAGGCGACATCTTGATCTGATTATATCCAGACGAGCCATCCATAAAGGTGAACAGTTCGTAATTTGAGGTGTCATCGACCATCATTTCCATGACCGGTAGCGGAAAGTCGTCTTTAGAACATGCCTTGTTGAGGTCCCTGAAATCGACACAAACTCAGATCTGCCCATTTTTCTTCTTCACTGGGACTATGCATGCGATCCAGTCCGCATATTTCTCTTCCCTGATGAAGCCGGCATCGATGTGCTTCTTAGTTTCCTCGATGACCTTTTCTTCTAATTCCCTTCTCATTCTTCGAGGAGCTTGTTTGACTGGCTTAGCATTAGGAGATATAGCCAGTTTATGCACGGCTACTTCAGGGGAAAGACCTGGCATTTCTTTGTATGTCCACGCGAAGCAGTCGACGAACTCATGCAGCAGGGAAATTATCTGCTCTTTCATTTCCTCCGACAAGAGTGAGTTGATGTAGGTCGGCCTTGGATTATCGGGCGTTCCTAAGTCAATCTCGGTTAGCTCATCAAAGGTTGCTTGTCCTCCATCTTCGAGCTCTTGAGGAGCTTCTTCTCGCTCGGCTATTTCGTCATCCTCATTTGATCTTTTGCTGGCCTCACTAACATGGATCATGTAGCATGCTTTGGAATCAGGTTGAACGTAGCATGTGCCCCGTTTATCTGGAATTCGTCCATCGATGAGTGCTCGGACCTGGGGCGGATACCATAGTCCTTCGTAAAACTTTGCTTCGGACTCCGTTTGATATAACCGGCATCCGCACTTTTTAAAGTATTCCCGCATCTCAGGCGCATAGTATCTGGGATTGAGGACGGCTCTTATGCCTCTCTCATAGAGAAGGCACGCTATAGAAAGATCGTCCGGGTGCACAACGGGGTTTGACCCGTAAAACAGGATGCCCTTCTGTCCATTTTTCCTCCCGGGGACGTAGAAAGTTTTCAGCTGGTCCACGGTGGAGACTGACAACGTATCGAGCTCTTTGCACATCTGCTCCGGTACCCTTGTAACGACTAGGGACCCTTCCACAATTTCGAAAGTCTCTCGTAGTTTCGCTTGTTGCATGGGGGTCCAATCTGCACAGCTGTTGCACGGCAGGTCCTCTTCTTCTGACTCTTCAGTGTCACTGCCAAGATGAGGGCGGACTTTGCTGCTAGATGGGCCTTCAGCATCAGATTCGTCCGTATCGCTACCGAAACGAGGGCGAGTTTTACGGAAGGACGGACTTCCAGCGTCGGACTCATCAGTGTCGCTACCGAAACGCGGGCGCACCTGGGTGTTTTTGCTTTTGAAAGTGACAGCCGGCGCAGATTTGCTTCTGAGTCTTGGGGTCGGTCTATCCTCAGTCAGTTGTGGCTTAGCATTTTGGTGGTTCATAAAGTACCGAGAATCTTCATATCGGACTTCATGCACACCGAACGGCTGGATGTCTCCGTCAATGCGTCTTTCTTCGCCATTTTTAGTACACTTCATGCATTGATGGAGAGTTGATGGAATGATGCCGTAATCGTGGAGTCACGGCCGCCCCAAGAGAATCTTATATGACGTGTCGGCGTCGATCGTGTATATCTTAGCTTCAGTTTGCAGATCCTCGAATTTGATTGGCAGAGCTATGGACCCCAGAACTTGCTGGAAATTTTGGTTGAAGCCTTGAATGATAATCCTTTCCCTTGACAGGTGTCGGACGTCCATTGACAAACTCTTCAGCGTCCGCAAGTTCATGATGTTCACTGAAGACCTCGGATCAATCAATATGCGATTAATCCGATCTCCGCCGCTGTACCCGGTCACGTAAAACGGCCGATTATGCTCAGCCGTTCCCAGTAGCAAGTCTTCATCCTTAAATGTGACTGCGGCGGCATGCAAAGCGTGCTGGGCTTCTTTCATATTAATTTCCGCAATGTGAGCCTGATACCGCTCGGGGTTTTGTAGAGCGTGAATGAGAACATCTCTAAGCTCCTTAGATAGGACCAAGGCGTCGTAGATGCTCAGGAGAGACGGAAGCTTCCGGAGATATGCCAAGACATTATAGTCCACCGAGGAAGGACTTATGTTTTCATCAGCCGGTTCTCTGCCATCTTCTTCATTAGCGACTTGTTTTTCCTTCCCTTTTGGGGCGTTGCCCTGATTTGGCGGTAGAGTCCTGCCGCTTCTGAGCTGGATTTGATTGGCCGTTGTGGCGAGCTCCTCGTCCTCTTCGGGAAAACAGAGCTCCTCTTCCGAGTCGCTGCCAAGATGGATGGCGTAGCAGGTCACTACTGGGATCTCTTCATTGGAGTCTTCTTCTAACTCCTCCAGAATTTCAGCCGCTTGTACAGGGAAGAACTCCTTCAATTGAATCAATGTTCTTTCCTTTTGTTCATATTCTTCGAGGGGATCGATATATTTTTGAATGGTCGATCTCCTTGCAGACTCTTTTTTGCGCCGAGCTGCACTTTTTTTCTTCTTGAGCTTCTTGGATTTTGAGCCTGATGGAGCCGCAATGGCAGCTGGACTGGTAGGCTTCTTATGTCCTTCCTATTCCATCCTGGGCTCTTTCTGAAGCAGCTTTAGCATCTTCTTCGTCTTATTAGATATGTGCTTATTCCAAAGAGGCTGCGATGGGTCCGTTTCATTGCTCAGGGCAGCGGGTTTGGCTGTCTGCTCCCAGAAGGTTTCAGCTTCTGTCTGTATAAAGTTGGTGGTTGCAACTTGATTGTTCAGCAACACGCTTTTGGACAGCTCGATCTCTCCGGCCTTGTACTGCTTCTCAACCCAGTCCTTGAAGATATAGCAATCCTCGATCGCATGGCTCACTACTCGGTGGTACGGGCAATACAGGGGATTGTCGGTTATTTTTGCTTCTTGAGGACTTTTCGACTCCGGCAATTGTAACCCGTTGTTCAAGGCATCTTTAAATATCTTGCGGACCTTGTCCCTCCTGAAAGAGTAAACCTTGTTCTTTTTCTCCTCTAGGGAAGGCCCCTCTCCTCCCAGCACTGGCTTTCGAGACCGGTTGGTTTTGGATTCGCCCGCCCTTCACTTTTCTTCATTGTCGGACGCATTGAAGACATTGGTACTACTGGAACTCCTTCTTCTACGGTTGTCGTCCCTCTTACTTTTCCAAGTCTTGTCTCTCTGAGTGTCCGGGTAGACTCTTGCTTTGAGCGTTCCAGCATTTGGACTTTCTTGGTTAGCTCTTGAAACGTCTTGAGACCTGCTGTACATAAGAATGGGACCATCCAATTGCAGAGGTTCCCAATGAGAAGGATGACGGACTGGTCCTGCTCCAGCGGCGGTTCGCACTTGACCATAAGGTTACGCCATCGGGCGATAAAGTCGGTGTCGCTTTCATTCTTCCCCGGCTTGGTCCTCACAAGGTCGACAATGGAGATTTTATCACTGACACTCATGAACCTTTGCTGAAACAGAGACTCCATCTGGGCAAAGGTAATGACGGACCCGTCTGGTATACTCGCGTACCAGTCAAAGGCGACACAGGTCAGGCTGTTGACAAACTGACGAAGAAGGTGCGCGTCATTGCCCCCTGTATTTCCGCACGATTCTTTGAAGTGGGCGACATGCTGATTTGCATTTCCCGTTCCGTCAAATCTTCCGAACTTAGGAATGACGTAGCCGCTCGGGAACTCGATCAGATCGTACTGTGCGGGATATGGCCGCCCACTACTGCCGATTTCTTTCTGAGCTTCAGCTTTGGCCACCAATGTTTTAACTTTGCTGGTGACCAAATCCATTATCCGATCTTGTGTTAGCGGGATAGTGCTATCTGGGGCCAAGGCGTCCCTAGAAGCGGAATGTGGCCGGCTTATGTGCGGCTCGACCAGTCTTGGACCTAAAGGAATAGGCATTGGCTGTTTCGGATTGTCATCACCCGGCTGATGAGTAGCGACTTGTGCTTGATTGGGAGGTGCTCGAGCAATTTGAGCCGTAAGCTGCATCATAATGTTCGTTAGGTCGTCAATTTTCGAATAGAGCTTGGCCATCTCTTTATCCTTGCTCCTGAGCTATTTTTGAAGCTCTTGAAGCAGCTCCTGCTCCGCGGTCCTGGGGCGGAAAGTCTGCTCTTCCTCTCTGTCCGAGCTTGACTCTGCATGGACCGAGAGGTCTTTCTGCCTATCTTCCTCCTCGAGAGGGTTTTCATCATCCGGCGGAGGCGGATGTTCTTAGGAAGCGGGAACCACATTCAAGCCAGATTGGGCTTGGGATGTGGTGGCCCCATCGTTGCTTTTGCTGCGAAGGTTGTCGCTGGGACGCCCGCCCGTCATATAGACCGTATGGATAATATATCCAGCCGTCTTTTTATTGTCGGCAGTTGATTTTACAGATCGCTGTCTTGATCCCCCTGTTTCAGTAGCGGGCAGTCGATTGAAGGCGGATGGCTTGGCCGGATTCTTGAATGGTGCTGGCGCTTCTTTTCTGGATTTTCCCCGCTGCTTTCGTGTGGCACAGAGCGCTTGATAGACCCTTGAAGAGACAGTGCCATACTTTTTCTGTTGGGGCCGGGACACGTCTCTTTGTAGCGACGTTCGGACCGCTGTCTTCTTGATTCGGGCGGTCATGGCATTTTTCTGAACCCACTTCAGAGGTTCGAAGGAATTGCTGATCTCTACAGCCGACTCAGCCGTCGTCACAGAGTAACCCTGTTCTTGGAACTTCACAAGATTCCACTTGGCCGAATCCCTGGCCCTCTTGTTGGCTCGATACCTGAGCCGCTTCTGCCTTAACTTTTCTGTTCTAAGCACCTGGCAGATTTTGGCTCTTTGGGAAGACGCCGCAGACTGGACGATAGAGGGCTTTGGAGATACGCTCGATTGTGCATTTGTTGGAGTCATCGCCTGAGCTCGTCCGCAACGTTTGAGGTTGCCCTTTGTACCGGAGTTCTTTCCCCCCGCTGGAACACCAGAGAATCGTTCAGACACCGTCTTAAGTTTCGGTTGTGGTGCCTTGGCGATCACGACATTCGGCCTCTTGCCCCTTGAGACCGACTTAGCCGCCTGTTTCGCTGGGATTTCTGCAAGATGAGCGCTTCCGGCAGGGTAGATGATTACGGAGCCAAACTGGCGGGGCAGTTCCTCCCACTGTCGACTGAGGCTTGCGGGGAGAACCACACGAGCGTTGATCTTGACCACGTACGGAATCGGGGTCGCTTTGGAAGATGAATTCATCTTGGGAGACATTGTCGTCGAAAGTTGATTGCTGCACAGAAAAAAAAACATCATTTCAGTATAGACAATCGATATGTATATTGATTGAGTTCGCATGAACATTTAACCCGATATATAGGAGGAGTGATACGTCCCACAGGGCGTGCCAGAATCTGTAGGGTGTTTTTCGTCACCCCAATGAGATGAGAATACGCGCGCGCTTGTCAGGCGTACTACAGATTCCCCCTGCCTAGGGTAGGCCGGGGTTTAATAATTCTGGATCCGAATCTCCGGCGGCCGCGGACTAAACTGCCGTTAATTACCCCTCGCCTTTGGAGCGAGGGAACCTCCGATTAACGGGTTAAACTGGTCATGCGAACTCAATGTGCAGTGTACGTGTGTTTTGTTTTGGAGGGGGGTTTGGATTTATCGGGAGCCACGCAGATTTTTTACGGGGGTCCCGCTACCCAGATAGCGGGCTGGGGGTCAAGGGGGCTAGCAGCCCCCTTGCGGGATGCGGAACAGCGCCCTGTTAGAAAATTTTTTTCTAACAGGGACAGTGTCGTAGAGTATGTGTGTGTGTACATGTGTATACGTATGTATATATGTGTATGTATATATATAAAAAGGAGGGAAAAGACATCCAAAGGATGCGTGGGGCCAGCGCCTGGGCGCTTGAGCGCAAGCGCGCCACGTGTCGGCACGTGGGCGCTCTGCGCTCGAGTGCAGGCACGCCATGTGTCGGCACGTGGGCGTTTTGCGCTCGAACGCAGAGTGCTGGAGCGTAAGGGCGCCACGTGTCGGCACGTGGGCGCTTTGCGCTCGAGCGCGGGGTGCTGGAGCGCAAGCGCGCCAAGTGTTGGCACGTGGGCGCTTTGTGGTCGAGCGCAGAGCGCTTGAGTGCAAGCGCGCCACGTGTCGGCACGCGGGCGCTTTGCGCTCGAGCGCTAGCGCGCCGACGAGGAAAAAGGGGCTTTTAGCCCCGGAAATTCTCTAAAAAGAAAATAGGATGGTGTTAAACTCCTAAAAATATTTTGGTTGAGGAAATGGGTTCTTCTTCCTCCTCCTCTGTGGCTGGATCAAGAGATGTGATGTCTAAAATCTCTTCTTTTTGAGATCTAGTGACCGATCCAAGTTCCCCTTTGTGGGTTTTGTGGTGAAAAACTATTTAGTATTTTAGAATGAAGAGTAAAACTCTTGATTTAATTCAAAAGAAAGAAGGAGGTTTTGGAACCTTGAAGAAGAAGGAAAGATCTCAGATCTAAAACTTTTTTTTTGAGAGAGAAAAAAGTTATGAGATATTTCATTATCCATGCTTTTATAGGCTATACACTTTACACATAGCCCCTTGGGCTTCACAAAATGGCATTTTGCCTACCCCATGGCTCATATGCCATTTCATTTTGCACATAAGCCATGGGTTTTACAAAAATTTGGCTTTATGCCTATTTTTCTTACATTTATCCATAAAATAAAATAAAATAAAAGAAATACTACAAAATTATTTATTACAAAAATTTTATCCTTGCATGGGAGGAGGCTGGCCGCTTCATGTTCGGGCTCGACCCAGGTATGGGCCCACTGGATCTGGGCCTGGGCCCACTGGATCTGGGCTTGGGGTTGACTTTGATTTTGACTTGGTTAACCGGGGTGTAAATTTTTACCCCAACAAAAGAGTTTTAGTTTGGTTACATCTCTAGTTGGGAGTAACAATGCCAACAGCGGAAATTAATATACAACTTTATACGACATCAATATGAATCTCAGACATAAGTAAAATAAATATCATTTAACATAACTAAACGATCTCATCTGTCAAATAATATACATACAACCATCTCTCGCTCTAAGTCATAATACAGGGTCTGATGGAGATATTCTAGATTCAATATACAATACCAAAAGAGAAGGTTACTATATATGTAACCCACGTAGCAAAAGATGCGATAAAATTTGATAAGTGGATCTGCACTGCTGCTAACCGTCCACTCGACTCCTACAAGGAACTGTGGCACAACGGGGGTGAGTTGCCAACTCAGTTAATAGAACTAACATATAACGGCTAATAATATAAATATGACGAACTATAACTAACTGCAATATTGATAAGTATGATGTATGATAGCATGTGGAAAACCTGAATTTGTACTACTAATCATATAAACCAAAAACTAAAATCTCATCACTTATTTCCAAATAAAGTTTATCTTTCCATGTCCAACATCGACACAAATCTTCCGTTTCTCTCAGGCATCATTTCTCGAACGATCCTGTAATCAATAACACCGGTCGGTATCATCTAGATATCCGCCGTGTTTTACAACTATCTCCAGTATTGAGTATCCTCTTTAGGCTTCCCGCCTCAAATGCGGCTATCCTGCCCCTCGGTCTCGATCGGGTCCACCATGTATCCAACTGTATGCCTCTCGACTCAGTCTGGATAACGTATAAATCCGCAACTGTATGACCCCCAACTCGGTTCGGAATAAAACCAAATCATAAAAACAACATCTCATGGTGGACATGCCACATCAATCATAAAGAATTTCTGAATACACTTAATAGTGTATGAAAACTCAAAACCATAAATCCTCAATAATACAAATGCCCCTAATGTCAATTTCTAACACGTGAACATAAAAAATGACGTAAATTATTCAATGTACTACTGTTATTGATGTTTAAGGTATGATAGGAATCATATTTAACAGGATAATTTCTAATTGTGAAAGTGGCATGTTAATATCGACGAGGTGTAGTGTAATATGTAGATATGTGCATGTGCGGCATAACTCGTCAATAATGGTGCAGTGTTCTAACAAGTATTAATCATGGAGGTATATATATATATATTTAAGAATGCATATGATCAATTTAACATACAAAAGCAAAACTTTTATTTAAACTTAACTACGGGCGTATCACGCCATCTATACAAAATCCCCCGGTAGATGTTTAGTCTACTCACCGGAATACGTCGTAAACTACTCAGAAATCGCCAATCCTTTTCCTTTCCTGGCGGCCTCCGAAATTCCCGTATTTGAATCTAACATCAAAATTAACTTGTATAAGGAAACGGCTAATTTCGATACGGCGAAAAATGGAAATACGAGTTTCACGTACTAACTATACTACGTACGACTAATTTAAATTATCTAACACCTATACTAACTGAGTTTTAACCCCCTCGCTGTTTGTAACAGAAAACTTAAACGCATTACTAATTTACCGTGTCGTATTTAGAATTTTGATTTTGTTTCCGATATTAGTTCTCAGATTTTATATACTATTAAATTAACTTAAATAAACAATACCAAAATACCCCAACACTAGGGGTGTAAACGAGCCAAACTCGAGCTAGCTAAGCTCGGCTCGAGTTCGGCTCGTGGTTCTTTTTGTCGGCCCAAGTCCGGCTCGTTTAGTTAATCGAGCTAGAGATGCTCGGCTTGAGTCCGGCTCGATTAAACATGCCCAGCTCATGTTCGGTTCATTTGTGGCCCATTAACTAAACGAGCCGAGTTCACGAGCCGAGCTCAACTGAGCTCGTTTAGAGCTCGTTTGTGAGCTCGGCTCATTTTCAGCTCATTTACTCATATTAATAGTATCTTCCAAGAAAAACACATAATTAACAATAATGCTTAAAACTCGGGGTTTTGAGATATGGAAAAATTAAAAAACGTTAACATCTAGGGCATTGAATGGGTCTAAGTGCTGGGTTTTATATTTATCTCAGTACACTTTATATATTGTCATTTAATTGAATTAAGTGTTCTGAGAGTTGTATAGAATATGCTATATATTACATATTACTGTTTTTTTTCAAACTGTGTAACTCAGCCGAACCCGAGTCAATACCGAACGAGCCTGGTTGAGCTCGAGTCCGGCTCGTTTAATAAACGAGCCAGGCTTTCTGGCTCATGTCCGGCTCGTTAATAAATGAACCGAATTTGAACGAGCTGATACCGAGCCGAACCTTAATCGAATCCGAGTTGGCTCGTTCAATTACCACCCCTACCCAACACCTATACAGAGACCTACCCTAAAACCCAAAACACCAAACTCTACCAGAAATCCGGCGACGCCGGATCTTCCCTTCTTCTCGCCGGCCAAAATCCGAACAGGGAGGTTCGTACTCCTAGGCTTTGCTTTAGGTCCAGTTTATAAGATTTAGACACTGTTTGGTTAAGTTGATTTTCACCTAAACTATATCAGATTAACACAGAGCTAAGTTTATCTAGAATACGATATTCGATTTCTAAATTTTACTATTACAGAACTAAAATCTACTGATTTAAGAATTATACCTACTGAGGATGGTTGAAAAGCTTCCTCCAAGACACCCAAACGCTTAGCTCCAAGCTTGATGGTGGAAATCCTTAGCCTAGTTCTTCTTCTTCACTTCTCTTTTCTTTTATTTCTCTTTTGTGAGTTCTAAGTGTTTTCTTTCTCTTTGTTTTGAAATTTCAAAATTTTAATTTGGTTATAATGATCTTAACTCATAATATATGGTCAAGGGAAAGAGTGAGGTGTAGGAGGAGGTGTCACCAAACAAGGTGTGTCATTCTCATGCAAGGAGGAGGTGTTGTGCATGAAGTGTGCATGCAAGTAGGTGGTGGCTATGCATTATCACTCCAATTTATTTTTATCTTGGTATAATTTTTGAGTTAAGTATTATCTAACCCCTTTTTCACTTACACCCTCAAAAATTCCAAGTTTGCATAATTTCCTAAATTTTTCACAAAGACCCTTCACTACCTATGTTATTATATAATACCATTTTAATTAAAATGAAGCTAAATTTCACACTAAAACCCTTGTAATTTATAAATGTTACACACTAAAATTTCAATTTAATTTATTTTACATACTACTTAAGAAAATGTCCTAATTTGATTCAATAACTTTTTAAATTAACATTTTATTATTTAATTAATTAATTTTATTTATTTCGAAATTTTCAAAATGTTACAATATGCCCCCTTAAGAAAATTCGGTCCCCGAATTTAAAACTTAATTAGACATACATTCAAAAAGATATGGAAATTTCCTTCGCATCGCATCCTCGGTCTCCCAAGTAATCTCCTCGCGATTCGTTCCTCGCCAAAGAACCTTTACAGATAGAAGTACCCTTGATCTCACTTTCTTTGCCTGCCAGTCAAGAATAGCTACTGGCTGCACTGTGTTGGATAAATTCGGCTCAAGCTGTAAGGTCTGATACTGGATCGCGTGAGAAGGATCGTGAAGATACTTGCGAAGCATAGACACGTGAAACACCGGATGCACATTGGGAAAACTCGGTGGAAGTGCTAAACGATAAGCTACAGCACCCACTCTCTCCAGAATCTCGTAAGGTCTGACATATCTGGGGCTGAGCTTCCCCTTTTTCCCGAAACGCATTACACTTTTCATCGGAGATACACGAAGGAACACATGATCTCCCACCTCAAACTCGAGTCTACGACGACATCGATCTGCATATGATTTCTGTCTGCACTGGGCCGCTCTCATTCTGTCCCGTATTAACTGAATCTTTTCCGTAGTCTCCTGTACTATCTGCGGTCCCAAAATGCTACTCTCGCTCAGTTCCGTCCAGCAAACGGGTGATCGATATTTCCTCCCATACAAAGCTTCAAAAGGTGCCATCTGGATCATCTCCTGAAAACTGTTGTTGTACGAGAATTCTATCAAAGGTAAGTGACGATCCCAACTACCACCAAAATCAAGGCTGCAAGCTCGAAGCATATCCTCTAGAGTCTGAATGGTCCGCTCTGACCGACCATCTGTTTGTAGATGAAAAGCTGTACTAAAACTCAATCGTATACCAAGAGCTTCTTGAAGTTTCTGCCATAGCCTGCTGGTAAACTGGGTACCCCTATCGGATACTAGGCACATCGGAACTCTATGCAATCGCACAATCTCGTCGATATAAATCTGAGCATACTGTGCAAACCCATACGTCGTCTTCACCGGAAGAAAGTGAGCAGCCTTTGTCAATCTATCTACAATCACCCAGATGGAATCATACCCTTTGCTAGTCCTGGGTAGACCCACAACGAAATCCATGGAAATCTGTTCCCATTTCCACTCCGAAATGGGCAAGGGCTGCAACTCTCCTGCCGGCCTCTGGTGCTCGGCCTTGACTTGCTGACAAGTCAAGTATCTCGAAACAAACTCCGCAACATCCCTCTTCATTACTTCCCACCAATAAACATCCTTCAAGTCATGATACATCTTGGTGGAACCAGGATGAATACTGTATGCTGATCGATGGGACTCCTCTAAGATCTCATGTCTCAGTCCATCCGAATCTGGCACACAAAGACGAGTCCCAAAACGTAATACTCCACGGTCATCTATCACGAACTCCGACTCTCTGCCCCGCCTAACCTGATCCATAATCTATGACATACGAGCATCTGTGGGCCGTGTCACTCGAATACGATCCAATGACTGAGGACGGGTGCGAACATGTGCTAACTGTCCTCCTGTCGATGTGAACTCAAACTGTACACGGCTATCACATAGAATCTGCCAGTCTGTAGAAGACTGTCTCTGCAAGGTGTGAACATGAGATAAGCTACCTCCAGGCCTCCGACTCAAAGCATCTGCTATAACATTCACTTGGCAAGGCACGTGTGGCGCTAGCGCCCAAAGGCGCTAGCGCCCAAAAGCGCCAAGCTCCCAAAGCGTGAGCGCCCGATCGCCCACGTGCTTGGCACGTGAGGTGCTAACGCTCAAAGTGCTAGTGCCCGAGTGCCTACGTGCCTGGCACGTGCGACGCTAGCGCCCAAAAGCGCTAGCACCTAGGGGCCCAACGCGCGAGGGCCCGAGTGCCGACGTGCCTGGCACGTGAGGCGCTAGTGCCCAAAGCTCTAGCGCCCGAGCGCCCACGTGCCTGGCATGTGAGACGCTAGCGCCCAAAGCGCTAGTGCCCGAGCGCTCACGTGCCTGGCACGTGAGGCGCTAGCGCCCGAGTGCCCACGTGCCTGGCACATGAGGCGCGAGCGCCCAATGCGCTGGCGCTTCCTCCCACGCATCCTTTGGATGCCTTTTCCCTTATATGTATATGTATATGTATATATATGTATATGTATGTATGTATACACACACACACACACACACACACAAACACACATATTCTACAACACTGTCCCCCTTGACCCCCAGCCCGCTATCCGAGTAGCGTGCCCCCGTGAAAACTCTGCGGGGCCCCCGATATATCCAAAACCCTTTCGAATACGCACACTGCATATTGAGTTCGCATAAATAGTTGACCTGTTAATCGGAGGTTCTCTCGCTCCAAAGGCGAGGGGTAATTAACGGCAGCTTAGTCCGCGGCTGCCGGAGATTCGGATCCCCACAATCGATAAACCCCAGCCTACCCTATGCAGGGGGAATCTGTAATGCGCCTGATAAGCACGCGCATATTCCCATCTCAATGGGGTGACGAAAAACACCCTACACTCGCAAAGTCCTCTCGACTTTGTGAGGAGAAAATTCCCGCGTGAGATTCTTACGACTCACAAAGGAGCAGCATGCTTAGGGGTCCCCACGACTCCTAAGGAGAAAATACAACTACGAAATCCTTTCGACTCGTAAGGAGAAAATGCTTTTATGGGAGCCTTACAGCCCATAAAATTGAAAAGCCTTAGGTGATAAGGATCTAAACCTATCTCCTAAGCCATCGCTCCCCAACAGGGAAGGGCAAATGATGAGTTGCTCCTGGCATTATTCCAGTGCAGCAATACAGATGCCACCAAAAAAAAAATCCCCAAATCCACCCATGACAGATGATGATTCGCTCCTGGTACCATATTCCAGTGTAGCGATGCTGATGTAAACCCTAATCAAATCAAACCAACAACTTCTGCGGCGGAATCATGCTCCGTCCCAGAATTTACCCCGTGTCGAAATCATGCTTCGCCTCGGGATATCTACCTTCCCTGCCGGAATTATGTTCCGTGCTGGGGATGGGGACAAGTCGATCAGCGACACTCCGTGCCAGGGACAAGTCGAACAGCGACACTCTGTGCCGGGGACAAGTTGAACATCAGCGACACTCCGCGCCGGGGACAAGTCGAACAACCAGCGACACTCCATGCCGGGGACAAGTCGATCAGCGACACTCCGTGCCGGGGACAAGTCGATCAGCAACACTCCGTGTCGGGGACAATTCGAACATCAGCGACACTCTGCGTCGGGGACAAGTCGAACAACCAGCGACACTCTGCGTCGGGGATAAGTCGATCAGCGACACTCCGTGCCGGGGACAAGTCGAACATCAGCGACACTCCGCGCCGGGGACAAGTCGAACATCAGCGACACTCCACGCCGGGGACAATTCGAGCAGTGACACTCCGTGCCGGGGACAATTCGATCAGCGACACTCCGTGCCGGGGACAAGTCGATCCGTGACACTTCGTGCCGGGGACAAGTCGAACATCACCGACACTCCGTACCGGGGACAAGTCGAACAGCGACACTTCGTGCCGAGGACAAGTCGATCAGCGACACTCCGTGCCGGGGACAAGTCGAACATCAGCGACACTCCGTGACGGGGAAAAGTCGAACATCAGCGACACTCCGTGCCGGGGACAAGTTGAATAGCGACACTCCGTGCCGGGGACAAGTCGAACAGCCAGCAACACTCCGTGCTGGGGATATGTCGATCAGCGACACTCCGTGCCGGGGACAAGTTGAACAACCAGCGACACTCAGTGCCGTCGACCGTCCATGTCGTAAAAAGGACAGTGCAGGCTTCCTACAAAGCGAGAACTAAATCGCTCCGGGCCAGGAAAATGTCTACCAAGGACACTCCGTCTCGGAGACGCGTCAAGAGTCGACCGTCCATGTCGTAAAAAGGGCGGTGCAGGCTTGTTGTCCTCCGAAACACGGAGACGAGACCGCGTAGGTTCGTCTTGCCTGGATTTGGGGACAGATGCTAATTGGTGCTATCCGTCCACCTCTCCGAAGATGCCAAGTTGATTTATGACACCATGTATTGAAGGTTTAAACGGATGCGGCCGATATAGCAGACTTCATCAGATTCTCCCTCGTTGAGGGGTTTTTGATTGTGGGGACGCTTTTCCCTGCAGGCGCAAGCCCCTGCAGTTAATTACGCTACTGCGTCATAGTAGCCACTTTCTCCTTCTCCAGATGGTCACTTCGTGTCGTGTGTTTGTTTTGTTTTTGGTTGCCCGTGGATTGTATACGGAGACTAATTTATGTTGTCGCCCGTAGGGCGTGGATTAGTCCAAATCCGTATTTTCTTAGATTTGGGTTTGGGGTTAGGTTTAAGGATGTGTTAGTCTCATTTGAGACTACGATCAACTTAAACGTATGTTAAGAATACGTTAGTCTAATTTTAGACTAAGATCAACTTAACAGTTTGTTAAGAACACGTTAGTCTAATTTTAAACTAAGGTCAACTTAACCATCTGTAAGGATACGTTAGTCTAATTTTAGACTAAGATCTACTTAACGGGATCATTTAGATCCAACAAAAGAGCATTTGGGCTCTATTGTTCTAGTTTAGGAACTTTGCGGTCAATTACCAGTTTAAGGACACGGTGGTCCAAGGTTAAGGACATCATAGTCCGTGGGTTTAAAGGGACCCCACAGTCCGAGATTAAGGACATCATAGTCCATGGGTTTAAGGACCCCACGGTCCTAGGTTAAGGACATCATAGTCCATGGGTTTAAAGGACCCCACAGTCCGAGGTTAAGGACATCATAGTCCATGGGTTTAAGGACCCCACAGTCCAGGTAATGATTGGTTATCGGGACCCGTCACCTCTCTGAAGACGTTGAAGGATTACAATGACAAATATCAAAGGAGTGAAGAGATGTACCCTTAAACCAAAGTTGATTGGGAAATCTGTAGTCCAATTTGGAACTAAGATCAATTAATTAGATTATGAGCACATTGTCTCAGTTAAATCTGAATTGAAGACTTATGGCCAATTTGGGCTAAGTCCAATTAAGTTTGAAATGTTGGCCCTTTGTTGGCCAGTTGAGCATTTTTCTGGGTTCAGCCCATCATTATTTAGCAATGCTAAACAAGAGTTTGAAGGCTCTGATAACATTTTGTCTTTGAGCATTAAACATTATAGCTCTGGACTTTAAGGCTCATTTGAAGGGGATATTTGCCTCTGGAAAACTTAGCCAATTTGGGCTAAGCTGGTTTTAGAATAGTGTTAAACACTAAAGGACATCTAGAGGTCACGTGTCCTCACGTGATGTATTTAAAATAGTGTTAAACACTGGAGATAAAATGCTCAAAATAGTGTTAAACACTAGAAAGGAAGGGGTCATGTGGGGTCACATGAGGCGCCTGAGATAGGGCCAGACCTCCTTTATTTTGTTCTCAAAATATTCAAATAAGTGGTAAACACTTCTGATCTTCTGGCCATCACGTGTTGGCACGTGATGGATATCCATGTATTGATTATTAAAGTGTTTATTAAGAGTCACGTGAGGACACCTGAGAGCGCCCAAAATCAGTACTGCATTTGCCTTTGTTCTCTTTGTTTTGATGGTTACGTGGGAGCACGTGAGGCATTACCTCCAAGATTTTTTCCTTCTCATTTTGGGGAGTCTGTTTATGGGTCACGTGGGGACACGTGACCTAGTTTTGTTCTCTCTTTTCTGCTCATTGAAAATGGGGGTCACGTGTTACCATGTGACCCGGTTCTTTACGTGCATGGAGAGCTTTAAGTCTCTTGTTTTAAGAATTAAATTCTCTGTAGGGTTAAACCCTAATTCTATTATAGAGAAATTAAATTCCTATGTATGTGGAAGAATTAAATACTCATATAGAGTTAAACCCTAGTTCTGTTTTGGAGGAATTAAATTCCTGTGAATTTGGGAGAATTAAATTCTCATATAGAGTTATACCCTAGTTCTGTTTGGGAGGAATTAAATTCCTATGAATTTGGGAGAATTAAATTCTCATATAGGGTTAAACCCTAGTTTTATTTGGAGGAATTAAATTCCTATGAATTTGGGGGAATTAAATTCCTTAAACTCAGATTCTCCCTCTAGGTCTTGGATCTGCATGGTAGAATCTCCCCGATGAGAATTAAATTCTCAACTTGTTGGGAGATCTGCTTCTGCAGATCTTCAACCAAAAGATGAACTAAGTTCTTATTCAGAAGAGTTAAACTCTTAAATTGAGAATTAAATTCTCTTTTTGTTTTATGGAGCTTAGATCTCTTTCCCTTTCTCACCTATGGTTTTCTTTTTCTGAAGAGATCTTCTTTTTCTCTCTTGAGAATTAAATTCTTCTCTCTTTTTTCTCTCTGTTGTTGTATATTTCCCCAAAAAATAGATCCCCCTCTCTTCTCTTCTTGGCTCCTATTTATAGGAGAAAGAAAAAAATCAATTTGTTTTGTCAATCTTTTATTGAAAGATTTTAGTTGTTTCTGTAACTAACATGATCTTTTAGATCACTCGGTGAATTTTATTCACCATTGGATTTTTAATCCAAAAGATCTTTTATCTGTTATTCCTGGCAAATTTCAGGGAAATCTTTTCTTGTACAGAATCTTTCTATAAATTGGTGATTTTTAATCACCATTGGATTTTTAATCCAACGGTTTTCCATTTTACAGAGCACTATCTTTTTTGTTTGGAACGATTTAGAGAAATATTTTTCCAGTTAGGGTTTTCGATTCCCTCTTAATTAGAATTTAATTCTATTAATTCATAGATTTTTAGGAATCTACCACGTGTTGGCACGTGACCCCCTGATTAAGCATTTGACCAGAATTTAATTCTGTTGTTTTAAAGAACTCAGGAATTATCACGTGTCATCACGTGACCTTTGGTCATGTGTTGGCACGTGATGCCCCATTGGGTTTTTTCCTTGTTATTTTATTATTACTTTAATTCTTTTCAGTGGGTTTAAGGCCCATCACGTGTTGGCACGTGACCCCACTGATTAATTATTTCCAATTATTTATTTTATTCAGTGCCTACAGGTTTTGCCTATAAATGGTCACGTGTCTGCACGTGATGCCCGGTCACGTGTGGGCTCGTGATGCCCGGTCACGTGTGGGCACGTGACGCCTCATAACTTTTGATCCCGGATGAATTATGAGGCCCATAATATATCAAATCGAAGGCTTTTTCGAGACGCTTTCGATACCATCAGAATTTAACTGTTTCACATTCGAGAGTTTGTCAAAATACAGCCCAGAAAATACTAGTTCACATTTTCTTAAACGTATCGCTGCCATTTAATACCTTGGACTCTTTTGCGCAGAATTTTTTTTGGCGGAAACAAATGCCCCCCACTACTTTTCCCACGTAAGTATATACGTGGGTGAAGTAGTGTAGAGTAATTCATAGCGTATGACCAGTGTTGGGTTGGTATATAATTTTCAGAATCTTGATTTGAGAAGATTACGAGCGGACACAAGCGTCGTCATTTATCATTAACTCAAATCTTGACTCTTAAGGGATATAGTTCCAAACCCTCAGCTCCATGAGCCGCACCCTTCTATTTCTTTATGTTTTACTCTGGCGTGAAGTAGTTTATATACTCATGAGTAACTTCTCCATTTCAGTGGCATGTAGCTTTGGCAAGTGTGGCCCATAGATGGTAGATAACAGTTCATCTTGAACTCTTTATAAGATAGCGATGGCTTAGGAAACAGGGTTAGGATCTGTTGCCTAAGACTTTCCAATTTTATGAGCCATGAAGGTCTCATAAAGATTTTTTCTCCCTACGAGTCGAGAGGATCTCATAGGTGTATTTTCTTCTTAGGAATCATGAGGATTCCTAAGTGTGCTTTCTCTTGAGAGTCGTAAGGATCTCACAAGAGAATTTTCTTCCTTACAAGTCGAGAGGACTCGTAAGTGATTGATGAGTTGACCTACTCCCGAGTCAAAGCATTGCTTCAATAGGGAGGTCGAGGGTTGACTTTGGGTTGTCTGTGCACCGCCGAGTCATGGAACTGGGAACTTTGCCGCGGCTCTGCTTTGCTGACGTTATATATTCCTGCAGAGACACTGATTTCTCTACGGGTCGGCGCGAATCGAGATGTTCTCATCAAGGACGCTAATTTCCCTGAATCGAGGTATTTGCCAAGGACACTGATTTCCTCGGAGTTGAGACGAATCGAGGTATTCTGAAAAGACATTGATTTCCTTGCGGGTCGACGCGAATCGAGATGCTCTCGCCAAGGACACTGATTTCCCTGAATCGAGGTTTTGCCAAGGACACTGATTTCCCTGGAGTTGAAACGAATCGAGGTATTCCTGCAAAGACACTGATTTCTCTGCGGGTCGACGCGAATCGAGGTGCTTACGTCAAGGACGCTGATTTCCTCGGAGTTAAAACGAATCGAGGTATTCCTGCAAGGACACTGATTTCTCTGCGGGTCGATGCGAATCGAGATGCTCTCGTCAAGGACGCTGATTTCCCTGAATCGAGGTTTTTGCCAAAAACGCAGATTTCCTCGGAGTTGAAACGAATCGAGATATTCCTGCAAAGATGCTGATTTCTCTGCGGGTCGATGCGAATCGAGATGCTCTTGTCAAGGACGCTGATTTCCCTGAATCAAGGTTTTTGCCAAGGACGCTAATTTCCTCGGAGTTGAAACGAATCGAGATATTCCTACAAAGACACTGATTTCTCTGCGGGTCGACACGAATCGAGGTGCTCTCGTCAAGGACGCTGATTTCCCTGAAATGAGGAGGTTGCCAAGGACACTGATTTCCTTGGGGTTGAGACGAATCAAGATATTCCTGCAAAGACGCTGATTTCTCTGCGGGTCGACGCGAATCGAGATGCTCTCGTCAAGGACGCTGATTTCCCTGAATCGAGGTTTTTGCCAAAGACGCTGATTTCCTCGGAGTTGAGACGAATTGATGTATTCCTGCAAATACACTGATTTCTCTGCGGGCCGACACGAATCGAGGTGCTCTCCTCAAGGACACCGATTTCCCTGAATCGAGGTTTTACCAAGGATACTGATTTCCCTAGGGTTGAGACGAATTAAGGTATTCCTACAAAGACGCTGATTTCTCTATGGGTCGACGCGAATCGAGATGCTCTCGTCAAAGACGCTGATTTCCCTGAATCGAGGTTTTTGCCAAGGACACTGATTTCCTCGGAGTTGAAACGAATCGAAGTATTCCTGCAAAGACACAGATTTCTCTGCGGGTCGACGCGAATCGAGATGCTCTCGTCAAGGACGCTGATTTCCCTGAATCGAGGAGGTTGCCAAGGAGACTGATTTCCTTGGGGTTGGTTGACTTGTTTTCGAGACAGGGTCATTGGATAATGTATTTCCGAGACGGGGTCATTTGATGACGTGTTTCAGCGGCGGGGTCATTTGATGACGTGTTTCCGTGACGGGGTCATTTGCTGACGTGTATCCGAGACAGGGTCATTTGATGACGTGTTTCCGCGGCGGGGTCATTTGATGATGTGTTTCCACGACGAGGTCATTGGATGACTCTAGCTTGTCTGTGAACCGTAGAGTCTTGGAACTGGGGCTTTGCCATGGCTCCAAGGTTGATTGTTGCGTCTGAATCCTGTTGGAATGAGGAGGAACGCTGTTGGTGATTTCTAGGCTGTCTGTGAACCGTCGAGATTTGGAACAGGGACTTTGCCATGGCTCCAAGGTTGATTGTCGCATCTGAATCCTGCTGGAATGAGGAGGAACGCTGTTGGTGATCTCTGGGCTGTCTGTGAACCGTCGAGATTTGGAACTAGGGGACTTTGTCATGGTTCCATTGTTTTGACCATAGGGTCATTTGTTGACGTCGCATATGCATCCTGCTGGAGTAAGGAGAAACACCGTTGGTGATCTCTAGGCTGTCTGTGAACCGTCGAGATTTGGAACTAGGGGACTTTGCCATGGATCCGGGGTAGTCTCTAGGCTGTCTGTGAACCGTCGAAATTTGGAACTAGGGGACTTTGCCGTGGCTCCATTTGTTGATGTTGCGTCTGCAGTATTGCGATGGATGTTGAAATTGTCTCTAGGTTGTCTATGAACCGTCGAGATTTGGCTTCGCTTCGAAGAAGCCTGGTAGGAAGATATGGTTCCCTTCTTGTTTGCGCCCATGGATTGTATACAGGGGTCAATGTGACCTCACCTGCAGGGCAAAAGTTTCATTTTATGTTATTTTTTTTATTTTCTTTCCGCGATGCTCTATCATTTCAGCTTTTATATCGCGAAAGTCGCGATTGCCCAATCATTTCGGCTATTTTTCACGGTGCCTAATCATTTCGGCTATTTGTTTTATTTACTCGCTGCTTTTTATTGCGAGTTGCCCAACCATTTCGGCTATTTTGTATGCATTTTTGGCTCGTTGACTTTTCACTGTGAGTTTGGGATTTGATACCGATTTAGGTATCAGCATCGCTACAACTGGGATATTGCCAGTGGCGAATCATCATTTGCCTTTGTCGAAGTCGAACAAAGGTGGCTTAGTGAACAGGGTTAGGATCCTGTCGACTGAGGCTTTTTGACTTTACGAGCCGTAAGGGTCTCATAAAGGTATTTCTCCCTACGAGTCGTGAGGATCTCGGAGGTGCGTTTTCTTCTTAAGAATCGTGAGGAGTTTTAAGTGTGTGGTCTCTTATAAGTCGTAAGGATCTTACAAGAGTATTTTCTCCTTATAAGTCGAGAGGACTTACAAGGGCTGTCCACTGTGTAAACATATCCTTAGTCGCAGGTGGGACTTTGTTAGGGAAATGTTTATTCGCGCCTGTGGATTATATACAAGGGTCATTACTGAACCGCTTGTAGGGCAGCATTGGAGGTTGTGATGGCTGCTTAAGAACACGTTCAGATCCCTGTAGCTTAAGGCTTTTGAATCCCACGAGCCGTGAGGGTCTCAAAGGGGGAATTGTCCTTACGAGTCATGAGGATCTCGTAAGTATAATTTCTCCTTAGGAATCGTGGGGATCCCTAAGTGTGTTGCTCCCTTGTGAGTCGTAAGGATCTCACGCGGGCATTTTCTCCTCACAAGGTTGAGAGGAACTTGCAAGTGTCTTTTAACGAGATTGTGCCCTTCCGGGTTTTCACAAAACTCGCCGGTAGCCCTGTTGTTTTTACTCACGGAGCCCTTTCGGGTTTTCATCCGTGCCCATTTCGCTTGTGGACATACCGTTTTTTTTGAACTCCACGTCAGCCTAGGGACGACGCGGGTTGGTAATAGTTTAAGGACGTTTCGGTCATAGGTCCAAGATTTTTCGGGCAACGTACGATTACGCAGCTAGATTTTCTCGCAAATCTTCGCATCTTTTGTGTCGGAGGTGGATTCCCTGAAGAGAGGGCTAAGGGCGATTTCTTCGTCAGAGTCGCTTCCAAAGGTGATAACTTGCGATCCCTTGGCGTCGACTATGTGACAGTTGCTAGCGGCTCTTTTGCACTCATCTGTTGTGCTTTTCTGTTCCCGACGAGCCTTGCGCTTCACTCGTTGAACGTGTTGTCGGTGGGCAACATATCCCTGCCACCAGTTTTTAAAGGCTATGCACTCCTCGATAGGGTGTGTAATCCTCTGATGGTATAAGCAAAAGTTAGGATGTATATCCGCTTCATCAAGATGTATACCGCAAGGAGGATTTCCTCTGAAAGAGGGCAACTTCATTCCTATTGATACGGCTCTAGCGAATCGTTTCCTTACTTTAAGCTTGCTTTTGCTGACGATAGGGATGTTTCGATCCGGTTGGGGTGCTTCGACCTTTTCATCCAGTCGTTGGCGTTTAGCTTTTTCGAATATAGCCAGTTCGCGCTCTCGATTGGCTTTGCTTTTCTGACGGGCTTCGTTCAGTAGCAAGTCGATCATCTCGTCAGACGATTCTAAGGGTTTTGGCTTCGATCCTGTCCCCAGCTCTTTTATGCCGTCTTCTATCGCCGAGTGAGTTTTTTCGTTAGTTAACGCCGAATGAGAGATCATGTGGCAACTTGCTACATAGTCCTCAGATTCATCTGACGAGTCATCCCCGTTGTTATTGTCGTTATCACTGCTCTCAAGGATATTGTTGAGAAATTCTTGGAGTGTGACTGGGGTTCGTGCCTTCTGGTTATATTCCTCCAGCGCGTCAATATACTTTTGCAGATCCATGCGCTTGTCATTAAACTCCGCGGGCTTTTTGGTCCTCTTCTTTTTCTTCGAAGATTTTGATGGCTGGGCCTGAGCGTTTTGACCATCGCTACCAATTTTTGGAGTTGGGCGCGGCTTCTGCATTCCCTCAATGGCCTCGGGCTCTAGCGGACTTTTCCACCTGATGGCCGGGTATGTGTGAAGATCCTTCAGCATTCTTTTCGTCTTGGCTGAAAGAGCGACCTCCCATGGAGCTTTTTCTATAAAAGAGCACGATGCCCCCGGTGTGTCCATCCTTTTAGGAGTGTGCTGTTGTGGCGGATTCACTTTCCAGTTTTCGGATAGCGCGAACTTGCCCTGTTGGTATTGGTCTTCAACCCAGTTTTTGAAGACGTAGTAATCTTCGATCGGATGGCCCAATACTCGGTGGTAGGGGCAGCAATTAGGATCATTGACGTCGTTCGGTCGCGTTGGGTGTCTCGACTCCGGTAGAGTGATGAGCCCATTGCGCACTGCCAGTTCAAACAGTTTCCTTGTTTTATCCCGGGGAAACGAGTAAGGACGTCTTAACTTCTCATCGAGGGATTGCCGCTTGTTGCTTTGGCGAACAACTGGTCTCGGGTCACTCGGTTGTTGTTGAGCGTTGGCGACAAAGGTTGCTTTCCCTTTGCCCTTTTCATTCCAAGGCTTCGTCTTTGAAGATGAAGTCCTATAGCCCATCTGGTCCATTTAGGCCAGCTTGTCAATCAAGGCCTGGAAGGTGGTCGGCTTGAAGAACATCATGAATTGGGATACGGTCGCTTGAGGGTCAAGAGTACCCACGAACATGCCTACCGCAGGTGCTTC
Source organism: Agapanthus africanus (assembly GCA_030015575.1). Classification (NCBI taxonomy): domain Eukaryota; kingdom Viridiplantae; phylum Streptophyta; class Magnoliopsida; order Asparagales; family Amaryllidaceae; genus Agapanthus; species Agapanthus africanus. The sequence goes on from JASDDO010000018.1 coordinate 365,356,393, forward strand.
TTCGATGCGCTGCTCACACTTCGACCATAGATTCCGCCACCGTATTGCATACTGAACCCATGTCTCCCTTGACTTCACTCGGGCATTGATCAACGCCGTGATTGGGGTGCGTTCGCTAGCGCTTGCAAAACGCTGGGTGAATAACAGCTCCATCTCCGTGAATGTTTTGACGGAGTCGTTTGGAAGCTCCGAATACCATTCGAAGGCCGTCTCTGCCAAACTGCCAACGAATTGGCGAAGCAGTAGCTTATCGTCACCTCCGGTATTTCCACACAGAGCCCTAAATTGAGCGACATGCTGATGCGGATTTCCAGTCCCCTTATATACGTGGAATTTGGGGATCGTGTATCCCGGCGGGTACTTTATTTGGTCATACCAACCCGGATAGGAACGTCCAGTTTTAACAATTTGCCCAGCCGCTTCATTCGCCTGTGAACTCATATCTGCTGGGAGATGTAATCATCTAGGGCAGCTTTGGAGATTGTCTCTTCCTTGGCTATTGACAGAGCCGGCAGAGGATTTGATGTCTCTCATTTATCATCTTCAATTATTACTGGAGGATCTTCGGCTGGGGGATCTGGCTGGATCATCATACCCACCATATCTTAGAACAGAAGGGCCATTTGTTTTATATTGGTCGCTTGTTCCGCAGCCTCTTTGTCCTTCTTCTCAAGCATTCTCTGAAGGAATTCGGCATCAGTTTCCTGCTCACGGCGCTGCTCCAAGGATGTCTCTGGGCTTGCTTTCGGTCCTGTGAGTGCGGCCATAGCTGTTAACATCTCTTGGAGCTTCTGTTGCTGTTGTTCCTAAGCCTTCGTTATCGATCGGGTAAGCGGTCGATGACCCGTAGAAGCACGGCTTTCTTCTTTTCCGGAAGCCATATGAACAGTATGTATTACCATGCCCCCAGACTTGGGGCATTTAGATTCAGCGCTTTTGCGGTTCGCCGCGGTCACAGGGGCTTTCTCCAACCTCCTTCTCTTTTGAGCGGTTGACGTTGAGGGAGCCGTTGCAGCGGGCACCCAGACGGCTGTCGCCTTTGGTGGCTTGACAGGATGGTTTTCTCCTTGTCGAGCTTTAAGCTTCTTTGGCCGGCGAGAGTAGTCCTAGTCAATCACCGATTCCTGAACCTGTCGCCAGACTTTATAAATTTTGGAGAACAGCCGCTGAGGGGGCTGCTCCGGCTTCTTTTCTTTAGTAATCTCCATAGATGGAGGAGATCTCTTCAGCATGGCAGTCGGAGCGTTCTTGCGATCCCTCCTAAGCGGTTCAAAGCTGTTTCCAGTTAGAACAGCAACATTGATTTCCACTATGGGAGCTGGTGGAGTCAGTCCGGAAGGGGAATTGCCCCCAGCCTTCCTTACTCGACGCCAGTGACGACGTCAAGCATGTCGTGCGGTTAGGATTGTCTCAGCTGTAGGGGTGACTTCCTCATGCCCCCTATTTTGGCGAAGGGTTGTCGCCGGCGTCAGCCTCTTAAAGACCGGTGTCCGTTGAGAAGTAATATCCAACCTGTCAAAGACAGACCTCTGGGCAGGGGAAGCAGCTTTGAGGACTTTGCCTGGAGCAGGAGCCGGAACAGTCAGCCTTATGAAGACCGACCCTTTGGCAGGAGAAGCCGCCTTGACGACTTCATGAGCAGGAATGGCTATCCACTTAGGGATAACTCTTTCCGGTATCGCGGGCTTCTTCATGGGCCCAACTGAGCTTTGGCCCAGTCTGTTAAAGACTGAGGCATTGGAGCTGGACGACCCGTTGAGAGGGGCCGCAGTAGTTGTAAGCCGATCAAAGACCGACTTCTTCTGAGCTTCTTGTGATGGTACAGGAGCGCTGAAGCTCGTTGGCGGGAGCATGGTCCCGAAGAACAATCCAGTGGTGGCCTGAGTGACCTGTTCCACCGGCATAGCGAAGATGGAGGCCGCTTAGGGCCCATAAGTCACTCCTCCGGACGGGACGGAGCGAAAGTTGCAGTTGCAGTTAGTGCAGGTTGAAGCCATTGATCTTCTGTTTTCTGCACGGAGCAAGGCACCAAATCTTAGTACCTCGAACCCAAGGGCAACCATATCAAACCGCGATTCGTTCGCGAACACGACACACGAAGTGTGGAGTGGAAAGAGGAAAAGGTCCCACCGGGCGTGCCAGAATCTGTTCTCCTTCGAAACACGGAGACGAGACCGCGTAGGTTCGTCTTGCCTGGATTTGGGGGCAGATGCTAATTGGTGCTGTCTGTCCACCTCTATGAAGATGCTAAGTTGATTTATGACACCATGTATCGAAGGTTTAAACGGATGGGGCCGACGTAGCAGACTTCGTCAGATTCCCCCTCGTTGAGGGGTTTTTGATTGTGGGGACACTCTTCCCTGCAGACGCAAGCCCCTGCAGTTAATTACGCTACCGCATCGCGGTAGCCACTTTCTCCTTCTCCAGATGGTCACTTCGTGTCGTGTGTGTTTGTTTTGTTTTTGGTTGCTCGTGGATTGTATACGGAGACTAATTTATGTTGTCGCTCGTAGGGCGTGGATTAGTCCAAATCCATATTTTCTTAGATTTGGGTTTGGGGTTGGGTTTAAGGATGCGTTAGTCTCATTTGAGACTACGATCAACTTAAACGTATGTTAAGGATACGTTAGTCTAATTTTAGACTAAGATCAACTTAACAGTTTTTTAAGGACACGTTAGTCTAATTTTAAACTAAGGTCAACTTAACCATTTGTTAAGGATACGTTAGTCTAATTTTAGACTAAGATCTAATTAACGGGATTATTTAGATCCAACAAAAGAGTATTTGGGCTCTATTGTTCTAGTTTAGGGACTTTGCGGTCAATTACCAGTTTAAGGACATGGTGGTCCAAGGTTAAGGACATCATAGTCCGTAGGTTTAAAGGGACCCCACAGTCTGAGGTTAAGGACATTATAGTCTATGGGTTTAAGGACCCCACAGTCCTAGGTTAAGGACATCATAGTCCATGGGTTAAAGGACCCCACAGTCCGAGGTTAAGGACATCATAGTCCATGGGTTTAAGGACCCCACAGTCCAAGTAATGATTGATTATCGGGACCCGTCACCTCTCTGAAGACGTTGAAGGATTACAACGACAAATATCAAAGGAGTGAAGAGATGTACCCTTGAACCAAAGTTGATTGGGAAATCTGTAGTCCAATTTGGAACTAAGATCAATTAATTAGATTATGAGTACATTGACTCAGTTAAATCTGAATTGAGGACTTATGGCCAATTTGGGTTAAGTCCAATTAAGTTTGAAATGTTGGCCCTTTGTTGGCCTGTTGAGCATTTGTCTGGGTTCAGCCCATCATTATTTAGCAATGCTAAACAAGAGTTTAAAGGCTCTGATAACATTTTGTCTTTGAGCATAACATTATAGCTTCTGATTTTAAGGCTCATTTGAAGGGGATATTTGCCTCTGGAAAACTTAGCCAATTTGGGCTAAGCTGGTTTTAGAATAGTGTTAAACACTAAAGGACATCTGGCGGTCACGTGTCCTCACGTGATGTATTTAAAACAGTGTTAAACACTAGAGAAAAAATGCTCAAAATAGTGTTAAACACTAGAAAGGAAGGGATCACGTAGGGTCACGTGAGGCGCCTGAGATGGGGCCAGACCTCCTTTATTTTGTTCTCAAAATATTCAAATAAGTGTTAAACACTTCTGATCTTCTGGCCATCACGTGTTGGCACGTGATGGATATCCATGTATTGATTATTAAAGTGTTTATTAAGAGTCACGTGAGAGCGCCCAAAATCAGTACTGCCTTTGCATTTGTTTTCTTTGTTTTGAAGGTCGCGTGGGAGCACGTGAGGTATTGCCTCCAAGCTTTTTTCCTTCTCATTTTGGGGAGTCTGTTTAAGGGTCACGTGGGGACACGTGACCTAGTTTTGTTCTCTCTTTTCTGCTCATTGAAAATGGGGGTCACGTGTTACCACGTGACCCGGTTCTTTACGTGCATGGAGAGCTTTAAGTCTCTTGTTTTAAGAATCAAATTCTCTGTAGGTTTAAACCCTAATTCTATTTTAGAGGAATTAAATTCCTATGTATATGGAAGAATTAAATTCTCATATAGGGTTAAACCCTAGTTCTGTTTTGGAGAAATTAAATTCCTATGAATTTGGGAGAATTAAATTCTCATATAGGGTTAAACCCTAGTTCTGTTTGGGAGGAATTAAATTCCTGTTAATTTGGGAGAATTAAATTCTCATATAGGGTTAAACCCTAGTTTTATTTGGAGGAATTAAATTCCTATGAATTTGGGGGAATTAAATTCCTTAAACTCAGATTCTCCCTCTAGGTCTTGGATCTGCATGGTAGAATCTCCCCGATAAGAATTAAATTCTCAACTTGTGGAGAGATCTGCTCTGCAGATCTTCAACCAAAGGAAGAACTAAGTTCTTATTCAGAAGAGTTAAACCCTTAAATTGAGAATTAAATTCTCTTTTTGTTTTATGGAGCTTAGATCACTTTCCCTTTCTCACCTAGGGTTTTCTTTTTCTGAAGAGATCTTCTTTCTCTCTCTTGAGAATTAAATTCTCCTCTCTTTTTCTCTCTGTTGTTGTACTATTTCCCAAAAAATAGATCATCCCTCTCCTTCTCTTCTTGGCTCCTATTTATAGGAGACAAGAAAAGAATCAATTTGTTTTATCAATCTTTCATTGAAAGATTTTAGTTGTTTCTATAACTAACATGATCTTTTAGATCACTCAGTGAATTTTATTCACCATTGGATTTTTAATCCAAAAGATCTTTTATCTGTTATTCCTGGCAAATTTCTGGGAAATCTTTCTGTATAGAATCTTTCTATAAATTGGGTGATTTTTAATCACCATTGGATTTTTAATCCAACGGTGCTCCATTTTACAAAGCACCATCTTTTTTGTTTGGAAAGATTTAGAGAAATATTTTTCCAGTTAGGGTTTTCGATTCCCTCTTAATTAGAATTTAATTCTATTAATTCATAGATTTTTAGGAACCCATCACGTGTTGGCACGTGACCCTTGATTAAGCATTTGACCAGAATTTAATTCTGTTGTTTTAAAGAACTCAGGAATTATCACGTGTCAGCACGTGACCCTTGGTCACGTGTTGGCACGTGATGCCCCATTGGGATTTTTCCTTGTTATTTTATTATACCTTTAATTCTTTTCAGTAGGTTTAATGCCCATCACGTGTTGGCATGTGACCCCACTTATTAATTATTTCCAATTATTTATTTTATTCAATGCCTACAGGATTTGCTTGTAAATGGTCACGTGTCTGCACGTGATGCCCGGTCATGTGTGGGTACGTGATGCCCGGTCACGTGTGGGCACGTGATGCCCGGTCACGTGTGGGCACGTGATGCTTCATAACTTTTGATCCCAGATGAATTCTGAGGCCCATAATATATCAAATCGAAGGCTTTTTCAAGACGCTTTTGATACCATCAGAATTTAGTTGTTTCACATTCGGGAGTTTGTCAAAATACAGCCCGGAAAATAATAGTTCACATTTGTTAAACGTATCGTTGCCATTTGATACCTTGGGCTCTTTTGCGCAGAATTTTTTTTGGCGGGAACAAGGCTTACCACAAATCGGGAACCAAATTGCTTCGGGCCCGGGGAACGTCTGCCATGGACACTCCGTCCTGGAGACGGGTCAAACGTCGACCATCTATGTCGTAAAAAGGGCAGTGCAGGCTTCCTACAAAGCGGGAACCAAATCACTCCGGGCCAGGGAAACGTCTACCACGGACACTCCGTCTCGGAGACGCATCAAGCGTCGAACGTCCATGTCGTAAAAAGGGCAGTGCAGTCTTCCTACAAAGAGGGAACCAAATCACTCCGGGCCAGAGAAACGTCTACCACGGACACTCCGTCTCGAAGACGCGTCAAGCGTCGACCGTCCATGTCGTAAAAAAGGCAGTGCAGGCTTTCTACAAAGAGGGAACCAAATGACTCCGGGCCAGGGAAACGTCTACCACGGACATTCCGTCTCGGAGACACGTCAAGAGTCGACCGTCCATGTCATAAAAAGGGCAGTGCAGGCTTCCCACAAATTGGGAACCAAATCGTTCCGGGCCAGGAGAATGTCTGCCATGGACACTCCGTCCCGGAGACGCGTCAAACGTCGACCGTCCATGTCGTAAAGAGGGTCATGCAGGCTTCCTACAAAGCGGAAACCAAATCGCTCCGGGCCAGGGAAACGTCTACCACGGACACTCCGCCTCGGAGACGCAAACGTCGACCGTCCATGTCGTAAAAAGGGCAGTGCAGCCCAAAAAGTGGGAACCGAAGCAAGTCGCCTCCACATGAAAGAAGATCCATCAATTTCATGCACACGACCCACATATGCGGTGTGTATTTATTGATGGGGGCACTTTTTTGGGGTCGAAAATTGCACCTCGGTTGACCAAGTCAAAGTCAAGGTCAACCCCAAGCCAGATGGGCCTAAGCCCAGCTCAAGTGGGCTCATGCCCGAGTCGAGCCCGAACATGAAGCTGCCGGCCTCCCCCATGCTGAAATAAAAAAATCATGTAATAAATAATTTTAATGTATTTTTTATGCATTAATGGGCATAAAGCCAAATTTTTGTAAAGCCCATGGCTTTTGTGCAAAAAGAAATAGCACATGAGACATGGGATGGGCAAAATACCATTTTGTAAAGCCCAAGGGGCTATATGTAAATGTGTAAGCCTATATAAAGCAACATGATGATGAATAAAGAATAGCCACTTTCATTCTCTCAAACTCTAGGGTTTTTTGTGCCTCCTTCTCCTTCCTCAAGGTTCTAAACCTTCTTCCCCTTTTCAATTAAATCAAGAGTTTTACTCTTTCTTTTCCAAAACTAAATAGTTTTTCACCACAAAACCCACAGAGGGGAGCTTAGATCTTCCATTAGATCTCAAAAAGGGGAGATTTTTAAATCTCACCCCCTTTTTCCAAGATCCGGCCAACCGACAGGAAGAAGAAGGAGACCCATCTCCAGAAACCCCACTTTGGGGAAGATCCAGGGCTCAAGGGGAGAAGCCCCTTCATCAGCTTCAAAAATATCTTAGGAGTTTAACTCCTCAAATATATATATATATATATATATATATATATATATACACATATACAAAATAATAAGTATTTCTTTCTGAGAGTACAACTCCCAGTGCAGGGACCGAGCCCTTTTGCCGCCCAGCGCCCGAGCACCCAAAGCGTTAGCGCCCAAGCGCCCAAAACGCTAGCGCCCAAAGCGCTAGCACCCAAGAGCCCAAAGCGCGAGCACCCGAGCGCCCATGTGCTTGGCACGCAAAGCACTAGCGCCCGAGCGCCTACGTGCCTGGCACGTGTGGCAGTAGCGTCCGAGCGTCCAAAGCGCTAACGCCCAAGCGCCCAAAGCGCGAGCGCCCGAGTGCCCAAAGCTAGCGCCCGAGCGCCCAAAGCGCTAGCGCCCGAGCGCTAGCGCCCGAGCGCCCACGTACCTAGCACGTGAGGCGCTAGTGTCTAAAGTGCTAGCGCCTGAGCGCCCACGTGCCTGGCATGTAAGGTGCTAGCGCCCAAAGCGCTAGTGCGAGTACCCACGTGCCTGGCACGGGAGGCGCAAGCGCCCAAAGCGCTAGCGCCCAAAGCGCTAGCGCCTTGGCACCCAAGGCGCTAGCACCCAAGGTGATAGCGCCAGCGCCCGAACGTCCGCGCACGTGAGGTGCTGGCGCTTTCTCCCACGTATCCTTTAGATGCCCTTTCCCTTTATATATATATATATGTATGTATATATATATATACATACACACACACATACACATACTCTATGACAATGTTCCTCATTAGAAAAAAATTCTAACGGGGCGCTGCCCCGCACCCCGCAAGGGGGCCGCTATCCCCCTTGACCCCTATCCCGCTATTCGGGTAGCGGGACCCTCGTAAAACTCTGCGGGGCCCCCGATATATCCAAAACCCCTTCAAACACGCATACTGCATATTGAGTTCGCATGAATAGTGGACACGGGTCGATCGGAAGTTCTCTCGCTCCAAAGGTGAGGGGTAATTAACGGCAGCTTAGTCCGTGGCTGCCCGAGGTTCGGATCCTCACAATCAATAAACCCCAGCCTATACTAGGCAGGGGGAATCTGTACCACGCCTGACCAGCGTGCACGTATTCCCATCTTAACGGGGTGACGAAAAACACCCTACAGCGACGATCCAAGCGCTAGCCGCCGCTTTCCTCACAACGGAAGCGCGGACGAATCTCCTCACCCGAACGCCATCAATGCCCTAGCCGCTCGGATAGATCGACTCACGTCCGTCATGGACACGCTCGTCCGTGTCTAAACGGCAGGGTAAGCTCCTCAGGTCGCCGCTCCCCCATCTCGGGACCGGGACCCCTACAGAGGGAGAGAAGACTCTGCTCGCGTCAGCACTACCGACCACCGTCTCGCTACCTCCGGCTGCCACAGATCTCCCGGGCCAACATATTCTATAACCCGCTGGGCGCCCCAAAGTTCAACACCGAGGTCCGTCGCCAGAGCGCCTCGCCACGAGCCCCATCGCGCCTCTGTCCCTTCCGAGGAGGTGTCGGTTAGCTCTCCTGCGCCCAGGCATGACCGACACCCCCTCCCTCGATGGGGTCGCGAGGACGGGACTCGCCACTGCAGCTCAAAGACCACCTCTCCAGGGGACCTAAGGAACCTCATCGAAATTAACCGGGACCGCGGCCAGACACAGGTCTCCAACAGCCGAGGCCAAAGATCAGAATGTGCCGAATCATCGGGGCACCACGGCCGACTCGACGCCCTCGAAAAGAAGATCGAAGGCATGCATCGGGAAGGTCATCGTTCAAGCGACGGGGTTAAATACGCCGTCGACTCGCTCACGAGGCCCTTCACCGAAGAGCTTCTCACCGTTCACGTCTCGTCCCGGAACAAACCCCCGAAGGTCTCACTCTTCGACTGTAAGTCCGACCCAAAGGCCCATTTGGACGCATTCACGGCCGAGATGAGTTTCCAAGACTGTTCTGACGCAGCCCAATGCCGCTCTTTCCCAGCCACTCTCATCCGCTCTGGACGAGACTGGTTTCGAGGACTCGCGCCACGCTCGATCTCAACCTTCGACGAGCTGGCCACCCAATTCCTCGTCCACTTCTTCGGGAACAAACGGCAGAAGCGGACCGTCTACCATCTCTTCATAATAAAGAGCGGGGACAAAGAAACCTTCAAAGGGTACGTAACCTGCTTCTACAATGCCCACCTCGAGGTCCAAGAACACCGGGACGAGACGGTCATTACGGCCCTCAGGTCAGGTCTTAGGCACAAGGAGTGGTTACGCTCCATTGCATTAACGCAACCTAAGACCATGGCCGAGGTAAAGTCCTGGACCGAGCGAGAGATCCAACTAGAATCCTAGGTAAATGCCAACCTTCCCCGGACAGAACAAGTTGATCATAAGAAAAGGGGCCGGGAAGAGAAAAAGAGGCTCGAGCGGCCAAAGCCCTACTCCCCAAAGTTTTAGGAGTACACCTACTCAACTTCTCCCAGACGGTACTGCTGGAGGAGGCTAAGGGAGAGTAGTTCTTCAGGCTCTCCCCGGTCTCGAACAAAGCGGCAAAGTGCACCCGGGGCCCGTACTGCGATTTCCACAGGTCGTAGGGCTACTCCATCGAGAACTGCCAGCAACTCCGAGACTACATCGAGGAGTTAATCCGCTCGGGGCATCTGGCAGCGTACTTGCGAGACAAGCGGCGAGCCGACCATGAAAAAGAGCACCACCCCATTCCCGGTGAGTTGATGATCAGCCAAATCATGGTCGTGTCGACGGGGGGTATGACGGGGACCGATGAGGACCTCGACGAGATATCCCCTCCCTCGGATATATCGGCTCATCAGAAGTTCGGCAAGCCACGAGCTAATTAGCTTCATGGATGCTTTCTCCGGCTATAACCAGATCCATATGAATCCGGCAAATGAGGATCTCACCGCATTTACAACGGACCGGGGGGTATACTGCTACAAGGTGATGCCTTTCGGCCTCAAAAACGCCGGAGCTACGTACCAATAAAAAGAATATCTACGAGCGTGCACTTCTTTCACTAAGGCAATGTAAACTTTTCTCAAGTTCTTTCTGTTTATATACTGAGAAGGGAACAATAAGACATTGCAAAAAGAAGAGTTTTATTTATTCCAAAGGGTACTATAGGCTCCTCGGTCTTACAGAAAAATAAAGAAAAAGTTACAACAGAGGCGAAACGGGATCGAGGAAGTACTCTCGATGATACTCAGAGCGGATTTCCGCTAGCCGAGACCTAGCCTCTGCGGCCGTCTCTCCCAAGAATTCGAGGCACGTGCCGCCTGTGACGGTCGCCCTGCCCAATCTTCATAAACATCGGGGAAGATCGGACAGAACCTCATGACTCAACAGAGCAGCTTCACTGCTCGGTCCATCCTTAGCAGGCCTACCTACTGCCCTTCCGTGCTAAGGATCTAAGCTTTCACCAAGAGGAACCGGGCAGCTACCCTGGTTTGTTATCCCTGGCTGGTAGTTCCCTACCCCGCGACGCCAAGGATCTAAGCCCTCGCCAAGAGGCAACCGGGCTCGCCCCTGCTCGGTTATCCCTAGCTGGTGGTTCCCTACCCCACGACGCCGGGGATCTAAGCCCTCTCCAAGAGGCAACCGGGCTTACCCCTGCTCGGTTATCCCTGGCTGGTAGTTCCCTACCCTATGATGCCAGGGATCTAATCCCTCGCCAAGAGGCAACCAGGCTCGCCCCTGCTCAGTTATCCCTGGCTGGTAATTCCATACCTAGGGATCTAAGCCCTTGCCAAGAGGCAACCGGGCTCGCCCCTGCTCGGTTATCCCTGGCTGGTAGTTCCCTACCCCATGACACCAGGGATCTAAGCCCTCGCCAAGAGGCAACCGGGATCTCCCCTGCTCAGTTATCCCTGGCTGGTAGTTCCCTACCCCACGACGCCAGGGATCTAAGCCCTTGCCAAGAGGCAACCGGGAGCACCCATGCTCGGTTATCCCTGGCTGGTAGTTCCCTACCCCACGACGCTAGGGATCTAAGCCCTCGCCAAGAGGAAACCGGGCACGCCCGTGCTCGGTTATCCCTGGCTGGTAGTTCCATACCCCACGACGCCAGGGATCTAAGCCCTCGCCAAGAGGAAACCGAGCTCGCCCCTGCTCGGTTATCCCTGGCTGGTAGGTTATCCCTGGCTGGTAGTTCCCTACCCCACGACGCCAGGGATCTAATCCTTCACCAAGAGGCAACCGGGCTCGCCCCTGCTCGGTTATCCCTGGCTGGTAGTTCCTACCCCACGACGCCGGGGATCTAAGCCCTCGCCAAGAGGTAACCGGGCTCGCTCCTGCTTGGTTATCCCTAGCTGGTAGTTCCCTACCCCACGACGCCAGAGATCTAAGCCTTCGCCAAGAGGCACCGGGCAGCAACCCTGCTCGGCCTGTCCTTAGCAGGCCTCTTACGGCCCCTCCCATGCTAAGGATCGAAGCCCTCACCAAGAGGCAACTGAGCGGCCACCCCGCTCGGTTATCCCTGGCTGGTTATTTCTTAACCCACGACGCTAGGGATCTAAGCCCTCGCCAAGAGGCACCGAGCAGCTACCCTACTCGGCCTATCCCTGGCTAGTAATCTTTTACCCAACGACGCCAAAGAACCGAGCCATCATCAAGAGGCCACCGAGCAGCTACCCTGCTCGGTCAATCCATGTCTAAGCGATCACCACCTCGACTTTGGGGCCATAGAGATACCGACCTTATACCGGTCTCTGCACACTTGGAAAAATGTTGACTTTAACTCTCAACTCGACGTGCAATTGTTAGACAGAAAACCAACATAGCATGAAAGCATTACAGCGCAAATAAAAATGCTTACCACAAACAAAAGAACACTGCAAAAAGATTTTACTCATCAAGTCGGAAATCTTTACAAGGGTATTGTGGGCTCCCCATCCAAACAAAAAATAAACACCCGAAGGCTTACAAAATTTCGGCGCAAAGAAAAAAAAGGGAGGCGAAGAGTCTCAGGCCTCGGGGCTGGGGGGAACGTCGATGAGCAGCGCTTCCACTACAACAAACGGGGCGACGTCTTGAGGGTCGGCACCGTCAGCGGAACCCTCGACGGCGGTGGCCGGGGCTGCCGACCTATCCCCAGCACTCCCACTAGGGGCCTCTTCTTTTGCAGCGCCACCAGGGGCATTCCCCTGCACCTCATCCCCGCGGGGGTACTCTTCCCGGAGCTCGTCGTCAGGGAACGCCGGCATCACGGCCTTGACGGCGTCGAGAGCGTCGTGCCAAACAAGGCTGGCAGCTCGAGCGAGGTTGGTGTAGAACTGGTCCGACCCCTTGTAGCTCTTCACCACCTCCGATACCAGAAGCTCGGCACGCTTCGTCGCCTCCTTCGCCGCCTCATTCTCCTTTCAGAGGGTGTTGATTGATGTTATTTTGCGTATGCGCTTTTAAAAGATGAATCAAAGAATATTGTTTACCGCAATCAAGAACGGCGTCGCTTAGTAGCTAGCCGGTGAGTACGGGTCGGTCCACAGGGATTTTGGGTATTCTCAATTTGTTCTAACGAGTTAATTCCAAACGGTGTTGGATTGATTAAATCTAAAAACTAAGATTGATCTAGACTATGATTAAAATCTTGCTAGGGTTAGGTTTAGGTTAAGTTTGGAAAGTCAATATTCCTCACCGCTTTCGATGCCCTAATTAAGATCTATGAGGTGTTATGGTAATAATTAATAAAGTTGAAGAAACGATGTTTCTTCCTCTAGGTTCTTGTCCTTCCTTTCTTAATTCTTACCCTAACCTCCATGGAAAACATGCACAACCGGTCGTTTATACTACGGTATCACCGCTACCTCGTGGGATAGGGTGCCGTAAGGAGCGGTGTGTGTATGTATGCATGGAGTCCTATAAAAACGTGCGATGGGCAAGAAAGGGGTGAGTGATTTGATTCTCTCAAACCTTTCTTATTCCTAATCCTAATAAGCGAGAATCTACTCACTCATTAGGGAATTGAAAAATATGTTCTAAACTAATTAACTAGGGCAGATAATGAAAGTTATACTAGGGCAGCTAATGAAAAATCTATACTAGGGCAGGAAAGAAAATTTAACTAGGGCAATAAAAAGAAAACTTACTCTAATTTTTATTTGATGCTCTCTTCCAACATTTACAGGATCTGAATTTTGATAAATACATTGAGGCACAAGAAGAAGCATACCTCAAAAAGAGGTTTAGGATTTCTATTTATAGAGCATAGAAACCTAGGGTTACAATCGATTCAGATCTGCATTTACAATTTTACCCTAAAGAAGCCTAGTCAATGCACCGCCACGCCGTTACAATTTTCCACCGACACGGGCACTATATGGCCGCGGATCCGCGGCCATAAGCTTGGTTTGGCCGCGGTTCCACGACCATCTTAATGGCTTGCTGGCTGCTTTTTCTGGGGTTCTTTCTGCTGCTTTTGGCTTCTTGTTTATTTACATGGTTTCTCAGTTTGTCTTCTAAATTCTTCCAGATTTCCACAGTGAATAAAGTCGTGGACTTTTACCGCTTGCTTCGTGTTGAAGTCTTGAACCTTGAGCTGCCTTTGTTCTTTGTGAACTTGTTGATTGATCTTCGTTTATTCTCCAACTGTAGGCTTGATCAAGATTCTTCCATTTGTTGGTCGTAGTCTCATTTTTGTATCATTTTTTATCGTTTTCACTGTTTTTGTTCCGAGAACCTATAACCTGCAACTATGTAGCAGATATGGGTCAAAAGCACATGTTTATTTGTAGAATGAATAAGAATGGGGAATATAATAATGCAAAATTATGGTATGAACAAATACCCCCAAACTTATCTTTTGCTCGTCCTCGAGCAAAACTAGTTTCATTCTCGAAAAAGACCTAGCCTCACTTTCGCTGGGAAACGCGATTGCAATGAGCTCGTGCAATAAGCCGTTAAACCTCTAGGTGTCTCTAGTAGGAGGAGTGTTGTCTCCTGAGGGTTTTCAGCGGATACTACCCACAAAATCCTATCAACTTGGCTTATTGACTTTTATTCTCCAATTAGGTTTTCTAACAAGAAACTCTATTATCTTTGACTCGTAAATTATCCACCCGTATTTTTCACGCTTCTGTTGGGGTAAAAATTTACACCCCGGTTGACCAAGTCAAAATCCAAGTCAACCCCAAGCCAAGTGGGCCCAAGCCCAAATCCAGTAGGCCCATGCCCGGGTCGAGCCCGAACATGAAGCGGCCGGCCTCCCCCCATGCCAAGATAAAAATTTTGTAATAAATAATTTTGTTGCATTTCTTTTATTTTATTTTATGGATAAATGTAAGAAAAATAGGCATAAAGCCAAATTTTTGTAAAGCCCATGGCTTATGTGCAAAAAGAAATGGCACATGAGCCATGGGATAGGCAAAATGCCATTTTGTGAAGCCCAAAGGGCTATGTGTAAAGCGTATGGCCTATAAAGGCAAAGATAATGAAAAACACAACTTTTTTTCTCTCTCAAAATTTTCTTCAGATCTGAGATCTTTTCTCCTTCTTCAAGGTTCCAAAACCTTCTTCTTTCTTTTGAATTAAATCAAGAGTTTTATTCTTCCTTTTTCAAAACTAAATAGTTTTGCACCACAAAACCCATTAAGGGGAACTCAGATCTGCCATCAGATCTCAAAAAGAAAAGATTTTTAAATCTCACATCTCTTTATCTCCAAGATCCGGCCAGCAAAGGAAGAAGAGGGACCCATTTCCTTAACCCAAAGCATCTTAGGAGTTTAACTCCACCCTATTTTCTCTTTAGAGAATTTCCGGGGCTAAAACCCCCCCTTTTCCTCGCTGGTGCGCTAGCGCTCGAGTGCAAAGCGCCCACGTGCCGACACGTGGCGCGCTTGCGCTCCAGCGCTCTGTGCTCGAGCGCAAAGCACCCTCGTGACGACACGTGGCGCGCTTGCGCTCCAGCGCTCTGCCCTCGAGCGCAAAGCGCCCTCGTGCCGACACGTGGCGCGTTGCGCTCCAGCGCTCTGCGCTCGAGCGCAAAGCGCCCACGTGTCGACACGTGGCGCGTTGCGCTCCAGCGCGTTGCGCTCCAGCGCTCTGCGCTCGAGCGCAAAGCGCCCACGTGCCGACACATGGCGCGCTTGCGCTCAAGCGCCCAGGTGCTGTCCCCACGCATCCTTTGGATGTCTTTCCCCCTCATTTTATGTACATACATATGCATATACATATGTATACATATTTGCACACACACGTGCTCCACGACACTGTCCCTGTTAGAAAAAAATTTCTAACGGGGCGCTGCCCCGCACCCCGCAAGGGGGCTGCTAGCCCCCTTGACCCCCAGCCCGCTATCCGGATAGCGGGTCCCCCGTAAAAAACTCTGCGTGGCTCCCGATACATCCAAAACCCCCTTTCAAAAACACGACATACGTACACTGCACATTGAGTTCGCATGACCAGTTTAACCCGTTAATCGGAGGTTCCCTCGCCCCAAAGGCAAGGGGTAATTAACGGCAGCTTAGTCCGCGGCTGCCGGAGATTCAGATCCCCACAATCAATAAATCCCTGCCTACCCTAGGTAGGGGGAATCTGTAGTATACGCCTGACAAGCGCGCGCGTATTCCCATCTCAATGGGGTGACGAAAAACACCCTACAGATTATGGCACGCCCGGTGGGACCAATCTCTCCTCCCATATTTCGGGTTAAACGTTCATGCGAACTCAATCAATATACATATCGATTGCCTATACTGAAATGATGTTATTTTTTCCATGAAGCAATCAACCTTCGACGGCAATGTCTCCCCAGACGAATTCAGCTTCCAACGTGACCCCGATTCCGTACGTGGTCAAGATCAACGCTCGTGTGGTTCTCACCGCAAGCCTCAGTCAACAGTGGGAGGAACCGCCCCACCAGTTTGGCTCCGTCATCATCTACCCTGTCGGTAGTGCTCATCTGGCGGAGATCCCGGCGGAACAGGTGGCCAAGCCGGTCTCAAGGGGTAAGAGGCCGAATGTCGTGATCGCCAAGGCACCACAACCGAAACTTAAGACGGTATCTGAACGATTCTCTGGTGCTCCAGCGGGGGGCAAGAACTTCGGTACAAAGGGCAACATCAAATGTTGCGGACGAGCTCAGGCGAGGACTCCAACAAATGCACAATCGAGCGTATCTCCATGTCCCTCCATCGCCCGGTCTGCGGCGTCTTCCCAAAGAGCTGAAGTCTGCCAAGTGCTTAGAACAGAAAAGTTAAGGCAGAAGCGGCTCAGGTATCGAGCCAACAAGAGGGCCAGGGCTTCGGCCAAATGGAATCGTGTGAAGTTCCAAGTGCAGGGTTGCCCCACGACGACGGCTGAGTCAGACGTAAGAATCAGCAATTCCTTCGAGCCTCTGAAGTTGGTTCAGAAAAATGCCATGACCGCCAGAATCAAGAAGACGGCGGTCCGAACATTGCCACAAAGAGACGTGTCCCGGCCCCAACAGAAAACGTATGACACTGTCTCTTCAAGAGTCTATCAAGCACTCTGTGCCGCACGAAAGCAGCAGGGTAAACCCAGAAAAGAAGCGCCAGCACCATTCAAGAACCTGGTTAGGCCAGCCGCCTTCAATCGACCGCCCGCTACCGAAACAGGAGGGCCAAGACAGCGATCCGTGAAATCAGCCGCCGATAATAAAAAGACGGCTGGATATGTCGTCCATACGGTCTATATGGCGGGCGGGCGTCCCAGCGACAACCTTCGCAGCAAAAGCAAGGATGGGGCCACCACATCCCAAGTCCAATCTGGCTTGAATGTGGTTGCCGCTTCCCAAGAACAGTCGCCTCCGTTGGATGAAGAAAACCCTCTCGAGGAGGAAGATGGGCAGAAAGACCTCTCGGTCCATGCAGAGTCAAGCTCGGACAGCGAGGAAGAGCCGACTTTCCGCCCCAGGACCGCAGAGCAAGAGCTGCTTCAAGAGCTTCGAAAACAGCTCAGGAGCAAAGACAAAGAGATGGCCAAGCTCTATTCGAAAATTGACGACCTAACAAACGTTGTGATGCAGCTTACGGCTCAAATTGCTCGAGCGCCTCCCAATCAAGCACAAGCCGCTACTAATCAGCCGGGTGATGACAATCCGAGGCAGCCAATGCCTGTTCCTTCGGGTCCGAGACTGGTCGAGCCACATGAAAGCCGGCCACACTCCGCTTCTGGGGACGCCTTGACCCCAGATAGCACTATCCCGCTAACACAGGATCGGATAATGGATTTGGTCACCAGCAAGGTTAAAACATTGGTGGCCAAAACTGAAGCTCAGAAAGAAATCGGCAGTAGCGGGCGGCCATATCCCGCGCAGTACGATCTGATTGAGTTCCCAAGCGGCTACGTCATTCCTAAGTTCGGAAAATTTGATGGAACGGGGAATGCAAATCAGCATGTCGCCCACTTCAAAGCATCGTGTGGAAATACAGGGGGCAATGACGCGCTCCTTCTTCGTCAGTTTGTCAACAGCCTGACCGGTGTCGCTTTTGACTGGTACGCGAGCATACCAGATGGGTCCGTCATTACCTTTGCCCAAATGGAATCTCTGTTTCGGCAAAGGTTCATGAGTGTCAGTGATAAAATCTCCATTGCCGACCTTGTAAGGACCAAGCCGGGGAAGAATGAAAGCAACACCGACTTTATCGCTCGATGGCGTAATCTCACAGTCAAGTGCGAACCGCCGCTGGAGCAGGACCAGTCCGTCAGCCTTCTCATTGGGAACCTCAGCAATTGGATGGTCCCATTCTTGTGTACGGCGGGCCTCAAGACATTTCAGGAGCTAACCAAGAAAGTGCAAATGCTGGAACGCTCAAAGCAAGAGTCCTCGCAGGACTCTCAGAGAGACAAAACTTGGAAAAGCAAGCGGGACGACAACCGTAGAAGCGGGAGTTCCAGCAGTACCAATGTCTTCAATGCGTCCGACAATGAAGAAAAGCGAAGAGCGGCCGAATCCAAAACTAACCGGTCTCGAAAGCCATTGTTGGGAGGAGATGGGCCTTCCCTAGAGGAGAAAAAGAACAAGGTTTACTCTTTCAGAAGGGACAAAATCCGCAAGATATTTAAAGATGCCTTGAACAACGGCCTCCAATTGCCGGAGTCGAAAAGACCCCAAGAAGCAAAAATGACCGACAATCCTCTATATTGCCCGTACCACCGAGTAGTGAGCCATGCGATCGAGGATTGCTATATCTTCAAAGATTGGGTCGAGAAGCAGTACAAGGCTGGAGAGATCGAACTGTCCAAAAGTGTGTTGGTGAACAATCAAGTTGCAACCACCACCTTTATATAGACAGAAACTGAAGCCTTCTGGGAGCAGACAGCCGAACCCGCTGCCCTGAGAAATGAAACGGACTCATCGCGGCCTCCGTGGAGTACGCACATATCTAATAAGACGAAGAAGATGATAAAGCTACTTCGGAAGGAACCCAGGACGGAATGGGAAGGGAAGAAGAAGCCTACCAGTCCAGCTGTCAATGCGGCTCCATCAGGCTCAAAATCCAAGAAGCTCAAGAAGAAGAAAAGTGCAGCTCGGCACGAAAAAGAGTCTGCAGGGAGATCGACCATTCAAAAATATATCGATTCCCTCGAAGAATATGAACAAAGGGAAAGAACATTGATTCAATTGAAGGAGTTCTTCCCTGTACAAGCGGCTGAAATTCTGGAGGAGTTAAAAGAAGACTCCAATGAAGAGATCCCAGTAGTGACCTGCTACGCCATCCATCTTGGCAGCGACTCCGAGGATGAGCTCTGTTTTCCCGAAGAGGATGAGGAGCTCACCACAAAGGCCAATCAAATCCAGCTCAGAAGCGGCAGGGCTCTACCGCCAAATCAGGGCAACGCCCCAAAAGGGAAGGAAAAACAAGTCGCTAATGAAGAAGATGGCAGAGAACCGGCTAATGAAAACATAAGTCCTTCCTCGGTGGACTATAATGTCTTGGCACATCTCCGGAAGCTTCCGTCTCTCCTGAGCATCTACGACGCCTTGGTCCTATCTAAGGAGCTTAGAGATGTTCTCATTCACGCTCTTCAAAACCCCGAGCGGTATCAGGCTCACTTTGCGGAAATTAATATGAAAGAAACCCAGCAGGCTTTGCATGCCGCCGCAGTCACATTTAAGGACGAAGACTTGCTATTGGGAACGGCTGAGCATAATCGGCCGCTTTACGTGACCGGGTACAGCGACGGAGATCGAATTAATCGCATATTGATCCGGGGTCCTCAGTGAACATCATGAACTTGCGGACGCTGAAGAGTTTGTCAATGGACGTCCGACACCTGTCAAGAGAAAGGATTGTCATTCAAGGCTTCAACCAAAATTGCCAGCAAGTTCTGGGGTCCATAGCTCTGCCAATCAAATTCGGGGATCTGCAAACTGAAGCTAAGATATACGTGATCGATGCCGACACGTCTTATAAGATTCTCTTGGAGCGGCCGTGGCTCCACGATTACGGCATCATTCCGTCAACTCTCCATCAATGCATGAAGTATACTAAAAATGGCGAAGAAAGACGCATTGACGAAGACATCCAGCCGTTCGGTGTACATGAAGTCCGCTATGAAGATTCTCGATACTTTACGAACCACCAAAATGCTAAGCCACAACTGACTGAGGATAGACCGGCCCCAAGACCCAAAAGCAAATCTGCGCCGGTTTTCACTTTCAAAAGTAAAAACGCCCAAGTGCGCCCACATTTCGGTAGCAACACTGATGAGTCCGACGCTGGAAGCCCGTCCTTCCGTAAAACCCGCCCTCGTTTCGGCAGCGATACGGACGAATCTGTTACTGAAGGTCCATCTAGCAGCAAAGTCCGCCCTCATCTTAGCAGTGACACTGAAGAGTCAGAAGAAGAGGACCTGCCGTGCAACAGCTGTGCAGATTGGACCCCTATGCAGCAAGCGAAACTAAGAGAGACCTTCGAAGTTGCAGAAGGGTCCCTAGCCGTCACAAAGGTGCCGGAGCAGATGTGCAAAGCGCTCGATGCGTTGTCAGTCTCTACCGTGGACCAGCTGAAAACTTTCTACGTCCCCGGGAGGAAAAATGGACAGAAAGGCATCCTGTTTTACGGGTCAAACCCCGTTGTGCACCCGGACGATCTTTCTGTCGCGTGCCTTCCCTATGAGAGAGGCATAAGAGCCGTCCTCAATCCCAGATACTATGCGCCCGAGATGCGGGAATATTTTAAAAAGTGTGGATGCCGGTTATATCAAACGGAGTCCGAAGCAAAGTTTTACGAAGGGCTATGGCATCCATCCCAGGTCCGAGCACTCATCGATGGACGAATTCCAGACAGACAGGGAATATGTTACATTCAACCTGATTCCAGAGCGTGCTACATGATCCATGTTGGTGAAGCTGGCGAAAGATCAAATGATGATGATGAGATAGCCGAGCCAGAAGAAGCTCCTCAAGAGCTTGAAGATGGCGGACAAGCAACCTTTGACGAGCTAACCGAGATTGACTTAGAAACGCCCGATAATCCAAGGTCGACCTACATCAGCTCGCTCTTGTCAGAGGAAATGAAAGCGCGGATAATTGCCCTGCTGCATGAGTTCGTCGACTGCTTCGCGTGGACATACAAAGAAATGCCTGGCCTTTCCCCTGAAGTGGCCGTACAGAAGTTGGCTATATCTCCTGATGCTAAGCCAATCAAACAAGCTCCTCGAAGAATGAGAAGGGAACTAGAAGAAAAGGTCATCGAGGAAACTAAGAAGCTCATCGATGCCGGCTTCATCAGGAAAGAGAAATATGCGGACTGGATCGCATGCATAGTCCCAGTGAAGAAGAAAAATGGGCAGATCCGAGTTTGTGTCGATTTCAGGGACCTCAACAAGGCATGTCCTAAAGATGACTTCCCGCTACCGGTCATGGAAATGATGGTCGATGACACCTCAAATTACGAGTTGTTCACCTTTATGGATGGCTCGTCTGGATATAATCAGATCAAGATGTCTCCTGAGGATGAGAAGCACACAGCATTTCGAACCCCGATCGGAATATATTGCTACAAGGTAATGCCATTCGGACTGAAGAACGCAGGTGCTACATATCAAAGGGCAATGACTAATATCTTTGATGACCTAATCCATAAAGTCGTCGAATGCTATGTTGATGATCTGTTCGTCAAGACTAAAGCCAAGGCCGATCATATCCAAGATCTTAGGACCGTTCTCACCAGACTGAGGGAATATGACCTAAAGATGAATCCTCTGAAATGCGCTTTTGGCGTGTCGTCGGGAAAATTCCTGGGCTTCATAGTCCGACATCGAGGGATCGAAGTTGACCCATCAAAGATAAAGGCCATCATGGAGATGCCCCCTCCGAAGAGTCTGACGCAGCTAAGATCTTTTCAAGGCAAGCTCGCGTATATACGAAGGTTTATCTCAAATTTATCGGGAAGATGTAGGCCCTTCTCAAAGCTCATGAAGAAAGGAGCTCCTTTTATCTGGGATGCCGAATGTCAAGCAGCGTTCGAAAGCATCAAACAATACTTGTTGCACCCTCCAGTGCTGGCCGCTCCCATTCCAAATAAACCGCTGATTCTCTACACTGCCGCGCTGGATGAGTCGCTCGGTGCGCTCCTAGCCCAGAATAACGAGGAGGGAAAAGAAAATGCCCTCTACTACCTCAGTCGAACTGTAGTCGGGGCGGAACACAACTATTCCCTAATCGAAAAGCAATGCCTGACTCTGATATTTGCAGTGAAGAAGCTGAGGCACTATCTGCTTGCTCATCGGGTTATGCTGATCTCCAAGGTCGACCCGCTCAAACACTTGATGACCAGAGCGAGCCTAGCCGGCAGAATGGCAAGATGGGCTGTCATGTTACTTGAGTTTGACATAATTTATACTCCTCAGAAAGCAGTGAAAGGGCAAGCTCTTGCAGACTTCCTCCCCGCTCATCCTATACCAGAAGGGTCGCCGCTAAATTGTGAGTTACCTGACGAACAAGTGCTGCACCTCGAGAGAGATGAGCCATGTTGGGAGCTCTACTTCGATGGGGCCTCATCGATAAGGACCTCCAGTAAATCAAGCGTCCCGGAGATAAAAGCAGGGATAAGATTGGTGTTCATCACGCCATCAATGGGAACCCTACGGCGTTCTTTCGCTCTCACCGAGCCTCGCACAAACAATGAGGCCGAGTATGAGGCTCTGATAGCTGGTTTGGAACTCGCCATAGAAATGGAAATCCGTCGGCTACGGGTTTACGGTGACTCCCAGCTCGTCGTCAACCAAGTAAGCGGTGATTATAAAATATACAAACCCGAGTTAACTCGGTACAGAGACCGAGTAGTGGAACTTATGAAACGGTTCACTCACATTGAACTAGTGAGAGTCCCTAGAGCGTTGAATGGAAAGGCTGACGTACTCGCTCGCTTAGCCAAGGAGCTAGCCGATCCTGACATGGATGAAATTCTGATCACAGTCAGGAGCCGACAAATTTTTCCCCCAGTCTCTCTACAAGAAGAGGAAAGCGCGGAACAGAAGAGCAGTCCTGCCGAAGAAGCTTCGATCATCCAAGACGAGCCCGATTGGAGAGAACCCTTCATAGAGTACTTCCGATACGACAAGCTGCCCGAAGAAAAATCTGCGAGGATTCAGCTGAAGAAAAGAGCTCTCCGATACGTGTTTGTAAATAACACGTTATACCGCAGGTCATATGACTAACTCTGGCTCAGGTGTCTGTCATTGGCCGAAGCCCAAAAGGTCATGAAAGATGTTCACTCGGGCGTTTGCGGTGCTCACCAATCTGGCCCCAAGATGCGACTTCAAATCAAACGGCTTGGGTATTACTGGCCCACCATGATACAGGATTGCGGAGAGCATGCAAAGAAATGTCAGATCTGCCAAATCCATGGTGATTTCATTCACAAGCATCCCAATCCGTTGCATCCTACGGTGGCGTCGTGGCCCTTCGAAGTTTGGGGCACCGACATTGTTGGCCCAATTGATCCTCCGTCATCTAAAGGTCACCGGTTCATACTGGCCGCGACAGATTACTTCTCCAGTTGGGCTGAAGCTGTCCCGCTAAAAGAAGTCAAGACAAAAGATATTCTGATATTCTTCCAGCATAATATTCTATACCGCTTCGGTACACCAAGAAAAATCATTTCTGACAACGGGCCTTCTTTCAAGAGCTTCAAGGTCTCAAGGTTCGCTACTCAGCACAAGATAGACTGGAGGTATTCCTCCATCTATAATCCAAGAGCCAATGGGCTCGCCGAAGCCTTCAATAAGACTCTATGCAAGCTCCTGAGGAAAAATGCTTCAGCCAACAAGAGAGACTGGAATCTCAAACTTCACGAGGCGTTGTGGGCATATCGTACCACGCACCGTACTCCAACACAGTCCACTCCATACTCATTGCTCTTCGGAGTGGAGGCGGTCCTCCCCCTCGAAGTCGAAGTTCCAAGCTTAAGAATGGTCGTTCAGCACGAGTTGACGGAGAAGGAAAACGTTCTCCTTCGACTTGAAGAGCTCGATGCCCTCGAAGAAAAGAGGCTCGCGGTGCAGCAAAATCTGGAGCTATACCGAGCCCAAATGTCACGGGATTATGACAAGATAACCCGTCTCCGCGCTTTCAAGAAAGATGAATTGGTGTTGGTCCTCAAAAGACCGATCATCCCCAATCGACATGCCAAGGGAAAATTTGAGCCAAACTGGGAAGGACCATACGTCATCGAGAAAGTGTTCGACGGAGGATCCTACCAACTAATAAGTGCCGAGGGAGAAAGGCCCATGCCACCCATCAATGGCCGATATCTCAAGAAATACTACACGTGAATGCTCCAAGTCGCAGGCGAATTGAGCACATCAGCCCTACAGTCTGGATCATACATCCTGCAAAACCGTATACAATACACGGACGTAAATGGCCCCTATCTCTCCCAAATCCTGCCGGTGAGACTACTTTTAAAGTCCCACCAGCGGCAAAAAAAAAAAGAGAAAAAAAATAATAAAAGAAATAAAAAAAATAAACGGTATGTCCACAAGCAAAACGGGCACGGATGAAAACCCGAAAGGGCTCCATGAGTAAAAACAGCAGGACTACCGGCGAGTCTGTGAAAACCCGAAAGGGCGCAATCTCGTGAAGGGAGATGAAATACACTCGCAAAGTCCTCTCGACCTTGTAAGGAGAAAACCCTGCGTGAGATCCTTACGACTCACAAAGGAGCAACACACTTAGGAATCCTCACGATTCCTAAGGAGAAAATACACCTGCGGGATCCTTACGACTCGCAGGGAGAAAATGCTTTTATGGGACCCTCACGGCCCATAAAAATTGAAAAGCCTTAGGTGATAGGGACCCAAACCTGTCTCTTAAGCCATCGTTCCCCAACGGGCAACGGCAAATGATGAGTCGCTCCTGGCATTTCGCTTCAGTGTTAGCGGTGCTGATGCCGACCAAAAACCCAAATCCCAAGTCCTCCCAAGGCAAATGATGAGTTGCCCCTGGCATTATTCCAGTGCAGCAATGCTGACGCCAAACAAGATCCGAATTCTAAGTCCCCAAACGGCGAATGATGAGTCGCTCCTGGTACCACATTCCAGTGCAGCGATGCAGACGCCAACCAAAATCCAATTTCTCAAAATTCTCCCGGCCCTACGGTGGGTCCCCAAGTTGACCATCGTATACAATCCATGGGCTCAAATAATTCTCATCATACCCATGCCCCACTGTAATCACCAGTTACGCGGCTGGTCTCCACTTTGGGAATGATGCTCCATTGATAAGACCCACTCATGTGTCCTCACGATATATAAGGAGAACAAACCTTTTGTGGGATCCTTACGACTCATAAAGGAAAAACACACTTAGGAGTCCTCACGACTCCTAAGGAGAAAATACACCTGCGGGATCCTTACGACTCGTAGAGAGAAAATGCTTTTATGGGACCCTCACGGCCCATGAAATTGAAAAGCCTTAGGTGATAGGGATCTAAACATGTCTCCTAAGCCATCGCTCCCCAATCCCCAAATGGCGAATGATGAGTCGCTCCTGGTACCATATTCCAGTGCAGCGATGCAGACGCTAACCAAATTCCAAATCCCATACCCCAACGGCGAATGATGAGTCGCTCCTGGTACCATATTCCAGTGAAGCGATGCAGACGCCGACAAAGTCCCGAAATTTTTTCGGCCCTACGGTCTGGATCATACATCCTGCAAAACCGTATACAATCCACGGGCGTAAAACAATCCCAACCTCTCCCAAGTCCTACCGGTGAGACCACATTTAAAGTCCCACCAAAAAAATAAAAAATAATAATAATAAAAAACCAATTCCAAAATCCTCCCGGGGCAAATGATGAGCTGCTCCTGGCATTGTTCCAGTGCAGCAATGCAGATGCCAAACAAAAACCAAAATCCGAAAATCCTCTCAATGACAGATGATGATTCGCTCCTGATACCATATTCCAGTATAGCGATGCTGATGTCAACACAAATCAAAATCAACAAGTCAACTTCCACTCCGACACCGCAGAAAGCGGAGCAAGTCAGAATCCAATCTCGACACCGCAAGAAGCAGAGCAAGTCAAGTCTACCCCTGACACTGCAAGAAGCAGAGCAAGTCAAATCAAGAACCGACCGTCCACGTCGCTAAAAGGGCAGAACTGACCGTCCAAGTCGCAAAAAGGGCAGAACCGACCGTCCACGTCGCTAAAAAGGCAGAACCGACCGTCCAAGTCGCAAAAAGGGCAGCATCGACCGTCCACGTCGCTAAAAGGGCAGCAACGACCGTCCAAGTCGCAAAAAGGGCAGCACCGACCGTCCACGTCGCTAAAAGGGCCGAACCGACCGTCCACGTCGCAAAAAGGGCAGCACCGACCGTCCACGTCGCTAAAAGGGCAGAACCGACCGTCCAAGTCGCAAAAAGGGCAGAACCGATCGTCAACGTCGCTAAAAGGGCAGCACCGACCGTCCACGTCGCAAAAAGGGTAGAACCGACCGTCCACATCGCTAAAAGGGCAGTATCGACCGTCCACGTCGCTAAAATGGCAGCACCGACCGTCCATGTCGCAAAAAGGGCAGAATCGACCGTCTACGTCGCTAAAATGGCAGCACCGACCGTCCACGTCGCAAAAAGGGCAGAGTCAACCGTCCACGTCGCTAAAATGGCAGCATCGACCGTCCAAGTTGCAAAAAGGGCAGCACCGACCGTCGACGTCGTAAAAAGGGCAGAACCGACCGTCCAAATCGCTAAAATGGCAGCACCGACCGTCCACGTCGCAAAAAGGGCAGAACCGACCGTCCAAGTCGCTAAAATGGCAGCACCGACCGTCCAAGTCGCAAAAGGGGCAGTACCGACCGTCCAAGTCGCTAAAATGGCAGCACCGACCGTCCAAGTCGCAAAAAGGGCAGAACCGACCGTCCAAGTCGATAAAAGGGCAGCACCGACCGTCCACGTCGCTAAAAGGGTAGCACCGACCGTCCAAGTCGCTAAAAGGGCAGCATCGACCGTCCATGTCTCTAAAAGGGCAGCACCGACCGTCTACGTCGCTAAAAGGGCAGCATCGACCGTCCATGTCGCTAAAAGGGCAGCATCGACCGTCCACGTCGCTAAAATGGCAGCATCGACCGTCCAAGTCGCTAAAAGGGCAGAACCGACCGTCCACGTCGCAAAAAGGGCAGAACCGACCGTCCACGTCGCTAAAAGGGCAGCATCGACCGTCCAAGTCGCAAAAATGGCAGCATCGACCGTCCAAGTCGCAAAAATGGCAGCATCGACCGTCCAAGTCGCAAAAAGGGCAGCACCGACCGTCCACGTCGCTAAAAGGGCAGCACCGACCATCCACGTCGCTAAAATGGCAGCATCGACTGTCCAAGTCGCTAAAAGGGCAGCGCCGACCGTCCAAGTCGCAAACAGGGCAACATTGATCGTCCATGTCATAAAAAGGGCAGCGTATGATTCCTACAAAGTGGGAATCAGATCACTCTGGGCCAGGGAAACGTCTATCATGGACACTCCGTCTCGGAGACATGTCAAGCAACGACAGTCCATGTCGTAAAAAGGGCAGTGCCAGCTTCCTAAAAAGCGGGAACCGAATCAAGTCGCATCCATATGAAAAAAAAGAGAAGAAGAAAAGATCCATCAATTTCATGCACACGACCCACATGTGTGGTGTGCATTTATTGATGGGGGGCAATTTGTGTCACCACCCGAAAGAGCACGTGACTGGCCCTTGAACCATATGAAGTCTATAGGACCCCATCTAATCCAAGTAAGCCAAAAGCCCAGAAATCTAAAACCATTTTAAGAGTAAATAGAGAAACTGGTTTAAAGAAGTGAAGGTTTTTAAATAACTAAGCCGAATGTGCATTTTTAAAAGGTAAAGTCTTTTCTAAAAATTTCGGCAGAGTTTCTTTTGTAAATACTGGCCCCGAACGGGATACAACAAGCACAACATATATACAATGATAAAAGGCATCCCCAAGCGGGAGCTAGCTCTTCGTCAAACGACGGTCACAACCACACAAGCAATAATAATATACAACGCCGAAAGGCGAGGGTCAAACCAAAAGAACTCAATAGGCATGAAAACCGCAATACTACTAAGCGCGACTCTAAGGTCGAATAATACATCACAAAAGTCTAAGTCTGAAACAAAATACAAGTTTTGGTTGATGGAAATTCTAGATATAATGAATAATATAAGTACAATGGTGGTTCTTGATGCAAAAGAAACCACCTACCAAATGCAATTCACCCGCAAGGAAGCAATGTGCCAGAGATGCCGCAAAGAAACCTGTACGGCAAAACCTGCAAGAACTGTGGCACAACGGGGGTGAGTTGCCAACTCGTGAATAGAGAATATCTACAAGCAGAAACCGAATGCAAGACATGATCCTAAGTCAATACGATCAGTATATAAACCTCAAGAATAAGCCTGATACATGATAAGGTGGCAAAGCAACATCTAAACAGGTATGTAGTGCCAAGTACTCAGGTAATAACATGTCATATATGTAAGATATGTCTGCATGAAGTAAAAATGATGAAGTATCAATACACATATACTAGCGTCCCATACCACTAATATTGGTGTAAGGGTATATATAACAGCGCCCTCATACCCTGTTATATATACAAATGAAGTATGATCAATGTAAATTCAGTCTGTATATGATCCATGTCTGTATATACGTAGAACCCGTCCACCTGTCACCCAATGACAATAAACGTGGAACCCATCCACCCGTCACCCAATGACAATAAGCATCATGTATGTAAATATGAGGATATAAACAAAATCATGGAAAAACATCATGAAACCCGTGCCTAGCATCGACACGTAAATCCTCGTCCGTATGGGGCTCCGTCTGCGGTATCGGCCCTCGGCCCCGGCAGTACGGGTCAGCCCATATCCTCATCCATATGGGGCTCCGTCTGCGGTATCGGCCCTCGGCCCCGGCAGTACGGGTCAGCCCATATCCATCTCTCAACTCCGGTCGGTATCCTCAGATATCCGCCGAGCTCAAATACAATCACCGGTATGTAGTAGTCCCTCTGCCAGGCTCACCGTCTACTACACAGCGAAACCGTTCTCGCCCCGGGGTACCATATCGGGTCCACCATGTACCCGCAATCGGCCTCATCCGCCTCCTCGAATCGGGTTTCACATGTCGCTCTCAGCACCGAGAAAACACATGGTGGACGCACTGAAATATCATATCAAGGGTAACCGGGTTTTTAACACAATTATATATTCTCTTTTGAAATACCCACGGTTCCCAAATCCAGAAATATCATGGAAACGGCATATCACAATGCGTATAATCAAAACATAATGTATGCGACATGTAAAGAAAGGTAAGCATATCAGAAGTCATACAACATGGAATAGTAATGTGCACATGTCGAGGGAAACCACTAGTTTAAAACGAATCAGTTTTGAAGAACATCATGCGGTTCCCAAATCTCTAATCAAGTTAGAATCATCTATGTTTGTGTACAGGTATAAGTGTACAATATGCCATGCAAGAATCATATCATGAATGCAACAGTACTACAGTGTAGTGGCATGGCAATTATCGATGATGAAGTGTGTGAGCCGGCAAATAGTGTACGTGGAACATACGCATCATCAATAATGGTGCTGGTGTCCTAACAGCATGATAATAATATAGCAATAAACATATGCAAAGCAATGTGAATAGCATGAATATGCGGAAATCAAATAATCAACACCACAGTGAAGAATCTACATCAATATGTATATATCATGCAGTTATGTCGTTTGAAATAAGACGAATCAAGATTTTTAGTAAAATAAGGGCTACAGTATATTTTAAGAAAGATACGTCCTATGAAAAATATCTGTAGAATCTCCTTACTTGTCTTTTAAGATATTCCTGATTCGTAATTTTTGAAATAGGTATGACTCGGGTCTAGTCTAACATCTACTATGCAAACTACAGATCTAAATATCAAGTAAATCGGGAGGGGTATGGAAACCACCTAAATCTGAGTCTATATATATATAGATATAATAGTCGGTGATCCCGCCTCAATAATATCCTGAACGATACAGTATATCGTAAGACATCCTCGAGTCATGAGTGCGGATCTATCATCAATACAGGCTCGTACGGTAAATCGTCGTACGGCATCCCAATAGCTGGGTACGGGTCAAATATCATACTAGCTCATCACATCTCAGGTATCACTATCATCATATCACATAATCTGGGGTACTGATCTAAGTCTAGTACAACTGATACCATCAATATACTGCGTGTGCAAGCACACGTCCCAAGGCCCGCTAGAGATCACGTATCGTATCCCAAATACGAATCACATCAAATCACCGATCTCGCGGCACAATGCCCAACATCATCGACTCATCTCCAATGTCATCCAATATCATCACACGGTGCAAGTATAATGAATATGCAAGGGTGTGCGTGTAGGTGTAAATCTATTCTAGGGTTCGCGACTATGAACTACACTAGTCACTTCTAACTCTACACTATCCATAGTACACCTAACTATCATATATATAATATCACAACTACGGACTGCGGGGGTGCTATACGCCATCCACTCGACTTTCCCCTGTAGATATAATCTACTCACCTTGCGTCTCCATCTTTCGATGTCACCACGTGTTTGCTTGTCGTCCCGTAGTCTTCATGGGGTACCTACACATCAAAGTGTTGTATATGCGTATTAAAACCAAATCGAAGCTAACACGGCACACGAAACCCAAAACGATACGATAAGAGGCCTATAGGTTAGAACCTATGGCACGCCTTCAAAACCATCAATAAATCCTCTATATCGTCGTATAAACGCCAAATATTCGAAGTAAAACAAAAGACACAAATTCAGACTTAAAAATACGGAATACGGAAACACGACTCCAAAACAACAACTTAGGAAATATGTTCCAGATTTCACCCTAGGTCCAATTAGACAAATCTATACATACCAAGGGCCTAATCTACAGATAAGGGAACACCAAAACCAAAACGAGCAAGTTTGGTGGGGTCCAGGCCGCAAATTGCGGCCGAACGGGATAAATCTGTGGCCAAGGTTGGGAGTTAGGGGCTGGGGTCTTGGTGGTATCTTCCTGGGTGCCTGCACATACCACTGTCCAATCAATTTTATTTTCAGGTGTCTCGGGTGAAAGCAGATTCAATAAAACCCTTACAGATTTCACAAATTCTCCGATATCGTATCCATAATTCCGTATTCTGGTCTCAACTCTCAAGTTTAGGTCTCAATTCATGCACTAGGGTGTTTATATAAGCTCAACTGAGCTCAATTTCACAATACAACACAAGTTTCCCTCAAACCCTAACTTGGTTATCCTCAAATCCACAATATCAAACAATATCGGTTCTATCACAACATGGGGGTGAAAGTAATGCTAAAACTAAGCTAAGGGTTCAGTAAATACCTCATTTGGCAACTCAAGAAAATTCTTGAGTTGCCCCTAGTGGCCAAAATCCTTGCTTCTTTAGTCCTAAGTGTAGATCAAGAGCTTGTGCACACATTTAATGAAATGGAGATTGGGTTTTGGAGTTGTTTTGGATGTGTTTAGAGGGCTTTGAAGAGGGGAGGGAAGTGAGGGAGGAGCAGCAGCAGGAGGAGGGGAAGAGGGAGAGGGAAAATGAAAGAAGAATGAAGAGATGGCTAAGTCAAAGTGAGACCATATATATCTCTCTCTCTCTCTCACCTACTACTCAATTCTTTTCTCTTTTCTTTTCTTTTTCCTTAAAACCCTTCTCACTCAAATAGTAACCCCAAAACAAACCATGGCAATAAAAATGTAACACAAGTGTGAAAAAGTGATATGTGCATGTTTTGCACAAAAAAACTAAAAACCGATTAGCGATTTTTAATCGCGATTAGCACTAATTTAGCATATAACTAACCAATAAACTTAGAAATGGCATAATTCTCTAATTTACCCTATTTTTGAATTTTCCATAATTTTCTAAAATTTTTCCCATTTATTTGTATTTAATAATACCGAATTATTAAAATATTCAATAAAATAGTATTAAATTATAAAAATTCCTAAAATTAATATTTTATCTTTTTGAAATGTTACAATCTACCCCCCTTAAAGAAATTCGGTCCCCGAATTTAAATTTAAACCCCCAATACTAAAACATTTCAGTAAAAATCCAATTTGTTGGGGCTCCGAAAACATCAATACATAGCGAATATCATCAAAAAAAAATGTACTGCTCTACTAGAAATCAATCCACAAAATGTATATATAAGAATATCCTGTGCGTCTGGTGCGCAAGGAATCAAAATCCATATATGTGTCAAACAGGTGTACAAAACAACATCTAGGTGCAACTGGTGTGCACAAAACATCTGTCATAGGCAGCGTGTGTGCCTGACAGCAAAAATCAGGTGCATGTGACATGCACGAAGAATCCCGATTTAGTGCATCTGGCGTGCACCAAGATCGTATATCAAAACACTAAAGGTGCATGCAAACTATGCTGGAAGTGTAAATCAAATCACTGCATAAGATAGGCGTGAAATCACAATCAATAGCTCAAATGTAATAACTTATGCGCAAAATATAAATATCCAGTGGGTGTATGAAACAATATCATGAAACTCAGTCATCAAAACTAAATCATGCAATAGAACGCCCAAAATACCAAAATTCCAAGATGACGGATAAGTGATAACCGGATCACAAAATCACAAATCATAAATACCGTCGTCGGTAGTTCCTCCTTCAAGGTCGAGAAGGAGTCGGTGCATCCAATGCTAGCAGCGCAAGATATCTACTTGCCTCTTGCTCACGGTCTGGCGTCCTCTGACTCCGGGTCATTATCTTCTCTGCGGATTACCTATCTCGCAGTCAATCGGCTCATCGGCCCTGTCAGGTGTGCTAACGGGGACGATTCCGTTCTGGCACTTCTCTGGTCATCTCTCGGTCAATCCTCACGACCACTCGTAAGGCAGCATGTCACTGGCGTCGGCCTCTGGCTCTCTAAATGCACATCCCACATCTGATCCTGGTGCAAACATCATTGCAGCAATGTCCTGGAAGGAATCCTGCTCAAAGTCTCTTCCGATCTTGCCTATGCCGAACTGTACGGAGGCTGGCTCTCTTGCATAATCTCTTTTTGTTCAATAGACATCTGTGTCCTCAGCACAACATTTCTCGAAATCTTGTTGCATCCCAACACCTCTGTAAGCATATCTGACCTCTGGTCTCGACGGGAAGTAATGACAGCTCGTCAGTGTCTCGCACGAACCTCTTGTCCGCTTGTCTGTATTTCCGTCCACTTCGACGTCACGGCATGCTATCTGCGCACTGCACTGTTCTCGGCCACGGTCAATCTGAAGTCTCTCGCACGGACTCGAAATCGCGTACTCTGTAGCTTCATCATTCTGTAGAAGATGTCAGGCCGAACAGGTCCTCGGGAACACGTCCCAACCATCGGAGGAATACTCAATACTCGTCCGTCCTTGATCAATTCGCACCGCATCTGGGTAAGTTCCTTTATCCGAACCTGGTCAACTACCTCGTCGACGATGCCAAACTCTGGCCTGCTGGGTGTGCGCAATATGACCACTCCTGGGTCTAGGCCTTCTCGTATCGTTTTCCAGAAAGGTCCTGTCGAGGTTTCTCTCTTAAATCGCATTCCTGCCGAATTGCCCGGAATGCATCATCCATTGCTGAAGCTAATTCTTATTCCGGAACGGCTGCATACTTATCGCTCTTCTTTCTGGAAGATATATCCATATACAACGCCTCTGGGTGCGTATCACATCTCTGATGTCAGCGCAGTGGGACGTCATCTCGTCGAAATCTCTTGCGAACTCTTTTATTCACTCTGCTTCAATGTCAACTGATTTGGACTCGTCTCATCGTGGGTGCATGGACTGTGCTCCAACGGCTATACTCGTATCTGGAGTCTCCCAAGCAATGCATCCCATCACATGATATCTGAATGATGTCGAAACATTCAATCGACTCGTCAGAGCCTTATAATCCCCCAAGAGATCAACATCTTGAGTACAGTTTAATAGTATCGAGTACATGCCACAGCGTCGGTGGTCCAGCCATAGAAGGGCAAACCCAAGCCTCACTAATGGCGCCGCGGAACTGCCGCAAACCCTAAGGTTCAAAGGCTTTCACACGGTCATTAAGTCGAGTTAGGGTTTCATTCTTCTAGAGGGTCCATAGAATCACCTGCATGTCTTTCCGCATACGTTAAACTTAGAAAATGGGCTCCTGATATTCTATCGTCTCTATCGACTCTCAACGAACCTGCGTGAAGTCGTTTCTAGCTGGAAACAATCTATCTGATGACCTCGCATCGGTAAACGGACGAACCACATGTCCTAGTCATTTATCCTCAGGTGACTAGCGACTCACTATCATCTCTCTAAGTATGTACTCATGCTGCAGTAGCTCCAATCGTCTGGTTGATATCTCGTCATTTGCAGCAGCAACTGACTCATTCGCTTGCATGCCGAACAGCGCCTCAGTCCTCCAGGAAAGGCGATACATTGGCGGTCATCTCTGAATCGGTCTGCTCTAGATCTGAGTAAAACTCTCCACACTGGAAATCTTCAACTCAACTAGGCCCGCTCCGGCGCATAAATCGGACGAATCACCTTCGTCTCTCAAATCGGGTAGACTAGCTATCATCTGTCTTATATCTGCCTGAAAGCTCCGGCAATCTCAGTTCGTAAGCTCCGGAAGCGACATCCTGTCAATCTCAGCAACAGCTGGTCCATCTGTCTGCATGGTAGGCGACATCATAATCTCTGAGGTATGCTGTACATCAACAGTCCTCTCTCAACTGGCAGCTCTAACAATGGCCCGATCATCCGGTGCAAAACCAAGCACTCGCCTCCATTAGAGGTCACAGTCATCAATACCAACTCGAGATGTTCCCATGTCACCAGAAAACACAATGGTCGGCCCTCGTACCAGACGAGCTCGCCCTGACCATAACCCTACCAGCAGCCCAAACTGCGCTCAGACATGGCGACAGGAACCTCAATCGAGTATCGAAGAGAGCAGATCAATGGCAAAAAGAGAACAATAGATCCAGAGTGGATACATGATCATAAGAAGGAACAGCATCAATGAAGGTATGATCATGAACTAATAGAATCGAGGATCTCAAATGGATGTATAATCATAGATATGAAGAGAGTCACTGATCTCGAAAATATGTACATCCTATGGTTCCTTAAGCGGAGTGGCGTGTCGTAAGTATGCCGCGGAACATACCCACGGTACGTCACTCTACTTTAGTCACCTATTCCATCAACCAAGGGTCATCCTATACAACGAAAGTTCGGGTCTAATACCCCCTCGACTAAGTCTAAGTTCCGTAAGGTCAAGCCTAAGTTCCGTATATATATAAACGCCCTAGGCTCCACATAGTCAAACTTAGACTCGAACCAAGGTCAACCTAGCGCTCTGATACCAACTTTGTCACCACCCGAAAGAGCACGTGACTAGCCCTTGAACCATATGAAGTCTATAGGACCCCATCTGATCCAAGTAAGCCAAAAGCCCAGAAATCTAAAACCATTTTAAGAGTAAATAAAGAAACTGGTTTAAAGAAGTGAAGGTTTTTAAATAACTAAGCCGAATGTGCATTTTTAAAAGGTAAAGTCTTTTCTAAAAATTTCGGCAGAGTTTCTTTTGTAAATACTGGCCCCGAACGGGGTACAACAAGCACAACATATATACAATGATAAAAGGCATCCCCAAGCAGGAGCTAGCTCTTCGTCAAACGACGGTCACAACCACACAAGCAATAATAATATACAACGCCGAAAGGCGAGGGTCAAACCAAAAGAACTCAATAAGCATGAAAACCGCAATACTACTAAGCGCGACTCTAAGGTCGAATAATACATCACAAAAGTCTAAGTCTGAAACAAAATACAAGTTTTGGTTGATGGAAATTCTAGATACAATGAATAATATAAGTACAATGGTGGTTCTTGATGCAAAAGAAACCACCCACCAAATGCAATTCACCCGCAAGGAAGCAATGTGCTAGAGATGCCGCAAAGAAACCTGTACGGCAAAACCTGCAAGAACTGTGGCACAACGGGGGTGAGTTGCCAACTCGTGAATAGAGAATATCTACAAGCAGAAACCGAATGCAAGACATGATCCTAAGTCAATACGATCAGTATATAAACCTCAAGAATAAGCCTGATACATGATAAGGTGGCAAAGCAACATCTAAACAGGTATGTAGTGCCAAGTACTCAGGTAATAACATGTCATATATGTAAGGTATGTCTGCATGAAGTAAAAATGATGAAGTATCAATACACATATATTAGCGTCCCATACCACTAATATTGGTGTAAGGGTATATATAACTGTTGCGGCACGGCAGCGCCCCGGCCGTCTTACCGAGGCCAAAATGCGGAATCTAAAATTTTCCTTACTTGGAAACTGGTGCTACCGCGGACAATGAAAACCCGGATCGTAACCATTAACCTAATGCTAGCTAACAAGAGATGGGAAGAGAAGTATACCGAGTGATCCGAGTCCTCCGGTCTTCTCGTCATCGTCCCGATCTCCCGCGGAAAGTCTTGTTTCCACATCGTCGCCTCCTCGCCGGAAGGGCACCACATCGCCTGCGTCTTTTACGGGCTCCCGCCTCAATACCGAGGCAACTCGGGCATGAAGCCGGCAACTCGACATGCTCAAGATATGCTGTAGAATGTGTAGTGTAGAGGCTATGTCTCATTTGGGGTTTGTTGCCTTTGAAGATGATGGAGGAATCAAGATTAGAAAAATGGTGCTTGCATTTTTCTAGCATGAAAATGAGATCAAGAATGAAACTCTCAAGATGAAGCTCTCATCTTCTTCTTCTCTCCAAAAATGAAAAAAAACTCCTCATAATAGAATGGTGGAGGAAAGAATATGAAAGCAAGAGGGAGGTGAGTGTAGGAAAAGAGAGAGGGTGACCATATCCAAACATCATCATAACAAATTCACATCAACCTCCAATCACCTCAAATCAACATAAAGCAAGTGATGATGATAGATAAGAATGGTATCAAAAAGATGCTTTCATAATATCTCATCTTACAAATAAACCCTCCAAAAAATGTTATTTGCAAACTTGCAAATAACACCCTCCATCGGAAAAGTCCGGCCGGGAAAGAACAAAGGAAAACCGGCCGGGACGGAATGCAAACAGGCAACTCCAGAAAACTGGTCCCGTAATAAATTACAGGAAAACCCCGACACTGTGCATACACACCCGCATCTGTATTCCGACCGGATACAAATGCAATGAGACAAAATCTACACTGTACTAAACTAGGATCCGGCTTAAACCAAAGCCGGCTAGTAATATCCGTTCGATCCTGATCCGTGCAATACCGCACGTATCTGATCGAACCCTGCCATATATTCATACGGCTACTAGTACAAAACTGTCCGATCCTGATCCGTGCAATACCGCATGTATCTGATCGGACCCTGCCATATCTCCATACGGCCTCTACAGCGTTTCGCCCGAAAGCTGAGTAACTGAAAGTGTGGTGGCCTCTAAAGACTCGTCAATACTATGGTTGTGGATTTAACCACCAGCACGTCAGAGGTATAAGCCAATACGTGACGGGCCACCAGCTATTGACTAAAAGGGACGTCGATGAGCGAACTCATCCTGACACCCTACTGAGCCTGTCAGTGACAATATCCGTACAGTCCGGTCCGTTCGTCTATGAGGATCGCATGTCGGGCCTAGGGGGTTGGTAAAAGTCAGACCCCCAAAGGCGGTACAAGTCGTGTCGGAGTGTAGCCCAGAACGCCCTGAGATACTACTGGAATACCTACCAGTAAATCTCCTGCCTCGGCCGAGGGCTTTGCGTAATGGCTCTCCTAGACACAGCGCGACCTCACCCCCAATACCGGGAGAGACGAACCCCTGCAGATCCGCTCACTGCCTCCATGTGGCTCGGGACTGTACCCAACTAAAACCTGTTTGTACGACTCCTTTGAGCCATGGTAGGGTAGTAATCAAAGCACAGTGGGAACTCACACGAGACAAATGACGATCTCAGGTCGATGAACTAACCTGTACACATGTCACCAGGGAACTGCTATCTGACGTCTGGTATAATCCCAACTAGCAGGTTCCCGGCGAGTCCTGTCCGGTGTACTCATAACCCAATGAGCACCTGTATACATCTTAGGTGAACCAACTGACACCAGTGGCTTGTGAGACCGGCCACCGCCCCTCGTCGGGGTCTCGACTGTATACACTAGTCTACTAATGGAGTATCGATGCCCAGTCTCGAAACTCCCACGACTAGGGACCATTTAAGGATGTGCTTATAGACCCCAGCTCCCACGTATATGATCGCCATCATACTGCTGGTCGTCAAGCAAGAATCCTAGTGGCTCTATCAACGTGTAATAGCGACCTGTAAGGTCACCTGAAACAGTACACGATGATAAAGGTAAACCAGATAGCATACTATCATCTCGAGTAAGACTGTCCTACCGGGATAGGTCCTCCCTCAATCATTGCAATCACGTGCCTGTGATCCAATAATTGACTCTGAGGGCACTATCTCCAACAATCTCCCACTTGCACTCAAGGCTAATTATTGCGATGCCGCATACTCACAGCCCGTGTGATACCG
Organism: Agapanthus africanus; assembly: GCA_030015575.1. NCBI lineage: Eukaryota > Viridiplantae > Streptophyta > Magnoliopsida > Asparagales > Amaryllidaceae > Agapanthus > Agapanthus africanus. The sequence goes on from JASDDO010000018.1 coordinate 365,394,518, forward strand.
AACACCCAACTCCTCTACTAGTCAGTCTCACAAAGCTCGTTTGCGAAACTATTGCGTTCGAGGAATAGCCTCAGTGAGTGGATCCGCTGTGATGTTTCTTTCTATGTCTCTCTATATCTTAAGTTCGCGGAGAAAGCCATCTCCCGAAATGAGCAATACCTGTCTTAGAGTATGTCTGGATATCTGATGGGACCTAGCTCATAAATGAACTCCAAATCCAAACTTCTTAGACTGTATCGATAACTGAACTTAATCAGTACCCAGCGCCATGCCTCCCTCAGTATTGCCTTGGACCATCTGTCCAAAATACTGCCCCTCGTCTGAAGGAGAAACTGTAACTCTGACAGCCACTCTGCCATCCATATCACCTTGGAAGCCTGGAGTGATAACCGTCTCCTAAAGGAGGCAGCCGTTATCATATCCCTAGAACATTCACTTATGTTCTAAAACTGCTTCCGACTGTTCCTCCAGGATTGGATCAATATCTACTTATTGCATCTAGTGCAAGAACAACATCTGGTGTGGTACTTGACATCTCATGATTGACTCAATTGCCTAAGCAAGTGATCTGCCAACCATGCACATCCCTATCTACTTTAGTCTGTAAGACACCTTTAGAGAGGGTGACTCCATCAGCTGCAGGTACACTACCATGCCAGGAGTCGTCCATTCTAAATACTCATAGAATGCTGTCAAGGTACCCAGATTAGGAAACTACCCAAATCTAGATCTAAAACCATAGATCTAGTAACCAGAATGTCTGATATAATATCCAGGTCCTGTGTAGAGAAAACACTGTGTGACAAACAAAATTTATCCGATCGTAGTATAGGAATATCACTTCCTACTCTGTGTATGTCATCCAAATACCAGGACATTACACCCTACTACCTTCTTGACAGATCCATCCCCTATTCTGATGAAGTCAAACCTATGACTTCACTTCAGAAATAGATGATCTATCTCCGCTATATCTGCTTTAGTCTATAAATAGACATAAGCCACCTGTCCACCAATGCTTCCGCTGCTCCCACTGACTACGACAACCCTCTGGCAGAGTCATATAGACGTACACTTCTAAAGCTAGTTTAGAACGACGTTATACTCATCCTCCTGCCGGGTCTCACAGTCTGGAACAACAGCAATGGTAAGTCTGGGTAAACAAGAACCTCCCTGCCACCGTCCTTGAGCATACCGAAGTACCTCTCGAGTGCCTGAGGTTACCCACCTTATCTGCGGAGTGGCCAATGGAATGTCAAATCAGATTGAATCTTTAGGTTCCTTATCAAATCTTCAGTAATCGTTTGCGGTTCTGGAATCACTTCCAGTTCTACCATACTCCCACTGCTGTTTTTGAAAAAAATCCATTTTTAATAAAACTGTGGCGAGTCTAGAACAATATTTCTATTGATCTGCCAGATGGTAGAAAGTCAACCATCGTCATAGCCTGGGTCAACCCACAAACAGCCATTACAGAAACGCGCCTTGAGTTGTCCAGTGTCTGGTTTTAATCATAAGCCGGACAACTCCCCGTACCTTAACATCGTTAAGATACGAACTGTTCTATACCCAATATAGAACCAGAGGCACTGATTTAATTGAACCAGATTCAAATCATGCAGCTGTCTCCAGTGCATGTCAACTAAATGGAAGAGAGGCCGATCAGCGTTACTCAACTTAGGAATGCTTCCAATTATGAGTAACCTGAAAGAGAAGCAGTTTCTCTTTATCATTACTATCAACTGAATACCATACACAAGTATCTACATCTTCGATCACCTTGAAGAATCCCGATACTTGCTACACCTGGTTCTCTACTCTGTTCAAATACCTATAACTCCTCAAAACTTAGACCCTGTGTTTCCACGAAACAGCTGTCTAAAATCTAGAGAAGTCATAAGTAAACTGAATATAGTACGAGGACTAACCCCTCTGTCCTGATGGACGCTGGACAACATACAATACTCTGTATAAGTCCGCTGAGTCTAACAACTCTTTCACTGTGCGTCGTAGGTTGAAAACTGTACTTATGGTTAAGAAGAATTACACCGCTGTTTTAATGCTCCTTACCTAACCATCCACTGATATAGGTAAATGTCATCGACATAATATCAAAAGGTATATCTCACTCTATGAAAATAGACGTACAGATATATCAATTTGAAATTGGTGCACAACAGAGGATATTCAAAACCAAATATTTGCTGACCGGCAAACAGCCCAGGTGATCTCCTCAAATATCACCGATTACAACGAATCCCGATATAGTGAGGATGATCACCCAATTCCCAATAACTTACTCCCACTCATCATCTGTAAAACCATATAGATGTGAGAATCATACCTGGTAAATACATACCCAGGAGTAAGTATCTAATCGGGAAATCAGTTTTCTTTTAACATCACACAGTGAAACTGAAACATTGAAATGTTTCGGTGGGGTATACCGGTATTCTTAGTAATGCCTCTTCCATTATCCAGATTCACAACTGTAACCGTATATCTCTTTGCCATCTGTCCAAATCCCTTTATATGTCTTTAGTCATTACCGTCTGTACACCCCTTTAGGCCAAATGGTTTTGTTCCTTCCCTACCGTTCGGCACCAGCCTATGGTTTGGAAGAAGACTATCCAATAAGCATAAAAGGTGTACTGTCCTAATCCTAGGAACACTCGAAAAACGAGAGAAGGTGAAGATAAAAGACAACCGAATAAACCTTATTCCTATTTCTCCTGAACCAGAATCCATCCCCGAACTGGAACAAGTTCCTTTCGAGTTCGTATATAACCATACGATGGAGTATCCAAATAAACTGTGGATCTTCGTAGTGACACGGAGTGTCCTGGAGAAATACAAAGGTGATTTAGGATTGGCGAAGAAATACTTGGTTCGGTCGTGAATAGCAGTCGCAATTTACTTTGCCCTCTTACTAATCCCTTGCTTTGTCTTAATCTTAATACCTTCTGCACACCGTTTAGACTAATTGGTTTTCTTCATTCCCTACCGGTCGGCACCAGCCTAAGGTTTGGAAGAAGACTATTCAACTTGCGTAATAGGTGTGCTATCTCCTAAACCAAGGAGTACTCACAACTTGAGAGAAGGTAAAAGGGAAAAGACAACTGAATAATCCTATTCGTTTTCTCCAGAACCAGAAACCATCCTCGAAGTCCTTCGAGTTCGTATATAACCATACGATGGTTTTGTCCAATGGAAGTGGACGTTCGTAGTAATACGGGGTGTCCTGGAGAAAAGGGTAAAATTAGGAGTGGCAATGAGGTCTGCAACTCTGACAATCCAAAAGCCTGTGTTAAGAAGGTTCGGTCAACTTGGTCACTGAGTCATAGTCCAGGGTCGGGTCAATGGTCGCTGCCAAAGAGAGAGAGAAAAGAAACACTCAGCGTGCAGTCTAACCTAGATCAGAATGGTTATCACTTTGTCTAATCTGGAAACCTCCCACTGTAACCTCAAATTCTCCTCCAAACCTGAAAGAAGAATTAGTCGGGATCACCCGAGGAGTAAACCAACTCATCAGTGGGAATCGGGATCCAACTATCATCGCATGATAACTTGACGGAATCCACTCAAGTCACCACACTCCAGAAGGTATGCGCATGCCTGGCAAGTTTCAGTTCTTTTGAAACTCCCGATGTGTGTTTTTACCCCTAGGACCCAAGTGACCTTGACAATGCCAACAAATCAAAGAGTCCTAGTCAAGTTCTACCCGTCATTATCTTGATTGCGTTAAACCCACCCGTACGAGTCCTTGACAATGCCAACAAGACCGTACGACTGTCCTAACCAATCCACTTATCCATGTGACAGAAAAGCATTACATAGCTACCGAACACTACGCCACGGCAATGCACGACAAACGCAGCACGAATACTAAGTAATACTAATCTGAAATGACGGAGGGCTACGACTGGTTTTTGGCGAAAAACCTTTAACGTAATGAACTTGATATCGTTGAAGGAACTGGATAACCTTTTAGAAAATATAGTGACGAAAACCTTTACTAAAGAGGTCACTCCCGGTGAAGGGATCTCGGCTCTTTCCCCGTAGAATGAGGTGCAGGATATTCCAACTGAATACCACGATGCAAAGCAAAAGTAATCGGCTATAGTGAAGTTAATGCCCTGACGCAAACTTCTGTCCAAAGGGTCACTCCCGGTGAAGGGATCTCGGCCCTTGCCTCGTCGACTGAGGAGCAGGATATTCCAAATGAATACCACGATGCAAAACAAAAGTGGACGTCCTTGCAATAACAGCTTTTTGAAAAATGTTCCAACAACATCAGAATATGTTTGTTTATCTTGCATTGATCCGAATCAACGCAGTCCCATCAATTGATCACACCACAAAGAACGAAAATATACTGATGTACGTATATGCCATCCGCATTCGCCACTGGGTCCCGTCATCACCCGTTAGGTTAGCTAACTAACGGCAGAGCGGGGACAGGACTAGCGCGGATGAAAAACATATACAACATCTACTAATATATATACCAATATATTATATTCGCTCAAGGCGTGATAAAAGTGCAACAGCACAGAAATGTACAGCATCACAGAACAATACAGATATCTGGAAGCCCCGGGTTTCACAGAGCCGCTGCTGAAACCCGACGTTCCCCTGGTCGTGTGGATAGCCTGTGCAATGAAAACCTAGACCCCTACGGGCGCGGCAAGTCACCCGCCAAAACCTGAAGCGAGGCAGCCCCCTTCAGCAACGTGAATGGACCACCCAGCACTTCACGGAATCCGGTAACATGGGCACCCCTCCTGGGTCAACCTGTACCCCCTACGAGTGCGGCGAATAGCCCGCCAATTCCAGACTGAAGCCCCCTCCGTCCCAATGCCATGAGATGCGGGCTTGTTGCCCTCCAGAACCCGGCTATCCGTGCACCCCACCGCGGGGCAATCCTAGTACAGAAAGTAAAATATACATACACCGGGTACATCGACCGCAACCAGGTCGTGCCCCAAAAGAATAATACAAACAGGCAGTGACGGCAGTCCACATGTCGGACGCTCGTCCCGCAATATCAAATGTACATAATACAACAGAAACTGTACTAGCATTGCATTCAGGCTATCCCCCACGACCGATCCGCAACAACACAGCATAAACATAGAACATCAACGTGAAAAGTCACGTTCGCAAATCCGTCTAACCGGGCTATAGCAGTTAGACCGGATTTACCGATCGAGTGACATTCACGGTCGCAGATATAATGTAAATACTGTGAAATAATGTGTTTAAAATATCCGATCGATCAAACAATTAACAAGTGGGCCCCCAAGCAATACTGTAGCACTCACAGAGATTCTGGGCCCAAATTTAATATTCCAAAACCCCCAAAATCAGCCCACAAGCCCACTGGAAAAATTGGATGCAGTGAGGACACCAATGTGCGGCGGAACCGCGGCCCAAGGGGGGGTTTGGCCGCGGTTCCGCGCTTCATTGGTCGAGTCACTGTGTCGAACTTTTCCAGTATTCTTAGAATTTCATGTACATCAATTTTCTACAACCTGAAAAATTTTTTAGAGCAAGAAAAAATCAACAGAAAACTGATGTACACAAAAATGAGGTTTTTGGAATTTCGGTCGATCGGAAATGCAAAAACACATCAAACAAAGCTAGAAAAGGTTAATGGCGTGGCTCTGATACCATGTTGCGGCACGGCAGCGCCCCGGTCGTTTTACCGAGGCCAAAATGCGGAATCTAAAATTTTCCTTACTTGGAAACTGGCGCTACCGCGGACAATGAAAACCCGGATCGTAACCATTAACCTAATGCTAGCTAACAAGAGATGGGAAGAGAAGTATACCGAGTGATCCGAGTCCTCCGGTCTTCTCGTCATCGTCCCGATCTCCCGCGGAAAGTCTTGTCTCCACATCGTCGCCTCCTCGCCGGAAGGGCACCATATCGCCTGCGTCTTTTACGGGCTCCCGCCTCAATACCGAGGCAACTCGGGCATGAAGCCGGCAACTCGACATGCTCAAGATATGCTGTAGAATGTGTAGTGTAGAGGCTATGTCTCATTTGGGGTTTGTTGCCTTTGAAGATGATGGAGGAATCAAGATTAGAAAAATGGTGCTTGCATTTTTCTAGCATGAAAATGAGATCAAGAATGAAACTCTCAAGATGAAGCTCTCATCTTCTTCTTCTCTCCAAAAATGAAAAAAAACTCCTCATAATAGAATGGTGGAGGAAAGAATATGAAAGCAAGAGGGAGGTGAGTGTAGGAAAAGAGAGAGGGTGACCATATCCAAACATCATCATAACAAATTCACATCAACCTCCAATCACCTCAAATCAACATAAAGCAAGTGATGATGATAGATAAGAATGGTATCAAAAAGATGCTTTCATAATATCTCATCTTACAAATAAACCCTCCACAAAATGTTATTTGCAAACTTGCAAATAACACCCTCCATCGGAAAAGTCCGGCCGGGAAAGAACAAAGGAAAACCGGCCGGGACGGAATGCAAACAGGCAACTCCAGAAAACTGGTCCCGTAATAAATTACAGGAAAACCCCGACACTGTGCATACACACCCGCATCTGTATTCCGACCGGATACAAATGCAATGAGACAAAATCTACACTGTACTAAACTAGGATCCGGCTTAAACCAAAGCCGGCTAGTAATATCCGTTCGATCCTGATCCGTGCAATACCGCACGTATCTGATCGAACCCTGCCATATATCCATACGGCTACTAGTACAAAACTGTCCGATCCTGATCCATGCAATACCGCATGTATCTGATCGGACCCTGCCATATCTCCATACGGACTCTACAGCGTTTCGCCCGAAAGCTGAGTAACTGAAAGTGTGGTGGACTCTAAAGACTCGTCAATACTATGGTTGTAGATTTAACCACCAGCACGTCAGAGGTATAAGCCAATACGTGACGGGCCACCAGCTATTGACTAAAAGGGACGTCGATGAGCGAACTCATCCTGACACCCTACTGAGCCTGTCAGTGACAATATCCGTACAGTCCGGTCCGTTCGTCTATGAGGATCGCATGTCGGGCCTAGGGGGTTGGTAAAAGTCAGACCCCCAAAGGCGGTACAAGTCGTGTCGGAGTGTAGCCCAGAACGCCCTGAGATACTACTGGAATACCTACCAGTAAATCTCCTGCCTCGGCCGAGGGCTTTGCGTAATGGCTCTCCTAGACACAGCGCGACCTCACCCCCAATACCGGGAGAGACGAACCCCTGCAGATCCGCTCACTGCCTCCATGTGGCTCGGGACTGTACCCAACTAAAACCTGTTTGCACGACTCCTTTGAGCCGTGGTAGGGTAGTAATCAAAGCACAGTGGGAACTCACACGAGACAAATGACGATCTCAGGTCGATGAACTAACCTGTACACATGTCACCAGGGAACTGCTATCTGACGTCTGGTATAATCCCAACTAGCAGGTTCCCGGCGAGTCCTGTCCGGTGTACTCATAACCCAATGAGCACCTGTATACATCTTAGGTGAACCAACTGACACCAGTGGCTTGTGAGACCGGCTACCGCCCCTCGTCGGGGTCTCGACTGTATACACTAGTCTACTAATAGAGTATCGATGCCCAGTCTCGAAACTCCCACGACTAGGGACCATTTAAGGATGTGCTTATAGACCCCAGCTCCCACGTATATGATCGCCATCATACTGCTGGTCGTCAAGCAAGAATCCTAGGGGCTCTATCAACGTGTAATAGCGACCTGTAAGGTCACCTGAAACAGTACACGATGATAAAGGTAAACCAGATAGCATACTATCATCTCGAGTAAGACTGTCCTACCGGGATAGGTCCTCCCTCAATCATTGCAATCACGTGCCTGTGATCCAATAATTGACTCTGAGGGCACTATCTCCAACAATAACAGCACCCTCATACCCTGTTATATATACAAATGAAGTATGATCAATATAAATCCAGTCTGTATATGATCCATGTCTGTATATACGTGGAACCCGTCCACCCGTCACCCAATGACAATAAACGTGGAACCCGTCCACCCGTCACCCAATGACAATAAGCATCATGTATGTAAATATGAGGATATAAACAAAACCATGGAAAAACATCATGAAACCCGTGCCTAGCATCGATACGTAAATCCTCATCCGTATGGGGCTCCGTCTGCGGTATCGGCCCTCGGCCCCGGCAGTACGGGTCAGCCCATATCCTCATCCATATGGGGCTCCGTCTGCAGTATCGGCCATCGGCCCCGGCAGTACGGGTCAGCCCATATCCATCTCTCAACTCCGGTCGGTATCCTCCAGATATCCGCCGAGCTCAAATACAATCACCGGTAGGTAGTAGTCCCTCTGCCAGGCTCACCGTCTACTACACAGCGAAACCGTTCTCGCCCCGGGGTACCATACCGGGTCCACCATGTACCCGCAATCGGCCTCATCCGCCTTCTCGAATCGGGTTTCACATGTCGCTCTCAGCACCGAGAAAACACATGGTGGACGCACTGAAATATCATATCAAGGGTAACCGGGTTTTTAACACAATTATATATTCTCTTTTGAAATACCCACGGTTCCCAAATCCAGAAATATCATGGAAACGGCATATCTCAATGCGTATAATCAAAACATAATGTATGCGACATGTAAAGAAAGGTAAGCATATCAGAAGTCATACAACATGGAATAGTAATGTGCACATGTCGAGGGAAACTGCTAGTTTAAAATGAATCAGTTTTGAAGAACATCATGCGGTTCCCAAATCTCAAATCAAGTCAGAATCATCTATGTTTGTGTACAGGTATAAGTGTACAATATGCCATGCAAGAATCATATCATGAATGCAACAGTACTACAGTGTAGTGGCATGGCAATTATCGATGATGAAGTGTGTGAGCCGGCAAATAGTGTACGTGGAACATACGCATCATCAATAATGGTGCTGGTGTCCTAACAGCATGATAATAATATAGCAATAAACATATGCAAAGCAATGTGAATAGCATGAATATGCGGAAATCAAATAATCAACACCACAGTGAAGAATCTACATCAATATGTATATATCATGCAGTTATGTCGTTTGAAATAAGACGAATCAAGATTTTTAGTAAAATAAGGGCTACAGTATATTTTAAGAAAGATACGTCCTATGAAAAATACCCGTAGAATCTCCTTACTTGTCTTTTAAGATATTCCTGATTCGTAGTTTTTGAAATAGGTATGGCTCGGGTCTAGTCTAACATCTACTATGCAATCTACAGATCTAAGTATCAAGTAAATCGGGAGGGGTATGGAAACCACCTAAATCTGAGTTGATATATATATAGATATAATAGTCGGTGATCCCGCCTCAATAATATCGTGAACGATACATTATATCGTAAGACATCCTCGAGTCATGAGTGCGGATCTATCATCAATACAGGCTCGTACGGTAAATCGTCGTACGGCATCCCAATAGCTGGGTACGGGTCAAATATCACACTAGCTCATCACATCTCAGGTATCACTATCATCATATCACATAATCTGGGGTACTGATCTAAGTCTAGTACAACTGATACCATCAATATACTGCGTGTGCAAGCACACGTCCCAAGGCCCGCTAGAGATCACGTATCGTATCCCAAATACGAATCATATCAAATCACCGATCTCGCGGCACAATGCCCAACATCATCGACTCATCTCCAATACCATCCAATATCATCACACAGTGCAAGTATAATGAATATGCAAGGGTGTGCGTGTAGGTGTAAATCTATTCTAGGGTTCGCGACTATGAACTACACTAGTCACTTCTAACTCTACACTATCCATAGTACACCTAACTATCATATATATAATATCACAACTACGGACTGCGGGGGTGCTATACGCCATCCACCCGACTTCCCCCTGTAGATATAATCTACTCACCTTGCGTCTCCATCTTTCGATGTCACTTCATGGGGTACCTACACATTAAAGTGTCGTATATGCGTATTAAAACCAAATCAAAGCTAACACGGTACACGAAACCCAAAACGATACGATAAGAGGCCTATAGGTTAGAACCTATGGCACGCCTTCAAAACCATCAATAAATCCTCTATATCGTCGTATAAACGCCAAATAGTCGAAGTAAAACACAAGACACAAATTCAGACTTAAAAATACGGAATACGGAAACACGACTCCAAAACAGCAACTTAGGAAATATGTTCCAGATTTCACCCTAGGTCCAATTAGACAAATCTATACATACCAAGGGCCTAATCTACAGATAAGGGAACACCAAAACCAAAATGAGCAAGTTTGGTGGGGTCCAGGCCGCAAATTGCGGCTAAACGGGATAAATCTGCGGCCAAGGTTGGGAGTTAGGGGCTGGGGTCTTGTTGGTATCTTCCTGGGTGCCTGCACATACCACTGTCCAATTAATTTTATTTTCAGGTGTCTCGGGTGAAAGCAGATTCAATAAAACCCTTACAGATTTCATAAATTCTCCGATATCGTATCCATAATTCCGTATTCTGGTCTCAACTCTCAAGTTTAGGTCTCAATTCATGCACTAGGGTGTTTATATAAGCTCAACTGAGCTCAATTTCACAATACAACACAAGTTTCCCTCAAACCCTAACTTGGTTATCCTCAAATCCACAATATCAAACAATATCGGTTCTATCACAACATGGGGGTGAAAGTAATGCTAAAACTAAGCTAAGGGTTCAGTAAATACCTCATTTGGCTACTCAAGAAAATTCTTGAGTTGCCCCTAGTGGCCAAAATCCTTGCTTCTTTAGTCCAAAGTGTAGATCAAGAGCTTGTGCACACATTTAATGAAATGGAGATTGGGTTTTGGAGTTGTTTTGGATGTGTTTAGAGGGCTTTGAAGAGGGGAGGGAAGTGAGGGAGGAGCAGCAGCAGGAGGAGGGGAAGAGGGAGAGGGAAAATGAAAGAAGAATGAAGAGATGGCTAAGTCAAAGTGAGACCATATCTCTCTCTCTCTCTCACCTACTACTCAATTCTTTTCTCTTTTCTTTTCTTTTTCCTTAAAACCCTTCTCACTCAAATAGTAACCACAAAACAAACCATGGCAATAAAAATGTAACACAAGTGTGAAAAAGTGATATGTGCATGTTTTGCACAAAAATGCTAAAAACCGATTAGCGATTTTTAATCGCGATTAGCACTAATTTAGCATATAACTAACCAATTAAACTTAGAAATGGCATAATTCTCTAATTTACCCTATTTTAGAATTTTCCATAATTTTCTAAAAATTTTCCCATTTATTTGTATTTAATAATACCGAATTATTAAAATATTCAATAAAATAATATTAAATTATAAAAATTCCTAAAATTAATATTTTATCTTTTTGAAATGTTACAATTTGTTGGGGTAAAAATTTACACCCCGGTTGACCAAGTCAAAATCCAAGTCAACCCCAAGCCAAGTGGGCCCAAGCCCAGATCCAGTGGGCCCATGCCCGGGTCGAGCCCGAACATGAAGCGGCCGGCCTCCCCCCATGCCAAGATAAAAATTTTGTAATAAATAATTTTGTTGCATTTCTTTTATTTTATTTTATGGATAAATATAAGAAAAATAGGCATAAAACCAAATTTTTGTAAAGCCCATGGCTTATGTGCAAAAAGAAATGGCACATGAGCCATGGGATAGGCAAAATGCCATTTTGTGAAGCCCAAGGGGCTATGTGTAAAGTGTATGGCCTATAAAGGCAAAGATAATGAAAAACACAACAACTTTTTCTCTCTCTCAAAATTTTCTTCAGATCTGAGATCTTTTCTCCTTCTTCAAGGTTCTAAAACCTTCTTCTTTCTTTTGAATTAAATCAAGAGTTTTATTCTTCCTTTTTCAAAACTAAATAGTTTTCCACCACAAAACCCATTAAGGGGAACTCAGATCTGCCATCAGATCTCAAAAAGAAAAAAAATTTAAATCTCACATCTCTTTATCTCCAAGATCCGGCCAGCAAAGGAAGAAGAAGGAGCCATTTCCTTAACCTAAAGCATCTTAGGAGTTTAACTCCACCCTATTTTCTCTTTAGAGAATTTCCGGGGCTAAAAACCCCCTTTTTCCTCGCTGGTGCACTAGCGCTCGAGCGTAAAGCGCCCACGTGCCGACACGTGGCGCGCTTGCGCTCCAGCGCTCTACGCTCGAGCGCAAAGCGCCCTCGTGCCGACACGTGGCGCGTTGCGCTCCAGCGCTCCAGCGCTCCGCGCTCCAGCGCTCTGCGCTCGAGTGCAAAGCGCCCACGTGCCGACACGTGGCGCGTTGCGCTCGAGCGCAAAGCGCCCACATGCCGACACGTGGCGCACTTGCGCTCAAGCGCCCAGGTGCTGTCCCCACGCATCCTTTGGATGTCTTTCCCCCTCATTTTATGTACATACATATACATATACATATGTATACATATTTGCACACACACGTGCTCCACGACACTGTCCCTGTTAGAAAAAAATTTCTAACGGGGTGCTTCCCCGCACCCCGCAAGGGGGCTGCTAGCCCCCTTGACCCCCAACCCGCTATCCGGGTAGCGGGACCCCCGTAAAAAACTCTGCATGGCTCCCGATACATCCAAAACCCCCCTTTCAAAAAAACGACACACGTACACTGCACATTGAGTTCGGATGACCAGTTTAACCCGTTAATCGGAGGTTCCCTCGCCCCAAAGGCAAGGGGTAATTAACGGCAGCTTAGTCCGCGGCTGCCGGAGATTCGGATCCCCACAATCAATAAACCCCTGCCTACCCTAGGTAGGGGGAATCTGTAGTATACGCCTGACAAGCGCGCGCGTATTCCCATCTCAATGGGTTGACGAAAAACACCCTACAGCTTCCTTATCATTTAACTTAAAATTATATATATATTCTTGTGAATTTACTTAGCTTTTGGCATCTTTCAAGTTTTCCTTCTAGGGTTCCATCTCAACTTAGGAATTTTTATCATCTCTATTAAAGATATAAGTCCTATTCTTCATTCCTATCTCTCATCTAAACCCCAATCACATACCCCTACATGTGTGTATATATCACCCCTACACTTGGAAATTCAAATCAAGCTATCATACACTTGTCCATCGTCCAAAGTACTTTTCAATTGGTGAATTTTTAGATGAAATTGCTCACATATTCTTCATGCGACCGTTAATATTTCTTGAGGTACCAACGACCGATTACAAAATGTGTTTGCACATTAAGGCATAATTCCTAGTCTTGTAATCCCTAAGGCTTTTAGCAGTGACTCCCAAACCAGTTGGTCTAAGACACTAGGTGATGAAGCACCCTTGCTAAATATTTTTTCTATTAATGCGGCCTTAAGTAATTACAAAAACCAGTGTTCATTTTTTTTATCTCTTTATTCACACTTGTATTTTTATTTTTCTTTGTACTAAAGACTTTAGACAAGAGCATTTCAGGGTCTCTTCTACTATTCCAGGTTTTAAGGTTCGTGTTTGTGCAATTTGTAGGGTTTATATTTTCAGAATCTAGACTTAAGCTTAGGAATTATTTTTCAAACTTATACTTTAATAAAAATATCAATACTTTTCCCTTATTTTAACTTAGCCCAAAAAGTCAACTCGAAATTTGTCTATTTCTAAATAAACTACAAAGACATATACTTTCTACCGTTAAATTTTAAGAAAGGTTATTTTTAGGGTTTTTAATTTACAAAATCTAAGATCTAGTTATTCCTAGTTAGTTAACCGTCTTGTTAAACTTAAGTCAATTATGGCCAAAATTGAATTTTTCAATTTTTAAAGTTTTTCAGTTTTTATGGGTTTTAAAATAAGTATGCAAATGCAAAATTATACATATGAATGCGAAGGAAGAAAGCTTACCGAGCACACCCCCAAACTTAAACTTGACAGTGTCCTCACTGTCAGGCTACACCAAGAGGGTCAAAATTGTCGGCACTCCCCTGTTTATTTTTTTTATAGTTTTTTTTATTGTTAAAAGAAAAACAAAATATATATACAAAAAGGTCCCCGCAAACTTAAGTGAAACAGTGTTTTCACTGTTTTAAGCGTTAAAGTCAGAGTTAGGGAGGAGAAAAATCAAACTATACAAGGCCTTACACAGACCAAAGGTTAGCACCAACCATTCAAAAAATTTATCATTATAATGGTAGGGTTGGTAGAAGAATGGAGTGTAGAGAAAGGAGTTGAGAAACACACGAGACCGTATGGGAAGAAGGGTGGAATATGGTCTCGGTATATTCGGAGAAGAATGGCAGAAGAGAGAAAGAAGTGTAGTACGAACTTGAGGGTGTAAATTGAGTGAATAAATTAGCACAAATTATGATGACCGATGTATTAAAAGCGATTGTGCTAATTTATCAACTCGTCGAGAAATGGGGTCAAATCTCTCAAGATTCGCGAGAAAACATGGGTACGTTGAACTTGGTAAACCATCCATTAAAAATGGAAGCGCGACGGATTCTTGCGCGGTCGAAACGATGGAAAGGACGAAGAGGAGTGATTTACGGATAGTCTTATTCTCACCTAAGTAATCTGTCTCGAACTCGAAGGATTCCATCAATGGTTCGAAATGACTGTAAGCAACCGAGTCTTATGGTTTAACTAACTCATCTGAAAATTCAAAGGACTCAAACTCGGGCGGTGAGTTTTCAAAATCTTCCGCAAAAGTGAAACATTCGTAATCGATATCGGTTGTGAGAACTGTGTCAGATTCAAGGAGAAACGCACTAGTGGCGTCAAAACTGCCGTGATTGAATAGAAATTTTTCAAGCTCACAGTCTCCCTGCGTGATCATTTGCATGGTCGGAACGATTGGAAGGATGAGTGGGGGTGATTTAGGAAGTATAACAGTTAAAGGTTCTGGAGGATGAATTGGAAAATCCGACACATCAAACAAAACTGGTTCATCCTCAATACTATCCTCAATACTCTCCTCAATACTATCCTCATAATTCTCCTCAAAAGTTATCTCATCCATGCAATTATCATCAAAATCAAGATGCATATGAAGTTTGGGAGAAACATTTAATGACTCGGGATGATGAATTGGAGAGAAAATTTCAGTCAAATTTACGGGTTCATCATCCAAAATATTCCCGGCGTCAATATCCTCAATCAAGTGAAAATCAATTTTTTTAGACACATCATCAAAAGTATGGATATTTATCAATTCAGGTTCTAGATTGGAGGTGTAAAGTTCGAAAGAATTAGGTTTGGGTTCACTCGAAAAGGGCTCTTCACAATCAGGTAAATCAAACACTACAAAGTCGCACAACTCATTACACGTTTTATCTTTAACTGGTGAATCATTTGGGACACTTGTTTGAAAACCAGAGTTGTGGGATTCAATTGGTGATGGGTAGGTTTGATTTGGAAGGGTGCACAGCTCACTCTCTCCACTCAAATTCTCAATCTGTCCAACCGCCTCATCATACATTGGAAGATTTGGAGCTAGTTGGAAACTAGCTACCGATTCACTGGGTTGCATAAGGGCGGCAATGGACGCATCCAACTGTAGGGTTCCTAAGCACACTATAGTGGTCTCACAAGGAATCAACCATACCAATTTCAAATTTTACAAGTGCCGAAAAACTCTAATACGGATCGTTAACTAGAATTTTAGGCGAAACATTAAGCTAGTTAACAACTTAACTAAAAGTGAGAAGTTACAACCTTTGTAGATCCGGTTCTCCACTTCCTTAGCTCCATATAGACGTCCTTTCGCTGTCCTAGTCGGATCTCGGACTCTAGCATCGGCTTCATCGGAGAAATGAGCGGACAAGTCGTCGGCTACGATGCCGAAGATGATCTACGTCGAGGTTACACAAGATCAAGCTCCAACTTCACCAAGTTGTGAAACTTGTGAAGAAAACACCCTATACTACTTGGCAAGAGGTAGAGGGTGAAGAAATAGGAGGTGGGTTCACTTTAGAATTGGATTTCTCACACTTTTGCTCAAGATGCCATTAATGGTGGCAAGCTTTTTCTTGAAGAAGAAGAAGAAGCTCAAGATAGAATATGATAAGTCTTGTTAAAATAGAAAAATAAAATGAATACTTATCATCTTCTAACTATGGTTATGTGTAGAGATTGGACCATAGTTATTTGGAATGGTTAGGGTTAAGCATGAAGACAAAATGGTCACATTAGTCAAACCTTCATGAAGCTTCAACAAGCTTCATGTTAGAATGAAACCATTTTGTTTTCTATTATTTATTTGTCAAGAAAGAATGGATAAATAAATAAGTGAATAAATCAAAACCCTAACCATTATCATAACCATGGTATAAGTCTTAACACAAAGCTAATTTATATGCATCATCAAACATGACACAATGTAGTGCACAAAAGTATATCACATATACAACTTATGAACTACAAGTGAGAAAATCCCTTTAAAGTGAACCAATACTAGTTAATGCAAAGTAATATATCAAATATATAATTATACATTAAATCATTAAATCAACACTTGATTCAATGATCCGGTCATGTCGCACATAACCGACTAGTATCCAATGTATCGACTTATCGAATCAATCTTCGATTCGATAACTAGGTTATATCGCATATAACCAATCGAAACATTCATCGCGAGAATGAAATACGGTATCACATACACGCATCATTCTCGGTCCCGCACATATCTCATATGCGCCCCTATTTCGTTTCGCTTGAGCCAGGAAACCTCTGTGTAGGACTCTAAAGACTCGTCAATACGCCGGCAGCAGATGATGATCATATCAATCACCCACAAGCCGCAAGCGGTCTTCTAAACGTAACGGCCACCCGGGTATTGAGCGATCAGAAGATCGACGAGCTAGCCCGCTCACACTCCTGTGAATCCAACCAGTAACACTTACCGTACAGTCCGGTCTGTTCGTCTGATATGTCGCATATCAAGTCTAGGGGTGGTAAACGTCAGACCCCAAAAACCGATAAGTCGTGCCGATGTGAGGCTCATAACGGGTCGAGAAACTACTGGTAACACTTACCAGCAAATCTCTGATCAGCCTGGCCAGGGACTTCCCTGTTACGGCCAATCGAGCACAGCGCAACATCAACCCCCAATACGGGAGAGACGAAACCCCTCCTATCGCTCATTGCCTCCATGTGACTCGGGACTGTACCCAAAGACCACCGTTTTTCACGCCCTCATGGACGTGGTAAGGTGGAGATCAAAGCACGGTGGGAATCACACAAGACTCTATGACGATCTCGGGTCTACAGACTAACCTGCACAAGTGTCACCTGAGAACTGCCATCTGACGTGAGGTATAATACCATCTGGGAGTTCTCGGCGAGTCCGTCCAGTGTACCCAGTCTCCACTGAGCACCCGTGTACCATCTCTGATGTCAAACACCAATGGATATGGGATCATCCATCGCCCATCTCATGGGTCGAGAAGCGTATACGCTAGTCTACACTGGTATATCGATGCCCCGTCTCGATACACCTACGACTAGGGACCTTGAAGGATGTACCTATAGACTACCATGTCCCCACTAGTATGATCCGCATCATAGTCCAGGTAGTCAAGTAAACATCCTAAGGGCTTTACCAACATGTAACTACAAGACAGTTTAAAGAGACTAGTATACATGTTAAGATAAAGAGTAACCAGATAGCATACTATCATATCGAGCAAGAAAGGCATCTCTATATATGTCCAAGCATCCAATATAATATACATCATCTGTACAATACTGGCCTCTAGGGCATACATACAACTAACAATCTCCCACTTGCACTAGGGCCAGCTGCTGTAGTATCGCATACCGAGCATCCCGAAGAGTCTCTCAAACTGTATCTGGGGAATGGCCTTCGTGAGTGGATCCGCCGTGTTGTTCTTCGTGTCAACCCTCCTGACCTCGATCTCCCGGCGATCAACTATCTCCCGGATCAGGTGATACCGCCTCAGAATATGCCTGGATTGCTGATGGGACCTAGGTTCCTTGGCCAAAGCCACTGCTCCATTGTTATCGCAATACAAAGATATTGGATGCTCAATGGATGGAACCACACCAAGTTCAGTAATGAACTTCTTGATCCAGACAGCCTCTTTGGCAGCATCGTTGGCAGCGATGTATTCAACCTCCATCGTCGAGTCTGCCACGGTTTCCTGCTTGGAACTCTTCCAGCTAACCGCCCCTCCGTAAAGGGTAAAGACAAATCCCGACTGCGACTTAGAGTCGTCCTTATCACTCTGGAAGCTCGAATCGGTAAAGGACTCCACTTGGAGTTCTCCGTTACCATACACCAAGAGCATCTCTTTAGTCCTTCGTAAGTACTTGAGAATGCTCTTCACAGCTGTCCAGTGACTCTCTCCAGGATCAGCTTGATACCTGCTCACTACACTTAGTGAGTATGCTACATCGGGTCTGGTACATAGCATCGCGTACATGATAGAGCCTACTGCCGAAGCATAGGGTATCCCTTGCATGCGAGCTCTCTCCAAATCAGTCTTGGGAGACATCTCTTTGGAGAGAGTGACTCCAGAGATCGTGGGCAAGTTCCCACGCTTGGATTCTTCCATACTAAACCTCTTTAGTATGGTGTCAATGTACCTGGATTGGGACAATCCCAATATCCGTTTGGATCTATCTCTATAGATCCTTATTCCCAATATGCAGGAGGCATCACCAAGATCTTTCATTGAGAATCTTTGTGATAAGAAGAGCTTGACTGATTGCAGCATAGGAATATCATTTCCTATCAAGAGTATGTCGTCCACGTATAATACGAGGAAGACAACCTTACTCTCTGCCACCATCTTGTAAATACAAGGTTCATCTGGGTTTTTGACGAAATCAAACTCTTTGATAACGACGTCAAAGCAGATGTTCCAACTCCGCGATGCTTGCTTTAATCCATAAATGGATTTAAGCTGCTTGCACACCTTCTCACTGCTCCCACTGTCTACGAAGCCCTCTGGCTGAGTCATGTACACGCACTCTTCTAAATCACCGTTTAGAAAGGCGGTCTTAACATCCATTTGCCAGATCTCGTAGTCATGATATGCAGCGATGGCAAGCATGATCCGGATGGATTTAAGCATAGCCACTGGAGAAAAGCTTTCGTCATAGTCCACACCTGGTCTTTGACGAAAACCTTTTGCAACAAGTCTAGCTTTGAAAGTCTCCACTTTCCCATCTACACTAAGTTTTTTCTTGAAAATCCATTTGCTCCCAATGGGTTTTACCCCTTCAGGAGCAACTTCCAAAGTCCATACTTTGTTGGTGTACATGGATTCCATCTCGGACCGCATTGCATCCAGCCATTTCACTGAGTCCCTACTCGTGATGGCCTGCTCGAAGCTAGTTGGGTCATCATCCTCCATGATGCAATCCTCGCTCCCACCATCCATGAGAAAACCGTAGTATCTCTCAGGTGGCCGAGGAACCCTACTAGATCGGCGGAGAGGCTGAGGTTCGTCGGGAGCTTCTGAATCCTCTGGTTCCACTAAATCTTCAGTTTGAGTTTGTGTAGCCAGAATTTATTCCAGTTCTACTTTATCCCCACTAATTTCTTTTGCAAGAAATTCCTTTTCCAAAAAGGTGGCATGTCAAGAAACAAACACTTTTTGTTCCTCTGTATGGTAGAAAAGATATCCATGTGAATATTTGGGATATCCCACAAACTTGCATAGAACTGACCGTGCCTCGAGTTTGTCCGGATTTTGCCTTTTGACATAGGCCGGGCAACCCCATGTCTTAACTCGTTTAAGACATGGTCTCTTCCCACTCCATATCTCATATGGTGTGGTAGGTACAGATTTAGTTGGAACTTGATTCAATAGGTATGCTGCTGTTTCCAGTGCATATCCCCAGAAGGAAATAGGTAACTCAGCTGTGCTTATCATAGAACGCACCATATCTAATAGGGTGCGGTTCCTCCGTTCTGATACACCGTTGTGCTGTGGTGTATATGGAGGAGTCAGCTGAGAGAGAATCCCATTCTCTTTTAGGAAGTCCAGGAATTCATTGCTCAAGTATTCACCTCCTCGATCAGATCGAAGGATTTTAATACTTTTTCCGGTTTGGTTCTCGACTTCTTGTTTATATTCTCTAAATTTCTCAAAAGCTTCTGATTTGTGTTTCATCAGGAACACATATCCGAATCTAGAGAGATCGTCAGTGAATGTAATGAAGTACGAAGAACCATCCCTGGCATGTGTAGACATAGGACCGCATACATCACTATGTATCAGCCCCAAGAGTTCGGTAACTCTTTCTCCGTGTCCCGTAAACGGAGTTTTGGTCATCTTGCCTTTGAGACATGACTGGCAAGTGTCATAAGATGAAAATTCAAAAAGATTTTAATATCCATCCTTATGCAACTTAGCTAGTCGTGTCGCATTGATGTGACCTAGTCTACAATGCCACAAGAAGGATTCGTTCAGTTCAGAACTCTTCCTCTTGTGTGTGTTTGTTATGCTCAGAACTGTTGATTGATTTAGAACATAAATGCCATTGTACAACGTGCCTGATCCAATTGGTTACGGAAAATGTTCATAACATTGTCCTGTAATACAAAATTATATCCCTCTTTACTCAACAAAGAAACCGATATAATGTTGCATATCAGGTTCGGCATGTAATAGCATTCGTTCAGAACCAATGTATTACCAGTTGGTAATACAAGGTGATATTCCCCGACAGTCTTAGCTGCAACAATTGCACCATTTCCAACTCTAATGTCTTTATCACCTTCTCCAAGTTCTCTACCTTTTCTAAGCCCATGTAACTGATTACATATATGGGATCCTGACCCGGTATCTAATACCCAGGACGTAGGGCAAATGGAGAAACAGTTCTCTGTAACGAACACACCCGAAGAAAATGCATCATCATGTACTTTCTTCAATCGGGTGGCATGGGAATCCTGGTATTCCCCTATATCCTGTTCATTCCTATAACTCTTATAAGAAAGAACGGAACCAATGTTCCCCGGCACAGTATAACATGCGGGTTCAGTCAATACATCCATATCATTATCTTTATTAGAGCATGAAATGGTCGCTACCTGGAGAGAGAGAGAAGAAAACACTTTAGCGTATGCTCTTGCAAGATCAGATTGGTTATTATCTTATCTAATCAGGATGGCTCCCACTGTTTTTATCAAATCTTCCTTCAAACCCTAAAAGAAAAGACTAGCCGGGATTAATTACACACTACAAGTTCGTCGATCTTTCAGCCAGGCCAGTGTCGGTACTTTGAGGGAGGTCCCCCGTGCTTTCGCACGAACCTAATTAATGTAAACCTCGTTTTCCCAGAGGCGTAACCCCGTTGACACCTTTCTAGACACCTACTTGATCGGCTAATTGTAATGTGTAAAACTCTCCCAGGAGTAACTCTTACTCGCAGTGGGTATCGGGATCCAACTATCTCATAGAAGGTATGCAATCTCATTGCAAATTTCAACACTTGAAATTCCCGATAATATTTTGCCCCTAGCGTCCTATGACCTTGACAAAGGCCAACAAATCATAGTCTGCTAGTCAAGTTCAACCCGTCATTTCTTGATTGAATCAAACCCACCCGCATGGCCCTTGACAAAAGCCAACAAGGTCGTACGACTACCCTGAAACAATTTGTATCACATGCACAAGCAGATAAGTACTATTCAGCTACCGCACACTACGCCTTGACAAAGGCCAACAAACGCAGCACGAATACTAAACAGTTCTTATCTGAAATGACGGAGGGCTACGACAGGTTTTTCTGAAAACCTATTGCGTAATGAACTTGATATCGTTGTAGAATCGAATGATTTTGAAATGGAGTGTCTTTGAGGCTTTTTCTAGTTTTGCTAAAGGGGTCACTCCCGGTGAAGGGATCATCGGCCCTTTCCTCGTCGAATGAGGTGCGGGATATATCATATATTTCACTATCCAAAGCAAAAACTATAGAAGCTATCAAAAGACAAACCGAGTGTGTAGCATCTGCCAGTTATTGCTAAAGGAGTCACTCCCGGTGAAGGGATCTCGGTCCTTTCCTCATCGAATAAGGTGCAGGATATATCACATATACCGCTGTGCAAAGCAAGAACTGTAGCTACCTGTTTTGTTTAAAATTTGATTCTACAACATATTAGGTTTCTTTTCTTTCATTAATGAAGTCCCATCATTTAAGTCACCTAAACATCACAGATAAATACGACGTACACTTATGCCATCCGCATTCGCCTCGATGTCCCCTCGTGCACCGTTAGGTTAGGTAACTAACGACAGAGCAGGGCAGGGCTAGTGCGGATGCAAAACATAAGCAACGTCTATATAATATATCATATATACTATATACTGTATCTATCACAGAACATCACATGATCACATCACAGATATCGCAGCAGAAGAAACATATGAAACATTGGATATACTAGGACGTCCGTGTTTTTAATACGAGCCAGTATAAAACACGGATTTCACGGTCGTGATGAATAGCCAATCCCACACCCCTAGACCCCTACGAGAGCGGCAAGCAACCCTACCAATTCTAGGGTTAGGAGACCCGGACTCGACTTCTCGAGATGGTCTCCCATTGGACCCTAAAACCCGGTTACTTGTGCTCCCCTCCTTGGGTCTATCCTAATGCGGAAATGTAAATAATATACAAAAGGTGACATCTTCCGCAACCAGGAAGTGCCCCAAATAAAAGAATATTACATACATGTTTTTACATGAATGAAAATGAAAAACACTCATCTCACATAAAAACCCCCGGCTACTCAAATACGACGATCCAATATAACATATCCAGCAACACATAACATCACATGTCATCAACGTAAGTAAATATGCGCATCCCAATTGTCGTTGACATATAGCAACGAAACCGGCAATATCACATATTACACTTACGGTCACAGAAAAGAAAGTGTAAAACTACAACAGTTGGAATCCGTAATCTCTTTAGACATCACATGCCTAATCAAATGAAATACTTAGACATCACTTGCCTAACAATTATAAACCCCGCATTTTAGTCCCATTATCGAAAACTCTTTTCAATATCAAGTGAGACTAAACCGCTAGATTTATAACATTCATTCAGTTATCTCATAACTGTTTGTGAATTCCAATTATTGTATCCCATTCCGGATAAATAGAAAATATTAAACTTTCCGATCGAACACTCGAACACCCAAGTTTTCCCGAAACCGTTCAACACATGAAATAAGTTCAAAGACATTTACTTCATGCCTCAGTACCAACGGTCCAGCCGTAGAAGGGTCAAGCCAACGCCTCACATGTGGCACGCCGTACTGCCCCAAACCCTAAGGTTCAAAGGGCAGTTCAAGACGGTCACATAATCGAGTTAAGGTTTGTTGTCTTCTAGAGGGACCATCACATTACTTGCACTACTTGGAACGTCCTTAAACCACAGAAAAATCCAACACTTGGAAATATTCCGGCAGGGGAAAGATTGGGTATTTACATCCGGTCGAACTTTTCAACATATTCTAAAATTATCCGGAAAAACACATAGACAATGTTTGATAATCCGATCGAATCTTCGAGGCTCCAAAACACCCCAGAAAACTCAACTCTTGAGTTCAGATTAAAAAATCCCAGAAAACTCAGCACCTCAAATAACAGATTACTGTGCAAAATAGGAAGGCTGATGTCATCAGATGGCCGCGGAACCGCCGCAGAAGCCAGGCTTCTGCCGCGGTTCCGCCGCTCTTTGGAGGTATCCTTTGGAAAATTTTGCACCGTAATTCTTAGAATTTCCTGCTGAATTTTTTAAGAATTTTTAATCTGGAAAAAACCCAATTTTTGAAAAAAGTCCAGAGAGCATGCAAAGTTAGGGTTTCGATGTTCGTTCGGATTTCAAACGTCGTCTAGGCTTCGCCTAAGGCTCTAGCTAGGCTCCGATACCACTGTAGGGTTCCTAGGCACACTATAGAGGTCTCACAAGGCATCAACCATGCCAATTTCAAATTTTACAAGTGCCGAGAAACTCTAATACGGATCGTTAACTAGAATTTTAGGCGAAACATTAAGCTAGTTAACAACTTAACTAAAAGTGAGAAGTTACAACCTTTGTAGATCCGGTTCTCCACTTCCTTATCTCCACGTAGACGTCCTCTCGCTGTCCTAGTCGGATCTCGGACTCTAGCATCGGCTTCATCGGAGAAATGAGCGGACAAGTCGTCGGCTACGATGCCGAAGATGATCTACGTCGAGGTTACACAAGATCAAGCTCCAACTTCACCAAGTTGTGAAACTTGTGAAGAAAACATCCTATACTACTTGGCAAGAGGTAGAGGGTGAAGAAATAGGAGGTGGGTTCACTTTAGAATTGGATTTCTCACACTTTTGCTTAAGATGCCATTAATGGTGGCAAGCTTTTTCTTGAAGAAGAAGAAGAAGCTCAAGATAGAATATGATAAGTCTTGTTAAAATAGAAAAATAAAATGAATACTTATCATCTTCTAACTATGGTTATGTGTAGAGATTGGACCATAGTTATTTGGAATGGTTAGGGTTAAGCATGAAGACAAAATGGTCACATTAGTCAAACCTTCATGAAGCTTCAACAAGCTTCATGTTAGAATGAAACCATTTTGTTTTCTATTATTTATTTGTCAAGAAAGAATGGATAAATAAATAAGTGAATAAATCAAAACCCTAACCATTATCATAACCATGGTATAAGTCTTAACACAAAGCCAATTTATATGCATCATCAAACATGACACAATGTAATGCACAAAAGTATATCACATATACAACTTGTGAACTACAAATGAGAAAATCCTTTTAAAGTGAACCAATACTAGTTAATGCAAAGTAATATATCAAATATATAATTATACATTAAATCATTAAATCAACACTTGATTCAATGATCCGGTCATGTCGCACATAACCGACTAGTATCCAATGTATCGACTTATCGAATCAATCTTCGATTCGATAACTAGGTTATATCGCATATAACCAATCGAAACATTCATCGCGAGAATGAAATACGGTATCACATACACGCATCATTCTCGGTCCCGCACATATCTCATATGCGCCCCTATTTCGTTTCGCTTGAGCCAGAAAACCTCTGTGTAGGACTCTAAAGACTCGTCAATACGCCGGCAGCAGATGATAATCATATCAATCACCCACAAGCCGCAAGCGGTCTGCTAAACGTAACGGACACCCGGGTATTGAGCGATCAGAAGATCGACGAGCTAGCCCGCTCACACTCCTATGAATCCAACCAGTAACACTTACCGTACAGTCCGGTCTGTTCGTCTGATATGTCGCATATCAAGTCTAAGGGTGGTAAACGTCAGACCCCAAAAACCGATAAGTCGTGCCGATGTGAGGCTCATAACGGGTCGAGAAACTACTGGTAACACTTACCAGCAAATCTCTGATCAGCCCTGGCCAGGGACTTCCCTGTTACGGCCAATCGAGCACAGCGCAACATCAACCCCCAATACCGGGAGAGACGAAACCCCTCCTATCGCTCATTGCCTCCATGTGACTCGGGACTGTACCCAAAGACCACCGTTTTGCACGCCTTCATGGACGTGGTAAGGTGGAGATCAAAGCACGGTGGGAATCACACAAGACTCTATGACGATCTCGGATCTACAGACTAACCTGCACAAGTGTCACCTGAGAACTGCCATCTGACGTGATGTATAATACCATCTGGGAGTTCTCGGCGAGTCCGTCCAGTGTACCCAATCTCCACTGAGCACCCGTGTACCATCTCTGATGTCAAACACCAATGGATATGGGATCATCCATCGCCCATCTCATGGGTCGAGAAGTGTATACGCTAGTCTACACTGGTATATCGATGCCCCGTCTCGATACACCCACGACTAGGGACCTTGAAGGATGTACCTATAGACTACCATGTCCCCACTAGTATGATCCGCATCATAGTCCAGGTAGTCAAGTACACATCCTAAGGGCTTTACCAACATGTAACTACAAGACAGTTTAAAAAGACTAGTATACATGTTAAGATAAAGAGTAACCAGATAGCATACTATCATATCGAGCAAGAAAGTCATCTCTATATATGTCCAAGCATCCAATATAATATACATCATCTGTACAATACTGGCCTCTAGGGCATACATACAACAGGATTCGAAAAAGTAGTATCAACATAAGAAGGCGGTGAAGGTTGAAATGGTTGATACAAAGTGGATTGTGGAGTCGAACTGTTTCTCCTAGACGCTTCTATTCGATCTTTCAAAGAAATTTTGGGCATGGAGGGGTCATCCGTAATTCGACCAAAACAATTCGCGTAGGAAGCAATGTTTGGATGAGGGTACCAAAGTTCGGCAAGAGTTTTGGAAGGTGGGGTACCCAGGATGTAAGAAAGGAGAAGAAAAAGAATGTGGGTGCAAGTGGGGTGCACGGATTTCTTAGCGACAAGTTGCAAGTTTTTTTTTGTAAATTTTTTTTCCTTTTTTCTTTTTGTGTTTTTTTTATGTGGAGCTTTTTGCAAAAACGATTTTCGATAAAAGGCTTAGACACACGTTCAATCAACCACAAATGCACAATCAGGCCTAGATCTAAGATCACCAAGGTCAGCTAGACAGCTCCTAACTATTCCAAAGGGCAAGAAGTAGGACCTCAAACCGCCTCTTCACCGCCAATTGTGGCCAGGTAAGCACAAGTAGAGAAAGGAGGGATCCGCTCACGAATCACCGTGAGACGGGCCTTTTAAAGTTACCTTTCACTACCTGTCTAGCCTAGGCACCACAAAGTCAGGTTAGGATCAACGGTCGATGCCTACAACTATTCCTTTGTCCTATTGAGCGCGAAGTCCTTAGGGCTGAGTCTAATCTTTTTTTAATTAATTGATGGTCAATGCAATATGCCTTATGTGATTTTTGGGGTCCTGGGAAGGGTGATGAAATCCCCACCTAATCTGGATTGGTGTTCAAGCCCTTTAAAGTCAATTTAAATATGCAAAGCAGTAAACACAATCACTTGCAAACAATTTTTTTTTAGCGCGGCGCAAAGAATCCTGCACAAGATCAAGTTATTGGAGAAGGGAAGGAGTTTTTGCGCAAAGAAAGCTGCAGGAAATTTTTCAGAGGAGATCAGGGGGTTTAGAAGAAGAACAGAAAGCTTACAGAGGAGATTGGTCTGCTGACGTCAGCAGATAGCGGCGGATCCGTGGCAATATGTAGCTCCTGGCGGCGGTTCCGCGGTCAGATGTGCGCTTCAGTTCCCTAATTTTCTTCTGTTGTTCTGTTGTGATACTCCTCTGTTGTTCAGATCTGCTGTTTTATGTTTCGATCTCTGAATTTTTCCAGATCTGAATCCGTTCGTCGATCCTGCATAATTCAAATGAAAATACCCTTCACAAAATAACAAGATGATAAAAAAAAATTTATATATATTTTTTTCAGTTTTTATGATTTTTCAATTTTATATTAACCCGAAATTACAAAAGAGAATAACAACGCCATCCCCGGCAACGGCGCCATTTGATTGATATGGTTTTGTGTGCGTGCGCTTTCAAAAGATGAATCAAAGAATATTGTTTACCGCAATCAAGAATGGCGTCGCTTGGTAGCTAGCCGGTGAGTACGGGTCGGACCATAGGGATTTTGTGTATTCTCAATGTGTTCTAACGACTTAATTCCAAACGGTATTGGATTGATTAAATCTAAAAACTAAGATTGATCTAGATTAGGATTAAAATCTTGCTAGGGTTAGGTTTAGGTTAAGTTTGGAAAATCAATATTTCTCACCGCTTTCTATGCCCTAATTAAGATCTATGAGGTGTTATGGTAATAATTAATAAAGTGGATTAGTACCATCGGAAAGAAACGATATTTTTTCCTCTAGGTTCTTGTCCTTCGTTTCTTAATTCTTACCCTAACCTCTATGGAAAACATGCACAACCGGTCGTTTATACTACGGTATCACCGCTACCTCGTGGGATAGGGTGCCGTAGGGAGCGATGTGTGTATTTATGCATGGAGTCCTATAAAAATGTGTGATGGGTAAGAAAGGGGTGAGAGATTTGATTCTCTCAAACCTTTCTTATTCCTAACCCTAACAAGCGAGGATCTACTCACTCATTAGGGAATTGAAAAATATGTTCTAAACTAATTACTAGGGCAGATAATGAAAGTTATACTAGGGCAGATAATGAAAAATCTATACTAGGGCAGGAAAAAAAATTTAACTAGGGCAATAAAAAGAAAACTTACTCTAATTTTTATTTGATGCTCTCTTCCAAAATTTACAGGATCTGAATTTTGATAAATACATTGAGGCATAAGAAGAGGCATACCTCAAAAAGAGGTTTAGGATTTCTATTTATAGAGCATAGAAACCTAGGGTTACAATCGATTCAGATCTGCATTTACAATTTTACCCTAAAAAAGCCTAGTCAACGCACCGCCATGCCGTTACAATTTTCCACCGACATGGGCACTATATGGCCGCGGATCCGCTGCCATAAGCTTGGTTTGGCCGCGGTTCCGCGGCCATCTTGATGGCTTGCTGGCTGCTTTTTCCTGGGGTTCTTTCTGCTGCTTTTGGCTTCTTGTTTATTTACATGGTTTCTCAGTTTGTCTTCTAGATTTCTTCCAGATTTCCACAGTGAATAAAGTCGTGGACTTTTACCGCTTGCTTCGTGTTGAAGTCTTGAACCTTGCGCTGCCTTTGTTCTTTGTAAACTTGTTCATTGATCTTCGTTTATTCTCCAACTGTAGGCTTGATCAAGATTCTTCCATTTGTTGGTCGCAGTCTCACTTTTGTATCGTTTTTTTTATCGTTTTCACTGTTTTTGTTCCGAGAACCTATAACCTGCAACTATGTAGCAGACATGGGTCAAAAGCACCTGTTTATTTGTAAAATGAATAAGAATGGAGAATATAATAATGCAAAATTATGGTATGAACAGGTCTTCGCCGTCTTCCTCATGGTGGCGACGAGCACCTGGAAGTCCCCCAATTGGATCACGGCAGCTCGGATGGCCTCTCGGCACCTGGCGACCTCTCGATTCCTGGCCACCTCCCGGTCCTCAAGGGCGGCGACTGTTAGATATAATGCCCTCAAAGTAAATTATTGGATCGCAAGCACGTGATTATGATGATTGAGTGATGACCTATACCGGTAGAACAGTCTTACTCGAGATGATAGTATGCTATCTGTTTTGTCTTTATCATCACTATTACATGTTGATAGAGCCCATAGGATTCTTGCATGACTGCCTGTAGTATGATGGAGATAATATACGTGGGAGCTGGGGTCTGTAAGCACATCCTTAAATGTCCCTAGTCGTGGAAGTTTCGAGACTGGGCATCGATACTCTAGAGTAGACTATTGTATGCTGATCAAGACCCCGACGAGGGGCAGTGGCCAGGGCTCACAAGCCATTGGTGTTAGTTTGTTCACTTAAGATAGTATACAGGTGCTCATTGGGTTATGAGTACACTGGACGGACTCGCCGGGAACCTGCTAGTTGGTATTATACCTATTATCAGATAGCAGTTCTCAGGTGACATGTGTACAGGTTAGTCTGTCGACCTGAGATCGTCATTTGTCTAGTGTGAGTTCCTACTGTACTTTGATTACTATCCTACCACGGCTCAAAGGAGTCGTGCAAACAGGTTTTAGTTGGGTACAGTCCCGAGCCACATGGAGGCAGTGAGCGGATCGTCGGGGATTCGTCTCTCCCGGTATTGGGGGTTGATGTCGCACAGTGCACGGGTGGCCATCACCAGAAATCCTTGGCCAAGGTAATCGAGAATTACTAATTCGGATCAGTAGTTTCTCAAGTGGTGATGGGATTTATACCGACACGAATTATCGCGTTATTAGGGGTTTGACTTTATCCACCCCCCTAGACTCGATATGCGATACTCTTAGACAAACTGACCGGACTGTACGGATATTGTCACTATTAGGCTCGGTAGGGTTCCTGGATGTGTTCGCTCATCGGCTTCCCTTTTGCTCAATACCTCGGTAGCCGTTACGCACAGCTAGTGCCACTGACGTGCTTGTGGTTAAATCCACAGCCAGCGTATTGATGAGTCATTAGAGTCCCCCACAGTCAGTTTGCCAAGTTCGGGCGAAACGTTGTAGAGGCCGTATGGTTTTATGACAGGGTTCGAACATACACGTGCAATTGTGCACGTGTCATGATTCGGACAGATAATACTAGTGGGCTTTAGTTTAAGTCGGATCCTAGTATTGTATTGTGTAGGAATATTTTTGTGTCGTTGTATTTGTATTCGGCCGGAATACAAATGCGGGTATGTATATACAGTTGTGAGATAATCCTGTAATTCGTTATGGGATTACTTTTGAAATTGCCAATTTTTCTTCTCTCGATTAAACATTAGTTTTAATGTTTAATTATTGGTTCATGTGTGTGTATCTTTTTTGGCCAAAATTCCATTTCCTTCTCTTTTGGCTGAACCATACTTTTGGGTGAGCATGGGCTTTTGTCTTTTGGTGAGTCATGGCCTCTTGCTTCTAGATGAGCACTTGTTCATTAATTGCTTTTTGTTTTGAGCTTGGATATTTTTGGTGATGGATTTTCCTTAAGCTTACCACTTGATTGGCTTGTGATCACCTCCCTCCCCATTCCATTCACAGAAAATGTTTTTCCCTTCATGAACAATATATAGTGGCCTACCTCATTTTCACAGAGAGCATGATTTTTCTTTCCATCATTGGCCGAGCCATTCTTTGCAAGCCAAAAATCTGCTTTGCCAAAATCCTTTGCTCACATCTCACCATGGAAACTTCATTTACCTTCACCCAATTCATTGGGTGTCTTGAGACAAAATATCCTACACACTCTCTACTTCATCCTTGGACATGTCGGCTAGCAAATATCATGTCTGAGTTGCTTCAGTTCGAAGTGGGAGCCCGTATAAAGATTCGTTGACGTGGTACCACTTCGACGAGGATACCGGAGATCGAGTGAGATCGAAGATGCCGCGAGGAGCGTGGGATGATGGCTAAAGACCGAAGGACACGGATCGATCGGTATAGCCATTCTAATCTCTTTGTAGATTGCTAGTTTAGTGTTAGTGGCACGATCCGGGTATTTGGTTGTGGTAGCGCAAGTTATAAAGTTTTTGTTCCGCATTTGGCTTTGGATTGACGGTCGGGGCGCTGCCGTAACCCAACAGCGACCCTCTCCGCCGCCGTCTCCAGCTCCTGCCTCAAGCTCTCCTCCCGCGAGGAGAACTCACCCACGACCTGCATCGCCGGGTGATTTCCTCGTCCTCCATGCTGACGACGAGGGCGACGTGCTGGACGACCAGAAAAAAAAGAGGGTCAGAGAGGAAAGGGATGCACCCGATCACGTGAACAAAAATGCTGAATGAAAAACCAGCTGGGGTGCGAACACTAACCTGCACGGCCTCTAGAGCAATGGCTGCCATCTGGGCCCTAAGAGTCCCCCGAGGAACTCTACCCTCGGCCGACCTCTCCATCTCCGTCAGCAGGCTGTCAGTGACGGAGAGCCTCGAGGGGACCTCTAAGCGGAGCTCCCCTTCATCCACGAGGATCGGGGAAGCCGGGGATGGGGGCGTCATCCTATGAAACCTCTTGAGGAGTGACGCGGGGAAGGCGCTCTCGCCGCCCACCTCCGGAGCACGGGGCTCCTATTCCCGAGCACGCTTTCGGCTCGGTGCACGGCTAGACTCAGGGGCCCGGGGCGCGCTTGGGCGCCTGGTTGGAGCGGCCGCCGGAGGAGCTGGAGTCGACGACGGACGAGAAGGGCCGGCATCTCCGGGCTTCTTCCCCTTCTTCGTCTCAACCAGGGCCGCCCAAAACTTGCCGAGATCCATGGGTCCTGTATAAGACAAAATACAAGGGGTCAGCAACACCAGGAAAAATGAAAGAATGCACAAGTCTAAACAGATCGCCCGAGAACTCCTAACTTACCCGCGAACTAGGCGGGACTGAGCTCGGCCCAACTGAGGGCCGCTCAGACAGCAACACGTCAGCCCGGGGGATAGGCTCCCACTGTTACACTGCCACCGTGTCGGGATCGTTCGACTGCCCCGCCCGCGAGCAGTTTCCCCTATGCCACTGGATGGGCACAGGCCAATCCTCACCCTCGGGCGGCTCGACAAAGAAAAACTTCTTCTTTCAATCATGGATGGAAGAAGGCACGACGACGACCCCCGACCCGGCAACGTCCCCCCGCTGCTTTCTGAAAGAAAGGTATACCCAGCACGGCTCGCCCCTGCGAGTGCCGAGGTGACTCTTGTAACAAAGGGAAGAAGCGAGAAGGCACCGGCGGAAAGGGATCAGACGCAGCTTCAACCGGATCAGGAACCCAAGGAGAATCCTCCAAGAGTTCGGCACTAGCTGGCCCGGGGCTAACCCAAAATAGTTCAACGCCTTACTCACCTCGGGGGAGAAGGGCAGGCGCATCCCGGCCCAAAAGGCTTCCAGGTACAGGGCAATCTCCTTACCCCGAACCTGGTCCGCCCTCTCCCCCTCCTCGGCCAGACGTAGCGAGTAGCCGGGCGGGATGTGGAAACGAGTCCGGATGGTGGCGAGCTCATCCTCATGCCTCAGCATGGATGATATGCCAAGGGCATCCGCGACCTGCACTCTGGGGACCGCCCCCATCGCGCGACTCCGGGAAGCACTGCTAACCCTAACTCCCCCGGGGGACTCCGACTCAGACGAGGAAGAAGCGGAGGAAGCCGAAGACTCCCGGGACTCTACCCGGACTACATCTACAGACTCCTCAGAAGAAGACATCTAACCTGATCAAAAGGAGGTGTCCTCGGAAAATCAAACGCAAGGAATCCGACCTGAGGAGAAGAGCGCCGAGCTTACACGACTAGGGACGAGTAAATTATTATGAGGTATGGGCCCTGACGGGGATCCCACCTCTATTTATAGCTGCCGGCGTACACATCCTATGGCTCCGATCGCCTCCCGCCAAAACGACGTTTCGCAACCAATGGCCGACAACGTTCCACCTATCGCACTCACATTGGGCGTGCCCTTTCGGGCGCGGGAACTCTTGCGGCACGTCATGCCAGCCAGCCAACGCCAGACACGTGGGTTGTCTCTTTGATGATCATACACACGATCCAGCGCTTCCCTTTAATGCGAGATCTCTTCCCTGATCCGCTGACGCTATCAAGAAAATACTACTCTTTGCCCGGGAATGCGCGCCGACGATATCTTTGAATAAAAGCTCACCCCAGGTGATCGGTCAGACCACTCTCGACCCGACCCAGGAACGGGTCGGGACCAGAGTGGGGGGCTAATGATGAGGCTCAATATCGATGACTCTCCAGATGCTGACACGCTATAGATGACGTGTCCAAGAACCTACAAGAGAGGATCAGTAACATCGGTTGGAACCACATCTCGGTCCTCCGGTCCGAGGAGTCTCCAGACCTTCGGTGGCCTTCCATACCACCCACTGGCTCACCTCCGAGCAATCACAGAACCAAGATGCCTCGACCTCCCGCTCGTATCCAAGCCTCCCGCCGAGCTCATCTTTCTCGGTCTCACCGACCGACCCGCAGCGCTGATCGCAGGCGCCTTCGCCACGGCTCCGCGAATCTCGCCACCTGCGAGATATCCGCCGCCTACGACCCTGCGTTTCACGCCACCATGATCCCCATTAACGAGCCTGTCTCATTATTAATGCGGGATCCCGTCTATCACACGGACGTGACGTCAGGGGCATGACGGCCGGCGTGATTCTCGCACCTGCCTATCCGTTGCTGCCGCTATATAAACCCCTCCCTTAGACGATCGAGATATGTAATTCTTTCCACTGAGCCGTTACTCTGCCAAAATACTCCTTCTTACTTGATCGTCGGAGGGTCCTCGGTGGCACAACTATCCCGAGACTTCTTTGCAGGTAGCTCGGCCTCAACCACACAAAGCCCATTGGGATCCATACGCTTCAGGAGTCAACCCTCCAAACTCAATCTCAGCCGTCCATCAGCGCTCGCAGCAGATTAACGGAAGACAACATCTGAAGAAGATCCTGACCTCCATCATCCTCCGAACTGAAACTGCATTGTTCAAATGCTTTAGATTCACTCGATGTGAGTCCAGCTGACGTCCGTCCTGCTTCATTCAGAGAAGCAATAATGTCGATGAAGATGTCTTTATCGAGAATATCAAGCATACTATATGTGTGGAATAAAGCCAAAGCAATTTGCAAGAAAAGAAAGAAGAAGCGTGCAATAGGCCGTGTTAATGCTGTAAGTCCAAATGAAGGTGAAAGATATTACCAATGTTACGCCGGGCCAACTTCATTCAATAATTTATTAACAGTAAATGTAGCTGTATATTTTACATTCAGAGAATCTGCACAAATATATAACCGTATGCTCGAAACTGATAATGTAGCATGCTCCTCTTTAGAAGAAGCGGTTGTATATCAAATGCCATCTGCTCTTTGAAGATTTTTTTGCCACTATTCTGGCATTTTTATGTGAAGCATTTCAAGAGCTAGCCGATGTCGTCAGAGGACTACAATGTAATAGTTTATCAACAAAAGAACAAGCAGCATCTTCACTTTCAAGAGACATTAATGATCTTCTTCGAAACATTAGAAATCATATCACAGATTGCGATCGATCTACCTTCATTAGAAATCATATCACAGATTACCATTCGGTGGGAAAAAAAACAGCGGTTTTTGGAGGAGACTTTAGACAAGTGCATGTTGCCGGTTGTGCGTAGAGCTACAAGGCCACAAACTATAGATGCATGCTTAGTAAGGTCATATTTATGGCTATTGATGGAAAAACTACGGTTAAAAGAAAACATGAGTGCAAAAAACGATTTCGAATTTTGCTATTTATGTTTGAGGATCGGAGACGATGTGGAGGTTAAAGTGAGAAATGATATGATATGTATACCAAAGAATATGTTAATTCCTTATGAACAAGATCATATTGAGGTCGGTGCTCATTTTACAAAATGAGACCAACTCTTCGAACTCTCAAAACGCCATAATTTTCAGCGATCCGACCGGCCATCGCGATCAATATGTTATGGATAGCTTATGTATCAAAATTCACGGGATTTTGAGACCTCTATAACATCGAAAACCTTTTTGCCAGGATTCTTGCATGTTAAGTACCACAAACCTTGGCAGTAAACTAGTAGAGATAGAGACTAGAGAGAGATAATAGCTAAGCATGAAAATAACTATGTAGTTATGAAACTATCTCATACGAGAATTTCCTTGCGATCTGAAACTTTATATTCATAAAAAATTTAGCATATTTGTTAACTTTATCAGATTTTACAAGTTAATGTGATGCAGTCCCAGTTTTTAGCAAAACCACCTTTTAATATTTATGTAGTTTTTCCCTCTTAGAATCAAGCGGAGTACTAGTAGCTTTCTGTCTCAGCTTTCTTTAGAATTTTAGAATTCTTGTAATCCCTTTTGCTACTTGTTTACTTATTTTGTTGGATACCTCATGGTTAGAGACGACCTCTTCTTTGCTTATTTTGAAACTCGATATATCACCGCATAGGTATTTTGATATCTGATTGCAATAAGTGCTGGTTGGATTTTTTATATAAGTTCTTGTGATATAAGTTCTGCATGAAGAGACACTTAGCTTGTCTATATCGGGAAAGTGTACTTCTTGGTATAGATACATCATAGGCTTGTCATGCATCCGCCACTGTAATATGGGAAGCGGGTCATAACAAGTTTAAGCGGTGGCCCATGCAGGTCAGTTTTGTGAAGGCTGTTACATCGTCCTTCACATTTATTGTTTTCCTTACACTACCTATTTCTTGAGTCTATCATGATCCCTTCATCGTATCCCCTATAGATCATGTCTCGAAGCAATGGAAACGGGAATGCGAACCCTCCACCATATGACTAGGCGACTTGGCTTTCTTGGAGCTTATGCATGTGAGGCATGCCAGGGATCCAGCAGCCGCAGACTGCCACTACAGCAAGGACTCACACCTGCTAATCGTGGAACACCAAGAGTGAAGAAGTTTAAGGAGTTGAGCCCAATGACTTTTTCTCGAAGGGAGGGTCCATTGGAGGCGGAGGAATGAATTAGGAGTACCGAAGATACCCTTGGAGCCACCCATATTCCCACGGAAGGTTGGGTGGAGGTAGCCAGACTCCAGCTGACCAACACTGCCTGTATATTTAAGCCATGCATACGCTATTTTCACATAATATTTTTCTATTCAGGTTCTTAAGATTTCAGTATCTAATTCTAAACTATATGAAGACAATCTTATTGAACTTCTAAACTCTCAATTTGAAATCATATTTAATAGACAGATTTGTCAAATAAAGATTATTTGATTGATTTTTGATTTGTTTAATACAATTATTTCACTCTACCATGATCATTCAATTAATGAAATAACCGAGAAAACAATATAACATTGTATCTTATTGGAAAGTAATTAGATAATTATCTTCAATTTTTTCCTAATCATTCATTAACAAGATTTTCATGACGGAACCAAAACCATTCTTATGGTTGTAATAACATACGTCTTCTTTGTTTATAAGAAGGCATTTGAGTACCCAATCAACAGATTCTTCGATGTGATCACTAATAAACTGATGCATCGATTGATTCTTTAGCGGGCATTCTTGGAAAATATATTGATGCGCACAATAATTATTTGTTTTAAACTTTAACATATATGAAGAATATTACGAATTAAATATATCGATTATTATTGTTGTTGAAACATACATAATTTAATCCTATTGTCTACTTTGATATTCATAAGAAAAAGTATCTGATTATTGGTATTGTCGAAAGAAAAGAAGATTTAACACATAATATTTATTTGTAATTTCTAAGAGAAATAATCTATATAGAATGCATGGCGTTAAAATACATAGCTTTTCAACAACCTGTTATTGATCAAGTCCATGATAAACATTTATATATATATGATATCGTCGTTATCATTATCGTTAGACTCCTCAATATTAGATTAGCTTTGTTGAAGATTTTGAAATGCCTTTAGACATAGCAACATATAGCTTGTTAGAAATTAAACTTGTTTTCGGTTACAAAGAATTGAAGAGACATCGGTTATAAAATGAAGGGATACCAATTCATGAATAGGTTTAATGAAACGATATGTAACGGTTATTGTAATCAATTGGTATTATGAAGAGTCATAATGAAGGGGCATGTAAACTCCTATATAAGGAGATGTTTTGTAAAGTTTTGAAAGAGCAAGGAAAATATAAGAATAGTTTATTGATACTTTCTCCATTCTCTATCCATTCTCTCCTCCAAACACATTCGGCTACATCGTAGACCGAACATAAAGTTGTGAAGATCCTAACAAAGTGGTATCAGAGCAAGGTTCGAAGAAAATGTCGAAGACAACACTCTCGTACAACGCCCCACGCCTCACCAAAAATAACTATGAAAATTGGAGCATCAAAATGAAGACTGTTTTGGGAGCAGTAGGCGCTTGGGATGTGGTGGTCCGAGGCTATGATCGGCCTCAAGATGAAGCTGCACTGACGGCAGCTCAGAGAACGACCCGCGAAAAATTATTCGAGAAAGATTGTACCGCAAGATACTTTATCGAGCAAGGTGTCGATGATTCGACTTTCGAGAAGATTTCGGCTGCCACTAATGCAAAGCAACAGTGGGAGATACTTGAGAAAACCTTCCAAGGAGTCGAAAAGGTTAAAAAGGTACGCTTACAATCACTAAGGAGGGAGTTTGAATTGTTAAAAATGGAGGAGAATGAATCGGTGACTGACTATAATGCCCGAGTGCTTACGGTGGTCAACCAAATGAATAGGAACGGAGAAAAAATGGAGGATGTAAGGGTGATAGAGAAAATTCTTCGGTCACTACCACCGAAGTTTGACTTCATTGTGTGTTTAATTGAAGAGTCAAAGAATCTTGAAGAAATGACGATAGATGAGTTGATGGGTTCACTAAAAGCCCACGAAGAACGGTTCGTGAAAAAGCAAGAACCGATTGAAAAATTACTACAAACACAAGTTAATTTGAAAGGTGATTCGGTTGAAAATGGTCAAAATGACCGAAATCGGGGAAATACACGCGGCCGAGGAAGGGGCCGTGGCCGAGGTCAATTCGGTCGAGGACAAGGTGGTCGAGGAGGTCAAAACAATGACGATAGAAGCCAAAGCCAAAATTTCGGCCGAGGTCGAGGCCGAGGACGATCGACTGGTGGAAGAGGGAGACCGAATGTTCAATGCTATAATTGCAAGAAATTCGGTCACTACGCAGCAGACTGTTGGGGAAAAACAGTCGAGGAAAAATCAAACTTTGTGGAGAAAGAAGATTACAATGACAATGTACTTCTGCTGGCTTTTAAAGGTGACGAAGAAAGTGCCGACACTTGGTACCTCGATACTGATGCAAGTAATCATATGTGTGGCAAGCGAAACATGTTCGTAGACTTGGACGAATCGGTGAGTGGCCAAGTCACATTCGGTGACTGTTCGAAGGTACCAGTAAAAGGCAAAGGTAAAATTTTAATTCGACTGAAAGATGGATCACAAAAATATATCGAAAATGTGTATTATGTGCCGAATATGAAAAACAACATCTTGAGTTTGGGACAACTCTTAGAAAAGAATTTCGATATTCATTTAAAGGATCGAACTCTTTTCTTAAGAGATAACCGAATGAAGTTGATAGCAAAAGTGCAGATGACGAAGAATCGGCTATTTCTATTGGATATCAAATATGGTGAAGCAAAGTGTCTAAAATCATCGGTGAAAGATTCGGCTCGGTTATGGCATATGAGGTATGGACATCTCAATTTCGGCGGACTAAACTTGTTGGCGAGGAAGAACATGGTCAAAGGTTTGCCGATTATGAATGAACCGAAAGAGTTATGTGAAGGGTGTTTGCTTGGTAAACATCACCGAGCAAGTTTTCCAAAAGAAGCCGAGTTTAAAGCCAAGGAGCCATTACAACTTGTCCACACCGATGTATGTGGACCAATTACTCCAAATTCATTTGGTGGAAAAAGGTACATTCTAACATTTATTGATGATTTCATAAGGAAAACATGGGTATATTTTCTAAAAAATAAATCGGAAGTTTTTGAAAATTTTAAAAGATTCAAAATGAATGTGGAAAAAGAAAGTGGGTTTTATTTGAAATCGGTCAGGTCAGACCGAGGTGGAGAATTCACTTCAAATGAGTTTGAAAATTTTTGCAAAGAAAATGGGATTCGGCATTTCTTAACGGCCTCCTATTCACCACAACAAAATGGAGTGGCCGAACGAAAAAATAGAACCATATTAGACATGGTGAGATGTATGTTGAGTAGTAAAAATATGCCGAAGGAATTTTGGGCAGAAGCGGTTGCATGTGCTGTGTACATTCTAAACCGATGCCCAACCCAGAGTCTACAAAATGTAACACCGCAGGAGATGTGGCATGGTTATAAGCTGAATGTAAGTCACTTTAAAATTTTCGGGAGCATAGCATATGCTCATGTCCCCGAACAAAAGAGAGTAAAACTTGATGACCGAAGTTCTCGGTTGATTTTTATCGGTTATGATCTAAGAACCAAAGGCTACAAGCTGTTTGATCCAGTCAATAAGAAGGTCATTGTTAGCCGAGATGTCGAATTTGATGAAGAAAGCTCATGGAGTTGGAGCGATGAAGCCGAAAGCAGCAGACCGAATGAAGTACTCGGTCAAGAAGAAAAGAAAAGAAATGAAGTCGAAGTTGATGTTCCAATGCCTGCAACAACACCTCGGTTCATTCGCCTCAAGTCGGTTCTCCACAAACCGAAGCGTCGTCAAGTTCAACTCCACCAAGAAATCCAAGGACGAGGACTATGACCGAGTTATATGAGGTAACCGAAATGCAAAATAATCTAACATTATTTTGTTTGTTTGCCGAATACGAGCCAATGAATTTTGAAGAAGCGGTCAAAGACCGAAGGTGGAAAGAAGCAATGGACGAAGAAATCAGTGCTATTGAGAGAAATGGAACTTGGGAGATCACCGAACTTCCCAAAGGCAAGAAACCCATAGGAGTGAAATGGGTGTACAAGG
This sequence comes from Agapanthus africanus, assembly GCA_030015575.1. Lineage (NCBI taxonomy): Eukaryota > Viridiplantae > Streptophyta > Magnoliopsida > Asparagales > Amaryllidaceae > Agapanthus > Agapanthus africanus. The sequence continues at coordinate 365,434,508 of JASDDO010000018.1, forward strand.
AGAAAAAAAACGCTAAGGGAGAAATCGAGCGATACAAGGCAAGGTTAGCGGTCAAAGGCTACAAACAACAAGCTGGCATTGATTATGATGAAGTTTTCTCACCAGTAGCGCGACTCGAGACAATTCGACTGATCATTGCTATGGCGGCTCAATTCAGTTGGAAGATATATCAATTGGATGTTAAATCGGCATTCCTCAATGGATATCTTGAAGAAGAAGTCTACATCGAGCAACCACTTGGTTATGAGAAGAAAGGACATGAGTCGAAAGTACTGAAGCTAAAGAAGGCTTTATATGGCCTGAAGCAGGCACCGAGAGCATGGAATAGTCGAATCGACATATACTTCCAAGCACACGGTTTCATGAAGTGTAATTATGAGCATGCATTATACATAAAGAAGTCCGAAAAAGGTGATATTTTTATAGTATGTTTATATGTGGATGATCTCATCTTCACAGGAAACAATCCACGTATGTTCGATGACTTCAAAAGCTCGATGGTTAAAGAATTTGAAATGACCGACATCGGTCAGATGGCATATTATTTGGGAATAGAGGTAAAGCAAAGACCGAATGGGATTTTCTTATCCCAAGAAGGATATACTCGGTCGATTTTGAGAAAGTTCAATATGGAGCAAAGCAATTTGGTCAATACCCCAGTAGACCGCGGAACAAAATTATCAAAGTTCGATGAAGGGAGCAATGTGGACTCGACGCATTTTAAAAGCTTGGTAGGCAGTTTTCGGTATCTTACATGCACAAGACCGGATATTCTATATGGAGTCGGCTTGATCAGCCGATACATGGAAGAACCGAAATTGACACATTTATCAGCGGCGAAGAGGATATTGAGATATATCAAAGGTACACCAAATTTCGGTTTGTTCTATTCGAAATCTAACAATTTTGAATTATATGCATATACCGATAGCGATTGGGGAGGAGATATAGATGACCGGAAAAGTACGACAGGGTACATTTTCTTCATCGGTGAATCAGCATTTACTTGGTGTTCCAAGAACAACCGATAGTGACACTATCAACTTGTGAAGCCGAATACGTTGCTATATCGGCTGGAGTTTGCCATGCTATATGGCTAAGAAATCTGCTGAAAGATCTAAAGGTTGAACATGAAGGACCTACGAAGATGTATGTGGACAACCAATCTGCTATAGCACTGGCGAAGAATCCAGTGTTTCATGAACGAAGCAAGCACATTGATACTCGGTATCACTCTATCAGAGAACATGTGAGGAAGAAAGAGGTCGAACTCGTTCATGTCAAATCACAAGATCAACTGGCCGACATTTTTACAAAGCCCCTAAAATTTGAAGTGTTCGCAAAATTGCGAGGAAAGATCGGCATGGTAAAACAAGTTTAAGGGAGCATGTTAGAAATTAAACTTGTTTTCGGTTACAAAGAATTGAAGAGACATCGGTTATAAAATGAAGGGATACCAATTCATGAATAGGTTTAATGAAATGATATGTAACGGTTATTGTAATCAATTGGTATTATGAATAGTCATAATGAAGGGGCATGTAAACTCCTATATAAGGAGATGTTTTGTAAAGTTTTGAAAGAGCAAGGAAAATATAAGAATAGTTTATTGATACTTTTTCCATTCTCTATCCATTCTCTCCTCCAAACACATTCGGCTACATCGTAGACCGAACATAAAGTTGTGAAGATCCTAACATAGCTAACCATGTGAAAAAAGGCCTCGGCAAATAAATTCCAATAAAAGGAAATGTTTGCTTCTATGCTTTTTTTGATAATCATAGAAAAAACCAATTCATTTTGTTGACAAAATTGCTAATTCAGTGATGTACTCTGGACACTGATCTTTATCTGCAAGGAACGGAATTTTTTTGACAACTATACTATTTTAAAAATATGATCATGGCATTAGGAATTACCATTTCCTCCTGAATATAAATCATATTATTCTTTATTCTAGGCTCAACACCATCACCAACTCGTAACAGAAACTGCAAAATTCTGCATCGTTCCTGGCTCGCATATTCTCTCTTAGATATATAGTTTCTCCATCTGCGCCACAAAAAAGACCTCACTAAGCACGCATCAATGGATCGCGGTTTTATAGCTTTTCTTATAATAGGTATCACCAGCCTAAAGTCTCCTCCAAACACCATTACTTTTTCGTCAAATGGTAAATTCGAATGGATGATGTCTTAAAAAGTACGATCTATATATTCGATTTCAAGTTATTTCGTCATAGAATACTGATCACATATAATCAGCTTAGCTTCCACTATCAACTTTGCCAAACTACTCTTTCGTATGCCCCAGTGTTGCAGTATGCCCTCTTGGTAGTATTGTAGGTCAGTCAGCGCAGCGGAAGCTCGTTGTGGTATCCAAAGGTCTCTCAGCAGTTACTTTTTACGTTGTCCCCTCGCGACGGACTACAACCCGTCGAACCAATCCGTATGGGGCATCTTGGGGGGTAAGAGTCTGCGCTTCGCCACTACTGTCACACAGTGAGAACCCCTAATGGATCGGCATTCCTGCCTAATAGCTCTGATACCATTGTAGGTCAGTCAGCATAGCGGAAGCATGGTGGGCCCATAACCCACAGGTCCCAAGATCACTATAATGGAGCTCATGCACCCTAGCAAAGAATTTTAAACTAAGCAGAATAGGTATTTTAAAAATACAAGAGAGCATGAGTATCAAAGGTGAGGATCTTTGCTAAAGTTATGAATTTGTAACATCTAAACTAGGAGTTTCCAAATAAGGTTTAGGGTTACGGCCTTTGTAGCATTTTCAAGTGCTTCCATATTGAGATTGGACTCCTTGTAGGCTCCAAGATGGTTCGTGGAACATGCTTGGTTGTTGATCTCCTTCATCATAGATGAGGGTTCGTAAACTTTGGCTCCACACTTGAAGTGAACCAGGATTAAGTAGTTGCTAGCTAAAAGAACTTAGGATGCAGTAGTGATCTCACTAATTAATTTTCTCTATTCTTTTCTCTTTTTAGAAATTAAAGAGGATGAAGAAGATGAGAGCTCTAGTTAAGAGAGAGAAAGGCAAAATGAATTATATTGAGAATTCTAAATGATTTTGATCTTAACATAATCTATACAAGATCCTAACCATCCAAATTCTCATCAAATTCCAAGTGTCTATCCTCTTCTCTTCCCTCCACATGTCACAATAGGCATGCATGTGCTAAACCCATAGCACAATATAACTAAAAGAGAACCAACAAAATAAAAGAAATAATTAATTACCTCTTTCTCTCTTTATATATATATATATATATATATATATATATATATATATATAAACTTGTAATTAATTTCTAATGTATTAAAATACATAAAAGAGATAAATATCATAAGTGACAAAATACTAGTAAATACACATATAAATATATGTATTAATATATTAAATCCATCACCGAATTTAATATCCGTCTTTCCAAAAACACTGGCTAGTATTTCCAACCGTCCAATTACCGTCAGTGTAACCAGTACACTAGTTTTAATCGGACTCCTGCACATACCCAGTACGGTTCCTATATCGTATCGCCAAAACCAGAAAACGCTCTGTGTAGAACTCTAAAGACTCGACAATACGCTGGCAGTGAGTTACTAAAGATGCCCTAAAACTCACAAGCACGTCAGTGACACTAGCTGTACGTAACAGCTATCCAGATATCTGTCGGAAAGAAGATCGAAAAGCAAGCTCGTCCGAATTTCCACTAAGCCTATCAGTGACATTCACCATACAGTCCAGTCCGTTCGTCTGAGAGTATCACATATCAGGTTTAGGAACTAGATAATGTCAGACTCCTAATAACCTGATAAGTCGTGCCGATATCAAGCCCATCACCAATCGAGAAACTATTGATGCCAATCAGTAAATCCCATCTGTCTAGACCTAGGTCTTATGGTAATGGCCAACCGTACACTGCGCGACATCAACTCCCAATACCGGGAGAGACGAATCCCCACTATCGCTCAATGCCTCCAAGTGCTTCAGGACTACACCTAAAAACTACCTGTTTACACGACTCTTTAAACCCGTGGTAGAATAGTAATCAAAGTACAGTGGAAACACACTTAAGATGAAGTGACGATTTCGGGTCAACAAACTATCCTGTACTTGTGTCACTTGAGAACTGCTATCTGACGTTAGGTATAGTACCATCTAGCAGTTCCCGACGAGTCTGTATAGTGTAATTCATAACCTAATGAGCACATGTATACAATCTTTGGTGCCGTACACTAATGGCCGTAGGACCGGACACTCCCATCTCATGAATAAGAAACGTATACATTAGTCTACTTTAGAATATCGATACCCTCTCTATACTCTTATGACTATGGACGTTTAAGGATGTGCTTATAGACTACCCAGCCCCTACGTGTATGATCGCCATCACAATACTAGTAGTCAAGAAAAAATCATATATGCTTTATCAACATGTATTAGCGATACCTAATAATATACAGAACATATACACATATTAAGATATAGACAAACCATATAGCATACTATCATATCGAGTAAGACTGTCTTGTGTGTGTATCCCAAGCATCCAAAATAGAATATACAATCTTGTAACATACAATAATAGCCTCTGAGGCATACATATCAAACAATCTCACACTTGTACTAAGGCTATGTATTGGCGATCGAAGACCAATTATCTCCAATAGCCGCTCGAGCTGAGTCTGAGGAAGTGCCTTTGTGAGTGGGTCTGCCATGTTGTCTTTTGTATATACTCTCCTGACCTCGATCTCCTTGATCAGGTGATACCGCCTTAAGATATGTTTGCATTTCTGATGGGACCGTGGTTCTTTCGCTAAACCTATAGCCCCATTGTTGTCGCAATACAAACGTATTGGATCAACAATAGATGGAACCACCTCAAGTTCAGAAATAAACTTTCTCATCTAGGCAGCCTCTTTTGCTGTATCGCTGGCAGCAATGTATTCAGCCTTCATCGTCCAGTCTCTTACGGTGTCCTATTTAGAACTCTTCCAACAGACCGCCCCTCCGTTGAGGATAAACACATAACCCGATATATTTCAGTGTTAGCGTGTTGATGTTGAAGAAAAACCTAGATATCAAGTTCCTCCAAGGCAAATGATGAATTTCTCATGGCACACGTGCTTCAGTGTTAGCAACGCCGATGCTAGCCTAAGGCCCAATTTTCGACCCCAAGTAGATAAAAAATGGGTAAGTCCATAAGCAAAAAGGGCACGGATGAAAAGCTTAAAAGGATTCATGGCTAAAAACAGCGAGACTACCCGCGAGCTTGTGAAAACCTGTAAGAGCGCAATTTCGTTCAAAAAAAATCTTGACAAATGCTTCTGAACTCAGAAGTCCTGCCAAACAGGACAAAATCAGACAAGTCAAATTAAAGTCCCACCCGACAGTACTGCCAAGTTCAGAAAGTCCCGCTGGACAGATGGGAAAATACCCAAACAAATCAAATCAACAAAGTCAACCAACGACCTCTCCATCAGAATCAAGCCCCGCCCTGGAATCAAGTCAACCAATTGCCTTCCATGACGGGATCAACCTTTATACCGAAACCATGCTTCGTTCAGAATGTCTACTTTTGTGTCGGAACCATACTTTGTCTTAGAATATATCCCCATGTCAGAATCATGCTTCGCTTCGGAATCAACCTCTGCATTGGAACCATATTTCATCTCAGAATATATCCCTGTGTCGGAATTGCTTTGCTTTGAAACCAACTCGGAATCATGCTCCACCAAGGAATTATGATCCATTCCCGGAATTATGCTCCACCTCAGAATTATACTCCGCTCTCAGAATCAAGCTCTGCCCTCGGGATCAAGCTCCGCCCCTCGGAATCAGACTCCACCCCTGGAATCAAGCTCCACCGCGGAATTATGCTCCGCTCCCGGAATTATGCTCCATATCGGAATACCTGCTTCAATGTCGGAATTATACTTCGCTTCGGAACCAACCCCGCGTCGGAATCATATTTCGTCTCGAAATATATAGGCCTCACATCGAAATCATGTTTCGCATCGGGATATCGATCCTCATGTCGCAAAAAGGGAAGTATTGACCTTCATGTCACAAAAAGCGAATCAAGTCAAGTACCGACCCCCGTATCGCAAAAAAGGAAGCACGACCTTCGTGTTTCAAAAGGGAACCACGTCAAGCATCGACCTCCATGTTGCAAAAAAGGAAGCATTGACCCCCATGTCTCAAAAAATGAAGTATCGACCTTCATGTCGTAAAAAGGGAACCAAGTCAAGTATCGACCTCTATGTCACAAAAAGGGAATTATCGACCTTCATGTCGCAAAAAGGGAACAAAGTCAAGTATCAACCTCTATGTCGCAAAAACGGAAGTATCGACATCTATGTCGCAAAAAGGGAAATATCGACTACCACGTCACTAAAAAGGAATCAAGTTAAGAATCACAAAAATCAGATCCACAAAAGAAGATCCATCAATTTATTACTACAATGAGGGGTTGCCCGTACAGATAGAGGAATTTGTAGGGGCAACATTTTATTGCCCCTACGGATTAAACCGTAGGGGCATTGTTTGCCCCAACGGTACACACCGTAGGGGCATAAATAAATTTAAAAATATAAAAATTTAATCTTTTTATTTAGCCCTATGGTGCCGCAAAAGAAAGCCCTACGAATTAATCCGTAGTGGCAACAAAGGGTTATTTATAAAAAAAATAAAGATAAGTTTTTCACATCGTCCCCAAAATTTCCTATCAAAATTCCCCGATCGTCGCCGCCACACATTGTCGACTTCCTCGCGCATCGTCGCCACCACACATACGTCGTCGACTTTCTCGTCGCTACTACACCCATCATCGTTGACTTCCTCGTCGCCACCACACTCTCGTCATCGCCACCGCACTCTCATCGCGAGCATCTTTTCGAGCTCCAACTTCCTGGCCTCCTCCACCTCGTCGAGTTCTTGCTCTCCACCTTCTCGATCGCTTTGTCGCCGGCCGGTGGCTGAGGTGAGTTAATTAATTAATTTTTAATTTATAATTATGCTGTTTTAATTTGGTGTTATTGTTGTTGATTTTAGGGTTTGGGTTAAGGTTATAGGGCAGGGTTAATTTGGGTTAGGGTTAGGGTGATGATTAGGCTTAGGCTTAGGGTTGTAGGGTTACTTAGCACTGTCACAAGGGTCTATAAGGCATCAATCATGCCCGATTTAAATTTAGATGTGCCGAACAACTCTAACTAAGATTTTAGACTAGAGATTAGGGTTAAACATGCAAGTAAACAACTTTACTTCTAAGAGTTTGGGATTACAACCTTTGTAATCCGTTCCTTCACTTCTAAAGCTCCGTGTTGAGGTCCCTTCGCTGCGATCATCAAGTACCCGGACTCAAGAGAGGCTCCATGAAGAGAAAGATACAAGCCTGCTTTCGATCTTCGATAACAAAGATGATCTATCTTGAAGAAACTCAAACCCAAGCTCTTACTTTGCTAATCAAGTATTAGAAAAAGAAAACACCCTAATCTAAACGGCTAGAATAGATGAGGATGATGAAGTAGAAATTTATCTCTCATTTTTTTTCAATTTCTCACTCATTTTTATCACAAGTCAAAAAGCTAGAAAGCTTTATCAAGAGGAAGAAGAAGATGAAAACCATTTGTGATGAATAATGAATCAATTCTATGGTTAGAAATGCAACCATGGGTTAAGTATGAAGACTTAACCCATGTAGAGAAACAACTATGGTTAAAGGGTTGGGTTGGGTTAAGGAAATATCTATGCAAAATATCAACACATAATATCTTTGCAAGAAACAAAACAAAAGATTCTAGAAACTTCTAGAAAAGATTAACCCAAATCAAACCCTAACCATGTTTAATCTCCACTAATCATGTTGCATTTGTAAACATAACATGTTACAATATTATATATCACATATACAATATTTATTGTAACAAAATAAAATAATACAATTAACATATATCGCATATATATTAATGTATTACCCGAGTGAGAAAAAGAATCTCTAAGTGAGCTTATATCAGTTAATGTAATTTAATATATCAAATATATAATTATACATTAAATTATCGAATCAACACTTGATCCGATAATCCGGCTATTTCACAAATAACTGACTAATATAATCTGTATCAGTTAATCGAATCAACACTTGATCCGATGACCCGGCTATATCACATATACCCGGCCGATATCTCATATCGCGACAATCTAATACGGTATCACATACACGTATTGTTCTCGGTCCCATATATATCACATATGTGCTCCTACTCCGTTTTGCCTGAGCCAGGAAACCTCTGTGTAGGACTCTAAAGAATCGTCAATACGCCGGCAGCAGGTGATGATCATATCAAACACCCACAAGCTGCAAGCGGTCAGCTAAAGTAACAGCCACCCAGGTATTGAGCAATCAGAAGATTAACAAGCAAGCCTGTACATTCTCCCGTGAATCCAACCAGTAACACTCCCGTACAGTCCGGTCTCTTCGTCTGATATGTCACATATCTCGCCTAGGGGTGGTAAACGTCAGACCCCAGCAGCTTGATAAGTCGTGTCGATATGAGGTCTATAACAGTTCGAGAAACTACTGATAACACTTACCAGTAAATCTCAGCAACCCTGGCCAGGGATTTCCAGTTATAGCCAATCGAACACAGCGCAACATCAACTCCCTATACTGGGAGAGACGAAACCCCTCCTATCGCTCATTGGCTCCATGTGATTCATGACTGTACCCAAAAGCCACCTTTTTGCACGCCCTCTTGGACGTGGTATGATGGAAATCAAAGCACAGTAGGAATCACACAAGACTCTATGACGATCTCGGGTCTACAGACTAACCTGTACCAGTGTCACCAGAGAACTGCCATCTGACGTGAGGTATAATACCATCTGGGAGTTCTCGGCGAGTCCGTCCAGTGTACCCAGTCTCCACTGAGCAACCGTATACCTTCTTTGATGTCAAACACCAATGGATATGAGATCATCCATCGCCCATCATATGGGTCAAGAAGCGTATACGCTAGTCTACTCTGGAGTATCGATGTCCTGTCTCGGTACTCCCACGACTAGAAACATTTGAAGGATGTACTTGGCGACTACTCTGTCCCCACTAGTATGATCTGCATCATAGTCCTGGTAGTCAAGTACTCATCCTAAGGGCTTTATCAACATGTGACATAGAGACAATCAGAGTACATGTTAAGATAAAGAGTAACCAGATAGCTTACTATCATGTCGAGCAAGAAAGTCCTCCCTATATATGTCCAAGCATCCACTACAATATACAACGTATGTACAGTAATGGCCTCTAGGGCATACATATAACTAACAAGGCTTAGGGTTAATTAGGTAGGGTTAGGGTTTGGTTGATGTTTAGAGTTAGGGTTAGGGTTAGTTTGGGTTAATTGGGTAAAATAGGGTTGGTGATGATTAGGGTTAGGGTTAATTAGATTAATTAGGGTTAATTTTGGTTTGGGCTAGGGTTAATTTGGGTTAGGGTTTGGGTAATGATTAGGGTTAGGGTTAATTTTGGTTAATTAGGTTAAATAGGGTTAATTTGGGTTTAGCTGATGATTAGGGTTAGGGTTAATTAGGTAAAATAGAGTGTATTTGTAGCAGCGTGTTAATTAGGGTTAATTTGGTTTAATTAGCTTAATTTTAGGTTAATTAGGGATAATTTGAGTTAGGGTGATGATTAGGGTTAATTAGGTTAATTTGGTTTAATTAGCTTAATTTTGGATTAATTAGGGATAATTTGAGTTAGGGTGATGATTAGGGTTAATTTGGGTTAATTAGGTTAATCAGGGTTAGGGTTTAGGGTGCACTAGTTCCTTTAGTAGGACACTCGATGATAACGTAAACGTACAATTTTACCGTAAACGTAAGAAAACCTTATCCTAAACTAAAAACTTCAAACCCTTAAAAACGAAACGTAAACGTAAAACCTATTCAAGTTAAATATTCAAGTTAAAACCAATTTATGATACTCAATTATAATATGAAACTTTCATATTCTCATCAATATTCATATGTGAAAATTAAAGCGCGACTTAGTCCCCGTTTATCGGTTAACATACGTTCTATGTTCGTCGTGACATAGAACTATACGAAAGTTGTTAAATATCGGACGGTATAGTTTGGTGCTAACAACCGTCGTGTTGTCTATATGATGAGAAGATTCAATCGTATGATAATCGATAGATTTTTCCAGTGTGGACAAGTTTGGAATGTATAAAGTAAACACCTGCATTCACTTGTGTTTTCATTCGTTTCGAGTTATTTCGTCGGTACATTTCCGCTGGTTCTCCGTGTATAAAGATAGATTAGATGTTCATTTCAACGTTATTTCACACCATTGAAATGATTATCTATTCTATTACAGTGTACTCGGAGAATAGCGGGGAGGTGCTGCCGAAATTTACTCGAAACGGATGAAAACACTAGCAAATGGGTGTTTGCTCTATACATTCTTAATGAATAGAAGCCTTACTCCCGACAACCAAAATACACACATACAATACGAATACACAACAAACGCACACATAAAGCACATACACACAAACAACCCTACACCTAAGAGAAATCATAAATTGAAATACACATACACAGAATACAACTCATACTTGGGTATCTTCAAATATAACTTTGTTATCGATAATTTATTCTTTTTAATGACAAACTTGTTTCTATGAATTTTCTTCTTTATCAGTAACCATCTCGTTATTATATTTCTCAATTTAGTCAGAATAACCTACAATTTATATGTTATACAGTCTAATATGGCCCATGAGTACATCAGAGTTAAGGACTGGATGTACGTGGATTGGCCACAACGCATGCAATCTAAGTTCGTCGCAGAAGTTGTTGCTTTCATTGAATTTGCACGCGCACATAATAAGATCGTGTTAGAGAAGATTCTCTGTCCGTGCGATAGATGTGGGAATAAGTTCCGGCAGAATGTAGAAATCGTAGAGCTTCACATCGTTAAACATTGTTTTACTAGACTATATACAACTTGGCTATATCACGAGGAAGGAAAAGAAGAAGACGGTAATACAGTAGAAGAAGAAGGAGAAAACGGTAATGCGGCAGAAGAAAAAGAAGACGATAACTTTTTCTAGGAGAAAAAATGGAGGATATGGTAGAGGCTATCCTCAGTGATAATATTCCTACTGAAGATGACAATCCTTCCGGTCAAGGACCGCATGCGGATAAGTATGAAAAGTTCATGAATGATACTAGAAGACCAATTTATGAGAATGCAAAGTATTCCACCCTATCATGCTTCGTCCAACTTTTCCAGATTAAGTGTTGATTGATGTGATACTGAAAAGTGTGTTGTAAATAACCGCAATCAAGACGGTGTCACTAGTAGCTAGCCGTGATGAGTATGGGTTGTCTGCAGGGAAACGCGAATCTTTTTTTTGCTTTAGACGAGTTGATTGAAGAAGAGTGATTGTTTGTCGTTACAGATGTAGGATTTATAAAGAAAAGACTTGTAGGGTTCACAAGATTAGTAGTAATGGATGAATAATTAAAAATGACTCATTTTATCTTTTAATAGTTTAAAACTAGATCGATAGTGATGAATGTAGATTATGGTTCTTTTTGGAAGAAACTAGGGTTTCCCCCTAGTAACCCTAGTCCCTGCATTGATCTCGATTTATGTCTAGTCTTTAACAAAACAAGTGTTAAACCAATCTCAAATCGTGGTTTGCAATAAATTGGTAGCGCGTCCGATAAGGATGTTGACATTTATTTTACTAAACTTTATAAACTTTAAAATGTATAGAAGTTAAAAGACTTTATCATCCATTGATCTACCCTATCCTACGAACCCTAGCAAGTTAGGAATTACCCGCTCATCATTTGAGATTTAGAAGAAAGGTTGAAGAATGAAAACAAAGTTAAGATGCAGAAAGTAAGTGCGGAAAGTAATTGCAAAAAGAACAATAAAAACACTACCTTTATTAATCAACTGTTGCATACAACTTTTGAAAGTAGAGTACAAGAACCTTAGTTGCTCTAGATCTCTATCTTGTTGGTAGTAGATGACTAGTTGATGATCACTCGGATGCGTGGATCGCTTTGGATCTCTTGATCTCTTCGGTGATGATTTTTAATATGAACCTCTCGGTCCTATATATGGTCACAAAAACTAGAAACCCTAGATTCCATAATTGAAGATATTCATCTAGAATCCGAACCACAAAATCTTAAATCCTACAGCTACCAAGACGCCGCGGATCCGCCGCGGATACCCCCCTTTTGTTGCCCTTCCGCCGCAATATTGTGGAATTAGGATTAGGGATTTTTTGTGGTGTTTTGTATTGATATTTGGAGATCCTCTTGATGTCTAAATTCTGAAAATAATTCTTTGAGTCTCTGCCATTGCTAGATCTAACGATTTTCTTCAATATTTTGGCAGATTGATTCCGACATCTTGATTTATCCCGGATCTCTTGGATTCCAGACCTGAGCTAATCTGCACAATATCTTAAATCAAAGTGTTAGTAATATTTGGTATTTTTGAGATATTATCCTAATAATTTTATATGATATTATATGTTAAGAATATTGATTAGAAATATTTGATATGATATGCATATTTTAATTACAATATTTCATATAAATATTATATGCATGTATTTTCCCTCATTATGTTAATTATAATGTAGAAACATATTATAATAAAGTTTTTACACATAAACCCTCATATGTTCTATAATTACAATAAACATTTTTTAGTACTTAACAATAATAGGGAAAATGTTCATTCAAATATGCAATATTTCAGACTAATCAAGTGCCTAAATGGATGGAGTAACAAGTCATTCACGATACTTCTGAAGTTCCTGAAAGATTCTATACCCTGGAAAATAACGTGTCCGACAGCTGGTATGAAGCCCAGAATATGATGCCTGATTTGGGTCTGAAGTGTGAGAAGATTCATGCATGTCCCAAAGATTACGTGTTGTACAGGAAAGAGAATTCATATTTGAAAGAGCGTCCAACATGCGGAGAAGCCATGTATAAGCCGAAAGAATCTGATAAGAAGCCCGATATACCTGTCAAGATAGCACGATACTTTCCTATAACACAGAGGCTGCAGAGGCTATTCAGGTGCAAGAAAAAAGCCGATGCAGTGATTTGGCATCACCGTGCTACTCCAAGCGAAGACGGAAAAATGAGCCATCCAAGAGATTTACCGGCATAGAAGGATTTTGATAGGAGGCACGAAATATTCAGTAGTGATTCTCGCAATGTCAGGCTCAGACTCGCTAGTGATGGTTTCTGCCCATTCAACTATATGGCTTGAAGCCAAAGCACATGACCCGTTGTAATGATAGTTTATAATTTTTCATCTTGGTTGGTTATGGATCAATCCTACTTTATGATGCTGATGGGTTCCATAGCACCCTAACAAGGATTTTTGGGGTATCACGTATACAATTTTAAAAAACCTAGAGAGCTATGCAACCCATGCCAAGGATCTAACTAGAAAATTAGGAGTTAAGCTAGCATGTAATCAAACATTACACTAAGTGAATGAGGAAAACAACCTTTGTTGACCGGTCCTTCACTTCTAAAGCTCCGTGTAGTAGTCCATTCGCTCCAAGTAGTAAACTCCCGAACTCTAGTAAGGGTTCACATGAAGAAATGAACAAGCTTGCTTGAAGTTTTCGAGGCCGAAGATGACCTACGTCGAGGAGACTCAAGCTCATGCTAGCTCTTCACTAATTGTAAATTAGTGAATCAAACACCATAGACTAAATGGCTAATATAGTAGAGGATGATGAAGTAGGAAATGAGCTCATTTTAGATTAATTTTTCTCACAATATTTCATCATCTTTTCAAAAGCTAGAAAGCTTTTCCATGTGGAAGAAAAAGATGAAGTGGAGATGAGAAATGAAACTCATGATGTGAGAATAGCAACCATGGGTGAGTTAGTGTCATACTCTAACCCATGTAGAGAATAAACCATGGCTAATCAATAATGGTTAGGTTAATAAATATCTACAGGTAAAACAAAATTAGTGGACTTGGTCAATGGTTCCACAAGCTTCAGTTATGTGACTAATTTCCATCTAATTTGGTTTACTTTAAATAAATAAAAACCTTACATTATATTAAGCATGGTGTGAGTCTCATATACCCATGTTGCATGTGGCATCAAGCATGACACAAAATAGTGTACATTAATATATATCACATATATACCAAGTGTACACTTATGAGAAAAAGAAATGTTTAAGTGAGCTAATATTAGTTAATGTAAATTAATATATCACATATATAATTATACATTAAATTATCAAATCAACACTTGATTTAATAATCCGGTAATATCACATACAACAGACTAATATCATAATGTAACAACTTATCGAATCAACACTTGATCCGATAACCCGGCTATATCACATATAACCGACCGATATCACATATAGCGAGAATAGAATACGGTATCACATACTCGTATTAATCTCGGTCCCGCACATATCACATATGTGCTCCTATTTCGTTTCGCATGAACCAAGAAACCTCTGTGTAGGACTCTAAAGACTCGTCAATACGCCGGCAGTAGGTGCTGATCATATCAAACACCCACAAGCCGCAAGCGGTCTGCTAAACGTAACGGCCACCCGGGTATTGAGCGATAAGAAGATCAACAAGCAATCCTACTCATACTCCTGCGAATCCAATCAGTAACACTACCGTACAGTCCAGTCTCTTCGTCAGATATGTCGCATATCTCAGCCTGGGGGTGGTAAAACGTCAGACCCCAATAGCCTTATAAGCCATGCCGATACAAGGTCCATAACGGTTCGAGAAACTACTGATAACACTTACCAGTAAATCTCAGCAACCCTGGCCAGGGATTTCCTGTTATGGCCAATCAAGCATATCGCAACATCAACTCCCAATACCGGGAGAGACGAATCCCCTCCTATCGATCATTGCCTCCATAACCGTGTTAGTGTATATGCCCCAGAGGCCATTACTGTATCATACTAGTTTGTATATTACTTGATGGAAGCTTGGGATATTCACAGTTGTATAGACAATCTTGCTCGAAATGGTAGTATGCTACTTGGTTTGTTTCTACTTTAATGTGTGCATGTGTTTCTTTTAGCATATCGCCTATACACATTAGTGGAGCCCTTAGGATCTTTGCTTGATTACCAGCGTTGTGATGGCAGTCACACTAGTGGGGGCTGGGTAATCTACAAGCACATCTTTATACAGGTCTCTAGTCGTTGGATTATCGAGACGGGGCATCGATACTCCGGAGTAGACTAGCGTATGCGCTTCTCATCCCAGCAGGGGAGATGGTCTGTCCCACAGCCATTAGTACGTCGTACTTGAGATAGTATGCGGATGCTCGTTAGGTTACGAGTACACTGGACAGGACTCGTCGGGAACTGTTGGTTGGTACTATACCTATCGTCAGTTATCAGTTCCTAGGTGACATGAGTACAGCTTAGTCCGCTGACTTGACACTGTCACTTCGCCTCGAGTGTGTTCCCACTGTTCTTAGATTGCTACCCTACCACGGTTCAAATGAGTCGTGCAAACAGGTAGCAGTTGGGTGCAGTCCCGAAGCACTTAGAGGCAGTGACGGTTAGACAGGATTTGTCTCTCCCGGTATTGGGGGTTGATATCGCGCTGTGTCTAGGAGAGCCATTACACGAAGTCCCTGGCCAGGGCAAGCGAGATATACTGGTAGCGTTTCCAGTGTTATCTCAGGGTGTTCTGGGCTATACTCCGACACGACTTGTACCGCTATTAGGGGACTGACGTTTACCACCCCCTAGGCCCGCCATGCGATACTCTCAGACGAACAGACCGGACTGTACGGAGATTGTCGCATTCAGGCTCAGTAGGAGTTCGGATGGGTTCACCTCATCAGTCTTCTTATCGGCATCTACCCGGGGACCGTTACGTACAGCTAGTACCGCTTGCGGCCTGTGGTTAAACCCACTGCCAGCGTAGTGTCGAGTCTTTAGAGTCCCACACAGAGGGTTATTCGCCTTTGGGCAAAACAGAGTAGAGGTCGCATGGTTTTGCAACAGGGTTCGTTCACATCCGCACACTTGTGCACGTTTGGTGTCCGGGCAGTTATTACTAGCGGGCTTTGGTTTAAACCAGATCCTAGTATATGTTTTGGGATTGGTTTTATCTCATTGTATTCGTATTCCTCGGAACACGAATGCGGGTGTGTATACACAGTTGACAGAGGCAGAGGCAGAGGATTCTCATTAGGGTTGTTGACCGTTGACTTTTTCTAAACCCTAATGAGAATGAGAAATATGATTAATAATATTAATTAAGGATAATTATGCCATGGTTGAGTTGAACATTTGACTTTTGTTGACTTGTTGACTTTGTTGACCGGTTGACCATTGTTGACTTGTTGACCATCATCATTTCATTTTAAATATGCTTCTTGTTTCTTGCAAATGCATTAAATGATGAAATGATAATGGTCATTCATAAACTAACCATCACAATTTTTTAATTATTATTATTATTATCATTATTCTTATTATGTGAGCATGGTTGTAAAAAAGGCTCATTCTCACTTGCTCACTCTCTCTCATCCATTTCCTCATCCTCTTCCTCTCTCTCAAAGCTCTCATCTCTCATGTGTTGAGAACCATGAGCTCTTGAGATAAAACCACCATAACTCCTCTCTACTCACTCTAGGGTTCTAGGTTTAGCAAGCCAAGCACTTTAGTTACCTCTAGGTTGAGATAGGAGCTCAAGGTAGAGGCTTTCAGGTGGATCCTTCTTCGGCAAAGAGAAGACTACGAGGAGGAGCCATTCAAACCACTCCAAGGAGCAAGAAGAGAAGGACTTCAAGATCTAGGTATACCCTCTAACCGAGTAGCTAAACTTGTAGTTAGTTTGCTAGGTTTTTGTTTAGAAAAAATCCTCTTTTTCTAGTCCATGTTGCCGTAAGAAAAAATTGTTTTTTACCTATTCCGCCTCCCCGTAAGCACCGGGGTGGGCAACGTGGACTTACAGTGGTATCAGAGCCTAGCTAAACAACAACTAGCATGTTAGCATAGTATTTAGAATTTCGATCCGAGAAAAAATCGCAAAACACGTCAAAATCCTCAAGTTTCTGCCGATTTTTAAAACAGCCCTAAAAATATTTCCACACATCTTAAAAATCTGTGCAGGGTTTTCTGGGAACACACAAGAAAAACGAGCCCACGATTCGACCAGACCGCCGCGGAAGCACGGCGAAACCATGCGTTTCACCGCGGATCCGCGGCCGAGTCAACTCGGTCGCGACTCGGATTTGTTGCAGTGTTCTTATTTTGACGTTTTGTGATTTTTAAATACTTTGTTTCTGCCCAGATTATCCAGAGAACAATGTTGTGTTTGGGGTAGTTACAAATCCGTATTTTTGATTGAAGTTCTGTAGACTTTAGCTAATTGGTTATATCTGTGATATAATATATGCACTGAACGTCGACTAATCGCTATACGTCGATTAGTGGGGGTTGTGCATATCTGTGATTTGTAATGTTGTTGGATTGTGTATATGAACTCGTTGGATTGTCGCGGATGAATAGCCGGGGGTTGTGAGATGAGAATTTCTTTTTCTTTCATTTGATATAATATGTAAATTGATGTAATATTATTTTATGGCCGCACATCCGGGATGAGGTTGTAGCCGCCATTGTATATTATTTTTTTTACTGTTTTTGCTCCTAAGATAGACCCAAGGTTGGGTGCACAAACTACCGGGTATCTCGAAGTGCCGAGTGGCCTACTCACGTTGTTGAGGGAGGTTGCTTCATTTCAGGTACTTAGCAGGTAGTTTTTCGCACTTGTAGGGGTCTAGGGTGGGGTTTTAGCTATTCATCGCGACTGTGTAATCCGTCTTTCGTTGTAGGCTCGAACGAAATGCAGATTCCTAGCATATCAAATGTGTTCATCTGTGATCTGGAATGGCTATCATTGCATCTGACGAATGTATATATCTATATATGATATCTAGTAGGCGTTTCTTATGTTTTTGCATCCGCCCTAGTCCAGCCCCCGCTCTGTCGTTAGTTAAGTAACCTAACGGGTGATAACGGGGCCCCGCGGCGAATGCGGATGACATAAGTGTACGTCATATTTGCGTTGTTTTCTGCAATGGTAGGATTAATTGATGGGACACATTAAATTAATGCAAGAAAATAAACCAAAGTTAAGTTGTTGGAACAATTTCAAAACCACTCGGTTTCTTTTCAAAACAGAAAACTTTTAAAACGCGGAGCTTGAACCACTCCTTTTAAAAGCTATCACGTTCCTTCGATTATATCAAGTTCACTACGTTCACGGTTTCGCCAAAACCATTCGTAGCCCTCCGTCATTTCATATGGATAGTCAATAGTATTCAATCTGTGTTTGTTGGCAAGTCAAGGCATAGCGGTTGGTAGCTATTGGATATTCTTATGTAGTATAGATAAATGGGTTGGTTTGGGACAGTCATACTGCCTTGTTGGCCAAAGTCAAGGGTAGGTACGCGTGGGTTCAAATTAACCTGGAAAATGACGGGTAGAACTTGACATGTGACTTATGATTTGTTGGCTAAAGTCAAGGTCATAAGAGCATGGGGCAAAAATCCACATCGGGAGTTTCTAAAGAAACTGAAACTTGCTAGTGCTGCATACCATTTGGAGTGATGATTCTGGTAGGATTCCTTCAGTTTTATCACACGATGATATTTGGATCCCGATCCTACTGTGAGTATATGCTACTCCTCGGGAACTTTCTCACTTAACAATCAATGCTATAAACCAAGTAGGTGTCTAGAAAGGTGTTAGCGGGGCTACGCCCACAAGGAAAAGAGGTTATTTAATTAAGGAACTTCGCGAAAGTGTTGGAAAACCTCCCTCGAAGTACCACCACTGGCCTGGCTGAACGGTTAAGCAAGTATTATACGGTGAGATTGATCCCGACTAATTCTTCTTTTTTGGTTTGAGGAAGGATTCGAGAAACAGTGGGAACCATCCTGTTTAGACAAACTAAAAACCACTCTAAACTTACAAGAGCATCATGCTAAAGTGTTTCTTCTCTCTCCCCTAATTGCAGCGACCAAACATCATGACCGGACTTAAGTTACTACTAGATAAAAACATACTGACATGGCCAAACTACAAACATTGGCTCAAGAATGTCAAAATGACAATCACTTATGACAAGTTGGGGTATCTCCTTACCACCAAAGCTCCCCTTGTCCCAGGTCCTCAATCCAGCGTCGCGGATAAGGAAATCCGTAAGACATGGGAGATTGATTGCGCGAAGGCCAAGTGTCTCGTGCTTGCCTCTATGGACAATGAACATCAGAGGAAGCACAAGGATATGGATCTTGAATCCATATTTCTCCACACAAAGGATCTGTATGGAGAACAATTCCGTATCGCCAGATACGAAGTCTCGAAAAAGTTATTTTCGGCGAGATTGGTCATCGGATCATCTGTAGTGGAACACGTGCTCAAGATGATTGGCTACATTGAAGAGCTCGCGGACCTCGGGACCATGTTAGAGAACGAGCTCTACACTGACTTGATTCTTCAGTCCATTCCTTCCACTTACGCCCAGTTTATCTTGAACTTCAACATGCAAGGAAAAGAAGTTGAACTTCCGGAACTCCTCAACATGTTGAAGAGTGCAGAGGGCACCTTACAGAAAGTAAGGGAAACATCCACTATGTCTGTTGGAGGACCTTCCTCTTCTAGGTCCAAGGCGAAAGCCAAGGGAAAGAAGAAGAAGACCCCCACCAAACCAAGGGGCGGTGTTAGTAAAGTGGAAACCAAGGGAAAGGCAAAGGTAGCAAAGGTAGCGGGACAGTTTGTGGGGAAGGAAGAGTGCTTTTATTATCATAAGAAAGGACACTGGAAGAAAAATTGCAGGGCTTGGAAGGCCAAGAACCAGGACCCGAAGCAAGTTGTAGCTTCGGCTTCAGGTGTGTATGTTATTGAAAACTGTCTATCAGTAAACTCTACTTTCTGGGTATTGGATACCGGATCAGGATCTCATATCTGTAATTCTTTGCAGGCACTGAGAAAGTGTAGGGTTTTGAAGGCAGGTGATATGACCCTCAGAGTTGCAAACGGAGCTGGCATGGATGCTGAGTCCATGGGGGACTATCACTTGGGATTGTCAGATGGACATGTTTTGGTTTTGCGTGACTGTTATTTTGTACCCAGTGCGACTTGTAATATCATATCTGTATCTTTAATATCTAAAGAAGGTTATGATTTTGCATTTGTAAGAGAAGTTGTAAAAATTCACTTTAATCATGTTCTGATTGGGTCGGGTACATTAAGCAACGGTATATACGTTTTGAACCAACCACAGATTTTCAATGTCCAGAATACACGCAAAAGAAAGTCTCCAGAAATAAATCATGCTTTCTTATGGTATTGTAGACTGGGTCACATCAATGAGACAAGGTTAACTAAGTTGCATAAAGAAGGATATTTGGATCCGTTCGAATAACAATCATATGCAACTTGTCAATCATGTCTCAAAGGAAAGATGACAAAGACTCCGTTCACTGGACACGGAGTAAGAGCGAGCGAGCTCTTGGGACTCGTACACAGCGATATATGTGGTCCAATGTCTACACTTGCGCGAAGTGGTTATTCTTATTTCATTACTTTCACGGATGATTTTTCAAGGTACGGATATGTCTTCTTAATGAAGCATAAATCAGAAGCCTTTGAAAAATTCCAGGAATACAAGTATGAAGTAGAAAAACAAACAGGCAAAAGTATCAAGACACTGAGATCTGATCGAGGTGGTGAATACTTGAGTGCCGAGTTCCTGGGTTACTTAAAAGAGAATGGAATTCTCTCTCAACTTACTCCTCCATACACCCCATAACATAATAGTGTATCGGAGAGACGGAACCGAACCCTATTGGATATGGTACGTTCCATGATGAGTAACGCTGAGTTGCCGCGATCATTCTGGGGATATGCACTAGAATCAGTTGCATATCTTTTGTACTAAGTTCCAACTAAGACAGTGCCTACTACACCATATCAGATGTGGAGTGGGAAGAAACCCTATCTTAAACACATTAAGACATGGGGATGTCCAGCTTTTGTCAAAAAGTAGCATGCAGACAAACTCGAGGCATGCTCAGTACAGTGCAAGTTTGTGGGATATCCAAAGAACTCCAAGGGATATTTCTTCTATTGCGCACAGGAACAAAAGGTTTTTGTTTCTCGTCATGCCGCTTCTTGGAAACTGAATTTTTGGAAAATCAGATAAGTGGGAGCGCAATAGAACTGGAAGAAATTCTAGAGCCATAAGCTATTACTGAAGGCTTAGTAGAAGCAGAAGGTTCGAAAGAACAGGACATTCTTACGCCGCTCCGCAGGAGTAGTAGGCAGTCTCATTCGCCCGAGAGATACTACGGTTTTCTCATAGACAGGGATAGAGAGGATTGCATCATTGATAATGATGAGCCGACTAGTTTCCAGCAGTCCATTCAGAACGCTGACTCGGTAAAATGGCTGGATGCAATGCGGACCGAAATGGAGTCCATGTACACCAACTAAGTATGGACTTTGGACGTTGCTCCAGAAGGGGTAAAACCCGTAGGCTGCAAATAGATCTTCAAAAGGAAGATTGGTGTAGATAGATAGGTTGAGACCTATAAGGTTAGACTTGTTGCAAATGGTTTTCGTCAAAGACCTGGTTTGGACTATGATGAAACCTTTTCTCCAGTGGCTATGCTCAAATCCATTCGGATCCTTCTTGCCATTGCTGCCTTCCACGATTATGAGATTTGGCATATGGACGTAAAGACTGCTTTTCTAAATGAAAATTTGGAGGAGTGTGTCTATATGGACCAGCCATAGGGTTTCATTCAGGGTGGGAGCAGCGGGAAGGTGTGCAAGTTGCTTAAGTCCATTTATGCACTGAAGCAGGCATTGCAGAGTTGGAACATCTGTTTTGATGAGACGGTCAAAAAATTTGGTTTTATCAAAAATCCAGATAAACCATGCATCTATAGTAAAATTGTAGCCCGAACTATTGTATTCCTCTTTTTATACGTGGATGACATTCTCTTGATAGGAAATGACATTCTTATGCTACAATCTGTCAAAGGGTTCTTATCACACAGGTTC
This sequence comes from Agapanthus africanus, assembly GCA_030015575.1. NCBI lineage: Eukaryota > Viridiplantae > Streptophyta > Magnoliopsida > Asparagales > Amaryllidaceae > Agapanthus > Agapanthus africanus. The sequence continues at coordinate 365,456,675 of JASDDO010000018.1, forward strand.
TCCATGAAAGACCTGGGTGATGCCTCTTACATTCTGGAGATCCGGATCCATCGTGATAGGTCCAAGAGGATATTATGACTTTCGCAGTCCAGGTACATCGACACCATACTGAAAAGATTCAGTATGGAAGATTCCAAGCGCGGTAATTTACAGGCTTGTCACGGGATCACCCTCTCCAAAGAGATATCTCCCAAGACTGATTTGGAAAGGGATCGCATGTCTATTATACCCTACGCTTCTGCGGTAGGCTCTATAATGTATGCGATGTTGTATACCAGACCAGATGTAGTTTATGCACTGAGTGTGGTAAGCCGGTATCAGTCAAACCCTGGGGAGAAGCACTGGATAGCGGTAAAGAACATTCTGAAGTATCTGAGAAGGACTAAGGACATATTTTTGGTTTACGGCGGAAAAGACCTCCAGATGGAGGCTTTTGCTGACTCCAGCTTCCACAGTGACAAGGATGACTCCAAATCCATGTCGGGTTATGTTTTTACCCTCAATGGAAGGGCGGTGTGTTGGAAGAGTTCCAAACAGGAAACCGTTGCTGACTCGACGATGGAAGCAGAATATATCGCTGCATCTGATGCCGCAAAAGAAGCCGTCTGGATGAGAAAGTTCTTGACACAACTTTAGGTGGTTCTGTCCATTGTTGATCCAATACCTCTGTATTGTGACAACAATGGGGCTATAGCTTTAGCAAAGGAACCCAGGTCCCATCAGAAGTCCAGACACATCTTGAGGCAGTATCACCTGATCAGGGAGATCGTGGATCGCCGGGAGATCGAGGTTCAGAGGGTTGCTACAGAGGATAACACTGCAGATCCATTCACGAAGGCCATACCCCAGACTCAGTTCGAGCGGCTGATTGAGATGATAGGTCTTCGATACGCTAGTACATGGCCTTAGTGCAAGTGGGAGATTGTTAGTGTATATTCCTTAGAGGCCATTACTGTATCATACTAGTTTGTATATTACTTGATGGAAGCTTGGGATATTCATAGTTGTATAGAAAATCTTGCTCGAAATGGTAGTATGCTACTTGGTTTGTTTCTACTTTAGTGTGTGTATGTGTTTCTTTTAGCATGTCGCCTATACACATTAGTGGAGCCCTTAGGATCTTTGCTTGATTACCAGCGTTGTGATGGCAGTCACACTAGTGGGGGCTGGGTAATCTACAAGCACATCCTTATACAGGTCCCTAGTCGTTGGATTATCGAGACGGGGCATCGATACTCCGGAGTAGACTAGCGTATGCGCTTCTCATCCCAGCAGGGGAGATGGTCTGTCCCACAGCCATTAGTACATCGTACTTGAGATAGTATGCAGGTGCTCGTTAGGTTACGAGTACACTGGACAGGACTCGTCGGGAACTGTTGGTTGGTACTATACCCATCGTCAGTTATCAGTTCCCAGGTGACATGAGTACAGCTTAGTCCGCTGACTTGACACTGTCACTTCGCCTCGAGTGTGTTCCCACCGTTCTTAGATTGCTACCCTACCACGGCTCAAATGAGTCGTGGAAACAGGTAGCAGTTGGGTGCAGTCCCGAAGCACTTGGAGGCAGTGACGGTAGGACTGGATTCTTCTCTCCCGGTATTGGGGGTTGATATCGCGCTGTGTCTAGGAGAGCCATTACACGAAGTCCCTGGCCAGGGAAAGCGAGATATACTGGTAGCGTTTCCAGTGTTATCTCAGGGTGTTCTGGGCTACACTCCGATACGACTTGTACCGCTATTAGGGGACTGACGTTTACCGACCCCTAAGCCCGCCATGCGATACTCTCAGACGAACAGACCGGATTGTACGGAGATTGTCGCATTCAGGCTCAGTAGGAGTTTGGATGGGTTCACCTCATCAGTCTTCTTATCGGCATCTACCTGGGGACCGTTACGTACAGCTAGTACCGCTTGCGGCCTATGGTTAAACCCACTGCCAGCGTAGTGTCGAGTCTTTAGAGTCCCACACAGAGGGCTATTCGCCTTTGGGAATAACAGAGTAAAGGTTGCATGGTTTTGCGACGGGGTTCGTTTACATTCACGCACTTGTGCATGTTTGGTGTCCGGGCAGTTATTACTAGCGGGCTTTGGTTTAAGCCAGATCCTAGTATATGTTTTGGGATTGGTTTTATCTCATTGTATTCGTGTTCCTCGGAACACAGATGCGGGTGTGTAAACACAGTCGACAGAGGCAGAGGCAGAGGATTCTCATTAGGGTTGTTGACCGTTGACTTTTTCTAAACCCTAATGAGAATAAGAAATATGATTAATAATATTAATTAAGGATAATTGTGCCATGGTTGAGTTGAACATTTGACTTTTGTTGACTTGTTGACTTTGTTGACCGGTTGACCATTGTTGACTTGTTGACCATCATCATTTCATTTCAAAGATACTTCTTGTTTCTTGCAAATGCATTAAATGATGAAATGATCATGGTCATTCATAAACTAACCATCATAATTTCTTAATTATTATTATCATTATCATTATTCTTATTATGTGAGCATGGTTGTAAAAAAGGCTCATTCTCACTTGCTCACTCTCTCTCATCCATTTGCTCATCCTTTTCCTCTCTCTCAAAGCTCTCATCTCTCATGTGTTGAGAACCATGAGCTCTTGAGATAAAACCACCATAATTCCTCTCTACTCACTCTAGGGTTCTAGGTTTATCAAGCCAAGCACTTTAGTTACCTCTAGGTTGAGGTAGGAACTCAAGGTAGAGGCCTTCGGGTGGATCCTTCTTCGGCAAAGAGAAGACTACGAGGAGGAGCCGTTCAAACCACTCCAAGGAGCAAGAAGAGAAGGAGTTCAAGACCTAGGTATAACCCTCTAACCGAGTAGCTAAACTTGTAGTTAGTTTGCTAGGTTTTTGTTTAGCAAAGATCCTCTTTTTCTAGTCCATGTTGCCTTGAGAAAAAATTGTTTTTTACCTATTCCGCCTCCCCGTAAGCACCGGTGTGGGCAACGTGGACTTACAGACCGTACCCAAAAACCACCGTTTTGCATGATCTTTTGACCGTGTTATGGTGGAAATCAAAGCACAGTGGGAATCATACAAGACTCTATGACGATCTCGGGTCGACAGACTAACCTGTACCAGTGTCACCAGAGAACTGCTATCTGACGATAGGTATAATACCATCTAGGAGTTATCGGCGAGTCCGTTCAGTATATCCAGTCTCCACTGAGCACCCATATACCTTCTCTGATGTCAAACACCAATGGATGTGGGATCATCCATCGCCCATCATATGGGTCAAGAAGCGTATACTCTAGTCTGCTCTGGAGTATCGATGCCCTGTCTCGATGCTCCTACGACTAGGAATAATTAAAGGATATACTTACCGACTACCCTGTCCCCACTAGTATGATCTGCATCATAATCCTGGTAGTCAAGTACTCATCCTAAGGGCTTTGTCAATATGTAATAGAGAGACAATAAGTGTACATGTTAAGATAAAGTGCAACCAGATAGCATACTATCATGTCGAGCAAGAAAGTCCTTCCTATATACGTCCAAGCATCCACTACAATATACATCATATGTACAGTAATGGCCTCTAGAGCATACATATAACTAATAATCTCCCAATTGCACTAAGGCCATTTGTTGCTGTATCTCATACTCAACGTCCTATAGCAGTCTCTCTAGAGAAAGGCCTTTGTGAGTGGATCCACCGTGTTTTCCTTCGTGTTAACTAATCTAAGCTCGATCCCTTAGAGATCAACCATCTCCCTGATCAGGTGATACTGTCCTCAGAATATGTCTGATTGCTGATGGGACCGGCGTTCCTAGGCCAAAACCACAACTCCATTGTTGTCACAATAACAGTTATTGGACGCTCAATAGTAGGAACCATGTTCATCTCATGAACAAGAAATGTCCAGACATCCACTTTGGTAGTATCGTTGGTAGCGATGTATTCAGCCTTTATCATCTAGTATGCCACGGTATCTAGCTTGGAACTCTTCCAACATATCGTCCCTCCACTGAGGGTAAAGACAATACCTGTGACTGACTTTCAGTCGACCTTATCACTCTGGAAGCTTGAACCAAGAACATTCTTTTAGTGCTTCTCAAGTACTTAAGAATGTCTTCCGCAGCTATCCAGTGATTCTCCCAAGATCCGATTGATTCCTTGTCACTACACCTAGTGAGTTAGCTACATCTGGTCTGGTACATAATATAGCATACATGATAGGGCCTAGTACCGAAGCACATGGTATCCCTTGCATGCGAGCTCTCTCCAAATCAGTCTTAGAAGACATCTTTTTGGAGAGAGTGATTCCTGAGTAAGTGGGCGAAGCACCACGCTTAGAATCTTCCATACTAAACTCTTTAGTATGGTGTTAATGTACCTGGATTTGGGACACTCCCAATATCCACTTAGATCTATCATCATAGATCATAAACTACAAGATGTAGTAAGTATCATCCAGATCTTCTATAGAGAATCCTCGTGATAAGAGGAGCTTGACCGAGTGTAGCATAGGAAACCCTTTCCTATCAAGAGTTTGTCATCTATGTACAATACGTGAAAGACGACCTTACTCTCTACAACCTTCTTGTATATACAAGGTTCATCTACCTTTTTCATGAAGTCAAACTCTTTGACCGCCACATCAAAGCAGATGTTCTATCTCCGCGATGCGCGTATTGATCCTGATGGACTTAAGCATAGCTTTGAAAGTCTTAACTTTTCCACTCTACACCAAGAATCTTCTCAAGATCCATTTGCTCATAATGGGTTTTACCCCTTCAGGTGCAATAATCAAAGTCATACTTTGTTGGTGTACATGGATTCCATCTTTGATTGCATAACATCCAGCCATTTCACAAAGTCTCCACTTGTGATGGCCTGCCTAAACCTAGTTGGGCCATCATCTACCATGATGCAATCCTCGCTCCCACTCTTACCGAGAAGACCGTAGTATCTCTCAAGTGGATGAGGAACCCTACCAGATTCACGGAGAGACTGAGCTTTGTTGGAGACTATTGAATCTTTTGGTTTCACCAAATCATCAGCTGTTAGTTTGTCTAGCTGGAACTCCTTCCAGTTCTACCTCATGACCAGTAATTTTTGTCACGCCCCGCTTCCCAGTATACGGGCAGAGGACACGACGAGGCCGCTACGTATTTACTGTGAAGTAAATACGCTAAGCGTATCTAAGCAATATAAAAGTAAATGCATAAGAGACAAGATATAATAAAACAACAACTTTATTTATTCACATTCTTTCTGTACAATGCGTGGAAAGTAAATACAACTAAAATAAAGTAATGCCTAAACAATGGCAGAAATGAAAAGTACTGAAATGGAAAGTGTATATTGAACTAGAGCTCGGGGTCTTCACTGAATTGGTCCAAGTCTTCACTCGTGGGCTCGATCTCTGACGTGTCTAGATCACCTAACGACATTCTAGGAAGAAAGAAAAAGAACGTCGTCAGCGAACAGATTGCTCGGTAAGTCCCAAAGATAAGAGAGAAGTAGAATAGACAGAGAGTAAGAGAGAGAGAGTGTAGCTTTTAAAGTTGTATTATATTGTATTAGTGTTAACGCTTTTGTTTGTAGCTTGGTACAGAAGGATGCCAGTGTATACGAGAGGAGTTTCTATATGCTAGAGATTAGGGCAAATGGAAGTACAAGGCTCCGTTATACAACCCTGAACAACGACAATTGGATTCAGATTAGGTGTCTTAAATCTTGCAGTCTCGTGCCACTTTTAACACCTTCCGTACCAATCTACCCCTTAAATCCTGTGTTATCTTGTTTGTATTGTAATTGTATTGTAACTTGAATTGTATTGTAATATAGATTGTATAATTGGATGACTTGCCGAAACTATGATATCAGTAACCGGATGTAACTGTATAATCATGTAAATGGATGTAACTGGAGAATCATGTAAATGGAATGTATATCCATGGTTTGGTTCAGTCAAGTTATATAGATTGATAGATTGAATATATGGAATAACGGATTCATGGATTCGTGTTGAATTGTAATATTGTAGATTGTAGATTACAGATTGTACTTGAATCATATTCAAGTCAGATTATAATGAGACTCAAACTGAGTCAGACAATTAGAAAAATAAATTGAAGTCCCGATTGTTTTGATGTTATCGGTAACCGCTGCACATGGGCGGCAGGATTTGTGTCTTTTTCAAAGATGATTACCGTATTGATAACACCGTTGTTAAGTTGTCTACCTTAGATAGGCAAGCACCCATATCTCCGGCTCCCTGAGGCTCAAGAGATTGGTCCCGGTTAAACCTATGTTTACTAGGGTCCTAGGGTAATTTATAGAACTTGAGGGGGTTTTATGTAAAAATACTTTTATATACTTTTCAAAATACACCCCAAGTATTTATTATTCGTTTTTAGAGTTGTAATGAATGCAGATTTTATATTGTGATATTTCTAGTGAAAATATCCTAATTTCATAAATAAAGGTATTTATTTGTAATATTGATTTGTATGGAATTCATGGTATTTTAGTGTAAAATGATTCTTGTGACATTTTAAGAAAAAAATGGAATATTTATAATAATTCAAAATAGATATTTTTATGTTACATATATATATATTTATATGAAAATAATTTTAGTATATATATAATATTCTAGAAATCTCGTTTTCTTAAGATGTCGTATTTTAAATCTTTCGAGACCAAATGCTCCTTACGGAGGTCTGCATCTTGCACTACTAAGCCCGAGAATGTGCGATAATCCGCACCATCCCGAACGGGTTGTGGCGGCGCTTTGCAAAGATTTGTATAAATACTAATCATTAAGGAAAAACGGTTTTATTAATTATGGTATTTATTTATAAAGATGTCGATTTCCCGTATTCTATGTTCCCAAGAGTATTGTGCTATGTTGCATATGAGTGTGTGAGGAGGTAGGTCATTACCTCGTGATCTACTTAAAAGTATAGCAATGGTTTTGCTGGTTTAAATGTAGAAATGAACTATGTGGTATTTTAATGAAAAAATACGGTAAAATGGAAATAGCAATTACATTTGATATGAAACTTGATCAATGTGGTTGATTAGTGTTTAATAGTCAAAATGAATTGGTTTTAGCATAATTGTATTAAAGAAAAGGGAGGTTTTAGGAAGAAACCGAATCGGAAATCGGTTTTGTTCCGATTCCGTCGGGTTTTGTAATTCCGTATTTCTAGAAAAGAATAGAGATGATAGAATTGGGACTTACGGGTTGCAAACTAGACAAGAGGAAAGATGGAATGAACGTAACTTCCGGTGCGTCGTTTCGTCGCCGGGAGCTCCTAGAGTCGTCGTCGGAATTTCGTCGGCGCTTCGCCTCTTGCTCACTTCGATTGCACACTAGGTTTTCTAGAGAATTCTTGAAAGTTGGCTCAGAGGTTTGGGGTGAGCGGGTAGAGTGTAGGGTTGGTATTTATAGGGTTAGGCTAGAGTTAGGGTAGATGAAAAGTTAAATAATAAAAAATGTAATAAAATGTGATAAATTGTAAAAATGGAGTAAATAGGGCTTTATGACTTCTCTGGAACCGATCTGGGAAAAAGAAGTGTGCAGGGTGGTTCAGAATAGGAAAAGACACACATTGATAAAGGGGACTCGATGGTCCGGCCGAGTCCGGCCGATCCCGGCCGAGTCGAGGGGTCGGGGGGTAGCTGGTCGGTTGGGGTGCTCACTGGTATATTTAGTTTTGTGGGTGTACTGGGGTTTTTGTGAGAAATGCACGTGTAAACCTTTGGTATTCTAAAAATACAAAATAAAACCATATTAAAATAATGTGGGGTATGGGATTTGAACTCTGGTGGCTTGGTTCAGCAGTGCAAGGTATTACCAATGAGCCACAAGCTCCTTTTTGTAATTAAATTGCTGATTAATTACTTATGTCTTATGCTCAGGCAATAAATACCCCTTTATGGATTTTGAAAAAGAAATTTTGTAAAGAAAGTTGTATAGGAAAATCAAGGTTGTTACAATTTCTTCACAAGAAATTCCTTTTCCAAAAAGGTGGCATGCTGAGAAACGAAACACCTTTTGCTTCTGTAGAAGATATTCCCTCGCAAATGTTTGGGATATCCAACAAACTTATACAGATCTGACCTTGCCTCGAGCTTGTCCGGATTCTGCTTTTCAACATAGGCCGGAAAACCCCATATCTTAAGACATGCTCTCTTCCCATACCATATCTCATATGGAGTGGTAGACACTGATTTGGATGGAACCCCGTTCAATAGGAATGCAGCTTCTCAAGTGCATAACACCAAAAGGAAACAGGCAACTCAGCAGTACTCATCATAGAGCGCACCATACCTCATAGGGCGCGATACCTCCACCCCGATACACCGTTGTACTGTGGTGTACACGAAGGAGTAAGCTGAGAGAGAATCCCATTCTCTGTTTATAAAATCTACGAACTCCATGCCCAAGTATTCACCTCCTCGATCACATCGAAGGACTTAATACTTCTACCCGTCTGGTTCTTAACTTCAAGCTTATATTCCTTGAATTTCTCAAAAGTTTCAGACTTATATTTCAACAAGAACATATGTCCAAATCCTGAGAGATGATCAATGAATATAATGAAGTATGAAGAACCAACCTTGGACTTTATAGACATAGGACCGCATACATCATCATGTATCCGTCCCAAGAGTTCAGTAACTCTTTCTCTGTTTCCAGTAAACAAAGTATTGGTCATTTTATCTTTGGGACAAGACTGGCAAGTATCATAAGATGAAAATTCGAATAGATTCTTATATTCATCCTTATGTAACTTAGCTGGTCGTGTCGCATTGATATGATCTATTCTACAATGCCTCAAGAAGGATTCGTTCATTTCTGAACTACTTTTCTTGTTTGTGTTCTATATATTTTGAACTGTGGTTTGATTTAGAACGCATATGCTATTATATAACGTGCATGATCCAATCAACTCTTGATTCAGGAAAATGTTCATAATATTGTCCTCCAATACATAATTATATCCTTCTTTAATTTAATAAAGAAACTGATGTAATGTTGTATATCAGGTTCGGTATCTAATAACATTTGTTCAGAATCAATGTATTAATACAAGGTGATATTTGCCAACTGATTTGGCTGCAACACTTGCACTATTCTCTAACACTTAGAGATATATCACCCAATCCAGTTCTCTACCTCTCTGTAGCCCATGTAACAGATTACATATGTGGGATTCTAATCCGGTATCTCATACTTAGGACGTAAAGGACACTGAGAAACAGTTCTTGGTAATGAACATACCCGAAGAATATGCATCAACATGCTTAATCCTCGACCGGGTCACATGGAATCCAGATATTCCCCTATTTCCTGCTCGGACTTATAAAAATTTATAAGATAGAGCAGAACCAACGTTCCCTAACTCAGTATAATAAGGAGGTTTGGTTAATGCATCCATATTATTATCTTGATTAAGGCGTGACATGGTCGCTACCAGGAGAGAGAGAGAGAAGAAAACACTCTGCATGCGCTCTTGCAAGATTAGATTGCTTATTATTTTATCTAATCGGGATGGCTCCCACTGTTTTTATCAAATCTTCCTTCAAACCCTAAAAGGTAAGACTAGCCGGAATTAATTACACTTTACAATTTTGCCAATCTTTCGGCCAGGCCAGTGTCGGTACTTTGAGGGAGGTTCTCCGCGCTTTCGCACGGACCTAATTAAAATAAACCTCGTTTTCTCAGGGGCATAACCCCGTTAACACCTTTCTAGACACCTACTTGATCGGCTAATTGTAATGTGTAAAACTCTCTCAGGAGTAACTCTAACTCGCAGTGGGTATCGGGATCCAACTATCTCATAGAAGGTATGCAATCTCATTGCAAATTCCAACACTTAAAATTCCCGATAATATTCTTGCCCTAGCATGCTATGACCTTGATGAAAGCCAACAAAACATAGTCCGCTAGTCAAGTTCAATCAGTACGTTTCATGATTGAATTAAACCCACCCGCACGACCCTTGACGAAAGCCAACAAAGTCGTACGACTACCCTAATTCAATAGCATCATATTTTTAAGCAGATAAGAACTAATCAGCTACCGCACACTACGTCTTGACGAAATCCAACAAACGCAGCACGAATACTAAAACTACTTATCTGAAATGACGGAGGGCTACGACAGGTTTTTAAGAAAACCCTTTGTGTAATGAACTTGATATCGTTGTAGAATCGAGTGATTTTGAAAAATGAGTGTTTTTTAGGCTTTTACTAGTTATGCTAAAGAGGTCACTCCCGGTGAAGGGATCTCGGCTCTTTCCTTATCGAATAAGGTGCAGGGTATTTCATAAATACCACTATGCAAAGCAAAAACTATAGAAGCAATCAAAAGATAAACCAAGTGGGTTATAGCATCTGCTAGTTTCGCTAAAGAGGTCACTCCCGGTGAAGGGATCTTGGCTCTTTCCTTATCGAATAAGGTGTTAGATATTCTACAAGGAATACCGCTATGCAAAGCAAGAACTAGAGCTACCAGTTTTTAAAACAAGTTTCTACAATATTTTTAGGTTTCTTTTATTTCATTAATCTCATTAATGAAGTCCCATCAAATTAAGCTTCCTAAGCATCACAAAAGAAACGAAAGAATCAATATTTATTATATATCATATATATATAATATAAGCATTCATCTCAACATATCAAGTGATCACATCACAGAATATCAGCAGCGGAAGAACACATATGAAATATTGGATATACTAGGAATTCCGTATTTTAAATTAAGCCAGTATAAAATACGGATTCCACGAACGCGATGAATAGCCAAATCCGCATCCCTAGACCCTTACGAGAGCGGCAAGCAACCCTACCAATTCAAGAGTTAGGAGACCCGGTCTCGACTCCTCGAGATAGTCTCCCACTGGACCCTAGAACCCGGCTACTTGTGCTCCCCTCCTTGGGTCTATCCTAATGCGGAAAAGTAAATAATATACATCAATAGTGACATCATCCTCAACCCGGAAGTTCCCCAATAAAAGAATATTACATACAAGTTTTTACATGAATAAAAATGAAAAACTCTCTTCTCACATAAAAACCCCCGACTATTCAAATACGACGATCCAATATAACATATCACAGCAACACATAATCATTACATGTCATCAACGTAAGTAAATATGTGTATCCCAATTGTCGTTGACATATAGCAACGAAACCAGTGATACACCACATATTACACTTACGGTCGCAGAAAAGAAAGTGAAAAACTACAACAATTGGAATCCGCAACCACCTTAGACATCATAAACCTAATGTATCACATACTTTGGATTTCATGCCTAACCAAATGAATTCCTTAGACATCGCATTCCTAACAATTATAAACCCCGCATTTTAGTCTCGATATTGAAAAAACTTTCTAATAACCTGTCGGGTAATTCAACAAGATTCCCGATAACCTGATTGAATGCTCGTCGGAAACTTTAGTAGACGGCCGCACCCCCGATATCGTCGAAGAAGTGCACTTAGGCGGAACACCGCGACCGCGAGCACCCAAACGGATGCTTTTGGCGACGGGGTTCTCCTACGGTCACTTGGTCGGGTCTATGAGGCCTGGCTCTCTAGTAAGGTTATTCGGCGATTATCCGCGTACACTACGTAATTGCGACGGATTTTTGATCCTCATCAAAATTCCGTGGCAACCGATCAAATGAGACTAACTTTATAGATTTATGAAATTCAAATTAGTTATCTCATAACTAAATAATGCGGATTCCAAATATTGTATCACAATCACAGATACCTAGACGATATCAAACTTTTCGATCGAATCAACGAATTTCCAAAATTTCCCAGAGAGCTCAACACTTGAGCAGTGTTAGAAATACTCAGAACCACACCACAGTACCCATGGACCAACAGCTAAATGCCCGTCCCAAGCCTCTTAAGTGGCGCCGTGGAACCGTCGCCAAAACCATGTTTTGGCCGCGGTTCCGCGGTCACTTAGACGAGTTAGGGACTCTTTCTTCAGGTGGGTCCATGTAGCTACCTACATGATTTTTAGAGTATTTTTAACATGAAAAATTCCAACTTTTGGAAAAATTTCCAGAGAAGGGTAAATTTCGGATATTCGGAGTTCGTTCGAACTTCTAACTTTACCTAGACAACGCCTAATGCTCTAGCTTGGCTCTGATACCACTGATGGGTTCTATAGCACCCTAACAAGGTTTTTTGGGGCATCAAGTATACAATTTTAAAAAACCTAGAGAGCTATGCAATCCATGCTAAGGATCTAACTAGAAAATTAAGAGTTAAGCTAGCATGTAATCAAACATTACAGTAAGTAAATGAGAAATACAGTCTTTGTAGACCGGTTCTTCACTTCTAAAACTCCATGCAGTAGTCCCTTCGCTCCAAGTAGTGAACTCCTAAACACTAGTAAGGGTTCATATAAAGAAATGAACAAGCTTACTCGAAGTCTTCGAGGCCGAAGATGATCTACGTCGAGAAGACTCAAGCTCATGCTACCTCTTCACTAATTATAGATTAGTGAAGCAAACACCCAAAACTAAATGGCTAATATAGTAGAGGATGATGAATTAGAAAATGCGCTCACTTTAGATTAATTTTTCTCACAATATTTCATCACCTTTTCAAAAGCTAGAAAGCTTTTCCATGAGGAAGAAGAAGATGAAGTGGAGATGAGAAATGAAACTCATGAGGTGAGAATAGCAACCATGGGTGAGTTAGTGTCATACTCTAACTCATGTAGAGAATAAACCATGGCTAATCAATAATGGTTAGGTTAATACATATCTACAAGTAAAACAAAATTAGTGGACTTGGTCAATGGTTCCACAAGCTTCTACAAGCTTCAACCATGTGACTAATTTCCATCTAATTTGGTTTACTTTAAATAAATAAAAACCTTATATTATATTAAGTATGGTGTGAGTCTCATACACCCATGTTGCATGTGGCATCAAGCATGACACAAAATAGTGTACATTAATATATATCACATATATACTAAGTGTACACTTATGAGAAAAAGAAATGTTTAAGTGAGCTAATATTTGTTAATGCAAATTAATATATCACATATATAATTATACATTAAATTATCAAATCAACACTTGATTTAATAATCCGGCTATATCACATACAACCGACTAATATCATAATGTAACAACTTATCGAATCAACACTTGATCCGATAACCGGGCTATATCATATATAACCGACCGATATCACATATCGCGAGAATAGAATACGGTATCACATACTCGTATTAATCTCGGTCCCGCACATATCACATATGTGCTCCTACTTCGTTTCGCATGAACTAGGAAACCTCTGTGTAGGACTCTAAAGACTCGTCAATACGCCAGCAGTAGGTGCTGATCATATCAGTCACCCACAAGCCGCAAGCGGTCTGCTAAACGTAACGGCCACCCGAGTATTGAGCGATAAGAAGATCAACAAGCAAGCCTGCTCATACTCCTGCGAATCCAATCAGTACCATTACCGTGCAGTCCAGACTCTTTATCAGATATGTCGCATATCTCAGCCTGAGGGGGGTAAAACGTCAGACCCCAATAGCCTGATAAGTCATGCCGATGCAAGATCCATAACGGTTCGAGAAACTACTGATAACACTTACCAGTAAATCTCAGCAACCCTGGTCAGGGATTTCCTGTTATGGCCAATCGAGCATATCACAACATCAACTCCCATTACCGGGAGAGACGAATTCCCTCCTATCGCTCATTGCCTCCATATGACTCGGAACTGTACCTAAAAACCACCGTTTTGCACGATCTCTTGACCGTGGTATGGTGGAAATTAAAGCACAGTGGGAATCACACAAGACTCTATGACGATCTCGGGTCGACAGACTAACCTGTACTAGTGTCACCAGAGGACTGCTATCTGACGATAGGTATAATACCATCTAGGAGTTCTCGGCGAGTCTGTTCAGTGTACCCAGTCTCTACTGAGCACCCGTATACCTTATCTGATGTCAAACACCAATGGATATCGGATCATCCATCGCCCATCATATGGGTCAAGAAGCGTATACGCTAGTCTACTCTGGAGTCTCGATGCTCCCACGACTAGAAACAATTGAAGGATGTACATATCGACTACCCTGTCCCCACTAGTATGATCTGCATCATAATTCTTCTAGTCAAGTACTCATCCTAAGGGCTTTATCAACATGTAATAGAGAGACAATAAGTGTACATGTTAAGATAAAGTGCAACCAGATAGCATACTATCATGTCGAGCAAGAAAGTCCTCCCTATATATGTCCAAGCATCTACTACAGTATACATCACATGTACAGTAATGGCCTCTAGGGCATACATATAACTAATAGATGCCTCTTCTTATTGACGGACCAAACTCACCGAGAAATAATATCGATGTCTATCTCCGACCTCTGATCGATGAGTTAAAATCTTTTTTCATTAATGGTGTAGAGACTTAGGATGAAAACACAGACACAACCTTCACAATCCGTGCGGTTTTAATATGGACAATTAATGACTTTCCTGCGTATGGAATTCTATTAGGTTGGTCCGTACATGGTCACAAAGTATACCCTTATTGCCATCAATATACAAAATCGAAATGGTTGAATTTTAGCAGAAATGTTTGTTATTGCGGTTATCGGCGTTTCCTGCCACTAGACCATCCCTACAGGTTAGACGCTGCTCACTTTAATAGTCATCGGGAGCTTCTTAGACCTCCAGCCTCATTGTTCGGAGAGAACGTGACTGCTCGGTGGGATGGTTACAATAATGTGACTTTCGGGATAGATCCGGCAAAACAGGTCAAACCACCCTACTGGAACAAGTTAAGCATTTTCTACGAGCTTCCGTACCGGTCAACAAATTTAATGCGTCATTGTCTGGACGTCATGCACATAGAGAAGAGAGAATCTGAGCACGTACTCAACTTGCATCTTTGTAAAAACGGAAAATCGAAAGACAACCTCCGTGCTTGGATGGATCTTCAGGATTAGGAAATTAGAAGTGAATTGCATCATAAACTGATAGCGGGTAAACCGGGAAAGTTTGTACTTCCCAATGCTACATATCATATGTCACAACCGGAGAAGAAAAGGTTCCTGTAGGTGTTGCATGATTAGAAAGTTTCTACAGGTTTCTCAGGATTATTTAGCAAGAAGATAAAAATTGTGAAAGGTAAGATCGATGGGCTGAAAAGTCATGATCACCATGTTATTATGGAGCACTTTCTCCCATTATCCCTCAGGACTTTCCTTCCCAAATTGGTTTGTTTAGTAATCAATGACCTTTATTGCTTTTTTAGAGAATTGTGTGCTAAAACCCTGGATGTTGTGACGCTGGAGAATCTAGAAAATTCTATTTCATTGATAGTTTGCAAGCTTGAGCGTATTTTCCCACCGTCATTCTTCGATATCATAATACACCTAACGGTTCACCTTGCAACCGAGGCTAAGTTAGCCGGATCGGTACAATATCGATGGATGTATCCCATCGAAAAGTACGTGGAATTTTTTGTTTCACGAAATTTGTAAAATTATTGTTGTCCTATATGCCCGTATTTATTTATTTAACATATTTTTCTTTAGGTACCTCTACACTCTAAAAAATTATATACGCAATAGAAATTGACCAGAGGGTTCTATCATACAAGGTTATTTTCTAGATGAAGTAACCATATTTTGTTCCCGCTATCTGGACGAGAACATTGAAACGAAGCTTATCCGGCCTCGGAGAATTCAGGACGAGCCATATGGTAAAACGTCCTATAAGAGAGTAGACACTATATTTATCAACAAGATATATCGGTTTATCCTCCTCAATAGCGTATGTCTTGAAGAAATTAGAGAGTAAGTTTTTTTGGATTAATTGTTATATTTGTGTTTGTGTGTGTATGAAATAATATAATATTAATGTCATAATTTATTGTTGAGAACATAATTCATATTAATAAGGTACGTGAGGTACATCCTGATTAGAATGATGAATAATTGGAAAAATATCATCTGGATAATTTTTGCGATTGGGTTGCAGATCATGTAAATTGTTCGAATAACATGTTATTTCTACCAGTCTTAATCTAAACTTATATCGTTATGTATTTACCGTAAAATTTATTTTGTCAGATCCACAATCCGAATTTGTTTGCATCATTAGAGAGAGATTCAAGATATTTAGCTCAGTTTCCTAATATGGAGGTTGCATATTGTAACACCTTGAAATTTGTTTAGATTAATTTTGCGTTAATTAGCGATAATGCGTGTTTTTCATAAAACCTTGTTAATAATTATTTTCCACATAAACTGGAATAAATCTATTTTAATTGTGAAAATGTGTAAATATATATGAAATTGTGTATTATTAATTAAAATTTAATTTATTGTTCACATATTATCAAAATTCCTTAACTTTTATTTTTCTAATCCAAATTTTAGGGTAGCATGCACAACCCTAATCACCTAGGTTAAGTTATAACTTGTTTTCACTTTTAAATTCCCTCATAGTTTTATTTCCTTTTTAATTCAAAGCAAAACAAAACAAATAAAGATAAATAAGCAAAAGAAAAGAAATGGGAAGCATGGGGGGTGTTATTAAATGAGGTATGGGCTTTGACTTTCATACACACACTCTCTCTCTCCCTCTCATTCCAGCAGCAGCAGCAGCAGCAAGCAGCAGCCCCTCTCTTCTTCTTCTTCCTCTTCCGTTTCTTCTTCTTCTTCCTCCATTATAGCACAATCTCCTTACCAAAAATCCATCTTTTCTTCATTAAACCCTTGCTAAACACTCCAAATCACTTCCTTGCTGGTTCTTGAGGCAAGGACATCAATTTTAAGCCACCACTAGACCATATTGAGGTATAAAGCTTACCATGCTTGTCTTTTTGCTAAAATTTTTGTTATTTAACTTAATTGTGTGCTTAAGTAGGGTTTTAATGCTAATTAGATGGGTTAAGTGCAGATTAAGTCATGTTAAGTTTGTTATGGCTTGATTAGCTTAAATAGGTGTTATTTTTGTCGTTCAATCCAAGTCCTTGCATCTGGTTACACTAAAACCCCGTATTGTATTATATTAGTGTTAATTAGTGTTTTAGTTAAGAATTTATGTTAGTTTTGGGATCTGCTTTCAACCCTGTTGCTTCAGGCAAAAGTTGCTTTCACTGGAGCTTAGTTACTGGACTTAGATCACACACACAAAGCACGGGACCCACCCTCCCCTCTTTAGCCGCAAATTTATATATTCTGGCAGCAAATTACGGCCAGATGGTGGAGCTGGGTGTCGGGGTTTCGTGGTTAGGTGTCTGCTTCATATTGAAGATCTTTGGTGTATGCAACTTTTTCTATTTCAGCTCGTATCAAAATTTGGAACCAATTACCTTATTTTGAATACTTTTAAACTTGCGCGACACGTATGTTATGAGTTTGGGTTTGGGGTTTTCTGCGTGTCATGGCATGTCAGGGTGGTTTCAGACGGATGCACACACGTTTTGGTGTTCGAGTGCACATGCGTTTAGCTTGCGACGCTAGATTCTCGTTTGATCTTGATATCGCGTTTTTGCAGAATTTTGCCTTATGTGTGTTACTTGTGTAAATTCTAGGATCGCAGGCGGGGACTTCGGACGCCATGAAGAGGGTAAGCAGGTGGTCGGATATACTTAGCTCGAGATCACCAGTGAGTAGATTTAACATCTACGGGAAAATTGCCCGTATGGCGTTATGTGTCAGGGCTTGATAGGATATTGTAGCCGCATATTCATATTCGTATATGTTAATTTTGCATAAACATCATTACATGCCATTATATTGTTCTACTCGATTAGTACCTAGTAGACACTGCACTATTATTGACGGTTCATGTGCACGAGCACTAATTTACATACTACACCCACACCGTCGGTAATTGCCATGACACGCCTATACACATATACAGTGTTTTATTGTCATCGACATTGGCGCATGAATTATTGTTCAGTTGTGCATCCATACTTGCGTACGTACATATTGTACATCTATACTTGCGCACATACCCACTTGCACACCCATGCTGTGTATATACCTTTGTAAATCCAGACCTACATACATACACATTTGCACATATATAGATGATGCTGGCTTTAATTTGGAGAATTGGGGACCGCATGATATATTTTCAAAACTGGATCCATTTAAAGGAGCGGTTTTCCCTTTATGGTCATAGTACGATTTTATGTTGTATACATCATATTGTATAGATTTACGCATTGAGATATGGATTTCATGTGATTTCTGGATTTGAGAACCGTGGTGTTATTTCAAGAAATTATGCATTGTCTTAAAAACTCGGTTTCTCTTGATATGATATTTCAGTGCGTCCACCATGAGTTTTCTCGGTTCTGAGACGTGTGACATGTGAAACCCAATTCGAGGAGTGGACGATCCGTTTGCGAGTTCATGGTGGACCCGGTATGGTTCCCCGGGGTGAGAAATGTTTTTCGTGGAGTAGACGATGAGCCTGACAGGGTGGCTAGTACCTACCGGTGATTTGGTTGGACCTGGCGGTTATCCGGAGGATACCGACCGGAGTCGAGAGATGGATAGAGACCGACCGTATTGCCGGAGCCCGTGGGCCGATCCGGACTGACGGAGCCCGTGGGCCGATCCGGACTGACGGAGCCCGATATATGAGGATTTGCATGTCGATGCTGGACACGAGTATTTCATGATGTTTTCGAGTGCCGATGTTGGGTACTCAGGTTCCATGAGATTTACAGGATATGAGGGCCGATTTGTATGACGGCGCCTGAGTTATTGGGATTTTGCGGTGCATTTGATGGACACCGGGTTTTTTTTCCACGTTGATGATTTGTATTGTTGATATGTTTTCCCATGCTCAGCACTCATTTATATGCATTGCATCATGTATTTTAGTACCTGATAGAGTACCTCGCATGATTATTGCATACTCAGATTACCATATTGATGTTATCCGATTGCACATGTTTGAGTATCGCAGTACGTGCATACCTATGATTACCTATTTATGTTAATTACTATTCACGAGTTGGCAACTCACCCCCGTTATGCCACAGTGTTTTGCAGGTTGACTCTCAGAGTAGTTGCGGCAGGGCTACATCATTGTATCTTTTTGCTACGGATACCGCTACAGTTGGCGTGTGAGCCGTTTTGCTTATAGGTGGGTTTTGCGGTTGTCCGTTTACATTTCAGTGTACACCTTATTGTATCCAGTACTCTCCATCTACCATTTGTGTATTGACTTAGAGATTAGTTGTGAGGACGATATTGTATATTATTTTGTGACTCTCGATGTCGAGCTCGTGTGAGCCAACTTTATTTTGCAGTTTTATCTTTTATGTTGTTCTTCGCCTATATTGTTCATTTCTTCGCTACGACGTCGTATATTACTCTTGTGGTGGTTGTTTCCGCCGTTGGGCGTGATTGCTCCCGTTTGGGGATGCTTTATTTATATCATGTATTGTTTTACCTGTATCTTATGCTGTACCCGTTTCGGGGCTAGTTTTTACAAAGGAGGTGCTGCCGAATTTTTTTAAGAAAATAACTTTAAAGATTTTTACTTGAAATTTCTAAATGTTCTTAACAAATGTATTCATCAATTACTACTTTATGGTTTAGATTTCTGGGTTTTTCGGCTTACTAAAATTGCGTTACGCCTGTAGACTTTACGTTGTTTAAGTGCCGGTCGCGTGCCGAATTCTGGGTCGTGACAAAGTTGGTATCAGGGCGTAGGTTTTACCTTTGGAGTGTAGGATGATCTTGGTATGATGGAGTAGGTAGATTAAGCAGGGTGACGTAGCGTGTGTATATTCCGCGGCATACTTACGACACGGTACTCCGCCTAAGTGACCTTAGGACTTATTGATTGAAATTCTTTCGTAGTTATATGCATTCTTGTGATTCGATTTCCGTGTTCTTATCGAATCCTGTTTTATTTTCCAGCCATTATGCCGCCGAAGACTACGAGGGCACAGAGTGCGGTCGCGATAGCCGAGATCAGAGTTACTCGTCTGAGACGAGGACTGACCCGGGCGGTACGCTAGTTGTACCGGAGCAGATTGACCCCCTTCGAAAGACTATATTACTATGCTAGGGGCCGGTATGCAGGATTTGTGCCAGATGATGGGGTCGTTAGTTGAGGCCATTCGAGCGTAGAGACAGGAGGTTGTTCCCCCTGTTACGGGGACTGCGATGGTACCTACGGTTCAGGCAGTTGCAGCTGCAGCTACGGAGGTGATCACAGTATCATTATCTCAGTTTATAAGGCTGAAGCCTCCGGTCTTCACAGGCACCGATGCAGCCGAGGATCCGCAGTCTTTCATCGATCGGATGGCCAGGATATGTCGTTCGCTGAGGTACTCCGACGCGAGATGGGTGGAGTTCGCGAGATTTCGTTTGGAAGGTCTTGCGCAGAAGTGGTGCGAGTCTGTAGAGAAGAGTAGAGCCGCAGGTCTTTCTCCTATGACCTGGACTGAGTTCGTGACGGTGTTTCTTACCCGTTTCCTCCCACAGAGTGTCAAGGATTCTCGAGCGCACAGGTTTGAGTCATTACGCCAGACTCCGGATTTGACGGTGACGGAGTATGATGTGCTGTTTACCGAGCTATCTATGTATGCCCCGTATTTGATAGCTACTGAGAAGATGCGATTCAAGAGGTTTGTACGAGGTTTGCTCACCCATTTGTTCCTCGCTATCAGCGCCCAGCATTGTGATACATATGCAGCAGCAGTGGATGCAGCCTTATTAGTCAAGGAGCGTCTTTCCGAGGCGTCGGTCGTTCCGGAACCAAAGAGGGTTCGTACGGGTATATCATCATGGAGACATATGTTTTGACACCGCGAAAGATTTCGTTCAGGCACGGGGAGTAGCAGAGACTCGGGACGAGGCCAGTTGTTCAGCTTTTATCCCCGGGAGGGTCAGCAGTTGTCGCATGGGTGCTTTAGGTGTGTCAGTCTACTTCACCTTGTTAGAGATTGTCCTGAGATACACCGGAGGGAGGCAGCAGTTTCACAGGTTACCTTACCACCTTCTTCACCTCAGAGAGCGTTGCTTTTTGCACCTGTTGTTGCTCTGCGTCAGACTTATGCACAGAGAGGTCGTGGTCGCGGAGGGTTCGTTCAGAGAGGACGAGGTGACCGAGGCGGAGGGCAGCCAGTTGCCGGTAGAGGACAGCCAATCACAGGTAGGGGCAGGCACGGGTGTTTGCTTTGACTCATCAGGACACGCAGGCGTCCAATACAGTGGTTTCAGGTACCCTATCAGTATGTTCTTTTGATGTACACGTGTTGTTTGATCCGGGGTCTACACACTCGTATGTTTCTACACACTTCGTGCTGAGATTAGGCAGAGAGTCGTGTTTGCTAGACCAGCCGCTCGTTGTGACTACTCCTGTTGGTGAGTCGTTTATTGCGAGGTACGTGTTTCGGTCGTGTGTTGTCCGTATTGGTGAGAGAGAGTTGCTTGTCGACTTGATCCTTCTTGATATGTTGGACTTCGACGTTCTCTTGGGCATGGACTGGTTAGTTACGTACTATGCGTCTGTGGACTGCCGCGAGAAGACAGTTAGCTTTTGTTTTCCAGACGAGTCGGTTTTTGTTGTGCAGGGGGACCATGATGCCTCCCCTCACAGTTTGATTTCGTCTCTTCACGCTGGACAGCTCTTGAGGAAGGGATGTCAGGGATTCCTAGCATATGTTTGTGATACTAGAGCTGCAGAGGTCCCGTTTGACCAGGTCCCGATTGTTAGTGAGTTCCCTGATGTTTTCCCTGACGAGCTGCCTGGGCTACCGCCTGAGCACGATATTGTGTTTTGTATCGATCTGATTCCAGGCACGGGGCCTATTTCTATACGGCCTTATCGGATGGCCCCGGCGGAGCTTAGAGAGTTGAAGGGTCAGTTGCAGGATTTGGTAGATAAGGGGCTTATTCGACCGAGTGTATCTCCTTGGGGTGCTCCTGTTCTGTTTGTCAAAAAGAAGGACGGCAGTTTGCGTTTGTGCATTGATTACCGTCAGCTGAACTGGGTGACAGTGCAGAACAGATATCCCTTACCACGTATCGATGATTTGTTCGACCAGCTTCAGGGTGCGGGGCACTTCTCGAAGATTGACTTGCGATCAGGCTACCATCAGTTGCGGGTTCGGCAGAAGGATATTCCAAGGACGGCTTTTCGCACACGTTACGGACACTACGAGTTTTTGGTGATGTCGTTCGGACTCACCAATGCCCCAGCAGCATTTATGGACTTGATGAACCGCATTTTCAGGCCGTATTTTGATCATTTCATCATCGTGTTCCTTGACGACATCCTAGTTTATTCCCGGAGAGGAGTATGAGCAGCACTTGCGGATCACATTGTAGACTTTGAGAGAGCACCAGCTGTTCGTGAAATTTTCCAATTGCGCATTTTGGCTTGACAGCGTTGATTTCTTGGGTCACGTGATTACGAGAGATGGCATACTAGTGGACCCGAAGAAGATCGAGGCCGTTCAGCATTGGCCCAGACCAGCATCAGTTACAGAGATCCACAGCTTTTTAGGCCTGGCCGGCTACTACCGACGATTTGTTTAGGACTTCTCCCGCATTGCTGCACCGTTGACCGGGTTGACCCGGAAGGGAGTGATCGGATCGTCTGTCGACCTGAGAACGTCATTTATCTCGTGTGAGTTCCCATTGTGCTTTGATTACTATCCTACCACGGCTCAAAGGAGTCGTGCAAACAAATTTTAGTTGGGTACAGTCCCGAGCCACATGGAGGCAGTGATCGGATCGTCGGGGATTCATCTCTCCCGGTATTAGGGGTTGATGTCGCGTTGTACACGGGTGGCCATCACCAGAAATCCATGGCCATGGTGGACGAGAATTAGCGATCCAGGATCGATAGTTTCTTCGGTGCTGATTGGTTTCATGCCGACACTAAATGTCGCATTGTTAGGGGTCTGACTTTATCCACCCCCTAGACTCGATATACGATACTCTTAGACGAATAGACCGGACTGTACGGATATTGTCACTGTCAGGATCAGTAAGGGTTCAGGATGAGTTTGCTCGCCGGCCTCCCTTTCGCTCAATACCTGGGTAGCCGTTACGTACATCTAGTGCCGCTGACGTGCTTGTGGTTAAACCCACTGTCGGCGTATTGACGAGTCTTTAGAGTCCCATACAGAGAGTTTTCACGGTTCATGCGATATGGTGTAGATGACATATGTTGGTACATACAAGTGTCCGATTAAATATGCGCACATGCTGCACAGACTTTAATCGGACGGTTGATAATACTAGCGGGTTAAGATTAAGACGGATTATTAAATCAGGTTTTGATTTAATAATTTATATATATGTATTTATATATATGTATTCTAGTATTATTGTTCACTATTCATTCTGTCACGCCCCGCTTCCCAGAGTACGCTAGATTGGGCACGTGACATAGCCAACCATGCTACCTGTGGGTAGGAAGTATCCATTCACAGTCACATTACGGCTGTAGAGATATCAAGAACAAGATAAAACTATCTAAAAACATGTCCATAATCCAGAATAACAGGAGTCAATGATAAATGAATGCTGAAGCAAATGATCCAATACAATAACTGAAAAATAAGTCCCATAATGCGGGCTCAAATCTGGAAATAAATGCAGGAAATAAAACTAACCACTACAGGACTCACAACTCAGCCTGCTGGCTGAAGTACTCCTGCTCGGACTGCGACAGTGGTACAAAATCTGGGCCATGCAAAACGCAGACGTCAGCGCGTCATGTCAACCAGTAATATAATATGAAAATGTAACAGGCAATGCAAAATAAGCATGAATAAAGCAATAATGTGAAACAAGCAGTACATGGTAATGTGCAGTGGGTAACTAAACTGTTCTATCAGGTTTTCTATTCTAAAGTCTTTAAAATCAAATTGAGTAATCCTCCATGTAACTCAAAGGATATGTCCCGTTACCCCCCGGGACCACGGATCAGGAATATGTGAACCAATAGTGGTTCTGTCCCGTTACCCCCCGGGACCACGGATCAGGAAAATGTAAGAGTCACGAATGGCTCTGTCCCGTTACCCCCCGGGACCACGGATCAAGAAAATGTAAGAGTCACGAATGGCTCTGTCCCGTTACCTCCCGGGACCATGGATCAAGTAATACCCTTTTAAGTTACACTTTAGTTTACACTTTTGATTTCCCCATACCCCCAAGTTATATATGTCAGGTCAGGTATTCAGTAATCAAGAACTAATGCCAACACAGGATCAGGTAAAAGCAGGTTTATCTGGATAGACAACAGGAACGGTCCATGAGGACTACATGTCAGGTTTGTTGGCATTAGGCACGAGATCAGGTAACAGGTCAGGTCATGGTACATCAGGTCAAGCCAGGTAATATATAAAGGTGTCATGTCATGTCAAGAGTGTACGGTACCATGTCATGTTAAGTAGGAAGTGTAACAGGTCATGTCAGGAAGCACAAGATGTCATGTGGGTGCTCATAATCAAACTAACATAAGCATGTGTATAAATAAACAAGCATGAGTACTATCAGAACAATAAACTGGAACATGTAATATGATATGCAAATAAATATAATTTCAAGGATATGGATGCACAGTTATCGATTAGGGTTACATTTATAGTTCCAATATTAATTAGGATGCAATTTATTAAACATGGAGTGTTAATATCACATTATTATGTAGTAATGTGATCTATGGATACAATTATATGTATCTTAAATGCGATGGATGCTAACGGGTATCCGAAAGTTATAAAACTATAAAATGGTAATGTGGGATGTACAACTAAGCAATATGTGATATAAATATTGATATAATAATATTAATATGGGACGAACAAAGGAACCACACGGGTCGGGATACCTCGCTGGAACGTCGAGAAGCGTCACCGGCACGACGGAATTCCGGCAACAAAAGAACAGTTAAAAAAATGAGAAACGAGACATGAAGCAAGAAGAGAAAGAATGATAAAGAGAAGTACGAGAGAATATATGTGAGAGAGAGAGAGAAAAAGTGGAGAGAGAGAGAGAGAGGGAGAGAGAGAAAGTGGAGAGATAGAGAGAGCTGCAGGTGGGGGCCCACGGAATTAAAAGGAACGCGATTGGCTAAAGGGGAATCGTTAGTTAGGAATAAATATTAATTAAAGATTCAAAACATTTTAAGGAACAGTAGGATATATATATCGGTTAATTTAAAGATTTAAAAGATATGTAATGAACAGTAAGATATCAGGTTAGTTAGAAAAATATATGCGATGGTTTTAATAATATTAAAATTTGGGATTTTGGCGCCAAATAAAACATTTCCAAATCGCGCCCGGGTCGAGTCCAAAAATTTGAAATTGAAATAATAGGATTTTAAGCGAGATCTAAATTTTAAAATTAAATGTTTTATGATTAAAAGCATACCCCCAAAACGGACACACGTACGTGCACGTAGCCATCCAAACTCGCCCGTTTCACTGAACGGGACGAGAACACAATGCACGGACGCTACCACGAGACTAGGGGTGTCAAGTAGGCCAAGATGAATATTTTCAATTTTATTTTAGATACCAAAATTTGTTATATGTAGAAATGACTTTGCCGGGTAAATTTTACAGTAAGCAACAAACAAGCAAGTTAAATAAAATGAGTACCACATTATGCTCAAACAGTAACCGAAAATAGTAGCATTGGGCTCGGGTGTTACACATTCTCTCTTAGCTATTCGTATTTTTGTACGAATACGCGTATATGTGTTTCGATACGTGTACCGGGAAGCATTCCGTATTTATACGGAATGGCTTCTAGAAGATGGCCACCTCATTATTGGATTTTCTTTTTACAAAATCAAATAAGGAAATGAGGTGGAGGGGTGAGTTGGCATGAGCATGTGTTTGGACATGTAGAGAGGCATGGGTCTTAATTGTTTATTGGAAAATTATGAATGTGATATTTTTTTTTTGGTTGCATGAGAGAGGGGGGGGGGGCAGCCACTTGAGGAGAGGCTTGGCTCATTTTGTTTTCAACACTTGCTTTTTCTCCACTTGCTCATTCACACAAAAGACTTAGCACACTTTCTTGAGTTGCTCATGCCATATGTTTCCTCACCTCTTTCTTCATCTTCTATGGTTGCTCATTGAGCAAATGTGATGAGAGAAAATTATAGTGACACATTCCTACACCTCCACTCTCCATTGCTAGCAACCTTGGAGCATCGGTTGTATCGCTCGACGAGGCTGAAGCTTACGCCGTTTTCCTCAGGTGGATCATCGTAGATGGAGGAAGACCGGCAATCAAACTCGATCACGGAGCCACTAGGAGCTTGGGGATGATGGTTGAAGACCGAAGGACACGGATCAACTCGGTATAACCATCTAACTTCTTATATATAGCTTGCTAGTTTAGGGTTTAAGGTAGACCCGGGCATCGGGTAATGGTAGCGCCAGTTTAGTAAATTTTTGTTCCGCATTTGGCCACGGTTTGATGGCCGGGGCACTGCCGTGACCCAACATGGTATTAGAGCCAACCCGTAAACCCCTTACGAGCTTGTTTAGACAATGTTAAAGTATCGAAATCGAAACAACCCCATAACAGTGCACTGCTGATTTTAGTCTCTGTCGATTTTCAATGTCTTCAAAAAAAATTTTTAGCAACTGCAAAAGACTATTTGTATGACTACAAGAGCACATACCAAATACGAACCAATTCCACCTATTTTGGGCCGAGCACATTGCCACATTTTCCGAGCTGGCCGGCCATTCTAGGGAATTAGGAGTTCATATTTTGTGTGTGGTCTGGTCTCTGGAATATTGGTTCAGTGGTATTGCTAGTTTTGCCCAGTTTGGGTATAGTGTTGTCCTTTGTTCAGGGGCAATTCGGGGTGTTTCGAAGTCGATAATTTAGTACTGTTTAAATATCTATCAGTACATACAGTACTATCTGCGACCGTGAATGTCATTAGATCGGTACAACTTGTCTAATTGCTATAGTTCTTTTAGACGGCTTTGCGAACGTGACATTCACGTTGATGTTCTGTATTGTGCTGTGTTGTGGTTGGATCGTCGTGATGGATAGCTATGGTGCAATGGTAGTATAGTTTAGTCTCATTTGTACATTTGATATTGCGGGACGAGCGTCCGACATGTGGACAGCCGTCACTGCCAGTTTGTATATTATTTATTTGGGGCACGACCGGGTTGAGGTCGATGTCTCCCTTGTACATATTATTTTCTTTTCTGTACTAGGATTACCCCGCGGTGGAGTGCACGAATAGCCGGGTTCTAGAGGGCGACGGGTCCGCATCTCATGGCGTTGAGACGGAGGGGACCTTACTCTAGAATTGGCGGGCTATTCGCTGCACTCGTAGGGGGTATAGGTACCCACGGAGGGGTGCCCAAGTTACCGGATTCCGTGAAGTGCTGGGTGACCCATTCACGTTGATGAAGGGGGTTGCCTCACTTCTAGTTTTGGCGGGTAACTTGCTACGCTCATAGGGGTCTATGTTTCATTGCACAGGCTATCCACACGACAGGGAACGTCGGGTCTCATTTGCGGCTCAAGTGAAACCCGGGGCTCCAGGATTATCCACCATTCCGTGTTGCTTCTGTGATGTTGCTTTATATCATGCCTGGGACGATTGTTATATATATATATATTTATATATGTACTAGTAGATATTGTATATGTTTTGCACCCGCGCTAGCCCAGTCCCCGCTCTGTCGTTAGTTAAGTAACCTAACGGGAGATGACGGGACCTAGTGGCGAATGTGTATGTCATATACGTACATTTTATTTTCGTTCTTTTCTGGTGTGATTAATTGATGGGATTGCATTGATTTTGATCAATGCAAGAATAAAACAAACCTATATATGATGTTGTTTGAACCAAGTTTTTAAAAACTGACATTACAGACGTCCTCTTTTTCTTTGCACAGTGGTGTTCGATTGGGAATATCTTGCACCTCGATGAGGCAAGGGCCGAGATCCCTTCATCGGAAGTGACCCCTTGAGTAAAAGTTTGCGTCAACGTAATAACTTCACTATAGTCGTTTCCTTTTGGTTTGCATCGTGGTATTCAGTTTAGAATATCCTGCACCTCATTCGACGAGGAAAGAGCCGAGATCCCTTCACCGGGAGTGACCTCTTTAGCAAAAGTTGTCTACTATACTTTTGTAAAATCACTTGGATTCCTTCAACGATATCAAGTTCATTACGTTAAAGGTTTTTTTCCAAAAACCAGCCATAGCCCTCCGTCATTTCGGATAAGTAGCACATAGTATTCGTGCGGTGTTTGTTGGCCAAAGTCAAGGCATCGTGTGCGGTAGCTGTGTGTTTCTTGTCCGTTGCATGGATATGCATTGGTTTAGGACAGCCGTACCACTTTGTTGGTTAAAGTCAAGGGTGTGTGTGTGTGGGTCTAAATATATTAGGACAATGATGGGTAGAACTTGACTTGCGAGTTATGATTTGTTGGCCAATGTCCAGGTCATAAACCGCTTGGGGTAAAAATCAAATCGGGAGTTTCAAACATACAGGAAACCTGCCAGGCTTGCGCATACCTTCTGGAGTGCGGTAACTTAAGTGGCTTCCATCAAGTTATCATGCGATGATAGTTGGATCCTGATTCCCACTGATGAGTATGATTACTCCTCGGGTGATTCCGACTAATTCTCCTTTTGGGTTTGGAGGAGAATTCGAGGAAACAGTGGGAGCCATCCTAATTAGATAAAGTGATTAACCATTCTGATCTAGGTTAGAGTACACGCTGAGTATTTCTTTTCTCTCTCTCTTTAGCAGCGACCATGATCTGACCCTAAACTAAAACTCATGAACCAAGTTAATCGAACCTTCTTAAAACACTTTGGCTTTTGGAATGTCACGGTGTCGCATACATCATTGCCGCTTCTATATCACCTTTGCATTTCTCCAGAACACCCCGTATCACTACGAACATTCACTTCCATTGGATAAATCCATCATATAGTTACATACGAACTCGAAAGAACTTGTTCCATATTCGAGGATGGATTTTGGTTCTGGAGAGATTGAATAAGATTATTCGGTTGTCTTTTCCCTTTACCTTCTGTTACGTTGTGAGGGCTCCTAGGATTAGGAGAAGGTACACCTATTGAGCTTATTGGATAGTCTTCTTCCAAACCATAGGCGGGTGCCGATAGGTAGGGAAGGAAGAAAACCAATTAGCCTCAAGGTGGTGTATAGAAGGTAATAAGTAAAGACATATAAAGGGATTAGAATAACGGAAAAGAGAATTGCGACTGCTATTATTCACGACAAAACCGTGTATACCCCTGCCACTCCCACATCCACTTTGCATTTCTCCAGAACACTCCGTATCACTATGGATTTCCACTTCTATTTGATATGCCATCGTATAGTTACATACGAACTCGAAGGAACTTGTTCCAGATTCGAGGATGGTTTCCGGTTCAGGAGAAATAGAATAGGATCATTCAGATGTATTTTCCCTTTACCTTCTCTCAGGTTGCGAGAGCTCCTACGATTAGGAGAGTATACCTATTACGCTTATTGGATAGTCTTGTTCCATACCTTAGGCTGGTGCCGAAGGGTAGGGAAGGAAAAAAAATCAATTAGCCTAAAGGTGGTGTACAGAAGGTAATAAGTAAAGACATAATAAAGGGATTGGAGTGAGGGCATGGAACTGTACGGTTACAGTCATGAATCAGGATAGTGGAAGAGGCGTTACTAGGAATACCAGTTAACCCCTTTTTGAAACATTTACATGTTTCGGTTTCACTGTGCAATGTTAATTGAAAACTGTTTTCCCAATTGGAATCTAACTCCAGGGTATGTGTGTACCAGATCAGTTTCTCACATCTGTATGTTATTACGGATGGTGAGTGGGAGTAAGATATTGAGAATTGGGTGATTAGATCCTCATTATATCGGAATTCATTGTAATTGGTGATATTTGAGGAAATCATCTGGGTTTTTGCCGGACGACAAATATTTGGTTTTGAATATCCGTAGTTATGCACCAATTTCAAACCGATATATCTGTACGTTTATTTTATAAAGTGAGATATAAATTTTTGATATTATGTCTATGACATTTACCTATATCAGTTGGTGATTAGGTAAGGTGCATTCAACAGCGGTGTAATTCTTCTTAACCATAATACAGTTTTTCAACCTACGACGCACAGGGTTTGAGTTATTGAATTGTATGTTTTCCAGTATCCATTAGGACAATGGGGTTGGTACTCGTACTATATTCTGTTTACTCATAACTTCTTTAGTTCTAGACAAGTATTTCGTTGAAATACAAGGTTTAGATTTTGAGAAGTTATAGGTATAAGAATAAAATAGAGAACCATTTGTTGGAAGTATCAGGATTCTTCGATGAAGTCGAAAATGTAGATACTTCTGTTTGGTATTCCGTTGATAGTAATGGTTTTAAGAACTTGCTTGTCTTTCAGGTTACTCATATATTGATGCACTCCTAGTTGAGTAATGCTGATTGGCCTCATTCCATTTGTTTGATATGCACCGGAGACAGCATCATGATTTTGAATCTGGTTCCAATTAAATTAGTGCTTTTATTTCTATATTGGATATATAAAATCAATTTATATCTTAATGATGTTAAGGTATAGGGAGTTGTCTGGCTGATGCTTAAAACCAGAATCCGGATAAACTTAAGGCACGTTTCAGTAATGGCAGTTTGTGGGTTATCCCGGGCTTTGACGAGGGTTAACTTTCTACCATCAGGAAGATTAATAGTGATATTGTTCTAGACTCGCCACAGTTTTAGTAAAATGGATTTTTTTCAAAAAACAGAAGTGAGAGTATGGTAGAACTGGAAGTGATTCCAGAACCACAAACTATTACTGAAAATTTAATAGAACCTAAGGATTCAATTGGATTTGACATTCCATTAGCCACTCCGCAGATTTGATGGGTAATCTCAGGCACCCGAGAGGTACTTCGGTCTTCTCAGAAATTGTGACAGGAGGTTCTTGTTTACCCAGACTTGCCATTGCTGCTGTTCTAGACTATAAGACCCGGCAGGAGGATGAGTATAGCGTCGTTCTAAACTAGTTTTGGAAGTGCACGTGTATGACTCTGCCAGAGAGTTGTTGTAGTCAGTGGGAGCAGCGGAAGTATAATGGGCAAGTAGCTTATGTCTATTTATAGACTAAAGCAGGTATAGCGAAAATAGATCATCTACTTTTGATATGACAGTCATAGGCTTTGACTTCATTAGAATAGGAGATGGATCTGCTAAGAAGGTAGTAGAGAGTGATGTCTAGGTATTAGGATGACATGTACTTGATAGGAAGAGATATTCTTATACTACGATCGGTTATACTGTGGTTGTCATACAATTGTTTCTCCACATAGGATTTAGATATAATATCAGATTTCTGGTTACTAGATCTATGGTTTTAGATCTAGATTTGGGAAGTATCCCAATCTGGGTACTTTGACATTATTCTAAAGGGATTTTAGAATGGACGACTCCTGGCATAGTGGTGTACCTGCAGGTGATGGAGTCGCCCTCTCTAAAGGTGTCTTACAGACTACAGAGGAGAGCGATCTGCATGATTAGCATATCACTTGATTATGCAATTGAGTTAGTCATGAAATATCAAGGACCACACCAGATGTTGTTTTTGCACTAGCTGCAATAAACATATATTAATCCAATCCTGGAGAAATGTAGGGAAGCAGTTTATGAACATAAGTGAATGTTCTTGGGATATGGTAACGGCACCCTCCATCAGGAGATGGTTATCATTTCAGGCTTCCAAGGTGACCTGGATGACAGAGTGACCGTCAGAGTTATAGTTTTCCCTCTTCTGAGGGGCCGTATGTTGGACAGGTGGTCCAAGCGGATACTGTGGAAGGCATGACGCATGATACTGATTAAATTCAGTGGATGATACAGTCTAAGAAGTTTGCTGGATTTGGAGTTCATTTATGAACTGGGTCCCATCAGATATCCAGACAAATTCTAAGACAGGTATTGCTCATTTCGGAAGATAGTTTTCTCCGCGAAATTTAGATATAGAGAGATACATAAAGAAACATTGGAGCGGATCCACTCACTGAGGCTATTTCTCGAACGCAATAGTTTCGCAAACGAGTTTTGCGAAACTGATTCGTAGAGAAGTTGGGCGTTCGATATCACACGAGCTGTGAGTATGCGACACCGCAATAATTGGCCTTAAGTGCAAGTGGGAGATTGTTGGCTATAGTGCCTTCAAGGCAATTATCATAGTCGCAGGTAGGTGATTATGATGATTGAGTGAGGACCTATACCGGTAGAACAGTCTTACCTGAGATGATAATATGCTATCTGGTTTGTCTTTATCATCAATATATACCAATATTTATGAAATAAATGGAAATTAAAATGATTTATTCATTTAATAATATATTTAAACGATTTGACATTTTTAAAATTTATTTTATGCAGTTTCGATAAAAACCCGATTAGTGCACTGTTAATCACGATTAGGCCAAATCCGTGTTTCTACAGTTTTCATGGTTAGTGCGCAATGACATGTTACATGGTATTTTATTTGTGTTGTTTTATGTTATGGTTGGGCTTTTGAGTGAGGAAAAAAAACGAAAAGAAAAGAGGAATGAATGAGGGGAGAGAGAGAGGGGGGACATAATGATGAGATGAGACCATCCTAGGAGAGAGAATGAGAGTGAGAAAGAGAGAGAGAGGGAGAGTGCTGCCCCTTTCATTTTCCCCAACCATTTTCTTCTCCTTCTTCACCTCAACCTTCCCCATTCTACCCTCATGACCCATCTCAATTACCTCACCAAAACCCTATACCCCTTTACAAAAAATGGTCACCTCCTCTCCCTCATCACATTGGACTAAGAAAAGTAGGATTTTGATGACTTGGGACTTCTAGGGTTTTACTTGGTGGCATCATTGAGGTATAATCTCTACCAATTAGTTTAGTTTTTGGTTTGTTATATTCTAGTTTAAGTTTAGAATCGATTTAGTGAGGATATGTGAACTTTGAAAATTTCAAGTTAGGGTTTGAGGGAATCTTGAGTGGTGATGTGTAATTGAGATTAGTAGAGACCTTATAACCACGGTAGGGATCGTATACTAACCAAAACCTGAGACTTAACCCCCAGAATACGAAAGTAGAAACCCCAACATCGGATAATTGTGTGAATTGTGAGGGTATTTTGGAATCTGCTAACACCCGGGGCACCTGAAAATTTTTAGCAAATGTAGTGATGTGTGCAGGTGACAAGAAGACTACCCCACAAACCTGAGCCCCTATATTGCTACAGTGGCCGCAGATTTAAAAGTTTGGGCCGCAATTTGCGGCCAAGCTTTGGTGGACACGTGTGATTTTTGGTCTGTAGCCTTGTTATCTAATATCTAGAGCAAACCCATATGCAAAATTGGCTAGTTTGACCTGAAACAAAATCTGGGAAGGGTTTTCCTATGTTGCTGTTTTTGGGTTTTCCGTATTCTGAAATTGGATTTTAGTATTTGATATTGTATTTGGTTGTTAGATATTTGTACATCAACAACTAGGGATAATTGGTTGGTTTTGCATGCGTGGGCCATAGGTTCTAACCTATGAGTGTGCCGTGTGCCGTTTCGGTTTTCAGAACTTGATTTTAATAGCGTTGCGATATGTGTTATTATTGTAGGTACCTCCGCGCATGCTTCGGTATGACGAGCAAGGGCGTGGCGACATCGACTTCAGCAAGCAAGATCAATGTGAGTGGATCTATATCCACGGGGGAAATCGGGTGGATGGCGTATAGCACCCCCGCATACATTGATGGAAACTGATTTATATGTAGATTATAGTTAATGAAACCTTTAATAAAAAACTATAGATAGAGTAAAAGATAGTTAGATAAACCATATTGGAAACTAAGGATAGTTAGAAGCGATATGATGCGACTAGTATGTGATGACAGGACATGAGGATGATATTTGATGATATTGCCGTACTATGAGACTAGATAGCCGACGTAGATGTATCATCCGAACCATACCTATTTCCAAACTGAAGAACCGTATGCATCTTTTAAATAGTTACCTTGAGGGATTTACGGATTTTCAAATGATATCTTTTCCTTAAAAACACCATAGCACCTACTTTCAAAACTACGATTGCTTCTTTTAAAAACTGATTGTATGGTTCAGGTGTGTATGTTAGATTAGATATGTTAGATTAGATACTTATGCTTATAGTAAAGGTAGAATGTATTTGTAAAGTTGACATTGTGCGAGAGATATATGCGATGAAAAGAAAATACGATTTGACATGCGATATGATGATATGTTGGTATACAGATGCGAGTCGATTGAGATGATTGATACCTTGCCGGTCCCCTGTTATGAGATTGTTATGGATGTGACTTGGGACATAGGTATATAGATATATATAGAATGTCGTGAATCATGTGTGTTATGTCGTACGAGACGTTAGGTCCGTACCCCTCATTGTCGTATAGGATGATAGGATCCCAAATGTTTTAATGCCGCCGTACGACGATTTTCCGTGCGAGATGAGTTTAACTTGATGATTGATCCATACCCTTGACTAGAGGATGCCGTACGATGGATTATACCGTATGAGATGTTGTGTGGCTGGATGACGATTGATTGATTCACCGACTCGATCATGTTAGATACGTATACTCGTCAGTATTGCATATGATTTATCTTATGCTGCATTCATATTATTCTCGTTGCATTGCTTATACCTGTGCTAGTTCACCTGCACCATTATCGATGATGCGTATGTTATACGTATACAGATTTGCAGGCTCATACACTTCATCATCGATAATTGCCATGTCATTACATGGTAGGATTTGCTGCATCAGGATATGACTCCTTGCATGATATACTTGCGTACATTCATATTGTACATCCATATTTGCGCACATACACATTGTATATCCATATTTGTGCACATATACTTTGGTACATCCATATTGGTACACATACATATTGTACACCCATACTTGTGGACATACACATTTGTACGTCCATACTTGCGTATATACACATATGCATCTTTATACGATATTGCATTCGATTTTGGAGATTTGGGAACCGCATGATATATTTTAAAAACTGTATTCATTTAAAAGAGCGGTTTTCCCTCGATATGTACATATTACTGTTCCATGTTGCATGATATACGAATATGCTTACATTTCTATCATATGTCGCATACATCATACTTTATGATTTTACGCATTAAGATATGCTGTTTTTATGAGATTTCTGGATTTAAGAACCGCGGCTATTTAAAATGAAACCATGTACTATTTTTAAAAACCCGATTTCTCTTGATATGATATTTCAGTGCGTCTACCATGCGTTTTCTCGGTTCCGAGACGTGTGATATGTGAAACCCGATTCGAGGAGGCGGATGATTCCGTTCGCGGGTACTTGGTGGACCCGGTATGGTACCCCGGGGCAAGAGAGAGATTTTGTGTGGATGACGATGAGCCTGGCAGAGGGACTACTACCTACCGGTGATTGGTTGGGCCTGGCGGATATCCGGAGGATACCGACCGGAGCCAAGAGATGATATGGGCCGATCCGGACGGACGGAGCCCGTGGGCCGATCCGGACTGACGGAGCCCGAGATATGAGGATTTACGTATCGATGCTGGACACGGGTTTCATGATATTTTCGGGTGTCGATGTTGGACACCCAAATTCCATGATTTTGATGTGTCGTAAGGGACACCGTTGATTTATATCCTCATACTTACATACATTGATTATGGTTGGATGAGATCCACATGCATATATACATTGATTATATGGTTGGATAAGATCCACATGCATACCGACATTTATTATATGGTTGGACGAGATCCACATGCATACATACATTGATTATATTGTTGAATGATATCCACATACTGATTGATATTGATATTAGTGTTGGCACATATACAGACCCGGTCACCCTAGATATCATAGTATTATCTTTATGATATAGTTGACCTAGGAGTCGTTGTTTATTCGATTTCTATCTATTGATAGTTTTCTACTCACGAGATGGAAACTCACCCCCGTTGTGCCACAGTTCTTGCAGGTTGACTACTTGGATCCGTAGCGGCGTCGCTGGCACATAGTTTCATTTGAGTGTTTTGCATTGGTAGGTGGGGGTATTTGTATCGTACCCACTCTTGTATTTATATTTCATATTATATCTAGTCAACTCCATCAATCAAATTTAGTAATTGTATAAGTAATGAGACTTAGTGAGATTGTGGTTGCGAGACTTAGAGCGAGGGGTATTCCGCTACTTGTGATTTTGATGTCTTGCTTATTTCTTTATCTTTTTGTGGTGAACTTCGCCGTTGGGCGTTGTATACTTACATACTGTCTTGCGTGGTTGTGATCCGCCGTTTGGCGAAGAGCTAGCTCCCGCTTGGGGATGCCATTATTCTTGTTATGTATTTGTGATTTTGGATCAAAATATACAAAGGAGGTGCTGCCCAAATTTTTAAAAGACGAAACACGTTTTCAAACTAGCAAATTTCACTTGCATTTTCATTTTCCTTTTCTATGCATTAAGAAAATTTGATTTCATTATACTTTTATTTCAAAACTTCACCTCCTTTATTTTCTTAAAAAGGTTTAGATTTCTGGGTTTCAGCTTACTTGAATTTCATTACGCCTGTAGACGTTGCGTGATTCAAGTACTGGTCACGAGCTAATATTTTGGGTCGTGACAAAGTTGGTATCAGAGCGCTGGGTTTAACCTTGGTTCTAGTTTATGTTTGACTATGCGGAGTCTACGGCGGGTATGTATTTCGGAACTTGGCTTGACCTTACGGAACTTAGAATTGAACGGGGGGTATTAGACCCGAACTTTCGTTTCATAGGTTGACCCTGATTGATGGAGTAGGTAGCTTGAGTAGAGTGACGTACCGTACGTATGTTCCGCGGCATATTTATGATACGATACTCCACTTAAGAAACTTTAGGATGCACATATTTTGAGATCTATGATTCTCTTCGTACCCATGATTATACATCTATTTGAGATCCTTGATTCTTTACGTTTTCATGATCATACTCTCATTGATGATGTTCCTTCTTATGATTATGTATCCATTCTGGATTTGTCGTTTCCTTTCATGCCGTTGATCTGCTTTCTTCGATACTCGATTGAGGTTCCTGTCACCATAGTTTGAGCACGGATTGAGCTGCTGTTAGTGATGCAGTCAGGGCGAGCTCATCATGGGCGAGGACTGACCATCGTGTTTTCTGGTGACACGGGAACGTCTTGAGTTAGCGTTTGTGTTGTGACCTCTCGGATGAGGCGAGTGTTTGGTTTTGCACCGGATGATCGGGCCATTGTTAGAGCTGCCAGTTGCGAGAGGACTGTTGATATACATCCTACCTCAGAGATTGTGATGTCATCTACCGTGTGTAAGTCTACGGTAGCGCCTCGGCCGTCATTCTGACGCCAAACGCGGAACAAAAACTTTTATAACTGGCGCTATCGCATACTATAACTCGGATCTTGCCATTAACGCTAAACTAACAAACTGTAAAGAGGTAGAAAGGCTATACCGATCGATCCGAGTCCTTCGGTCTTTAGCCATCATCCCACGCTCCTCGCGGCAACTCCGATCTCTTGTCTCCTCATCGAGGTGGCATCACGTCAACGGATCTTTAAACGGGCTCCCGCCTCTATACCGAGGCAACTCGGTCATCAAGTCTGCTAAAAGAGATGATCAAGATGAAATAGAGAATGAGTATAATACTTTGTCTCAAACACCCTAGGGTTCTCATCACATGAGAGGGATAGGGTGGAGGTAGAAGAAGATGCAAAGAGTTGGAAATTGTGAGCTCAAGAAACTATCTCAAGAGAGCAAAAACCAAGCATACACAAATAACCCTTGGCTGCCCAAAACTTTTGGGTGTGATATATATATGGTTTTCTTTTGGAGAAATAAAGAAAATAACTTATAAAAATATCTCCAACTCAACCCTAAAATATCTCACCCAAAACAAACTCAATTAATTCTCTAATGACTCACTAGATGACTCATTACATGAGAAATTAGTGAACATTCTAGAATCAATGAGTCACACTAATGAGTCACACTTTCTAAAATCTATTTAATCATTTAAACTAAAATGATTAACCAAAAAGAAATGCATCTTCTAAAATATTCTCGTAACGGATTACGAGAATACCCCTCACCTGTATATACATACCTGTATTTGTATTCCGACCGAATACGAATACGAGAGACTAAAATATTCCGACTCAGTATAATACTTGGATCCGGTTTAAACCAAAGCCCACCAGTATTATCTGTCTGAAATATGACACGTGCACAAGTGCACGTGCATTTTCGAACCCTGCCATAAAACCATACGGCCTCTACAACGTTTCGCCCGAACTTGGGAAACTATCTGTCGGGGACTCTAAACACTCGTCAGTACCCTGGCAGTGGGTTTAACCACAAGCACGTCAGCGGCACTAGTAGTGCGTAACGGCTGCCCATGTACTGACCGAAAGGGAAGTCGATGAGCGAACTCATCCTGGAACCCTACTGAGCCTATCAGTGACAATATGCGTACAGTCCGGTCCGTTCGTCTATGAGCATCGCATATCGAGCCTAGCGGGCTGGTAATGTCAGACCCCCAATAGCGGTATAAGTCGTGTCGGAGAGTAGCCCTGAACACCCTGAGAAACTACCGGAATACTTACCAGTAATTCTCACCTTCCTTGGCTAAGGACATAGTGTAATGGCTCTCCTAGACACAGCACGATCTCACCCCCAATACCGGGAGAGACGAATCCCCTGCCGATCCGCTCACTTGCCTCTATGTGACTCGGGACTGTACCCAACTAAAACCTGTTTGCACGACTCCTTTGAGCCGTGGTATGGGATTAATCAAAGCACAGTGGGAACTCACACGAGACAAATGACGACCTCAGGTCGATGAACTAACCTGTACACATGTCACCAGGGAACTACTATCTAACGCTAGGTATATTATCAACTAGCAGGTTCCCGGCGAGTCCTGTCCGGTGTACTCATAACCCAATGAGCACCTGTATACATCTTAGGTGATCCAACTGACACCAATGGCTTGTGAGACCGGCCACCGCCCCTCGTCGGGGTCTCGACTGTATACACTAGTCTACTCCGGAGTATCGATGCCCTGTCTCGAAACTCCCACGACTAGGGACCACTTTTAAGGATGTGCTTATAGACTACCCAACTCTCACGTATATGATCGCCATCATACTGTTAGTAGTCAAGCATGATCCTAAAGGCACTATCAACATGTAATAGTGATCATGTCACCTAAAGCTGTACACGACTGATAAAGGCAAATCAGATTGCATACTATCATCTTGAGTAAGACCGTCCTATCGGTATAGGTCCTCCCTCAATCATTACAATCACGTACCTGCGATCCAATAATTGACTTTGAGGGTATATCCAACAATCTCCCACTTGCACTTAAGGCTAATTATTGCGATATCGCATACTCACAGCGCCTGTGATACCGAACACCCAACTTCTCTACTAATCAGTTTCACAAAACCCGTTTGTAAAACTATTGTATTCGAGAAATAGCCTCAATGAGTGGATCCGCCCTGATGTTTCTTTCTATGTCTCTCTTAATCTCAAGTTCGAGGAGAAAGCCATCTCTCGAATTGAGTAATACCTATTTTGGAATATGTTTGGATATCTGATGGGACCTAGTTCATAAATGAACTCCAAATCCAAACTTCTTAGACTGTATCGTCAACTGAACTAAATCAGTATCCTGCACCATGCCTCCCACAGTATCTGCCTGGACCACCTGTCCAAACTACTGCCCTTCGTCAGAGGGAAAACTATAACTCTGACAGTAACTCTGTCATCCATGTCACCTTGGAAGCCTGAAATGATAATCGTCTCCGAAGGAGGCTGCCGTCATCAAATCCGTAGAACATCCACTTATGTTCTAAAACTGCTTCCGAATGTTTCTCCAGGATTGGATTAATATAAATTTATTGCAGCTAGTGCAAAAAAAACATCTGGTGTGGTACTTGACATCTGATGATCAACTCAATTGCCTAAGCAAGTGATATGTTAATCATGCACATCCCTCTCCCCTTTAGTCTGTAAGACACCTTTAGAGAGGGTGACTCCATCACCTGCAGGTACACCACCATGCCAGGAGTCATCTATTCCAAATATTTTTAGAATACTGTCTAAGTACCCAAATTGGGAAACTATCCAAATCTAGATCTAAAACCATAGATCTAGTTACCAGAATGTCTTATATTATATCCATATCCTGTGTGGAGAAAACAACTGTGTGACAACCACAGTATAACCGATCGTAGTTTAGGAATTTTACTTCCTACTCTGTGTATATCATCCAAATACCAGGACATCACAACTTACTACCTTCTTAACATATCCATCCCTTATTCTGATGAAGTCAAACCCATGACTGTCACATCAAAAATAGATGATCTATCTCCGTTATATCTGCTCAAGTCTATAAATAGACATAAGCTACTTGCCCACTATGCTTCCGCTGCTCCCACTGACCACAACAACCCTCTGGCAGAATAATATATACGTGCACTTCTAAAACTAGTTTAGAACGACGCTATACTCAACCTCCTGCCAGGTCTCATAGCCTGGAACAACAGTAGTGTCAAGTCTAGGTAAACAAGAACCTCCCTGTTACCGTCCTTGAGGCTACCGGAGTACCTCTCGGGTGCCTGAGGTTACCCACTATATCTGCGGAGTGGCTAATGGAATGTCAAACCTTATTGAATCTTTAGGTCCTATTAAATTTTCTGTAATCGTTTGCGGTTCTGGAATCACTTCCAGTTCTACCATACTCCTACTACTGTTTTCTGAAAAAAAATCCATTTTACTAAAACTGTGGCGAGTCAAGAAAAATATCACCATTGATCTTCCAGATGGTAGAAAATCAACCCTCGACATAGCCTGGGTCAACCCACAAACTACCATTACAGAAACGTGCCTTGAGTTATCCAGAGTCTGGTTTGAAGCATAAACCGGACAACTCCCCATACCTTAACATCGTTAAGATATGAACCATTCTATATCCCATATTGAAACTTTGGCACTTATTTAATTGGAACCAGATTCAAATCATGCAGCTGTCTCCAGTGCATATCAACTTAATAGAAAGAGGCTAATCAACATTACTCAACTTAGGAATGCATCCAATTATGAGTAACCTGAAAGAGAAACAAGTTTCTCAAAACCATTACTAACAACTGAATACCAATCACAAGTATCTACATTTTCGATCACCTTGAAGACTCCCGATACTTGCGATACCTGGTTCTCTACTTTATTCCTATACCTATAACTTCTCAAAACTTAGACATTGTATTTCTACGAAACACTTGTCTAAAAACTAGAGAAGTCACAAGTAAACAGAACATAGTACGAGGACCAACCCCTTTGTCCTTATGGACACTGGACAACATACAATACTCTGTATAAGTCCGCTGAGTTGAATAACTTAAAACCCGTGCATCGTAGGTTGAAAACTGTACTTATGGTTAAGAACTACTCCGCTGTTCAATGCTCCTTACCCAATCGTCAACTGATATAGGTAATGTCACGGACATAATTTCAAAAAGTTATATCTCACTTTATAAAAATAAACGTACAGATATATCATTTTGAAATTGGTGCACAACAACGGATACTCAAAACCAAATACTTGCCGTCCGGCAAAATCCCAGGCGATTTCCTCAAATATCACAAATTACAACGAATTCCGATATAATGAGGATGATCACCTTATTCCCAATAACTTACTCTCACTCATCATCTGTAAAACCATACAGATGTGAGAATCATACCTGGTAAATACATACCCTGGAGTAAGTATCTAATCGAGAAAACAGTTTTCCTTTAACAATGCATAGTGAAACTGAAACATGAAAATGTTTCGAAGGGGTATCCTGATATTCCTAGTAATGCCTCTTCCATAATCCAATTCATGACTGTAACCGTATATTTTTTTTGCCATCTCTCCAAATCCCTTTATTTGTCATTATTCATTACCTTCTGTACACCCCTTTAGGCTAAGTGGTTTTCTTCCTTCCCAACCGTTCGGCACGAGCTTATGGTTTGGAAGAAGACTATCCAGTAAGCATAATAGGTATACTCTCCTAATCCTAGGAGTACTCGCAACCTGAGAGAAGGTGATGATAAAAGACAACTGAATAATACCTTATTCTATTTCTCCCGAACTGGAGAAAAAAGCAAAGGTGAAGTAGGAGTGGCGATGAAGTACGCGGTTTGGTCATGAATGATAGCAGTCGCAATTTACTTTGCCCTCTTTCTAATCCCTTTATTTTGTCTTTACTTATTACCTTCTGTACACCCTACTTAGGCTAATTGGTTTTCTTCATTCCCTACCTTTCGGCACCTGCCTATGTTTTAGAAGAAGACTATCCAATAAGCGTAATAGGTGTGCTCTCTTAAACTAAGGAGCCCTCACAATCTGAGAGAAGGTGATGATAAAAGACAACCGAATAAACCAATTCAATTTCTCCTGAACCTGGATCCATCCTCGAAGAAGTCCCTTCGAGTTCGTATATAACCATACGATGTATTTATCCAATGGAAGTGGATGTTCGTAGTAATACGAGGTGTTCTGGAGAAATGCAAAGGGTAAAAGAAGGAGCGGCAATGACTTATGTAACTCAGACAATCCAAAAGCCAGTATTTTAAGAAGGTTCGGTCAATTTGGTCACTGAGTCATAGTGCAGGGTCGGTCAAAGGTCGCAGCCAAAGAGAGAGAGAAAAGAAACACTCTGCATGCACTCCAACCTAGATCAGAATGGTTATCACTTTATCTAATCAGGAAACCTCCCACTGTATCGTCAAATTCTCTTCCAAACCTGAAAGAAGAATTAGTCGGGATCACCCGAAGTGTAAACCAACTCATCAGTGGGAATCAGGATCCAACTCTCATCGCATGATAATGTGAAGGAATCCACTCACGTTATCACACTCCAGAAGGTATGCGCATACCTGGCAAGTTTCAGTTTCTTTAGAAACTCCCGATGTGGATTTTTGCCCCATGCTCTTATAACCCTGACGTTGGCCAAATGCCATAAGTCACATGCCAAGTTCTACCCATCATTATCTTGTCAATTTGAACCCACCCGTACATGCCCATGACGTTGGCCAAATGGCAGAACGACTGTCCCAAACCAACTCATCTATCTATGCAACAGATGAATACCCAGCAGCTACCAAACACTATGCCTTGGCGTTGGTCAAAATACATAGCTTGAATACTATTGAATACCCAAATGAAATGACGGAGGGCTACGGCTGGTTTTTGGCGAAAAACCTTTAACTAACAAACTTAATATCGCTGAAGGAACCTGATAGCTTTTTATAAAAATATAGTGGCGAAAACCTTCGCTAAAGAGGTCACTCCCGGTGAAGGGATCTCGGCTCTTTCCTCGTGGAATGAGGTGCAGGATATTCCAACTGAATACCGTGATGTAAAGCAACAAGTAATCGACTATAGTGAAGTTATTACCCTGACGCAAACTTCTGCCCAAGGGGTCACTCCCGGTGAAGGGATCTCGGCCCTTGCCTCGTCGAATGAGGTGCAGGATATTCCAACTGAATACCACTGTGCAAAACAAAAGAAAACGTCCTTATAATAACACTTTTTAAAACTGTTCCAACAACGTCAAACACGTTTGTTTTTTTGCTTTGCATTGATCAGAATCAACGCAGTCCCATCAATTAATCACACCAGAAAAGAACGAAAATAAAATGTACATATATGCCATCCGCATTCGTCACTGGGTCCCGTCATTACCCGTTAGGTTACTTAACTAACGACAGAGCGGGGACTGGACTAGCGCGGGTGTAAAACATATACAACATCTACTAGTATATATACCAATATACAATAATCGCTCCAGGCGTGATAATATCCAGCATTACAGAAAAGTAATAAGCATCACAGAACAATATAGATAATCTGGGATCCCCGGGTTTCATAGAGCTGCTACTGAAACCCGACGTTCCCCTGGTCGTGTGGATAGCCTGTGCAATGAAACCTAGACCCCTACGGGTGCGGCAAGTTACCTGCCAAAACCTGAAGCGAGGCAGCCCCCTTACAGCAAAGTGAATGGACCACCCTGCACTTCACGGAATCCGGTAACTTGAGCACCCCTCCTTGGGTAAACC
The DNA here is from genome assembly GCA_030015575.1 of Agapanthus africanus. Classification (NCBI taxonomy): domain Eukaryota; kingdom Viridiplantae; phylum Streptophyta; class Magnoliopsida; order Asparagales; family Amaryllidaceae; genus Agapanthus; species Agapanthus africanus. The sequence goes on from JASDDO010000018.1 coordinate 365,500,930, forward strand.
TGTACCCCCTACGAGTGCGGCAAATAGTCTGCCAATTCTAGAGTGAGGCCCTCTGCCTCTTAAAGCCATGAGATGCGGACCCGTTGCCCTCCAGAACCCGGCTATCCGTACACTCCGTTGCGGGGTAAACCTAGTACAGAAATGAAAAACATATACAACGGGTACATCGACCTCAGCCCGGTCGTGCCCCAAAAGAATAATATACAAACATGCAGTGACGGCAGTCCACATGTTGGACGCTCGCCCCGCAATATCAAATGTACAAATAAATCCAAACTGCACTACCATTTCACACAGCTATCCACCACGACAAATCCGCAACATCACAGCATAACACAGAACATCAACGCGAATGTCACGTTCGTAAACCTGTCTAAAAGGACTATAGCAATTAGACACGATTTACCGCTCGAATGACCTTCACGGTCGGAGATATAAAGTAAGTACTGTAAACTAACACGTTTAAAATTTTGATCGACAAAACTTCCCGAAGTGGGCCCCAAGAACAAAATCTGGGCCCAAACAAAATATTCCAGAAATCACAATTCCACATGCAAAACACCTAGAAGAAAAATGGTGTACTGTTTCTCCAAAACAGCGGCGGAACCGCGGCCAAACCATGGTTTGTGCAGCGGTTCTGCGGTAGTATAGTGGAAATAGTGGACCAAATTTCTTCCAGAGTCTTAAAAAAGCCTGCTCGATTTTCTGAGATACTCAAAATGATTTTTAGACCAGTTTAAAAAATCGACAGAAACTTTAACATGAAAAGTGCAGTTTTGGAAATTTCGTTCGATCGATGTTTTGAACACGTTAGAACAAGTTAGTAAAGGTTAATGGCGTGGCTCTGATACCATGTAAGTCTACGGTAGCGCCCCGGCCGTCATTCTGACGCCAAACGCGGAACAAAAACTTTTATAACTGGCGCTATCGCATACTATAACCCGGATCTTGCCATTAACGTTAAACTAACAAACTGTAAAGAGGTAGAAAGGCTATACCGATCGATCCGAATCTTTCGGTCTTTAGCCATCATTCCACGCTCCTCGCAGCAACTCCGATCTCTTGTCTCCTCATCGAGATGGCACCACGTCAATGGATCTTTAAACGGGCTCCCGCCTCTATACCGAGGCAACTCGGTCATCAAGTCAGCTAAAAGAGATGACCAAGATGAAGTAGAGAATGAGTATAATACTTTTTCTCAAACACCCTAGGGTTCTCATCACATGAGAGGGATAGGGTGGAGGTAGAAGAAGATGCAAAGAGTTGGAAATTGTGAGCTCAAGAAACTATCTCAAGAGAGAAAAAACCAAGCATACAAAAATAACCCTTGGCTGCCCAAAACTTTTGGGTGCGATATATATATGGTTTTCTTTTGGAGAAATAAAGAAAATATCTTATAAAAATATCTCCAACTCAACCCTAAAATATCTCACCCAAAACAAACTCAATTAATTCTCTAATGACTCACTAGATGACTCATTACATGAGTCATTAGTGAACATTCTAGAATCAATGAGTCACACTAATGAGTCACACTTTCCAAAATCGATTTAATCATTTAAACTAAAATGATTAACCAAAAAGAAATGCATCTTCTAAAATATTCTCGTAACGGATTACGAGAATACCCCTCACCTGTATATACATACCTGTATCCGTATTCCGACCGAATACGAATACAAGAGACTAAAATATTCCGACTCAGTATAATACTTGGATCCAGCTTAAACCAAAGCCCACTAGTATTATCTGTCCGAAATATGACACGTGCACAAGTGCACGTGCATTTTCGAACCCTGCCATAAAACCATACGGCCTCTACAACGTTTCGCCCGAACTTGGGAAACTATTTGTGGGGGACTCTAAAGACTCATCAGTATCCTGACAGTGGGTTTAACCACAAGCACGTCAGCGGCACTAGCAGTGCGTAACGGCTGCCCATGTAATGACCGAAAGGGAAGTCGATGAGCGAATTCATCCTGGAACCCTACTGAGCCTATCAGTGACAATATACGTACAGTCTGGTCCGTTCGTCTATGAGCATCGCATATCGGGCCTAGGGGCTGGTAATGTCAGACCCCCAATAGCGGTATAAGTCGTGTCGGAGAGTAGCCCTGAACACCCTGAGAAACTACTGGAATACTTACCAGTAATTCTCACCTGCCTTGGCCAAGGACTTGGTGTAATGGCTCTCCTAGACACAGCACGATCTCACCCCTAATACCGGGAGAGACGAATCCCCTGTCGATCTGCTCACTTGCCTCCATGTGGCTCGGGACTGTACCCAACTAAAACCTGTTTGCACGACTCCTTTGAGCCGTGGTAGGGTAGTAATCAAAGCACAATAGGAACTCACACGAGACAAATGACGATCTCAGGTCGATGAACTAACCTTTACACATGTCACCAGGGAACTACTATCTGACGCTAGGTATAATACCATCTAGCAGGTTCCCGGTGAGTCCTGTCCGATGTACTCATAACCCAATGAGCACCTGTATACATCTTAGGTGATCCAACTGACACCAATGGCTTATGAGACCGGCCACCGCCCCTCGTCGGGGTCTCGACTGTATACACTAGTCTACTCCGGAGTATCGATGCCCTGTCTCGAAACTCCCACGACTAGGGACCACTTTTAAGGATGTGCTTATAGACTACCCAACTCTCACGTATATGATCGCCATCATACTGTTGGTAGTCAAGCAGGATCCTAAGGGCTCTATCAACGTGTAATAGTGATCATGTCACCTAAAGCTGTACACGACTGATAAAGGCAAACCAGATAGCATACTATCATCTTGAGTAAGACTGTCCTACCGGTATAGGTCCTCCCTCAATCATTGTAATCACGTACCTGCGATCCAATAATTGATTTTGAGGGCACTATATCCAACACCGTATGGACAGATGACCCAGCTGTTGCTGAGATTGATGGGAAGTCGCCTCTAGACTTTACGAGCTGAGATTGCTGGAGCTTCCAAGCAGAGATGCGACAGATGATAGCTAGTCTATCCCGAGTTGAGAGACGAAGGTGATTCGTCAGATTGATGCGCCGATGCAGGCCCAGTTGAGTTGAAGATTTTCAGTGTGGAGAGAATCTTACTCAGACCTAGAGCAGACCGATCCAGAGATGACTGTCGATGTATCGCCTTTCCTGGAGGATTGAGGCATTGCTTAGCATGCGGACGAAGGGTATTCGCATGTTGCCTAGACGAAGTTAAAAAAAATTCGAACGAATCTCAGGAAACCCATTTTTTCCCTAAGTTTAAAGTGTTCGGAGGAACATGCAAGTGATTCTGTAGACCCTCTAGAAGAATGAAACCCTAACTCGACATGATGACCATGGAACTGCTTTTGAAACTTAGGGTTTGTGGCAGTTTAGCGGTGCCATCAGTGAGGCTTGGGTTTGCCCTTCTACGGCTGGTCCAGAGGTACTGTGGTATGTACCAGATATTTTAGACTGTGCTCAGGTGTTGAGCTTTCGGGAAATTTTGGGACCTTGATGACTCGATCGAAAAGTTTGACGTCGTCCGGATATCATGTGATAGGAGACCAGTAAGCTGACCAGCTTTGGATAGAGGACCCTACCCAGATGCGTTGGGAGTTGATCGAGGAAGGGCAAGTATTGAGTATTTCTCCGATGGTTGGGACGAGTTCCCGAGGACGTGTTCGGCTAGAGATCTTCCACAGAGTGATGAAGATATCGAGTTCGTGATTTTGAGTCCGTGTGATAGACTTCGGATTGACTGTGGCCGAGAACAGTTGCCGTGCGCAGATAGCATGACGTAGCGTCAAAGTGTATGATAATACGGATGAGTGAAACTAGAGGTTCGTGCGAGATGCTGGCGAGCTGTTATTAATCCCCGTCGAGATCAGAGATTTGATATGCATACAGAGGCGTTAGGATGCGGCCAATTCCCGAGGAAGTGTTGTGCTGAAAACGCAGATGTCCAGAAAGTGAGAAAAGATTATGCAAGAGTATCAACCTCCGTACTGTTCGGCATAGGCGAGACCGGAAGAGACCTTAAGCAGAACTGTCACGACCCGAAAGTACGGAACATGACCGGCACTTAGATTACGAAGCGTCTAGAGGCGCCACGTGACCTAAGTAAGCCGAAGCCCAGAAATCTAAACCATAAAAGAAGAAAAAGAAGAAAAGAAAAGAAAATCAGCAAATTTTTCCAAAAATTTCGGCAGAGTCTCCTCTGTAAAAACTGGCCCCCAAACGGGTACAACAAGTATAATATGAATAAACAATAAAAAGCATCCCCAAACGGGTGCTAGCTCAACGCCAACAGGCGGAAACAACCACAACAAACACAATAATATACAACGCCAAAGGGCGAGGCTCAAAACTCAAAAGAAAACAAAACCACCAGATCAGAATAATACATGCGCGACTCTAAGGTCGAAATAAAAGACTGGCCCAATAAACTATCAAATAATACAAGTTTGGTTGATGGAGCTTTCTAGATACAAATGAAATAATAAAAATACAACGGCGGTTCAGATACAAATGAACCAACCTACCGTGCAAATCACCCGAAATGAAAATGATGTGCCAGCAACTGCCAAGGGAAACCTGTACATCGAACCTGTAATAAAATTTGGCACAACGGGGGTGAGTTGCCAACTCGTGAGTAGAAGATATCTATGAAAAGAAATCGAATGCACGACGCTATCCTAGGTCATAATAATACACTACTATATCCAAACATCTAGTAATAGCAGGGTAATACTACGTGTAAGTGCAACTACTCCGTGTCGTGTCAGTACCTCATATAATACTATGTCATATAATGAAATGCATGCACCATGAATGTAAAGTAACAAATCCTGAAATCCAGATATATATGTATAAGAAATCTTTAGCTGTTATCATAGTAGAATGTGTATAAGAATCTGAAATCTCAATACTGAAATCCATGGAAATCCATGTCAAACATCGACACAACACATGTAATCTCAAGTCTCAATATCTCGGGCTCCGTCAGTCCGGATCGGCCCATATCATCAAATCTCACGACAACGGTCGGTATCCTCCGGATATCCGCCGCGCCAGACATCACCGGTAGGTAGCCTTCCCCTGCCAGGCTCATCGTCTACAACTCGATCTTCTTGCCCCGGGGTACCATACCGGGCCCACCATGTACCCGAGACGGCTCATCCACTCCTCGAATCGGGTCTCGAAATCCAACAGAAAACATGAAATACTCATGGTGGACGACACATACATCACGAGAAAACCGCATCTTATTTTAAAAAGAGAAGAGGAGAGAGAGAGAAGTTTTTATATATTTTTGCGGTTTTCCCCAAAAATCCATAAATCTCATAGAAATCCAAATCTCAAAATCATGAGTAACTATATGATAAGTGTCGGCATATGCCCATAATACTACATGATAACATGAAAATATGAATGCATGAATGTCTAAGTAATGAATATCATGTCTTATACTAACATCAGAGAGTGATCACAATATTATATCGGTTTAGTTGTTAGCTGATTCTATCAATAAAAGACAATATGATCTAAAGTGTACATGACATAGCAATTACCGATGATGATGTGTGTGAGCCGGCAAATAAGTGTGCGTGGAATATGCGCATCATCGGTAATAGTGCTGGTGTCCTAACAGGTAAAGTTTATACTGATTATAGCAACATATAAAAGAACATGCACCATGATGATTACAGTATGAATGTAAATACAGGTGTGCGTTATCCACTCCTCTGCGAGATACGAGTACAACTACCACTATGTGAGTCGAACCTAAACCAGTGTCCATCTAACATCCTAAGGAACTAAACCTAATAGGCTAGTCAGTAAGAAACTAGAGTCTACCTAAGGTCTGAATCAATATCTCTAATAGTCGGCGATCCCGCCTCAATAGCGTCACGTACGTAGTACGGCTTCCTCGAATCAAGAGTGCGGATCAATCCTCAAATCTAAGCCTCGTACGGTAAAATCCATCGTACGGCATCCCAATATCGGGGTACGGTCAAGTATCTCCTAGGTGTCTCCTCATTCGTATAATGTCATCATCAACACATCTCATGATCAAGGTGCTAAACTGTGATCGTATACATCAATCATATATCATTGCCATCATGATAAGCATCATTAGTTTATCCACAGAAATATCATGTCATATGTGTAATATTGTGATTAAATCATACCGATATCTTATCGTCATCAAGTCACACCTATACGATATCGACATCAGGTCACACCTATATGATGTCGTAATCAAGTCATATATATATCATATCGTGATCAGTCACAAGCTACAGCCCAGGTACTATTTTAGCGTCCCATGTACCTCAATATCACCACCACCCTTTATAATTTATATGTTCAAGTTCATTATCTCATTCTCTAATGATCCGCTAACCCTTTAATACGACTGTATAGTCAAGAATCACGGCATCAAGCCCAGTTATACTGTTTCATCGTGCCTCAGATATCATAACACATCAATGAATCCCATATACGTGTTGTGTATATATATACACCTATACCTAGTTTTATATATATATACACACATATACGTATACGCCATGCCAAGTTTTAGTGTGTGCGTGTGTGTTTCTATCAGAAACCTACGAACCTCTCCCAAAGTATCCATCCTCAGGTGTGGTTTTCCTAAATCAGTCTAGTCCCGCCTAGGGTCATTACTAGGGTCCTGCTCAGTAAGAATCTAGGGTCACATCGGGTTTCCTAATGTCAATAAGTACTATTCCTATTCTACGTTGCGGGGGTGCTAAACGCCATCCACCCGACTTCCCCCCGTAGATATACATCTACTCACCTGGTCCATGTCTGCCGAAGACAGCGTCGCCATCCTCCTCTTCATCGCCCGCAGTCCACATGAGGGGTACCTAAACGCAAGCATATAAATAGCATCGTAAACCGAATCACATATAAAAGTCAAACGATACAAGGAACAAGCACATGTTAAAACCTATGTCCCGTCCACGCAAAAGAACCAAATACCGCTCGATATCGGCGTACAAACTCCGATGGATCGAGATAACATCATCAAACAACTTGTAGTTTTAAAACACATTACTTATACCATAAAACACGATTAATTCCATCGAAACCCTAAAATCCATCAAACAGCCCAATTTCGTAAAAACCGAAATTGCCAATTTACCGTTTTTCATCAAAACTTGACATTTAAATGAAACCAATAGTTATAAAACTCATTATATAGCATAACTGGACTATACAAACCGTTACTATATTTTTATTACACAAATTTATATTAATTTGAAATTTCTAGTTTGCAACATTTAACAAATTTCAACATTTTTCAAACAACGCACCACAATTCCACCACAAAACATGATTTGCATGAATTAATGTATTAAACCACAATTCATAATGATAATGATTCAATGAAACCATAAATTATATTTTTAATCACCTTTATTTAGAAATTCCTAAAATCTAGTTTATAAAATAATAGCATTTTATTACTATTTTTCCAATTATCAAAGTAATCTAGTGATCAAACTAAGTTTTTCTTTCCATTAACATGCTAATATTCTCATTAAAACCATAATACAATGATAAAAACAGTAATTAGAATTTTATCTCACCCATATACATATATTGTAAAAACCTAGTTTGCGAAATCTTCAAATTTTAACAATTTTAAAGTAACACTTTACAAATTATCAATTAGACTAGAATTTGCATGACTCGAGATATTAAACCACACATAACAACCATGAGCAAATTATAAAAACCCAAATTTTAGTTTTAAACCCCTTCTTGAATTTTAATCTTGAAATTAGAATCAATTAAGAAAAATCTAAATAAGCTAAATTAAAGCATTTAACCATAATTAATCATTGGGATAAGAATTATACCTCACAAATCAAGAGATCAAGCATTCACTTTGCCACCTAAACTAGCTTACATGCTCCAAGATCCATGCTTGAATGGCCAAGGAAAATTGGATGAGGAGTTTGCTTTGAATTTATGAGTTTTTATTTGAATTTTTGATGGAGAAATGGAGATTTTTGGTGATGGAATTGAAGTGGGGATTTTGGGGCAGCAACTTGGGATAGGCTCGGACAATTTTTTGGGAGGAAAAGGGGAAGTGTGTATGAGTGTATGGATATGTGGAGAAGCTTCTCAATTATACCCCTTTTTCATTATTTCCTTAATTAATTAATTTCCTTATATTTTGATGCAAGGAAAAAGATTTGAAGAGAGAGAATGGGGGGGCTGCACATGAGGTTTCGGCCACATGTTGGAGAGTAGGAGAGAGAGTGAGTGAAATGTGTGGGGGTGTGTGGATGCAACTATACTAATTACATCATTCAACTCATTTCATAATTATGCTAGTTTATTTTATTTTTTCTAAACAACCCTAGAATTATCTAGAATTGTGGAGACAAAAAGAGAGAGGGACCATGTTACAAACCTAGTGGTAAGTGGTCATGGCTCACTTTTTTTTTATTTTAAAATTAACCCATTGAAATTTGTAATTTGCACCAATTTAATGTGTAATTAAAAGCTTATGTTAATATTTAAAATAATTAATTTAGGAAAAATATTTTATTAAACTAAAAATTTATAAGTGGCTAAATAAACACCATTTACTAGTAATTTCATAATTAAAATGGATATTTTTAAAATTATAATGAAAAACAATCACGGTTTGATTTTACGAAAAATACATTTTACTTTACCGAAAATCATAAAATTCACTTAAACAATTTTATTCATTTAATTATTTATTTAATTATTTTTAAAACGTTACAAGAACTCCTTCCAGGACACTGCTGCGATAAGATTTGCACCCAGGATCAGATGTGTGATGTGTATTCAGAGGACCAGAGGCCGACGCCAGTGACGTACTGCTTTACGAGTGGTCGTGATGATTGACTGAGAGATGATCATAGAAGTGCCAGGAATCGTCCCCGTTAGCACACCTGACTGGGCCGATGAGCCGATGGATTGAGATATTGGTAATCCGCAGAGAAAATGAGCACCCAGAGACAGAGGACGCCAGACCGTGAGCAGGAGGCAAGCAGATATTCTTGTTCTGCCGGTTTTAGGCGCACCGATTTATTTTTCGATATTGTAGGAGGTGTACCTCAATGTCATTTGTTGCGATTGCGTTTGTGATCAGAGTATCACACTTATATCGCTTGGATTTGAGTTTTGATGATTGAGTTTTATGATATTGTTTTCGTGCACCATGGCTGCACCTACAGGGTATTTACATTTTTGCGCATAGTGATCGCATTTGATATATTTTTTATACACCGTTGTGTTGATTTGCGATTTGTGCATATCCATTGCATTTGATGTTGATTTTGTACCTTTGTAGTATGTGTTTATGATTTCGTGGATTTCATGCAGATGATGTGATTTTTGCACTCGGTATAGCTCACATGTGCTTGTAGTGCATTGATACGGATTTGTGCTCATAGTTGCACATGTTTTTGATTTATACACCTTGGTACACTCGGTGTCATTCTTATTCGCATTTGAGTTATTAATGTGATTTTCATGCATTGGTTGCACCGTACTTGTATTTCACGCATTTGATGCACCAGATTTGAGGTTTTCGTGCACAATAGATGCACCCGATATTATTGTCGTGCACACCCGTTGCAGTGGACAGAAGCTTTTGTGCACACCCGTTGTACTTAGTTTTGCCTCGTGCGCATAGTGGCACCTGTGTTTGGATTTGATTTCCGTGCGCACCAGACGCATGTGATTATTGTATACGCCTTTTGAGGCCGATTTTGCTTTTGAGCACTTTGTTTTCATGTTGGGCACTATCTTAGGTAGTAGCCAAACATGACTGATCCGAGAATAGTACCTGAGTACTTTGCATGCATTAAAAGTTTACTAAGAGGTTTTTGAAAAAGAGCTATAGTCTCGCTATTTCCTACGTGTCCGTGAGCGACACGAACGTTTATAAAGAAAAACCTTTTGGGATATTTTGAAAACGACGGAACGTGTATTTAGGAAAACATATATGGGCGTATATTATTATTTGAAAATGAGCGTCCGCCACTTATGCCATGAGTTACGCATTCACACGGAGATTTAGAAAGATTTTTGTATGAGTTTTATTTAGTTCTTAAAAGTTTTTCAAGGATGCGTACTATACACGTATTATAGTATTTGATTAGTGTATATTGGAATTCAGTAGTGGATTTCGAGATCTGTATCTCCACTGTAACTCCGAGGATATGTGTGAAAATCTGATGATTTGCGTGACGCTTGACGGAGTTCAATTTTGAGTTTCGTATTCGTTTTCAAGCGCATGCGATGCGTAGTGCTATTTCTGTATCTTCCGTGATTTCGGAGCCACGTCGATTTAAATTGATTATTGAAATGTTTTAGATTTTGGGGTTTAAATTTAAATTCAGGGATCGAATTTATTTAAGGGGGGGGGGAAGATTGTAACATTTCAGAAAATATAAAATATTATTTTTGGAATTTAATATTAAAATAATATATTTCCCGAAAACTGCCCGATTTGCGAAATTGGGATTTTCGAAAAAGAGTATAAATATATACCAATATTTGTGAAATAAATGGAAATTAAAATGATTTATTCACTTAATAATATATTTAAACGATTTGGCATTTTTAAAATTTATTATATGCAGTTTCGATAAAAACCCGATTAGTGCACTACTTATCGCGATTAGGCCAAATCCGTATTTCTACAGTTTTCATGGTTAGTGCACCATGAAATGTTACATGTTATTTCATTTGTGTTGTTTTATGTTATGGTTGGGATTTTGGGTGAGAAAAGAAAAGAGGAATGATTGAGGAGAGAGAGAGGGAACATAATGATGAGATGAGACCATGCTAGGAGATAGAATGAGAGTGAGAAAGAGAGAGAGGGAGAGAGTGTTGCCCCTTTCATTTTACCCCACCATTTTCTTCTCTTTCTTCACCTCAAGCTCCCCCATTCTACCCTCATGACCCATCTTAATTCCCTCACTAAAACCCTATACCCTTTTTACAAAAATGGCCACCTCCTCACCCTTATCACATTGGACTAAGAAAAGTGGGATTTTAATGACTTGGGACTTCTAGGGTTTTACTTGGTGGCATCATTGAGGTATAATCTCTACCAATTAGTTTAGTTTTTGGTTTGTTATATTCTAGTTTAAGTTTAGAATCGATTTAGTGAGGATATGTGAACTTTGAAAATTTTAAGTTAGGGTTTGAGGGAATCTTGAGTGGTGATGTGTAATTGAGATTAGTAGAGACTTTATAACCCTGGTAGGGATCGTATACTGACCAAAACCTGAGACTTAACCCCCAGAATACGAAAGTAGAAACCTCGACATCGGATAATTGTGTGAATTGTGAGGATATTTTGGAATCTGCTAACACCCGGGGCACCTGAAATTTTTTTAGCAAATGTAGTGATGTGTGCAGGTGACCAGAAGACTACCCACAAACCTGAGCCCCTATACTGCTACAGTGGCCACAGATTTAATAGGTTGGGCCGCAATTTGCGGCCAAGCTTTGGTGGATACATGTGATTTTTGGTCTGTAGCCTTGTTATCTAATATCTAGAGCAAACCCATATGCAAAATTGGCTAGTTTGACCTGAGTCAAAATCTGGAATGGGTTTTCCTATGTTTCTATTTTTGGGTTTTCCGTATTCTGAAATTGGATTTTAGTATTTGATATTGTATTTGGTTGTTGGATGTTTGCACATCAACAACTAGGGATAATTGGTTGGTTTTGCATGTGTGGGCCATAGGTTCTAACCTATGAGCGCGCCGTGTGCCGTTTCGGTTTTCAGAACTTGATTTTAATAGCGTTGTGATATGTGTTATTATTGTCGGTACCTCCGCGCAAGCTTCGGGATGACGAGCAAGGGCGTGACGACATCGACTTCGGCAAACAAGATCAAGGTGAGTGGATCTATATCCACGGGGGAAGTCGGGTGGATGGCGTATAGCACCCCTGTATACTTTGATGGAAACCGATTTATATGTAGATTATGGTTAATGAAACCTTTAATAGAAAACTATAGATAAAGTAAAAGATAGTTAGATAAACCATATCAGAAACTAAGGATAGTTAGAAGCAATATGATACGACTAGTATGTGATGACGGGACTTGAGTATGATATTTGATGATATTGACGTACTATGAGACTAGATAGCCGACGTAGATGTGTCATCCAAACCATACCTATTTCCAAACTGAAGAATCGTATGCATCTTTTAAACAGATACCTTGAGGGATGTTACGGATTTTCAAATGATATCTTTTCCTTAAAAACACGGTAGCCCCTACTTTTAAAACTACGATTGCTTCTTTTAAAAACTGATTGTATGGTTTGGGTGTGTATGTTAGATTAGATACTTATGCTTATAGTAAAGGTAGAATGTATTTGTAAAGTTGACATTGTGCCAGAGATAGATGCGATGAAAAGAGAATATGATTTGACATGTGATATGATGATATGTTGGTATACGGATACGAGTCGATTGAGATGATTGATACCTTGCCGGTCCCCTGATATGAGATTGTTATGGATGTGACTTGGGACATAGGTATATAGATATATATAGAATATCGTGAATCATGTGTGATATGTCGTACGAGACGTTAGGTCCGTACCCCTCATTGTCGTATAGGATGATAGGATCCCAAATATTTTAATGCCGCCGTACAATGATTTTCCGTGCGAGATGAGTTTGACTTGATGATTGATCTATACCCTTGACTAGAGGATGCCGTACGATAGATTGTACCGTACGCGATGTTGTGTGGCTGGATGCCGATTGATTGATTCACCGACTCTATCATGTTAAATACGTATACCCGTCAGCATTGCATATGATTTATCTTATGCTGCATTCATATTATTCTCATTGCATTGCTTATAGCTGTGCTAGTACACCTGCACCATTGTCAATGATGCGTATGTTACACGTACACAGATTTGCCGGCTCACACACTTCATCATCGATAATTACCATGTCACTACACGGTAGGATTTTCTGCATCAGGATATGACTCCTTGCATGATATACTTGCGTACATTCATATTGTACATCCATATTTATGCACATACACATTGTATATCCATATTGGTGCGTATATACTTTGGTACATCCATATTGGCACACATACATATTGTACACCCATACTTACGGACATACACATTTGTACGTCCATACTTGCGTATATACACATATACACCTTTATACGATATTGCATTCGATTTTAGAGATTTAGGAACCGCATGATATATTTTAAAAACTGGATTCATTTAAAAGAGCGGATTTCCCTCGATATGTACATATTATTGTTCCATGTTGCATGATATACGAATATGCTTACATTTCTATCATATGTCGCATACATCATGCTTTATGATTTTACGTATTGAGATATGCTTTTTTCATGAGATTTCTGGATTTGAGATCGTGGCTATTTCAAAAGAAAGCATGTACTGTTTTTAAAAACCCGGTTTCTCTTGATATGATATTTCAGTGCGTCCACCATGCGTTCTCTCGGTTCCGAGACGTGTGATATGTGAAACCCGATTCGAGGAGGCGGATGATTCCGTTTTCGGGTACATGGTGGACCCGGTATGGTACCCCAGGGTGAGAGAGATTTCATGTGGATGACGATGAGCCTGGCAGAGGGACTACTACCTACCGGTGATTGGTTGGGCCTGGCGGATATCCGGAGGATACCGACCGGAGCCAAGAGATAATATGGGCCGATCCGAACTGACGGAGCCCGTGGGCCAATCTGGACTGACGGAGCCCGAGATATGAGGATTTACGTGTCGATACTGGACACGGGTTTCATGATGTTTTCGGGTGTCGATGTTGGACACCCAGATTCCATGATTTTGATGTGTCGCAAGGGACACCGTTGATTTATATCCTCATACTTACATACATTGATTATGGTTGGATAAGATCCACATGCATACATACATTGATTATATGGTTGGACGAGATCCACACGCATACCGACATTGATTATATAGTTGGACGAGATCCACATGCATGCATACATTGATTATATTGTTGGATGATATCCACATGTTGATTAATATTGATATTAGTGTTGGCACATATACAGACCCGGACACCCTAGATATCATAGTATTATCCTTATGATATAGTTGACCTAGGAGTCGTCGTTTATTCGATTTCTATCTGTTGATATTTTTCTACTCATGAGTTAGCAACTCACCCCCGTTGTGCCACAGTTCTTACAGGCTGACCGCTTGGATCCGTAGCGGCATCGCTGGCACATTGCTTCATTTGGGTGTTTTGCATTGGTAGGTGGGGGCATTTGTATCGTACCCACTCTTGTATTTATATTTCATATTGTATGTAGTTAACTCCATCAATCAAATTTAGTAATTGTATAAGTAATAAGACTTAGTGAGATTGTGGTTGCGAGACTTAAAGCGAGGGGTATTCCGCTACTTGTGGTTTTTATGTCTTGTTTATTTCTTTATCTTTTTGTGGTGAACTTCGCCATTGGGCGTCGTATACTTACATACTGTCTTGCATGGTTTTGATCCGCCGTTTGGCGAAGAGCTAGCTCCCGCTTGGGGATGCCATTATTCTTGTTATGTATTTATGATTTTGGATCAAAATATACAAAGGATGTGCTACCCAAATTTTTAAAAGACGAAACACGTTTTCAAACTAGCAAATTTCACTTGCATTTTCATGTTCCTTTTCTATGCATTAAGAAAACTTGATTTCATTACACCTTTATTTCAAAACTTCACCTCCTTTATTTTCTTAAAAAGGTTTAGATTTCTGGGTTTCAGCTTACTTAAATTCCGTTACGCCTTTAGACGTTGCGTGAATCAAGTGCTGGTCATGAGCTAATATTTCGGGTCATGACAGATCGAGACCCCAACGAAGGGCGGTGGCCTGGTCTCACAAGCCATTGGTGTTAGTTTGTTCACCTAAGATAGTATACATGTGCTCATTGGGTTATGAGTACACTGGACGGACTCGCCGGGAACCTGCTAGTTGGTATTATACCTATTGTCAGATAGCAGTTCTCAGGTGACATGTGTACAGGTTAGTCTGTCGACCTGAGATCGTCATTTGTCTCGTGTGAGTTTCCACTGTGCTTTGATTACTATCCTACCATGGCTCAAAGGAGTCGTGCAAACAGGTTTTAGTTAGGTACAGTCCCGAACCATATCGAGGCAGTGATCGGATCGTTGGGGATTCGTCTCTCCCGGTATTGGGGGTTGATGTCGCATTGTGCACGGGTGGCCATCACAAGATTTCCATGGCCATGGTGGACGAGAATTACCGATCCAGGATCGATAGTTTTTTCGGTGGTGATGGGTTTCATTTTGACACTAAATGTCGCGTTGTTAGGGGTCTGACTTTATCCACCCCCTTAGACTCGATATGCGATACTCTTAGACGAACAGACCGAACTGTACGGATATTGTTACTGTCAGGCTCAGTAAAGGTTCAGAATGAGTTTGCTCATCGGCCTCCCTTTCGCTCAATACCTGGATAGCCGTTACGTACAGCTAGTGCCGCTGACAAGCTTGTGGTTAAACCCACTGCCAGCGTATTGATGAGTCTTTAGAGTCCCACACAGAGGGTTTTCACGGTTCATGCGATATGGTGTAGATGGCGTATGTTGGTACATACAAGTGTCCGATTAAATATGCGCACATACTGCACAGACTTTAATCGGACGGTTGATAATACTAGCGGCTTAGGATTAAGCCGGATTATTAAATCAGGTTTTGATTTAAAAATTTATATATATGTATTTATATATATGTATTCTAGTATTATTGTTCACTATTCATTTTCTCTCTTGGCTATTCGTATTTTTGTATGAATATGCGTATGTGTTTCGATACGTGTACCGGGAAGCATTCCGTATTTATACGGAATTGCTTCTAGAAGATGGCCACCTCATTATTGGATTTTCTTTTTAGAAAATCAAATAAGGAAATGGGGTGGATGGGTGAGTTTGTTAGTTATATGTATGCCCTAGAGGCCATTACTGTACATAGGATGTATATTGTAGTGGATGCTGGGACATATATAGGGAGGACTTTCTTGCTCGACATGATAGTATGCTATCTGGTTACTCTTTACCTTAACGTGTATGCTGATTGTCTCTCTGTTACATGTTGGTAAAGCCCTTAGGATCTGTACTTGACTACCTGGACTATGATGCAGATCATACTAGTGGGGACATGGTAGTCCATAAGTACATCCTTCAAAGTAGCTAGTCGTGGGTGTATCGAGACGGGGCATCGATATACCAGAGTAGACTAGCGTATACCTTCTCGACTCATACAGATGGGCGATGGATGATCCCATATCCATTGGTGTTTGACATCAGGGATGATATACGGGTGCTCAGTAGAGACTGGGTACACTGGACGGACTCGCCGAGAACTCCCAGATGGTATTATACCTCACGTCAGATGGCAGTTCTCTGGTGACACTAGTACAGAGTAGTCTGTTGACCCGAGATCGTCATAGAGTCTTGTGTGGTTCCCACTGTGCTTTGATTTCCATCTTACCACGTCCAAGAGGGCGTGCAAAACGGTGGTTTTTGGGTACAGTCCCGAGTCACATGGAGGCAATGAGCGATAGGAGGGGATTCGTCTCTCCCGGTATAGGGAGTTGATGTTGCACTGTGTTCGATTGGCTATAACAGGAAATCCCTGGCTAGGGTTGCAGAGATTTACTGGTAAGTGTTACCAGTAGTTTCTCGAACAGTTATAGACCTCATATCGACACGACTTATTGAGCTATTGGGGTCTGACGTTTACCACCCCTAGGCGAGATATGCGACATATCAGACGATCAGACCGGACTGTACGGTAGTGTTACTGGTCGGATTCACTGGAGTGTGAGCGGGCTTGCTCGTCGATCTTCAGATCGCTCAATACCCGGGTGGCCGTTACGTTTAGCAGACCGCTTGCGGCTTATGGGTGTTTGATATGATCATCATCTGCTGCCGGCATATTGACGAGTCTTTAGAGTCCTACACAGAGGTTTCCTGGCTCAAGCGAAACGAAATAGGAGCGCATATGAGATATGTGCGGGACCGAGAATAATACGAGTATGTGATACTGTATTCGATTCTCGCGATGTGACATTGATCGGTTATATGCGATATAGCCAGGTTATCGGATCAAGTGTTGATTCGATAAGATGTTACTAATGATACCAGTCGGTTATGTGCGCATGACCGGATCATTGAATCAAGTGTTGATTTAATGATTTAATGTATAATTATATATTTGATATATTACTTTGCATTAACTAGTATCGGTTCACTTTAGACGGATTTTCTCACTTGGTTCGTGCGCATTGCATATGCGATATGTTTTTGTGCACTTGTATGTATCATGTTTGATGATGCATGCTAACTTGAGTTTGTGTAAAGATTAAACCATGGTTATTCAAATGGTTAGGGTTTTGTTTTTCATATCTATTTATTTATTTATTTATTTATTTTCTTTTTGGAAAATGAAATGAGAAGAATGGTGGCTTTCTTTGTTTGTAGTTGAAGATTCATGAACCTTTGACTTTGTCCACCATTCTTATCTCATGCTTAACCTAACCATTTGATTTAACCCTAGTTCAATCTCTACACATAACCATGGTTAAGTTATGATAAAGATTGGATTATTCTTTTCTTTTTATTTTTGAACTTATCATAACATTTCTTCTTCTTCTTCCTTGCTTCAAGTGAAGAAAAGCTTACCTCATCAATGGTGATTGATGTTTTTGAGTGAGAAATCCAATTCTAAAGTTAACCCAACTCCTATTTCTTCATCCTCTACCTCTTGCCAAGTAGTAGAGTGTGTTTACTTCATAAGTTTCTTGACTTGGTGAAGTCGGAGCTTGATTTAGCGATGCCTCGACGTAGATCATCTTCGGCATGGACATCGACGACCTAGCTTGCCCATTCTCCGACGAAGCCGATCCTGTTAGGTCCACGTTACCTCTCCCGGTACTTACGGGGTTGCGGAAACGGTAAATCAAAATTTTTTCTAAACTTTGTAACATGGACCGTAAAAGCCGGATCTTTGCTAAACTAAAACTAGTATTCTAGCTAAAGAGAGTTAGCTACTATGGAAGATGGTTATACCTAAACTTGAACTCCTTCTTCTTCAAACCTTGTAGAGGTTGATGGTTCTCTTTTCTTCGCCTTCTCCCGTCGAAGATGGATCCACCTCGAAGGTTCGACTTTGGGCTCTTCCTCGATCTTTGAGTGAACTAGGGTTTCCGGCTTGCTAAACCTTTATCCTAGAATGAGTAGAGAGTGATTAGGGTTTGCTTTTCCTTTTAAAGAGAATGATTCTCAACACATGAGAAGGTTTCTCTTTGCTAGAGGAAGAAGAAGATGAAATGAGGAGAGAGAGAGGTTATGATAGAATGAGCTCTCTTTTTTCTTTCTAGCAACCATAATGCAAAAGAAAAATATTATCTAAATGATAATAATTGAAAATGAGAATAGTTGATGGTAGTATTTGGAATGACCACAACCATGCTTCATTTAATAAAAAGTAAGCATAAATCAAGGAAGACTTTTTAAAGCATGATGGTAGTCAATGGTCAACAAGTCAACCAAGGTCAACAAGTCAACAAAAATCAACCATAACATAATTCTCATTTAATTACTATTATTAATAGATAATATATAAATCCATTAGGGTTTGGAAAAAGAAGACTGTCAACTGTGCATACGCACCCGTTCCGAAACCCTAATGAAAAACCTCATTCTCCGCCTCAAGCAACTGTGCATACACACCTGCATTCTCGTTCCGAGGAACAAGAATACCAAGATATAAAAGCAACCCCCAAAACATATACCAGTATCTGGCTCAAACCAGAGCCTGCCAGTATAATCCGTCCGGACTCCAAACGTGCACAAGTGCGCGGATGAGAACGAACCCTGTCGCAAAACCATGCGACCTCTACTCTGTTTTGCCCAGAGGCGAATACCCTCTGTGTGGGACTCTAAAGACTCGACACTACGCTGGCAGTGGGTTTAACCACAGACCGCAAGCGGCACTAGCTGTGCGTAACGATCCCCAGGTAGATGCCGACAAGAAGGCTGACGAGGTGAAACCCCATCTGAACTCCTACTGAGTCTGAATGTGACATTCTCCGTACAGTCCGGTCTGTTCGTCTGATACATCGCATGGCGGGCCTAGGGGGGCGGTAAACGTCAGTCCCCTAATAGCGGTACAAGTCGTGTCGGAGTGAAGCCCAATACACCCTGAGATAACACTGGAACCTACCAGTACATCTCGCTTGCCCTGGCCAGGGACTACTTGTGTAATGGCTCTCCTAGACACAGCGCGATGTCAACCCCCAATACCGGGAGAGACGAATCCTGTCTAACCGTCACTGCCTCCAAGTGCTTCGGGACTGCTCCCAACTACTACCTGTTTGCACGACTCAGTAGAGCCATGGTAGGGTAGTAATCAAAGAACAGTGGGAACACACTCGAGGCGAAGTGACAGTGTCAAGTCAGCGGACTAAGCTGTACTCATGTCACCTGGGAACTGATAACTGACGATAGGTATAATACCAACCATCAGTTCCCGACGAGTCCTGTCCAGTGTACTCGTAACCCAACGAGCACCCGCATACTATCTCAAGTACGACGTACTGACGGCTGTGGAACAGACCGTCTCCCGTGCTGGGATGAGAAGCGCATACGCTAGTCTACTCCGGAGTATCGATGCCCTATCTCGGTACTCCCACGACTAGGGACGTGTATAAGGATGTGCTTGTAGATTACCCAGCCCCCACGAGTGTGATCGCCATCACAACGCCGGTAATCAAGCAAAGATCCTAAGGGCTCTACTAATGCGTATAGGTGATATAATAAATAAACACTCATGTACACATTAAAGCAGAGGCAAACCAAGTAGCATACTACTATATTGAGCAAGATTGTCTGTACAACTGTGAATATCCCAAGCTTCCATCAAGTAATATACATACTAGTATGATACAGTAATGGCCTCTAGGGCATATACACTAACAGATCCTAGAGCTCGGATTTGACTTGGACAGCGGAGAGGACCTTGTTGCGGAGCTATGGAGGTGGAGCACCGGATCTACAAAGGTTGTATTTCCGTTTTCTCATTAGTTAAGTGTTAACTAGTTAGCTTTTTCGCCTAGAAATCTAGCAAACGATCCGTAGTTTAGGGTTTGTAGGCACCGTAAAATTTTAATATGGCATGTTCGATGCCTTGTGAGACCTCCTTGGGGTGCCTAGGAACCCTACAGTGGTATCAGAGCCTAGCTAGAGCCTTAGGCGAAGTCCAGACGGAATTTGAAGTCCGAACGAACCCGAAACCCCGAATCAAACTTGCTCCCTGTCCAGATTTTAAAAATGTGGATTTTTCAAAATTAAAAATATCCAGAAAATCAAGCAGGGTTTTCTAAGAATTACTGTAAATTTTGTGGGCCTAAGTCCACTTTTCCACCGCGGAACCGCGGCACGTGCTATGCATGCCGCGGCGGTTCCGCGGCGCATTTGTCGTTTTGTGCATCCAGATTTGTACAGTAATTCTTATTTGTCTGTTCTGATTTTCCTGGGAATTTTTAATATATTTTCAAGAGTTGAATTTTCTGCAGTTGTTTTGGGGATTCGGTGTTTCGATCGGGGTATCAAATTTTGTCTATTTGGCTTTCCGGATAAATTTGAGAATATGTTAAAAAGTTCGACCGGATATAAATACCCAACTTTTCCCCTGTCGGGAAATTTCCAAGTGTTGGATTTTTCCGTAGTTTAATGACGTTCTAAGTAGTGCAAGTAACGCGATGGTCCCTCTAGAAGACACAAACCTTAACTCGATTATGTGACCGTCTTGAACTGCCCTTTGAACTTTCGGGTTTGGGGCAGTACGGCGTGCCACATGTGAGGCGTTGGCTTGACCCTTCTACGGCTGGACCGTTGGTACTGAGGTACGAACTGAATGTTGTTAGACTTATTTCATGTGTTGATCTGTATCGGGAAAAGTTGGGTGTTAGATTGTTCGATCGAAAAGTTTAACATTTTCTATTTATCCGGAATGGGATACAATAATTGGAATTCACAAAAGTTATGAGATAACTAAATGAATGTTATAAACGTAGCAATTTAGTCTCAATTGATCGGTTGCCACGGAATTTTGATGTGATCAAAAGTCCGTCGCAATCACGTAGCGTACGCGGATACTCGCCGGGTAAACTTAACAGACAGCCTCACTCCATAGCCCCGACCAAGTGACTGTAGGAGAACCCCGTCGCCGAAAGCATCCGTCCGGGTGCTCGCGGCAGCGGTGTTCCGCCTTGGTGCACTTCGTCGACGGTATCGGGGGTGCGGCCGCCTACTAAAGTTTGCGACGAGCATTCGATCAGGCTGTCGGGAATCTTGTTGAATTGCCCGACTTGATATTGAAAAGTGTTTTCGATAATGAGACTAAAATGCGGGGTTTAAAATTGTTAGGCATGCGATGTCTAAAGAATTCATTTGGTCAGGCATGCGATGTCTGAAGAGGTTGCGGATTCCAACTGTTGTAGTTTTACACTTTCTTTTCTGTGACTGTAAGTGTAATATGTGATATCGCCGGTTTCGTTGCTATATGTCAACGACAATTGGGATGCGCATATTTACTTACGTTGATGACATGTGATGTTATGTGTTGCTGGATATGTTATATTGGATCGTCGTGTTTGAATAGCCGGGGTTTTTTATGTGAGATGAGTGTTTTTCATTTTCATTCATGTAAAAACTTGTATGTAATATTCTTTTATTGGGGCGCTTCCAGGTTGCGGAAGAGTCACCGTTTGTATATTATTTACTTTTCCGCACTAGGATAGACCCAAGGAGGAGGGCACAAGTAACCGGGTTCTGGAGTCTAGTGGGAGACCAACTCGAGGAGTCGGGTCCGGGTCTCCTAACTCCAGAATTGGTAGGGTTGCTTGCCACTCTCGTAGGGGTCTAGGGGTGTGGGTTTGGCTATTCATCACGACCGTGGAATCCGTGTTTTATACTGGCTCGTATTGAAAACACGGACGTCCTAGTATATCCAATATTTCATATGATTCTTCTGCTGCGATATCTGTGATGTGATCATGTGATGTTCTGTGATAGATACAGTATATAGTATATATGATATATTATATAGGCGTTACTTATGTTTTACACCCGCGCTAGCCCTGCCCTGCTCTGTCGTTAGTTACCTAACCTAACGGTGCACGAGGGGACATCGAGGCGAATGCGGATGGCATAAGTGTACGTCGTATTTATCTGTGATGTTTAGGTACATATATGATGGGACTTCATTAATGTGATTAATGAAATAAAAGAAACCTAAGATGTTGTAGAATCGAATTTCAAAATAAAACAGGTAGCTACAGTTCTTGCTTTGCACAGCGGTATATGAGATATATCCTGCACCTTATTCGATGAGGAAAGGACCGAGATCCCTTCACCGAGAGTGACTCCTTTAGCAATAACTGGCAGATGCTACATACTCGGTTTGTCTTTTGATTGCTTTTAAGAGTTTTTGCTTTGCACAGTGATATATATGATATATCCCGCACCTCATTCGACGAGGAAAGGACCGACGATCCCTTCACCGGGAGTGACTCCTTTAGCAAAACTAGAAAAGCCTCAAAAGCACTCCATTTTAAAATCATTTGATTCTACAACGATATCAAGTTCATTACGCAATAGGTTTTCAGAAAAACCTGTCGTAGCCTTCCGTCATTTCAGATAAGTTGTATATAGTATTCGTGCTGCATTTGTTGGCTTTCGTCAAGGTGCAGTGTGCGGTAGCTATATGCTGCTTATCTGCTAGCATACGATGCGATTGGATTAGGGTAGTCGTGCGGCCTTGTTGACCTTGTCAAGGGTCGTGCGGGTGGGTTTGATTCAATCAAGAAATGACGGGTTGAACTTGACTTGCGGTCTATGGTTTGTTGACCTTGTCAAGGTCATAGATCGTTTGGGGCAAAACATTATCGGGAATTTCAAGTGTTGAAATTTGCAATGAGATTGCATACCTTCTATGAGATAGTTGGATCCCGATACCCGCTGCGAGTAAGTGTTACTCCTGGGAGAGTTTTATACATTACAATTAGCCGATCAAGTAGGTGTCTAGAAAGGTGTTAACGAGGTTACGCCTCTGGGAAAACGAGGTTTACATTAATTAGGTTCGTGCGAAAGCACGGGGGACCTCCCTCAAAGTACCGACACTGGCCTGGCTGAAAGATTGGCGAACTTGTAGTGTGTAATTAATCCCGGCTAGTCTTTCCTTTTAGGGTTTGAAGGAAGATTTGATAAAAAGCAGTGGGAGCCATCCTGATTAGATAAAATAATAACCAATCTATTCTTGACAGAGCGCACGCTGAGTGTTTTCTTCTCTCTCTCTCCAGGTAGCGACCATATCACGCCTTAATCAAGATAATAAAACGGATTATTGACCGAACCCGCTTGTTATACTGAGCTGGGGAACGTTGGTCCCGCTCCAACTTATAATTGTTATAAGACAGAGCAGGAAATTGGGGAATACCAGATTTCCCGTGCCGCCCAAACGAAGAGAGTGCATGCTGATGCATCATCTTCAGGTGTGTTCATTACAGAGAACTATTTCTCAGTATCCTTTACGTCCTGGGTATGTGATACCAGATCAGGATCCCAGATATGTAATCTGTTACATAGGGCTACAGAAAGGTAGAGAACTGAGAACGGGTGATAAGTTTCATGAGGCAGAAAACGGGGCAAGAGTTGCAGCCAAGTCTGTCGGTCACTGTCACCCTGTATTACCGATACATTGATTCTGAACGAATGTTATTAGATACCGAACCTGATATACAAAATCATATCAGTCTCTTTATCAGTAAAGAAATGATAAAATTTTGTATTGTTGGATAATGTTTTGAACATTTCCTATATCAAAAGTTGATCGGTTCAGGCACGTTATCTAAAAGCATTGATGTTCTAAATCAAACTACAGTTCTTAGTATACAGAACACACACAAGAGGAAGAGTTCAGAAATGAACGAATTCTTCTTGAAGTATTGTAGACTAGGTCAGATCAATGTGACCCGACTAGCTAGAGTTACATAAAGATGCATATTTAAATCAGTTTGAATTTACATCTTGTGAAACTCGCTAGTCATGTCACAAAGATAAGATGACCACAGCTCCGTTTACTGGAAACAGAGAAAGAGTTAGTGAACTCTTGGGATGATACATGTTGATGTATGTAGGTCCCCAGTCTACACATGCCAAGACAGGTTCTTTGTACTTCATTACATTCTCTGATAATCTCTCGAGATTCAGACATATGTTCCTGTTGAAACATAAGTCCGAACCTTTTGAGATATTCACAGAATATAAGTTAGAAGTAGAGAACCAATACGGGTATAAGTATTATGTCCTATGATGAGATCAAGGAGGAGAATACTTGAGCACAGAAATACTGGACTATTCTAAAGGGGAATGAGATTCTCTCTCAGCATTACTCCTCTGTATACACCATAGCACGATGGTATATCAGGGCGGAGCAATCACACCCTATATGATAAGGTGTGCTCTATGATGAGTACTACTGAGTTACCCGTTTCCTTTTTGGGAGTTATGCGCTTGAGAAGCTGCATACCTATTGAATAGGTTCGAATCAAATCAGTTGCCTACCATTTCATATGTGATATGGAAAGGAAAGAGCCCATATCTTAAGTTGGTTAAGATTTGGGGTTGTCCGGCCTATGTCTAAAACCATAATCCGGACAAGTTCGAGGCAAGGTCTGTTATGTAGAACTGGAATAGTTCCAGCTATACAAGCTACAGCAGATGATTTGGTACAGCCAAAGGATTCAGTAGATTCCAATGAACCTCGGCCTCTCCGCCGATCTAGTAGGGTTCCTCACCCACCAGAGAGATACTTCAGTTTCTCTATGACAGTGGGAGAGAGGATTGCATCATGAGATGATGACCCAACTAGTTTCGAGCTGGCCATCAGGAGTAAGACTCTGTAAGAATGGCTGGATGTTTAGCGATCTGAGATGGAATCCTTATACACCAACAAAGTATGGACTTTAGTTGCAATATCTGAAGGGTTAAATCCCCATCAGGAGCAAGTATATCTTGAGAAGATTACTTGGTGTAGATGGAAAAGTTGAGACTTTCAAAGCTAGACTTGTTAAAGCTTTTCGTCATCGACCAGGCGTGGATGATGATGAAACCTTTTCTAAGTAGCTATGCTTAAGTCCATCCAGATCCTACTTGCCACGGCTACATACTATGACTACGATATCTGGTGGTTGGGTGTCATGACAGCTTTTCTAAATGATGTTTAGAAGAGAGTGTCTATAAGTACACAGCCAGAGGGCTTCGTAGACAGTGGGAGCAGCGGAAACGTGTACAAGATGCTTTATAGGATAAAGCAGGCATCGCGGAGTTGGAACGTCTGTTTTGATGAAGTAGTCAAAGAGTTTGACATCATGAAAATGGTAGATGAACCTTGTATAAACAAAAAGGTAGTAGGGAGTATGGTGACGATCCTCGTAGAGTACGTGGATGACATACTCTTGATAAGAAAGGAGTTTCTTATGCTACGCTCGATCAATCTCCGCTTATCACAATGATTCTCCACATAGGATCAAAGTGATACCTCCTAAATCCTGGGTTTTGGATCTATGAGATAGATCTAATTGGATGTTAGGATACTCACTAGCTGTAGTGAGATGGTATCAATCGACCCTGGGGAGAATCACTGGAAGTGTTCTAGGGTGATAAAGACGACTGAGTGTCAGTCACAGGCATTGTCTTTACCCTCAGTAAAGGGACGGTATGGTGGAAGAGTTCCAAGCTAGATACCGTGACATATTAGACGATAAAGGCACGATACATCGCTACTTAAGATGCTACCAAAGAGGCAGTCTGGGTGTATATTGGTTCATGAGATGAACTACGTTCCTACCATTGTGAGACAATGGAGTCGTGGCTCATGCCAAGGAACGCCCGTCCCATCAGTGATCCAGACATATTCTAAGGCAGTATCACTTGATCATGGAGATGGTTGATCTCCAGGGTGATCGAGGTTTGGAGAGTAGACTCAGAGGACAACACAGCGGATCCACTCACAAAGGCCTGTTCCCAGAGAGAGACTTTTATGGGATGGTTGAGTATGAGATACTGCAACCACTGCTACAGATGGCCCTAGTGCAAGTGGGAGATTGTTAGTTATATGTATGCCCTAGAGGCCATTACTGTACATAGGATGTATATTGTAGTGGATGCTGGGACATATATAGGGAGGACTTTCTTGCTCGACATGATAGTATGCTATCTGGTTACTCTTTACCTTAACGTGTATGCTGATTGTCTCTCTGTTACATGTTGGTAAAGCCCTTAGGATCTGTACTTGACTACCTGGACTATGATGCGGATCATACTAGTGGGGACATGGTAGTCCATAAGTACATCCTTCAAAGTCCCTAGTCGTGGGTGTATCGAGACGGGGCATCGATATACCAGAGTAGACTAGCGTATACCTTCTCGACTCATACAGATGGGCGATGGATGATCCCATATCCATTGGTGTTTGACATCAGGGATGATATACGGGTGCTCAGTAGAGACTGGGTACACTGGACGGACTCGCTGAGAACTCCCAGATGGTATTATACCTCACGTCAGATGGCAGTTCTCTGGTGACACTGGTACAGAGTAGTCTGTTGACCCGAGATCGTCATAGAGTCTTGTGTGGTTCCCACTGTGCTTTGATTTCCATCTTACCACGTCCAAGAGGGCGTGCAAAACGGTGGTTTTTGGGTACAGTCCCGAGTCACATGGAGGCAATGAGCGATAGGAGGGGATTCGTCTTTCCCGGTATAGGGAGTTGATGTTGCACTGTGTTCGATTGGCTATAACAGGAAATCCCTGGCCAGGGTTGCAGAGATTTACTGGTAAGTGTTACCAGTAGTTTCTTGAACAGTTATAGACCTCATATCGACACGACTTATTGAGCTATTGGGGTCTGACGTTTACCACCCCTAGGCGAGATATGCGACATATCAGACGATCAGACCGGACTGTACGGTAGTGTTACTGGTCGGATTCACTGGAGTGTGAGCGGGCTTGCTCTTCGATCTTCAGATCGCTCAATACCCGGGTGGCCGTTATGTTTAGCAGACCGCTTGCGGCTTGTGGGTGTTTGATATGATCATCATCTGCTGCCGGCGTATTGACGAGTCTTTAGAGTCCTACACAGAGGTTTCCTGGCTCAAGCGAAACGAAATAGGAGCGCATATGAGATATGTGCGGGGCTGAGAATAATACGAGTATGTGATACTGTATTCGATTCTCACGTTGTGACATTGATCGGTTATATGTGATATAGCCGGGTTATCGGATCAAGTGTTGATTCGATAAGATGTTACTAATGATACCAGTCGGTTATGTGCGCATGACCGGATCATTGAATCAAGTGTTGATTTAATGATTTAATGTATAATTATATATTTGATATATTACTTTGCATTAACTAGTATCGGTTCACTTTAGACGGATTTTCTCACTTGGTTCGTGCGCATTGCATATGCGATATGTTTTTGTGCACTTGTATGTATCATGTTTGATGATGCATGCTAACTTGAGTTTGTGTAAAGATTAAACCATGGTTATTCAAATGGTTAGGGTTTTGTTTTTCATATCTATTTATTTATTTATTTATTTATTTTCTTTTTGGAAAATGAAATGAGAAGAATGGTGGCTTTCTTTGTTTGTAGTTGAAGATTCATGAACCTTTGACTTTGTCCACCATTCTTATCTCATGCTTAACATAACCATTTGATTTAACCCTAGTTCAATCTCTACACATAACCATGGTTAAGTTATGATAAAGATTGGATTATTCTTTTCTTTTTATTTTTGAACTTATCATAACATTTCTTCTTCTTCTTCCTTGCTTCAAGTGAAGAAAAGCTTACCTCATCAATGGTGATTGATGTTTTTGAGTGAGAAATCCAATTCTAAAGTTAACCCAACTCCTATTTCTTCATCCTCTACCTCTTGCCAAGTAGTAGAGTGTGTTTACTTCACAAGTTTCTTGACTTGGTGAAGTCGGAGCTTGATTTAGCGATGCCTCGACGTAGATCATCTTCGGCATGGACATCGACGACCTAGCTTGCCCATTCTCCGACGAAGCCGATCCTAGAGCCCGGATTTGACTTGGACAGCGGAGAGGACCTTGTTGCGGAGCTATGGAGGTGGAGCACCGGATCTACAAAGGTTGTATTTCCGTTTTCTCATTAGTTAAGTGTTAACTAGTTAGCTTTTTCGCCTAGAAATCTAGCAAACGATCCGTAGTTTAGGGTTTGTAGGCACCGTAAAATTT
Source organism: Agapanthus africanus (assembly GCA_030015575.1). Lineage (NCBI taxonomy): Eukaryota > Viridiplantae > Streptophyta > Magnoliopsida > Asparagales > Amaryllidaceae > Agapanthus > Agapanthus africanus. The sequence goes on from JASDDO010000018.1 coordinate 365,529,343, forward strand.
TAATATGGCATGTTCGATGCCTTGTGAGACCTCCTTAGGGTGCCTAGGAACCCTACAGAGTTGGCATGAGCATAGGTTTGGACATGTAGAGAGGCATGGGTCTTAATTGTTTATTGGAAAATTGTGAATGGGATATTTTTTCTTTGGTTGCATGAGAGAGAAAGAGAGGGGGGCAGGCACTTGAGGAGAGGCTTGGCTCATTTTGTTTTCAACACTTGCTTTTTCTCCACTTGCTCATTCGAACAAAAGACTTAGCACACTTTCTTGAGTTGCTCATGCCACATGTTTCCTCACCTCCTTCTTCATCTTCTATGGTTGCTCATTGAGCAAATGTGATGAGAGAAAATTATAGCGACACATTCCTACACCTCCACTCTCCATTACTAGCAACCTTGGAGTGTCGGTTGCCTCGCTCGACGAGGCTGAAGCTTGCGCCGTTTCCCTCAGGTAGATCATCGTAGATGTAGGAAGACCGGCAACCAAACTCGATCGCGGAGCTACTAGGAGCTTGAGGATGATGGTTGAAGACCGAAGGACACAGATCAACTCGGTATAACTATCTAACTTCTTATATATAGCTTGCTAGTTTAGGTTTTAAGGTAGATCCGGGCATCGGGTAATGGTAGCGCCAGTTTAGTAAATTTTTGTTCCGTATTTGGCCACGGTTTGATGGCCGGGTCACTGCCGTGACCCAACACAGTGTCGGCTGCCATGCTCAAGCCATTGTACAGATGGGCTAATCCCGCAACCCTGAGGCCATACATGTTTCCGCCGCAATACGATAAGCCGGATAAAAGACGGACGGTCTCATGTACCGATGATGTGTTGGGAGTGCGAACCAATTGAGACATAAGCCGATGAAGCCCACCAAAAATGTCTCCTTATCTATGTCTGGAGCAGCAATTTTTGCAAATGAGATGACGAGGGTGTCTGGAATGTAAAACTGTTTCATATCTGCATCGGCAATCAGCAGCTTGTCCAAACCAATCCCGAACGGATCATCAAGTTTGGCAAATTTCGTTGCCTTCTTCGACAACTTCCGGGGTAGGAAACGGGCAATAAAATATACAAAGCTAGCCCCATCCCCCCTGACTCTAAATACAGGCTTTCGTAAATGTTCAACAACTTATTTAGACTCAGGAATTTGTGTCGGATAGCATTCTCTGGCGTAAGGCCGATGACAATCGATTCAGTGGTGAAAATATACTCGTCAGGAGGAAGGATCTCTTCATAATGTTCTCCCCGACGGGTAATCTAGAGATTTATAAGAATTCCTCCAATGAAATCGACACCTCCCGGTCCGATAGCAGAAACTTATGGGTTGGGATATTCCATTGTTCTAAAAAAGACTTAACCCACCATACGTGAGGAGTGTGGTAATAGAATAGAATACGTAAACTGTCGGATACAACCTGGTCTTCAGCAGCAACGATTTCTTTGCAGATAAAATGCAATGGGCCCAAACGAGATAACCTGTCGGATGTCGAGGGGTCACTCTTATGGTATAGACCTGAACCCACGGTCGTGCCTCTCCCTGACATATCCGATGCCCCAAAATATCTAGGGCCATCGGTGGTTGGGCCGGTATTGATGTTATGGATGGTTGAAGATAACCATCTGCAGTCTAGTCAATCTCCTCCACGGTATAAGAAGTCGACGGGGGTTAGTATACTGAATCGAGACGATCGGCTCTGACGACACTTCGCAAGTAAAGCAGTGCCGTCCCCGAATGATCTGACTATACTATGCTCCCCACAAATGAAAGGATTTTCGTTCCGGATCGTAATCCCGAATTAAAGTAAGGACCTCACGATCAGTAGGTGCATCAGCGAAGGCACTTTCTAAGCGAACATAAGGAAAAAAGGAGCCAGAAGCCATGATACCTAAAAAGAAACCAGGTGGAGAGTTAGCAATAAAAATTACTAGAATCACTAAGTCTAAAAAGCTAGTGGGCCCCATAGAATCAAGATGGCTGCTTATTAATGATTAGAACATGTGTCCAAAAGAGAAGTCCAATAGAGAAATTTAAAAAGATTCTCTAAGGTTGGTTTTAATAATAATAAAATTTTCAGAGCCAAGCTCTGTTTTGAAAAATGGTATAAAATACCAAAAATTTTAAGAAAGTCCCCAAAGGGATTTGATATTAAAATTCTCAGAGCAAAGCTCTATTAAAATTCCAAGAAAATCTCCAAAAAGGAGAAAGGAGAAAATCTAAAGATCAGAACTAAGTTCTGTGATAAATTATTAGAGCTAGGCTCTGTTAAAATTTCAAGAAAATCTCTAAAAAGGAGAAAATCTAAAATTGAGAACTAAGTTCTATGATAAATTGTCAAAGCAAAACTCTGCTAAATTGAATCCTAAAGAAAATCAGAATCAAGTTTTGTAACCATAAATCCCCAAAGGAAATATGTTAAAGCCAAGCTCTGTGATCGAAATGGACTTGAACCTCGAAATTCCTGAAGAGGAATGTTCCAAATACAAGAACTAAGCAATGTGGAAAAAGACTCTTACCAAGAAAATTTTGGCTGAGTGGGTCTACAATGTAGATCTGAGAAGAGTGAAGAGCCAAGCTTCAAGAAAATAGAGCTAAGCTCTAAAAGAGAATATAATTCTCAAGGAAGAAGAAGAAGAGATGAAAGCGCAGCGGTCACCTAGGGCTTGAAACCCTATTTAAAGGGATGGGGGTCGGTTCAGATTCCCCATACCCTAAGACGGATCGAATGGCTCAAAATCGCATACCGTTGCACTCACGTGCAAGCCACGTGAGAACAACGGTGGGGGGGGGAGGATTTGTTCCCTCATAAAAAATTACCTTTTGTTTGAATAAACACAATCAAGTGGCGCCTCACGTGTAAGACATGTGAGCGCCGGCGCCAATCTCTCATAGGATTAAATCTTATGGCAACGCCCCACGTAATACACGGGTGAGCGCCGGTGTGCAACGCATGTGAATGCCTATTTATGTAAGAATTAAATTCTTAAGCGGGGCCCACGTGCATAGCACGTGAGCATTAACGCCCAAACTAAAGCGGGTAGAATTAAATTCTACATGGGGAATATTTCGCTAAAATCTGGGGATATTCTCTGTTAAATAGAAATCTACTGGATCAAAAATCCAATAACAGAATTAAATTCTATTTTGGGAATATATTTTCCCGATCTTTCTACACAAGAAAGATATTCTTTGTTAAACAGAGAACCCTTGGATCAAAAATTCAATGGTGATTAAAAATCACTGTTTAATAGAATAAAATTCTATATATGGGAAAACATTTTCCCGATCTTGTTAAAAAAATAAGAAAATATATTCTGTAAAACAGAATTCACTGGATCAAAGATCCAACGGTGGATAAAATTTCCTAAATAATCTTTGAAACCAATTAAATCAATTAGAATCTCTCAATGAGAGATTTTCTCAAAACTGATCAACAATTTGCCTTGGATATATAAAGGACCCGAGACTTCAAATCTCACACACATAGAGACATATAGAGAGAACCCGTCCATAAACTTTTACAAACAAAAAGTTAGAAGCTGCAATAGAGAATTTAATTCTCTTCGAAGAAGAAGATCTTCCTCCTTTCAAACCCTAGGTAAAGAAAAAGAAGAGATTAAATATATCTCCTTTGCCTAATACAAATAAAAAACAAGGGTTTAACCCTTCATAAAAGAACTTAGTTCTTTCTCTGGATCTAAGATCCGTAAGACAAATCTCCCCACAAGTTGAGAACACAAGTTGAGAATTTAATTCTCATCGAGAAGATTCTGTTCTTCAGACTCAAAATTTAGGGGAAAGAACTAGATAAAAAGAAAAGATAGAAAAGAAACATATTTCAGGAATTTAATTCCTCTAAAAACAGGGTTTAACCCTTATAAAGAACTTAGTTCTTATAAAAAAAACATAAGAACTTAGTTCTCAAAGAAAACTTGATCCTAGATCTTCAAAACAAAGATCTTGATGATCATCGATGGTCAAAACGCCATCAACAGAGATTAAATCTCTAAAAGAAAAGAACTCAGCGTCTCATGTGCTTCCCACATGAGCGCCCAATAAAGAAAGGAGCTCAGCGCCTTCCTACGTGAGCTCTCAAAAATATAGACTCAGCGCCTCACATCCTTCCCATGTGAGCGCTCTGAGGTGAAGACTCAGCGCCTCACATGAAACACACATGAGCGCTGTATAAAAGTGCTTAGCACTACATCTAGTCAAAACAACTAAGTACTTAGCACTGGTTGGTCAACGCCGATGTCTGGGCGCCTCACGTGCTGCCTACGTGAGCCAGAGCAGCAATTAAGTGCTTAGCACTTCTGAATAACAGGAAAAAGCCCAAGACCGAGCCCAAATTGGCTAAGTCTCTCTGAAGTTTCCTTGCAACTGAGCCTAAATGCTCTGTTGTTGGATCTTAATAAAATTTAATGATTCTGAAAATGTTGCTAAATTGATCTTAGTCTCGAATAAGACTATTGTATCCTTAGATAAAATAAATTAAGCCCGAATGCTCATATATTTAAGTTGATCTTAATCTAAAAACAAATTAACGTTCCTTAAATAAAATAAAATATTTTTTGAACTAAAGGAACATATAATCTAAGTTTAAACCCAAATCTAAAATATACGGATTTGGACTAATCTGCGCCCTATGGGCGACGATATAAACTAGTCTCTATATACAATCTACAGGAAACCAAAATAAACAAAATAACACACGATACGAAGTGAACTACCATAGCAGGAGAAAGTGGTAATCGCAACGCGATAACGTAATTAACTGCAGGGGCTTGCATCTACAGAGAAGAGCGTCCCCACAATCAAAATCCCCTTACAAACGAGGGGGAATCTGATAAAGTCTGCTACATCGATCGCATCTATCCAAACCTCTGATATATGGTGCCATAAATCAACTTGGTATTTTCGGAGAGGTGGACATATATGTCCAAATAGCATCTGCCTCCAAATTCAGGCTAGACGTCCTCCGCGTCTCAGTCCGGTCTTCGGCGGTAAACACCTGTCTATCTCCTAGGTTGCAAATTATTGTCTGGCAATCGTCCTTGAAAATGACACAAATGCTGCCGGCCATATGCAATGGTTGATAAATTAAATCACATGAATATTGAATCATATATAATCAAACACATGACATCCTACACGACTTGACATGAACTTTCTTTCGTGTCTGTCTCCTTACCCAGCATGAGTAAGCAAGTCAATTATATTATTAAGTTAAGTGAATTGATGAGACTATTTAACGTAGCTATTCTTGAACTTGACATAAATACTTGATCCCAATATATACACTTGAGACGACTTGACTCGAACCATGAATAAAATTGACATAAACCCTTGCAATTGACATGAATACATGATCTTTACATGAACTCTATCTTGAAAGTTGATATCATGCATCATCTTTTGTATTCATAGATTCAAACAATACTCATAACTTTAATCATAAATTAAAATACACGGGGGATAAGTGGTAGATTGGTAAGGAATGCATGACGTGGTATGAGAGTCCACTAAAAGACACCTTTTAAATATGCTTGTGTCGTTGTCCTGTGGGTTATGACGGGGCCTTGTATTTCTTGTATCTTGGTCCGTGGGGTATGACGAATCACTCTCGTATACACGCATACCTTCTTATCTAACTAGAAACAACCACGTTAGAATAAATAGCCATGCTTAAACATAGACATACTTAGGTTTAATTAATACCTTTACCTGACCGCTATTACTTTATAATTCATATAAAATTTACATGCATATCCTTTATCACTTTTATATTCATATCCTTTTTAGGTCTTACCGAGCATAAGTTCTCTAACGGGCATTCCACCATATTTTCTTTCTATCCTTGAAATGTTTGTCAGGTGATTTAGGGATGGAGGAGGTGGAACCGACTGAAGAGGAGTACTCCCAGCTAGATTCACAGGCCGACTACTAGTTTCTCTACTCCGGCTTATCATTTCTGTATGCCACCTGTTTAAGGCTCTTTGTATTTTACTTTAATATATTGTAATCATTTCTAAACTCTTTGAATGTAAATACATCGATGTTGGATTTTATTTCACTTGTTCATTCTTGTCATTTTATATTGCTTATTTACGCTTAGCGTATTTTTTTCGAGAAATGATTTTCTCGAAATAAATACTTCATGGCTTATTACGTTCCCGTTACCGCTCTTTTGGGAAGCGGGGTGTGACAACATTATTGATGGGGGATATTTTGTTGGGGTCAAAATTTACACTCCACTTGCCAAAATTACAAATCAGAAATTAAAGGTCAAAGTCAAAGTCAACACCTAAGTCAACATGGATCCGACTAATCCGGGTCCAACCTTAAGCAACTGGGTCCATGCCCAAGCCGTCTTGAGCCTAAGCGAAGCCGGTCATCGTCGAAGAAAAGAAGAAAAGAATTTCGCAATAACTGACGTTAATGTAATTTTTATGAATAAAATGTAAGAGAAATGGGTAGAAAGCAAAATAATTGTAAAGCCCTTATATGCAAAAATAAGTACATGAGTATGGGATAGGCAAAAATCCAAAAGTGTAAAGCCCAAGGGGCCCAATGTAAAGTGCAAAGGCTATAAAAGCCAGTCCCATGATGAAATAAAGCATATTATTTCTTCTCTAAAAAATTTAAGGTTTTAAGCTGTCACACTTTTCTCTCTCTCTCTCTCTCTCACAGGTTCTTCCTCCATTCAACTTTTTTTGAGAAAGCTTTCTTTAATCTCCAAACCCACACAAAGGGAAGAGAAAGTGAAGGGATTTCCCTTATCTTTTCTTCCCTATTCATTAAAGCCCAGAAGGCAAGGCAAGGAGGCAGAGGGAGAACACATCTCCAAAATCATATTGTAATAATAGTTAGAGATCGAGAAAAAGGGGAAGGAGAACTAATCTCCCAAACAAAAGAGATCATTGTAGCAAGATTCAGAGCAAAAAAAATAAAGATCTGAAGTATACACTTCATAATTTGAAAGCATACACTTTCTGAAAGCTTAAGTTTTCATTCATAGGGTGTGCTCTATGCAAATGACGCTAGCGCCAAGGCGCTTTCTGCAAAAACGGATCATGTGTGCCGCGTGCAATGAATGTGCGCCAGTGCCAAGACGCTTTCTGCACAATTGCGCATGTGCGCCATGTGCATTGCACTTGTGTCGGCGCCAAGGACGCTTTCTACGCATGTGCGCCACATGCAATGTACGTGCACTTTCTGCACAATTGAGCATGTGCGCCTTGTGAAATGCATGCAAGTCAGCACCAAGAGCGTTTTCTGCAACATTTGCGCTTGTGCGACACGTGCAATGCACGTGCGCCAGCGCCAAAGCGCACAGGAATGCTGAACCAGAAGTTTGGACTTAGAAAAAGTTGCTAAGTGGCGAAGCTTAAGCTTCGTAGAATATAGGTTCCCAACAAATAAGGATCAAGTAATACTTCCTGTTAGAAAAAACTTTCTAACAGAGCCCTGCCCCGCACCCCGTAAGGGCGCTGCTAGTTCTTTTGACCCCCAGCCCGTTGGCTGGATAGCGGGACCCCCATAAACTCCGCGAAGCCTTCGATATGTCCAAAACACTCTCAATTTTTTTCAAAATACAACACACGCATATTTTGTATGGTAGTTTGCTCGCTAGATATGATTTAAAATTTTTAGCGGAAACGATTTTAGAAAAACCTAGAGAGCAAAATTCCTAGAGAACCGAAATCGAACTTAAAGATTATAAATTGAAAACAAAATAAAGGAGCAAGGTTAGAAGTTGGAACTACAATCTTTGTAGCGTTTTCTAAATCTTCTAGGATGGACTCCTTCTTAGCTCCAAGTGATTTGAAGAAGCTTGCAAGTTGATCTTCTTCAACTTTGGCTCTAGCTCCACTCTTTTGTGAACTTGGATGAATCAACATGATTTAATTCTTTGCTAGGAAATTAAATTAAGAGATTTTGTGAGGTTATCTTTGTGTTTTCTCCCTTCTCTAAGTTTTATTTTCTTTTTAGAAAGTATTGGAGGAAGAAGATGAAGTGTAGAGAATGAAATATCTTAATATTTCATTTATCTCTTTATCTTTTCTAATTTGTGGAGAGAAGGAATGTATCAATGAGTCATCCTATGACTCACAAGCCACACCCTTCACCATCCTTCTAAAATGACAAGAAATGAGTGTAATTTATTTATAACACACACACACACACACAATTATATTAAATACCTACACTTGTGTATGTATCAAATACATATACCCATATTCATATCAAAATACGAATACCGTAGAGAGAGAAAATAAAAGATATAATACTATTGATATTAAATCAACACTTGATATAATATCCGGCAAATATTATCAAAACATCCGATTAAAATACGTGCATCATATACATGTATTTAATTAAACTCCTGTACGTATCATCATAGCCACACTACATCATTTCGCCAGAGCTGGGAAGCCTTCTGTGTGGGACTCAAAAGACTTGACAATATGCTGGCAGTAGTTCATGATCATATCCTTAACCACAAGTATGTAAGCGGCACTAGCTGTACGTAACAGCTACCCAGGTATCTATCGAAAGAAAGGTCGACAAGCAAGCTAATCTTAACCCTGCAAAGCCTATCGGTGACACTCACCGTACAGTCCGTTCTCTTCGTCTGAGAGTGTCGTATATCATGTCTGGAGGATGGAATCCGTCAGACCCCCAATAACCCGATAAGTCGTGCCAATCAGTGACCTATAACCACAATAGATACAAGTGATGACACTTATCAGTTTATATCACCTGCCCTGGCTAGGGACTTATGGTTACAGTCGATCAAGCACAGTACGACATCAACTCCCTATACCAGGAGAGAGGAAACCCTTCTGATTGCTCAATGCCTCCATGTGGTTCGGGACTGTACCCAACTTAAACCTGTTTGCACGGCTCTTTAAAACCGTGGTAGGTAATAATCAAAACACAGTGGGAAACACATAAGACACTATGACAATCTCAGGTCTACAGACTACCATGTACTTATGTCACCAAAGAACTGCTATGTGACGATAGGTATAATACCATTCAGGAGTTCTCGGTGAGTCCGTTCGGTGAAACCCCTTCTTGAATGAGCACCTGTATACAATCTTGGGTGTCAAACACCAATGGCTATAGGAACAACCATCGCCCCGGTCGAGATCTAGGAACGTATACACTAGTCTATTCTGGAGTATCGATGCCCAGTCTCGATACTCTCTCGACTAGGAACATTTAAGGATGTGCTTATAAACTATCTAGGCCATACTACGATTTCTATCATAATCCTGAGAGTCAAGTAAAGATCCTACGGGCTTTATCAACATGTATTAGCGATAGTAATAATAAGTAGAAACTATACACATGAATGATAAATACAAACCAAATAACATACTATCATATCGAGCAAGACTGCCATGTATATATATATATCCAACAATTACAATAATTGCTCTAGGTCATATATATCTGACAATCTTCCACTTGCACTAAGGCCAATTATTGGCGTATTGCATAACCAATATCTCAAAAAGTCGCTCGAACTGTATATGAGAGAGGGTCTTGGTGAGTAGATCTGCTGTGTTATTATTCGTGTCTACTCTCATGATCTCAATCTCGTGGCGATCAACTATCTCCTGGATCAGGTGATACCGCCTCAAAATGTGTCTGGAACATTGATGCGACCGGGGTTCCTTGGCTAACGCTATAGTCCTATTGTTATCACAATACAAGGGTATTGGATTAACAATGGTTGGAACTACACCGAGCTCTGAGATGAACTTCTGCATCCAGACCGCTTCCTTGGCAGCATCGTTGGCAGCAATGTACTCAGTTTCTATCATCGAGTCTGCTACGGTATCCTGTTTGGAACTTTTCCAAGATACCGCCCCTCTATTAAGGGTGAACACGAAACCCGAGATAAAATTTTTGTCATCCTTATCACTCTTGAAGCTGGAGTCGGTAAATGCCTTTCTTTAAAGGTCACCGTTACCATACACCAAGAACATTTCTTTAGTCCTTCGTAAGTACTTAAGAGTATTCTTCACAGCTATCCAGTGTTTCTCCCCTGGGTTGGATTGATACCTGCTTAGTACACCTAGTGCGTAAGCTACATCTAGTTGAGTATACAACATTGCATACATGATAGACCTTACAGCAGAAACGTAGGGTATAACACTCATGTGAGCCCTCTCTTCATCAGTCTTAGGAGATATATCTTTAGAGAGGGTGATTCCATGACAAGCGGGTAAATTACCACGCTTGAAATCTTCTATACTAAACCTCTTTAGTATAGTGTCGATGTGTCTGGACTAGGACAATCCTAACATCCCTTTAGATCTATCTTTATAGATCTTTATCTCCAGAATGTAGGAGGTATCACCCAAGTCTTTCATGGAGAACCTTTATGACAAGAATAGTTTGACCGATTGTAACATAGGAATGCCATTTCCTATCAAGAGGATGTCATCCACGTACAATACAAGAAAAGTGACCGCACTGTTAGTTATATGTATGCCCTAGAGGCCATTACTGTACATGCGATGTATATTGTAGTGGATGCTTGGACATATATAAGGAGGACTTTCTTACTCGACATGATAGTATGCTATCTGGTTGCACTTTATCTTAACATGTACTTATTGTCTCTCTATCACATGTTGATAAAACCCTTAGGATGAGTACTTGACTACCAGGATTATGATGCAGATCATACTAGTGGGGACAGGATAGTCGCTAAGTACATCCTTCAAATGTTCCTAGTCATGGGAGTATCGAGGCAGGGCATCGATACTCCAGAGTAGACTAGCATATACGCTTCTCGACCCATGTGATGGGCAATGGATGATCCCATATCTATTGGTGTTTGACATCATAGATGGTATACGAGTTCTCAGTAGAGACTGGGTACATTGGACGGACTCGCCGAGAACTCATAGATGGTATTATTCCTATCGTCGGATAGCAGTTCTCTGGTGACACTGGTACAGGTTAGTCTGTAGACCCGAGATCGTCATAGAGTCTTGTGTGATTTCCACTGTGCTTTGATTTCCACCATACCATGGTCAAGAGATCGTGCAAAAAGATGGTTTTTGGGTAGAGTCCCGAGTTACATAGAGGCAATGAGTTATAGGAGGGGTTTTGTCTCTCCCGGTATTGGGAGTTGATGTTGCGCTATGCTCGATTGGCCATAACAGAAAATCCCTGGCCAGGGTTGCTGAGATTTACTGGTAAGTGTTACCAGTAGTTTATCGAACTGTTATAGACCTTGCATCGGCATGACTTATCATGCTATTGGGGTCTGACGTTATACCACCCCCAGGATGTGATATGCGACATATCAGACGAAGAGACCGGACTGTACGGTAGTGTTACTGATTGGATTTGCAGGAATATGAGCAGGCTTGCTCGTTGTTCTTCTGATCGCTCAATACCCGGGTGGCCGTTGCGTTTAGCAGACCGCTTGTGGCTTGTGGGTGTTTGATATGATCATTACCTACTGCCGGCGTATTGACGAGTCTTTAGAGTCCTACACAGAGGTTTCCTGTTTCATGCGAAACGGAGTAGGAGCACATATGTGATATGTGCGAGACCGAGATCAATGCGTGTATGTGATACCGCATTCTATTTTCGCGATTAGTGACATCGAAGGTTATATGTGATATAGCCAAGTTATCGGATCAAGTGTTGATTCGATAAGTTGTTACATTTGATATTAGTCGGTTATATGTGATATAGCCGGATTATTAAATCAAGTGTTTATTTAATAATTTAATATATAATTATATATTTGATATATTACATTACATTAACTAATATTAGCTCACTTAAGTAATTCTTTTTCTCACATTTGATACATTGACATATATGTGATATATGTTAATTGTATTATTTTTGCACACTAATATATATGTGATATATATCATTGTGACATGCTAGGTTACACATGCAACATGTATGTAAGAGACTCATACCATGCTAGGGTTTATGTTAGGGTTTATATTTATTAAGTAATTCAAACTTTTGGATTTTGTCATGGTTGATTTTTTGTGCAAACTTGATAACCATTGACCAAGTCCACTTGTTTGTCTTGCTTAAGATATTTGTTAACCCAACATTAACTCATGACCATGGTTTATTCTCTACATGAGTTAGGCATGACATAGTAACTCACCATGGTTGCATTTCTAACCTCATGAATTATTCATTCATCACTCTACTTCATCTTCTTCTTCCTCATGAGTTTGCTCTCTAGCTTGTGATCAAGTGATGATTTTTAGTTAGAAAAAGAAATCTAAAGAGAGCCCGCTTCCTACTTTATCATCCTCTACTATTAGCCATTTAGTTTAGGGTGTTTGCTTCACTAATTACACCATTAGTGAAGAGGTAGTATGAGCTCGAGTCTCCTCGACGTAGATCATCTTCGGCCTTGAAGACATTGAGCAAGCTTGTTCGTTTGTTCAAGTGAACCCTCTCTAGAGTCTGGGAGTTCACCATTCGCAGCGAAGGGACTACAACATGGAGCTTTAGAAGTGAAGGACCGGTCTACAAAGGTTGTATTCCCTCATTCACTTAGATGTAAAGTGTTTATATTATGTTTCGTCGGATTTTCTAATAGCGATTCTAGGGTTAGGGTTTATTAGAACGGTAAATTTTTAAAATTGGCATGGACGATGCCTCCCGAAAACTTGCTGCCATGCTAGCCAACCCTACATGTACTCCTACAATCTTTTTATAAACACATGTTTCATCTACATTTTTTATAAAATCAAACTCTTTGATCTTATCATCAAAGCCGATATTCCAACTCCGTGATGCTTGCTTTAATCCATAAATGGATTTAAGCAACTTACACACCTTCCCGCTACTCCCACTGTCAATGAAGCCCTCCAGCTGATCCATATAAACGTATTCTTCTAAATCTCCATTTAGAAAAACGGTTTTAATGTCCATCTGCCAGATGTCATAATCGTGGAAGGCAGAAATGGCAAGTAGGATCCGTATGGATTTAAGCATAGCTACTGGAGAAAAGGTTTCGTCATAGACCACGCCTGGTCTTTGACGAAAACCTTTAGCAACAAGTCTATCTTTATAGGTCTCTACCTATCCATCTACACCAATCTTCTTTTTGAAGATCCATTTACATCTAATGGGTTTTACCCCTGGTGGAGTAACATCCAAAATCCAAACTTTGTTGGTGTACATGAAGTCCATTTCAGATCTCATAGCATCCGGCCACTTAACTTAGTCCCTACTCATGATAGCTTGCTGAAAACTAGTAAAATCATCATCTTCCATGATGCATTCTTCTCGATCATCGTCTATGAAAAAACCGTAGTATCTCTCGGGTGGGTGAGAAGGCCTACTGGATCTATGAAGTGGCCAGAGTTCATTGGCTTCTATTGAAACTTCAGGTTCAATCATGTCTTCAGCATCAGCTTATGGTTCTGGAATTTCTTCCAGTTTTACTACGCTCCCACTAATTTCTTTATCAAGAAATTTCTTTTCTAAAATGGTGGAATGCCGAGAAACAAACACCTTTTGTTCCTGAGGGTAGTAGAAAATATATCCTCGAGAATTCTTAGGATATCCCACAAATTTGCATAATATTGATCGTGTCTCGAGTTTGTATAGATTCTACTTCTTTACATAAGCAGGAAAACCCCATATCTTAATGAACTTAAGAAACGGTCTCTTTCCACTCCATCTTTCATATGGAGTGGATGACACAGACTTGGTTGGAACCTTATTCAACAGGTATGCAGCTGATTCTAGCGCTTAACCCTAGAACGAAAGTGGTAACTCAGTATTACTCATCATAGAACATACCATATCTAATAGGGTACGGTTTCTACGCTCTGACACACCATTGTGCCGTGGTATATACAGAAGAGTAAGTTGAGAGAGAATCCCGTTCTCCTTTAAGAATTCAAGGAAATCGGTGCTTAAGTATTCTCCACCTCGATCTGATCGAAGTATCATAATACTTTTGCCCGTTTGTTTTTCTACTTCATTCTTATATTTTTTGAACTTTTCAAAAGCTTCGGATTTATGTTTCAACAAGAACACATGTCCATATCTTGAAAAATTATCGGTAAAAGTAATGAAGTAGGAATAACCACTTCTCGTATGTGTAGATATTGGACCACATATCTCACTATATATGAGTCCTAAGAGTTCAGCAACTCTTTCTCTGTATCCTGTAAACGGAGTTTTGGTCATCTTACCTTTTAAACACGACTGACAAGTTGCATAAGATTGATATTCGAATGGATTTAGATAACCTTCTTTATGTAACTTAGTTAGTCTTGTTTCATTGATATGACCAAGTCTACATTGCCATTAGAAAGTTTCATTCATGTCTGAAGTTTTTCTTTTGTTAGTATGTTGGACGTTGAAAACTATATGTTGATTCAGGACGTAAATACCGTTATTTAATGTTCTGTACCCAATCAACTGCTGATTTAAGTGAATATACATAACATTACTTTGCAACACAAAATGATATCCTTCTTTATCTAATAAAGATACTGATATTATATTACAGAACATGTTCGGTACAAAATAACATGGTTCCAAAACCAATAAGGCAATCCTAGGTGATACTCTCCAATAGCTACGGCATCAATACTTGAACCATTCCCAACTTGGAGAGTCATATCATCTTTCCTCAAAAACTTGCTATTTCTCAACCCCTACACACAATTACAGATGTGAGAACCTGATCCGGTATCCAATAACCAGGAAGAAGAGTTAATTGAAAAACAGTTTTCTGTGACAAACACAGCTGAAGTAGAAGAATCAACATGCTTTTTTTCCTTGCATTCGGCGAGGTAAGCCTTGCAATTCCTCCTCCAATGCCAGTCTTATGACAATGGAAACATTCACCTTTTCATATTCCTGCATCCCCATAAGTGTCCTTTCTCTTTGCCTTTTTAACATCACCTCTCGGCTTGGTGGGTTTCTTCTTCTTCTTTCCTTTTGCCTTGGCTTTGGGGACAGAAGAGGAAGATTTCCCAACAAGAAGAGCGGGTGTTTTCTCCTTCTTAAAAGTGCTCTCAGCGCTCCTTAACATATTGAGAAGCTCAGGAAGAGTCCTTTCCATGTTGCGCATGTTGTAATTCAGCATAAACTAGCATAGGCGGGGGAAGGGACTGTAGAACTAGATCGGTATATAGTTCATTTTTCAGCGTCCAGCCCAGGTCTGCTAGCTCTTCAACAATGCTACTCATCTTTAGGATGCGGTCCCCAACAATGATCTTGCAGCTATCCTCATCTGAAACAATTTTTTAGAGATCTCGTATCTAGTTATACGAGATTGCTCTCGATACATGTCCATTGTATGGAGAAAGATGGACTGAACGTCTATCTTCTCGTGCTGCCTCTGATGCTCGTTGTCCATCGAGGCCAACGCGAAGCATTTGGCTGTAGCGCAGTCTTGATCCCATTTTTTGCGGATCTCCTTATCCGTAATTGAGGAATCAGGTCCTGGGAGCTTGCGTGTGGGGGCAGTGAGGACGTATGCGAACTTATCATAGGTTAGGGCAATATTAACGTTTCTCAGCTAGACCTTATAGTTAGGTCTAGTGAGTTTGTTCTTATCTAGTAGAAGCTTAAGTCCCGTCATTGGTTGCTGCCTGTTAGAGAGAGAAAAGAAGTACTCAGCGTACACTTTTGCAAGATTAGAATGGTTTATTATCTTATCTAATCAGGATGGTTGCCACTGTTTCGTCGAATTCTTTTTAAAACCTTAAAAAGAGAATCAGCCGGGAATAATTGCATTCTACACCTCCGCTAACCGGTCAGCCAGGCCAGTGTTTGTACTCTGAGAGAGTCTTCCCATGCTTTCGCACAGAACTAGTTAAATAAGCTTGTTTCCACAGAGGCGTTTCCCCGTTAACACTTTTCTAGGTACCTACTGGGTTAGCTAATTGTAAAGTGAAAAACTCTTTCGGGAGTAACTCATACTCACAGTGGAGATCGGGATCCAACTATTACATAGAAGGTATGCAATCTCATTGCAAATTTTAACAATTGAAACTCCCGATTTGGTTTTTACCCTTAATGACTTATGACCTTGACAAAGGCCAACAAATCATAAGCCACTAGTCAAGTTCTACCAGTCATTTCGTGACTAATTTAAACCCACCCACAAAGCCATTGATGAAGGCCAACAAGGCTATGCGAATGTCCTAACTGTTAGTTATATGTATGCCCTAGAGGCCATTACTGTACATAGGATGTATATTGTAGTGGATGCTGGGACGTATATAGGGAGGACTTTCTTGCTCGACATGATAGTATGCTATCTGGTTGATCTTTACCTTAACGTGTATACTGTTTATCTCTCTGTTACATATTGGTAAAGCCCTAAGGATGTGTACTTGACTACCTGGACTATGATGTGGATCATACTAGTGGGGACATGGTAGTCCATAAGTACATCCTTCAAAGTCCCTAGTCGTGGGTGTATCGAGATGGGGCATCGATATACCAGAGTAGACTAGCGTGTACCTTCTCGACCCATACAGATGGGCGATGGATGATCCCATATCCATTGGTGTTTGACATCAGAGGAGATATGCGGGTGCTCAGTAGAGACTGGGTACACTGGACGGACTCGCCGAGAACTCCCAGATGGTATTATACCTCACGTCAGATGGCAGTTCTCTGGTGACACTGGTACACTGGACGGACTCTATCTGGTTAATTGTAAAGATTTAAACCATGGTTAAGTGGATAATTAGGGTTTTACTTATTCATTTATTAATCCTTTTATTTTTGGAAAAAGGAAAAGAAATGAGAGAAAAATGGTGGCTTATTTTGTTTGCAACATGAAGCTTCATGAAGCATTCATTAAGTGACCATTTTTGTCTCATCTCCTTAACCCTAACCATTCTTTAACCTTGGTCAATTCTCTACACTTAACTTAGGTTAATATTATGATAAGAATAAATTGATTATTCTTTTTCATAATAACTTATGATATTACTTTCTTCTTCTTCTTCATCTTCTTCCATGAAGAAAGCAAGCTCCATCAATGGTGATTGATGGAAATGAGTGAGAAATCCAATTCTAAAGTCTACCCACTTCCTATTTCTTCATCCTCTACCTCTTGCCAAGTAGTAGAGTGTGTTTTCTTCACAAGTTTCTTGACTTGGTGAAGTCGGAGCTTGATTTAGCGATGCCTCGACGTAGATCATCTTCGGCATGGACATCGATGACCTAGCCCGTCCATTCTCCGATGAAGCCGACGCTAGAGCCCGGGACTTGTTATGGACAGCGAGGAGACTTCATTGCGGAGATATGGAGGTGGAGAACCGGATCTACAAAGGTTGTATTTCCGTTAAACTTTTAGTTAAGTGTTAACTAGATTTCCTTTTCGCCAAGATTTCTAGCCGACGATCCGTAGTCTAGGGTTTCTCGGCACCGTATTTTTATAAATTGGCATGGTTGATGCCTTGTGAGACGTCATTAGGGTGCCTAGGAACCCTACAGTGGTATCAGAGACTAGCTAGAGCCTTAGGCGAAGTCTAGACGGAATTTGAAGTCCGAACGAACCCGAAAACCCATTTCAAAATTGCTCTCTGTCCTTTTTCCAAAAACTGGGATTTTTCCAAATTAAAAATTGCTAAAAAATTCAGCAGGGAAAAATAAAAATTACGATGCAAAATTTTTTCGATGAACAGTGTTTATTGCGGCGGAACCGCGGCAGAAGCCTAGATTCTGCGGCGGTTCCGCGGCTATCTGATGACGTCAGCCTTTAAAAGTTGCACAGTAATTCATTGTTTTCAGTGCTGAGTTCTCTGGGTATTTTTAAATTTTATTCAAGAGTTGAATTTTCTGCAGTTGTTTTGGGGATTCGGTGTTTCGATCGGGATATCAGATTTTGTCTATGTGGCTTTGCGGATAAATTTTAGAATATGTTAAAAAGTTCGACCGGATATAAATACCCAATTTTTCCCCTGTCGGGAAATTTCAAAGTGTTGGATTTTTCCGTAGTTTAACGACGTTCTAAGTAGTGCAAGTAACGCGATGGTCCCTCTAGAAGACCACAAACCTTAACTCGATTATGTGACCGTCTTGAACTGCCCTTTGAACCTTCGGGTTTGGGGCAGTACGGCGTGCCACATGTGAGGCGTTGGCTTGACCCTTCTACGGCTGGACCGTTGTTACTGAGGCACGAACTGAATGTTGTTAGACTTATTTCATGTGTTGATCTGTATTGGGAAACCTTGGGTGTTCGATTGTTCGATCGGAAAGTTTAACATTTTTTATTTATCCGGAATGGGATACAATAATTGGAATTCACAAGAAGTTATGTGATAACGGAATGAATATTATAAACGTAGCACTTTAGTCTCACTTGATCGGTTGCCACGGAATTTTGATGTGATCAAAAGTCCGTCGCAATCACGTAGCGTACGCGGATACTCGCCGGATAAATTTAATAGACAGCCTCACCCCATAACCCCGACCAAGTGACTGTAGGAGAACCCCGTCGCCGAAAGCATCCGTCCGGGTGCTCGCGGCAGCGGTGTTCCGCCTTGGTGCACTTCGTCGCCGGTATCGGGGGTGCGGCCGTCTATTGAAGTTTGCGACGAGCATTCGATCAGGATGTCGGGAATCTTGTTGAATTGCCCGACTTGATATTGAAAAGAGTTTTCAATAATGAGACTAAAATGCGGGGTTTATAATTGTTAGGCATGCGATGTCTAAGTAATTCATTTGATTAGGCATGCGATGTCTATGCAGGTTGCGGATTCCAACTGTTGTAGTTTTACACTTTCTTTTCTGTGACCGTAAGTGTAATATGTGATATCGCCGGTTTCGTTGCTATATGTCAACGACAATTGGGATACGCATGTTTACTTACGTTGATGACATGTGATGTTAAGTGTTGCTGGATATGTTATATTGGATCGTCGTGTTTGAATAGCCGGGGGTTTTTATGTGAGATGAGTGTTTTTCATTTTCATTCATGTAAAAATCTGTATGTAATATTCTTTTATTTGGGGCACTTCCAGGTTGCGGAAGTTGTCACCCTTTGTATATTATTTACTTTTCCGCACTAGGATAGACCCAAGGAGGAGGGCACAAGTAACCGGGTTCTGGAGTCCAGTGGGAGACCAACTCGAGGAGTCAGGTCCGGGTCTCCTAACTCCAGAATTGGTAGGGTTGCTTGCCGCTCTCGTAGGGGTCTAGGGGTGTGGGTTTGGCTATTCATCACGACCGTGGAATCCGTGTTTTATACTGGCTCGTATTGAAAACACGGACGTCCTAGTATATCCAATATTTCATATGATATTCTTCTGCTGCGATATCTGTGATGTGATCATGTGATGTTCTGTGATAAATACAGTATATAGTATATATGATATATTATATAGACGTTACTTATGTTTTACACCCGCGCTAGCCCTGCCCTGCTCTGCCGTTAGTTACCTAACCTAACGGTGCACGAGGGGACATCGAGGCGAATGCGGATGCCATAAGTGTACGTCGTATTTATCTGTGATGCTTAGGTACTTAAATGATGGGACTTCATTAATGTGATTAATGAAATAAAAGAAACCTAAGATGTTGTAGAATCGAATTTCAAAATTAAAACAGGTAGCTACAGTTCTTGCTTTGCACAGCGGTATATGTGATATATCCTGCACCTTATTCGATAAGGAAAGGACCGAGATCCCTTCACCGGGAGTGACTCCTTTAGCAATAACTGGTCGATGCTACACACTCGGTTTGTCTTTTGATTGCTTTTAAGAGTTTTTGCTTTGCACAGTGATATATATGATATATCCCGCACCTCATTCGACGAGGAAAGGACCGACGATCCCTTCACCGGGAGTGACTCCTTTAGCAAAACTAGAAAAGCCTCAAAAGCACTCCATTTTAAAATTATTTGATTCTACAACGATATCAAGTTCATTACGCAATAGGTTTTCAGAAAAACCTGACGTAGCCCTCCGTCATTTCAGATACGTACTAGTTAGTATTCGTGCTGCGGTTGTTTGGCCTCCGTCAAGGCGTAGTGTACGGTAGCTAACTAGTGCTTATCTGCTAGCATATGATGCGATTGGATTAGGGTATTCGTACGGCGTTGTTTGGCCTCCGTCAAGGGTCGTGCGGGTGGGTTTAATTCAATCAGGAAATGACGGGTTGAACTTGACTAGCGGACTATGGGTTGTTTGGCCTCCGTCAAGGTCATAGCGAGCTAGGGGCAAAATATTATCGGGAATTTCAAGTGTTGAAATTTGCAATGAGATTGCATACCTTCTATGAGATAGTTGGATCCCGATACCCGCTGCGAGTAAGAGTTACTCCTGGGAGAGTTTTATACATTACAATTAGCCGATCAAGTAGGTGTCTAGAAAGGTGTCAACGGGGTTACGCCTCTGGGAAAACGAGGTTTACATTAATTAGGTTCGTGCGAAAGCACGGGGGACCTCCCTCAAAGTATCGACACTGGCCTGGCTGAAAGATTGGCGAACTTGTAGTGTGTAATTAATCCCGGCTAGTCTTTCCTTTTAGGGTTTGAAGGAAGATTTGATAAAAAGCAGTGGGAGCCATCCTGATTAGATAAAATAATAACCAATCTATTCTTGCAAGAGCGCACGCTGAGTGTTTTCTTCTCTCTCTCTCCTGGTAGCGACCATATCACGCCTTAATCAAGATAATAATACGGAATATTGATCGAACCCGCTTGTTATACTGAGCTGGGGAACGTTGGTCCCGCTCCAACTTATAATTGTTATAAGACAGAGCAGGAAATTGGGGAATACCAGATTTCCCGTGCCGCCCAAACGAAGAGAGTGCATGCTGATGCATCATCTTCGGGTGTGTTCATTACAGAGAACTATTTCTCAGTATCCTTTACGTCCTGGGTATGTGATACCAGATCAGGATCCCAGATATGTAATTTGTTACATAGGGCTACAGAAAGGTAGAGAACTGAGAACGGGTGATAAGTTTCATGAGGCAGAAAACGGGGTAAGTGTTGCAGCCAGGTCTGTTGGTCACTGTCACCCTGTATTACCAATACATTGATTCTGAACGAATGTTATTAGATATCGAACCTGATATACAAAATCATATCTGTCTCTTTATTAGTAAAGAAACGATAAAATTTTGTATTGTTGGATAATGTTTTGAACATTTCCTATATCAAAAGTTGATCGATTCAGGCACGTTATCTAAAAGCATTAATGTTCTAAATCAAACTACAGTTCTTTGTATACGGAACACACAGAAGAGGAAGAGTTCAGAAATGAACGGATCCTTCTTCAGGTATTGTAGACTAGGTCATATCAATGCGACCTGACTGGCTAAAGTTACATATAGATGCATATTTAAATCAGTTTGAATTTACATCTTATGAAACTTGCCAGTCATGTCACAAAGATAAGATGACCACAGCTCCGTTTACTGGAAACAGAGAAAGAGTTAGAAAACTCTTGGGATGATACATGTTGATGTATGTAGGTCCCCTGTCTACACATGCTAGGACAGGTTCTTTATACTTCATTACGTTCTCTGATAATCTCTCAAGATTCAGTCATATGTTCCTGCTGAAACATGAGTCCGAACCTTTTGAGATATTCACAGAATATAAGCGAGAAGTAGAGAACCAAAATACGGGTATAAGTATTATGTCCTATGATGAGATCAGGGAGGAGAATACTTGTGCATGGAATTCCTGGACTATTCTAAAGGAGAATGAGATTCTCTCTCAGCATTACTCCTCTGTATACACCATAGCACGATGGTATATCGGGATGGAGCAATTACACCCTATGTGATAAGGTGTGCTCTATGATGAGTAATACTGAGTTACCTTTTTCCTTTTTGGGAGTTATGCACTTATGAAGTTGCATACCTATTGAATAGGGTTCCAATCAAATCAGTTGCCTACCATTTCATATGTGATATGGAAAGGGAAGAGCCCATGTCTTAAGCTAGTTAAGATTTGGGGTTGTCCGGCCTATGTTTAAAAGCAAAATCCGGACAAGCTCGAGGCAAGGTCTGTAATGTAGAACTGGAAAGGTTCCAGCTATACCAACTACAGCAGATGATTTGGTAAAACCAAATGATTCAATAGTTACCAACGAACCTCAGCCTCTCCGCCGATCTAGTAGGGTTCCTCACCCACCTGAGAGATACTTCGGTTTCTCTATGACAGTGGGAGTGAGGACTGCATCATGAGATGATGACCCAACTAGTTTCGAGCTGGCCATCAGGAGTGGGACTCTGTAAGCATGGCTGGATGCTTAGCGATCTGAGATGGAATCCTTATACACCAACAAAGTATGGACTTTGGTTGCTATATCTGAAGGGTTAAATCCCCATCAGGAGCGAGTATATCTTGAGAAGATTACTTGGTGTAGATGGAAAAGTTCAGACTTTCAAAGCTAGACTTGTTAAAAGTTTGCATCATTGACCAGGTGTGGATAATGATGAAACCTTTTCAAGTAGCTATGCTTAAGTCCATCCAGATCCTACTTGTCACGGCTACATACCATGACTACGATATCTGGTGGTTGGGTGTCATGACTGCTTTTCTAAATGATGTTTTAGAAGAGTGCGTCTATAAATACACAGCCAGAGGGCTTCGTAGACAGTGGGAGCAGCGGAAACGTGTACAAGATGCTTTATAGGATTAAAGCAGGCATCGCGGAGTTGGAACATCTGTTTTGATGGATTAGTCAAAGAGTTTGACATCATCAAAATGGTAGATGAACCTTGTATAAACAAAAAGGTAGTAGGGAGTATGGTGGTGATCCTCGTAGAGTACGTGGATGACAAACTCTTGATAAGAAAAGAGTTTCTTATGCTACGCTCGATCAATCTCCGCTTATCACAATGATTCTCCATATAGGATCAAAGTGATACCTCCTAAATCCTGGGTTTTTGGATCTATAAGATAGATCTAATTGGATGTTAGGACTCTCACTAGTTGTAGTGAGACGGTATCAACCGATCCTGGGGAGAATCACTGGAAGGGTTCCAGGGTGATAAAGACGACTGAATGTCAGTCACAGGCATTGTCTTTACCCTCAGTGGAGGGACGGTATGTTGGAAGAGTTCCAAGCTAGATACCGTGGCATACTAGAAGATAAAGGCAGAATACATCGCTACTTAAGATACTACCATGGAGGATGTTTGGGTGTATACTGGTTCATAAGATGAACTTTGTTCCTACCATTGTGAGACAATGGAGTTGTGGCTTATGCCAAGGAACGCCCGTCCCATCAGAGACCCAGACATATTCTAAAGCAGTGTCACCTGATCATGGAGATGGTTGATCTCCAGGGTGATCGAGGTTAGGAGAGTAGACTCAGAGGACAACACAGCGGATCCACTCACAAAGGCCTATTCCCAGAGAGAGACTTTTATGGGATGGTTGAGTATGAGATACTACAACCACTGCTACAGATGGCCCTAGTGCAAGTGGGAGATTGTTAGTTATATGTATGCCCTAGAGGCCATTACTGTACATAGGATGTATATTGTAGTGGATGTTGGGACGTATATAGGGAGGACTTTCTTGCTCGACATGATAGTATGCTGTCTGGTTGATCTTTACCTTAACGTGCATACTGTTTACCTCTCTGTTACATGTTGGTAAAGCCCTTAGGATGTGTACTTGACTACCTGGACTATGATGTGGATCATACTAGTGGGGACATGGTAGTCCATAAGTACATCCTTCAAAGTCCCTAGTCGTGGGTGTATCGAGACGGGGCATCGATATACCAGAGTAGACTAGCGTGTACCTTCTCGACCCATACAGATGGGCGATGGATGATCCCATATCCATTGGTGTTTGACATCAGAGGAGATATACGGGTGCTCAGTAGAGACTGGGTACACTGGACGGACTCGCCGAGAACTCCCAGATGGTATTATACCTCACGTCAGATGGCAGTTCTCTGGTGACACTGGTACAGAGTAGTCTGTTGACCCGAGATCGTCACAGAGTCTTGTGTGGTTCCCACTGTGCTTTGATTTCCATCTTACCACGTCCAAGAGGGCGAGCAAAACGGTGGTTTTTGGGTACAGTCCCGAGTCACATGGAGGCAATGAGCGATAGGAGGGGATTCGTCTCTCCCGGTATAGGGGGTTGATGTTGCGCTGTATTCGATTGGCTATAACAGGAAATCCCTGGCCAGGGTTGCTGAGATTTACTGGTAAGTGTTACCAGTAGTTTCTCGAATTGTTATAGACCTTATATCAACACGACTTATCGAGCTATTGGGGTCTGACGTTTACCACCCCTAGGCGAGATATGCGACATATCAGACGATCAGACCGGACTGTACGGTAGTGTTACTGGTTGGATTCACTGGAGTGTGAGCGGGCTTGCTCGTCGATCTTCAAATCGCTCAATACCCGGGCGGCCGTTACGTTTAGCAGACCGCTTGCGGCTTGTGGGTGCTTGATATGATCATCATCTGCTGCCGGCGTATTGACGAGTCTTTAGAGTCCTACACAGAGGTTTCCTGGCTCAAGCGAAACGAAATAGGAGCGCATATGAGATATGTGCGGGACCGAGAATAATGAGTGTATGTGATACCGTATTTCATTCTCGCGATGAATGTATCGATTAGGTTATATGCGATATACCCTAGTTATCGAATCAAGGGTTGATTCGATAAACCGATGCATTGCATACTAGTCGGTTATATACGATATGACCGGATTGTTAAATCAAGTGTTGATTTAATGATTTGATGCATAATTATATATTTGATATTTTACTTTGCATTAACTAGTATCGGTTCACTTTAAATGGATTTTCTCGCTCGGATGTGCGCATTACATATGCGATATGATTTTGTGCACTTGTTTGTATCATGTTTGATGATACATATCTTTTTGGTTAATTGTAAAGATTTAAACCATGGTTAAGTGGATAATTAGGGTTTTACTTATTCATTTATTAATCCTTTTATTTTTGGAAAAAGGAAAAGAAATGAGAGAAAAATGGTGGCTTATTTTGTTTGCAACATGAAGCTTCATGAAGCATTCATTAAGTGACCATTTTTGTCTCATCTCCTTAACCCTAATCATTCTTTAACCTTGGTCAATTCTCTACACTTAACTTAGGTTAATATTATGATAAGAATAAATTGATTATTCTTTTTCATAATAACTTATGATATTACTTTCTTCTTCTTCTTCATCTTCTTCCATGAAGAAAGCAAGCTCCACCAATAGTGATTGATGGAAATGAGTGAGAAATCCAATTCTAAAGTCTACCCACTTCCTATTTCTTCATCCTCTACCTCTTGCCAAGTAGTAGAGTGTGTTTTCTTCACAAGTTTCTTGACTTGGTGAAGTTGGAGCTTGATTTAGCGATGCCTCGACGTAGATCATCTTCGGCATGGACATCGATGACCTAGCCCGTCCATTCTCCGATGAAGCCGACGCTAGAGCCCGTAACTTGTTATGGACAGCGAGGAGACTTCATTGTGGAGCTATGGAGGTGGAGAACCGGATCTACAAAGGTTGTTTTTCCGTTAAACTTTTAGTTAAGTGTTAACTAGATTTCCTTTTCGCCTAGATTTCTAGCCGACGATCCGTAGTCTAGAGTTTCTCGGCACCGTATTTTTATAAATTGGCATGGTTGATGCCTTGTGAGACCTCATTAGGGTGCCTAGGAACCCTACACTAACTAATCGCATGATATGCGGCAAATGAGTATCACTTAGCTACTACACACTACGTCTTGACGAAGGCCAAAAATGTAGTATGAATACTAAGTACTCTACCCATTTGAAAGGACAGAGGGCTACGACTAGTTCTGACGAAAACTGCTAACGTAATGAACCTGAAATCGTTGTAGAAACCGAGTGATATGAAATGGAGTGGCTTAAGCTCCGCTTTAAAACAACTAGTTTTAAGAAAAAACTGAGTAGTTTTAAAATTTGTTTCTATAATATCATCTTAGGTTTATTTTCTTTACATTAATCATATTAATGCGGTCCCATCATTTAGTTCCTAGCCACACCAGAAAAAAACAAAAATAGAACGCACATATATGCCATCCACATTCTCCATGGGGCCCCGGGTCTTCACCGTAAGGTTACTTAATACGACAGGGCGGGGGCAGGGCTACCGCGGATGCAAAACATATATAGCGTTTATTTATATATATCATATATATGTAGTCATCATAGGCAGTTATATCAAGATCACGCCATAGAAACAAATGAAAAACAGATATACTAAGAGTTTCGCTTTCGATCGAGCCATAAAACGAAATACGAAGTTCTACGTTTGTGTGAATGGCCTCTAATCCATCTATCCTAGACCCCTACGAGTGCGGAAAGCTACCCGTCAATCCTAGAATTAGGAGACCCGGGTCTCAACTCCTTGGGATGGTCACCCATTGGATTCTAGGACCCGGTAACTTGAGCGCCCCGCCCCGGGTCAAACCTAGATGCGAAAAAAGTAAAATATACATCGAATGGTGACGTCAACATCAATCTGGAAGTGTCCCAATAAAAGAATATATACATAAAAATTTACATCGAATGAATTACAAATTACATACAACACTTGAATGTAAAATCTCCATTCTAAGCTATTCACACGACGATCCGTTTCCATATCAACAACCACATCACAAGCCAAAATAAGCAACCCCGTCTAATTTTCCATATAGCAATCAGTAAGGTTTATTAATGCATTATCACAGAAGAAATGAAAAACTAATTTATAACTAAACAATCATTAACCCGCAAGGCGGCTCGTTCTAAATTCCAACGACTTGAACTTCAAACGAACCCCGATGCTTCAAAAAATCTTCTTTTTGCACTTAGATGAATTCAAAAAAAATCCGAATTGAGGCCGAGTCCGAACGGACAAACGTACTCAACTAATGAGCTTACCAAGTGGTGCTCTAGGGTTTGAGGAAAACTCAAGAGCACCAAGTTTTGGTGCTGTCAGGTTTGACACCCAAACCCAGGGTCACCACTTGGTGCTCTCGGGTTTCGGTGCCTCCTTATCCTCCTTGTTAGCGCATTAATTATTATCTAACTCCAATCAAGGCCTTCGTCCAAACCAAAACCTATCGGAGTTCAAGTTATGTGCAAAAAATGAGTTTTTGAGGCAATTTTCTAAAACTAGTGTTTTCAAAAATGGGCTAATGAATTATTTTGGCTACAAATCACAAGTTGTAATATTTAGAGGTGGCTCTGATACCGGTGTAAGGTAGTTTGCTCACTAGATAGGATTTTAAAATTTTAGCGGAAGCGATTTTAGAAAAACCTAGAGAGCAAAAATCCTAGAGAACCGAAATCAAACCTAAAGATTATGACTTGAAAACAAAATAAAGGAGCAATGCTAGAAGTTGAAACTACAACCTTTGTAGCATTTTCTAAAGCTCCTAGGATGGACTCCTTCTTAGCTCCAAGTGATTTGAAGAAGCTTGCAAGTTGATCTTCTTCGTCTAAGATGATCCACGCGAAGAAAACCGCAACTTTGGCACTAACTCCACCCTTGTGTAAACTTGGAAGATGCAACTTGATTTAATTTTTTACTAGGGAATTAAATCAAGAGATGTAGTGAGGTTATCTTTGTGTTTTCTCTCTTCTCTAAGTTTTCTTTTCTTTTTAGAAAGTATTGGAGGAAGAAGATGAAGTGTAGAGAATGAAATATCTTAATTTTTCATATATCTCTTTATCTTTTCCAATTTGTGGAGAGGGGGGAATGTATCAATGAGTCATCCTATGACTCACAGGCACACACCCTTCACCTTCCTTCTAAAATGACAAGAAAGGAGTGTAATATATATATATATATATATATATATATATATATATTAAATACCTACACTTATGTATGTATCAAATACATATACCCATATTCGTATCAAAATACGAATATCGTAGAGAGATAAAATAAAAGATATAATACTATTGATATTAAATCAACACTTGATTTAATATCTGGCTAGTATTATCAAAACGTCCGATTAAAATACGTGTATTATATACACGTATTTAATCAAACTCCCGTGTGTATCATCACAGGCACACTATATCATTTCGCCAGAGCCGGAAAACCTTCTGTATGGGATTAAAGACTCGACAATACGCTGGCAGTAGTTCAGGATCATATCCTTAACCACAAGCACGTCAGCGGCACTAGCTGTACGTAATGGATATCCAGATATATACCGAAAGAAAGGTCGACAAGCAAGCTCATCTTAATCCTGCAAAACCTATCAGCGACACTCACCGTACAGTCCATTCTCTTCGTCTGAGAGTGTCGCATATCAAGTCTGGAGGGTGGAATCCATCAGACCCCCAATAACCCGATAAGTAGCGCCATTCAATGGCCTATAACCACAAAAGATACAGATGATAACACTTATCGGTTTATCTCATCTGTCCTAACCAGGGACTTAAGGTTACAGTCGATCAGGTACAGTATGACATCAACTCCCTATACCGGGAGAGAGGAAACTTTTCCGATTGCTCACTGTCTCTATGTGGTTCGGGACTGTATCCAACTAAAACCTGTTTGCATGGCTCTTTAAAACCATGGTAGGGTAATAATCAAAGCATGGTGCGAAACACATAAAACACTATGACAATCTCAGGACTATAGACTACCCTTTACTTATGTCACCAGAGAACTGCTATCTGATGATATGTATAATACCATCCAGGAGTTCTTGGTGAGTCCGTTTGGTGAAACTCATTCTCCAATGAGCACCTGCATACAATCTCAGGTGTCAAACACCAATGGCTATGGGAACAACCATCGCCCCGGTCGGGGTCTAGAAACGTATACACTAGTCTACTCTGGAATATCGATGCCCGGTCTTGATACTCTCTAGACTAGGAACATTTAAGGATGTGCTTATAGACTATCCAGGCCCCACTAGTATGATCTCTATCATAATCCTGGGAGTCAAGCAAAGATCCTATGGGCTTTATTAACATGTATTAGCGATAGTAATAACAAGTAAAAACTATACACATGAATGATAAAGACAAACCAAATAACATACTATCATATCAAGCAAGACTGTCCTGTACATATATATATCCAACAATTACATTAATTGCCTTTAGGGCATACATATCTAATATATTGCACATTGAGTTTGCACGATCGCACGACCCGTTAATCGGAAGTTCCCACGTTTTAGAGCGAGAGGTAATTAACGACAGTTTTGTCCGCAGTTACCGGAGATTAGGATTCCACAATCAATAAACCTCAGTCTACCATAGGCAAAGGGGATTCTGTATATGCTTGACAAGCAAGCGTATTCCTATCTAAATAGGGTGGTGAAAAACACTCTATATAGATTAGGGCTTACGGGTCAGTGCCAAAAAAATTGTTACTCATGTTTTGTTTGAACTCCTAAGAATAAAAGTTTCTGTTTAAGCAATAGGCAATCATCCATCTTTTTAGGAATTGGCATGGTTTTTTTTAATATAATCAACCCTTTTGGGGATTGAACTTATAACCTCTCACGTTGGAGAGGAAACCGGTACAACCTGAGCTAAGCCCGGTTGGTGATTTGTTTTAAAGTCTGTGAAATGAATTGAATGAAGTTTATCTTGAAACAATGGCTATATCATATAAATCATTTTGTTAATTGCACTCTTTAAGATAAATTTATATAATCTTGGAGAAGACGGTTTTTAGAGTTTGCAACTTGGTGAATATTGTATTGAAACTTGCAGTGTGTGTGTGTGTGTGTGTGTGTGTGTATACAATTACATGATGGAAAATAAAATCAAATATAATCTTTCTGTAACCTATTTGGTAAGATTTGATTTGCATGATTTAGATCTGCGACAGCTGCACTCGTGATTGTTGACGTCTGACGAGTAGCCTTCAGACGTCTGCTTGCTCTCTGTTTTTACTGAAGACTCATGACCAGACGTTCGGATCTTCTTCATCAGAAGTCTGGCTCTACTTTGTTATTTGGACAGACTTGTGCAGACATCTGACACGCCTTGGTCAGATATCTGCCTCTGCACTGTTATTTTGGCAGATGTCTGCAGTGCCTTTTTCAGACGTCTGCTTCTGTCTTAGACACTTGTCACTAATACGTCCCTACAAGATTGAGGCTCCATTAGAGACTCCGATCTTGGAGCGGAGTCTAAGAAAGTGTATGCATCCAAGTGCCTTTATGATGACATCCGCAAGTAGATCTTGAGTGCTAATATGGTGTACACGAATGGTGGCATTTTCGATGCACTCCCGAACGAAGTGGTAATCAAGAGCGATGTGCTTCATTCGAGAGTGGAAAACTGGGTTCGCACTGAGATATGTAGCCCTGGTATTATCACAGTATAAAGAGGGTGGTTTTCTAAGAATCATCTTGAGTTCATGAAGAAGATTTTTTACTCATAGTATCTCAACCGTAGTATTCGCAAGGGCTTTGTATTCAGCTTCGGAGGAGGATCGAGAAATAGTCTTTTGACGAGCCAATTTTCATGATGTTGGATTCGATCCTAGGTAGAGTATGTAGGCCGTGGTGGAGCGACGGTCATCACGAATGTTGTTGGAAGCTTGTAAGCTGGTCGCTACACGAGCAGACCAAGGTGGAATGAAAAACAACGATGTTGTTAAAACTCACACAAGCTAAAAAAGTCCCTAAAGGATCCATGCAAACAAAACAGTATTATATCACTACAAATAGAGTTTATCGTGATGACAACCTTTTTAGCATGATCTTGCGGTCGCTGTAGACTGTGGTTAAACTCGAGTACTGTGGATCGAGCTTGGTCATAGACTTCCTTTGTCGAAGATGATCCACTTGATAGCTCCATCAACTAGCTTGGCTTCAAGAACTGGTAGCAACTCTCACTTGATGTTTGCTACACCAAATGAAAGATGGTGTAGGAAAGTATAGTTTCACTCTCTACCTCACTCTCTTTCCGTTCCATTCTTCTTCTCTTCCTTTTTTCTTTTTGCTATGGATGAGAGAGAATAAGAATAATGTTATGAGAGGAAAATCTCAAATTTTCTCTCATATCATTAATCTTTTATCCTCTTCTACTTGTCATAAGAGATGAGAGTGAATCCCACCTTGCATCCACCTCATCCTTAGACATGCAAAAAGAAAAATAAATAAGAAAAATATTTAATTATATATATAACAATATTATAAATATAATTAATAATGCACATGACATGTACAATGCATGTTAAGTAACATGTAACATAAGAAAGAGAATAAGAATGATATAATAATACTAGTTTATATATGCATCATCATATTAAATAATATCATTAAATCAATACTTGATTTAATGGCCTGGCTTTATCATAAGTCGGCTAGTATTATCATCCGTCTGATTAATGCATGTTTTATCACATACACGTGTTTAACCGAACATCCGCATGTACCATCGTACGTACCCCTACACCGTTTCTCTAGAATCGGGAAACCCTCTGTGTGGGACTCTGAAGACTCGATAATACGGTCGCGGTGAGTTACCGGATAAAATCGATAACTCACTAGCACGTCAGCGGCACTAGTTGTACATAACGTCTACCCAGGTATCTGTCGAAAGAAAGGTTGACAAGCAAATTCGTCCATACCCTGTAAAGTCTATCAGTGACAATTACCGTACAGTCTGGTCTGTTCATCAGAGAGTGTCGCATACCGGGTCTGAGGGTGGATTCTGTTAGACCTCCAATAACTCAATAAGTCGTGTTGATCTATAAATCATAACCACCTGAGATATAACTGATAACCTTTATCAGTTTATCTCACTGCCTTGGCCAATGTCTTATGGTTATAGTTGATCACGCACAGTGTGATATCAACTCCCAATACTGGGAGAGACGAATCTCTTCTGCCACTCACCGCTTCCATATGCCTTAGGACTGTACCCAACTAAAACCCGTATGCACGGCCCTTAGAACTGTAGTTAGGTAGTAATCAAAGTACAACAGGAAGTCACATGAGACACCGTGGTGGTTTCAGGTCTGAAGAATACCCTATACAATTGTCACCAGAGAACTACTATCTGACAATAGGTATACTACCATCTAGGAGTTCTCGGCGAGTTCATTCAGTGAACTCATTCTCCAATGAGCACCTGTATACAATCATCGGTGTCAAACACCAACAACTGTGGGACTAGCTATCGCCCACCAACCGGGTCAGGAAATACACACACTAATCTACTTTGGAGTATCAATGCCCAGTCTCGATACTTCTACGATTATGAACATTTATGGATATGCTTATGGACTATCCAGACCCCACTATTATGATCTCCATCATAATCCTGGATGTCAAGAAACTATCCTAAGGTCTTTACTATCTATGTATTAACTATAAGTAATGTCAAGTTCTTAACATAAATAATAAACTTAAACCAAATAGTATACTATTACTTTAAGCAAGATTGTTCTTTCCTATATAGGTCCTTGTAGAATTCCAAAAATTCTCTTAAGGGCACCTATATTCAACAATCTCCCACTTGTAGTTAAGGCCAATTATTGCGGTCTTCCTATACCCAATATTTCTAGTAATGAATATGCAAACCGTAATTGAGAAATAGCCTCAATGAGTGGATCCACTTATAATGTTTCTTATTTCATTTCTCTATATCTCAATCTCGTGGAGATCAACTATCTTCCGAATCGAGCGATACTTTGCTTTAGAATTTGTATGGATGGATGATGGGATCATGTTAAAAAAATGAACATATTATTCCAAACAATTTCTTGAGTTGTATCTTTACTGAGTTATGCTTAGCATCCATCACCATGTTTATCTCCGTATTCCACTTGGAACCCTTTCTAATATATCGCTCCTCAAAAGAGGGTAAACTTATAACTCGTAATAGATAATCTATTATCCATGTCACCTTGAAAGATGGAATCGGTAATCGCCTCCGGTTGGAGGCTGCCACTACCATACTCTAAGAACATCCACTTATGTTATTTACTGCTATCCTATATTTCTGTAGGATTGGACTGAAAGCCGCTTATTTCAACTCGTGCATAATCTACATCCGGTCTGGTACATGACATCGCATGATTGACCCCACTTTTGAAACATATAGTATTTCATTCACGCGAGTCTCTCTCTTCATCATTCTAGAAGACATCTCTTTAAAAAGGGTGGCTCTCTTTTATGCGGGTATACTACCACGCTCGAAGTCGTCCATTCTAAACCTCTTTTAGAATGGTGTCAAAATATCCAGATTGGGACAATCCTGAAATCCATCTAGATCTATCTCTATAGATCCATTCCTCAGAATAATTGATATATTATTCAGATCCTATATGGATAAACATCTGTGACGACTAAAGTTTGTCTGAACTATAATATAGGAACATCATTTCCTATTGAGATGATGTCGTCCACATATAATATGAGGAATATGACATTACTCCCTAAATCCTTCTTACAGATTCCAGGTTCATCTACTAGTTTGATGTAGTCAAACACTTTGACTTTTATATCATAACGGATGATCCATATCCACGATACCTGCTATAGTCCATAAATGGACTTGAGCTACTTACACACTTTTCTGCAGCTCCCATTGACTAAAAGGACCTATGGAAGAGTCACATACACGTGTACTTCTAAATCTCTATTTAGAATGACGTTATAGAAGTCCACCTGCCAGATCTTATAGTCACGAAGAATAGAAGTGGCAAATAGTATCCGAATGGACTTCAGCATAAACTCGGAAGAAAAAGTTTCATCACAATCCACACCGGGTATTTGAAGAAAGCCTTTTGCTTTAAGTCTAGCTTTATTAGCTTACTACCTTTCCATCTGCACAGATATTCTTTTGGAAGATGTACTTGTAAGTCTACGCTAGCGCCCCGGCCGTCTACAGACGCCAAATGCGGAACAAAAACTTTTTATCTGGCGCTATCGTATACTTTAACCCGGATCTGCCATTATTGCTAAACTAACAAACTGTAAAGAGTGTAGAAGGGTTATACCGAACGATCCGAGTCCTTCGTTCTTTAACCATCATCCCACGCTCCGTTGCGGCTGCTCCGATCTCTTCGATCTCCGATCTGCTCGTCCAGGTGGCACCACATCACTGATTCTTTAAACGGGCTCCCGCCTCTGACTCGAGGCAACTCGGTCGTCAAGTTTGCTAAAAGAGACGACCAAGAATGATGTAGAGAATGAGTAGATGACTTTGTCTCACTTCGTCCAAGTCCGTGGACGATCGGTAAATGAAGTTGCCGATGGAAATGAAATGGAACAAGAAATGAACTATGAAATTTCCATGCATCCAAAACTTTAGTCTTTTCTTTTTAGCAACCATAATTTTTCTCTCATAAGAGAGTGAGGGAGGAGAGAGAGGGCCGGCCACTATATGGATGGGGAGGTGAGTGTAGGAGAGGAGGGTGACCATAAGAAATGATCCTTATCATAACAAAAGATCTTAAGCAATCCAAAAGACATTAATTAAAACCATGAGTCACAAAAACCTAGTCACCATTTAATAAATGCAAAAGAAGAAGCATGAATCTAGTCACCAATCTAGAAGCTTCTAGAAGCACGACTCACCTCATCCAAGAAAAGATAAATCCGTCTTTAACCGAATGTTAAAAGACGGCAGATAGAAAACTGGAAACTGGCAACTTCCAAAAGTGATCCTGAAACGACTTTCAGGATAACCCCGTAACTGTATAAATATACCCGCATCTGTATTACGACCGAATACAAATGCAACTGAGACAAAGATATTATACCTACTCAATATAATAGTCGGATCCGGCTTAAACCAAAGCCGACCAGTATTATCTGCCCGAAAAATAACACGTGCGTAAACGCACGTGCATTTTCCGAACCCTGCCATAAAACCATACGGCCTCTACAACGTTTCGCCCGAACTTGGGAAACTGTCTGTGGGGGACTCTAATGACTCGTCAGTACCCTGGCAGTTGGTTTAACCACAAACCATCAGCGGCACTAGCTATGCGTAACGGCTGCCCATGGACTGACCTCAAGGGAGGCTGATGAGCGAACTCATCCAGAAACCCTACTGAGCCTAACAGTGACAATGTATATATAGTCCGGTCCGTTCGTCAATGAGTATCGCATATCTACCTAGGGGGCTAGTAACGTCAGACCCCCAATAGCAGTATAAGTCGTGTCGGAGTGAAGCCCAATAACACCCTGAGATACTACTGGAGTACCTACCAGTAAATCTCCTGCCATGGCCATGGACTATGTGTAATGGCTCTCCTAGACACAGCACGACCTCGCCCCCAATACCGGGAGAGACGAATCCCCTGCCGATCCGCTCACGTGCCTCCATATGGCTCGGGACTGTACGCAAAAGCTACCTGTTTGCACGACTCCTTTGAGCCGTGGTAGGGTAGAAATCAAAGCACAGTGGGAACTCACACAAGACAAATGACGACCTCAGGTCGATGAACTAACCTGTACACATGTCACCAGGGAACTGCTATCTGACGATAGGTATAGTACTAACTAGCAGATTCCCGGCGAGTCCTGTCCGGTGTACTCATAACCCAATGAGCACCTGTATACATCTTAGGTGATCCAACTGACACCAGTGGCTTGTGAGACCGGACACCGCCCCTCGTCGGGGTCTCGACTGTATACACTAGTCTACTCCGGAGTATCGATGCCCTGTCTCGAAACTCCCACGACTAGGGACCACAATTAAGGATATGCATATAAACTACCCAACTCTCACGTATACGATCGCCATCATACAGTTGGTAGTAAAGCAAGATCCTAAGGGCTCTATCAAAGTGTAACATGTAATCAGTCACCTGAACATGTACACGACTGATAAAGGCAAACCAGATAGCATACTATCATCTCGAGTAAGACTGTCCTACCGGTATAGGTCCTCCGCAATCATTGCAATCACGTACTTGCGATCCAATAATTGACTATGAGGGCACTATCTCCAACAATCTCCCACTTGCACTCAAGGCTAATATTGCGATGTCGACTACTCACAGCCCGTGTGAAACCGAACATCCAACTCCTCTACTAATCAGTTTCACAAAGCCCGTTTGTAAAACTATTGTGTTCGAGAAATAGCCTCAGTGAGTGGATCCTCCTAGATGTTTCTTTCTATATCTCTCTAAATCTCAAGTTCGCGAAGAAAGCCATATCCCGAATTGAGTAATACCTGTCTTAGAATATGTCTGGATTTCTGATGGGACCTAGTTCATAAATGAACTCTAAATCCAAACTTCTTAGACTTTATCGATCACTGAACCTAATCAGTATCCGGCACCATGCCTCCCACAGTATTCTCTTGGATCACATGTCCATAATACTGTCCCTCTTCGTCAGAGGGAAAAACTGTAACTCTGACAATCACTCTGTCATCCATGTCACCTTTGAAGCCTGGAATGATAACCGTCTCCCGAAGGAGGCTGCCGTCATCAAATCCTTAGAACATCCACTTATGTTCTAAAACTGCTTCCTTATGTTTCTCCAGGATTGGATTAATACAAACTCATTGCATCTAGTGCAAAAACAACATCTGGTGTGGTACTTGACATCTCATGATTGACTCAATTGCCTAAGCAAGTGATCTGCCAATCATGCACTTCCCTCTCCCCTTTAGTCTATACGACACCTTTAGAGAGGGTGACTCCATCACCTGCAGGTACACCACCATGCTAGGAATCAACTATTCTAAAAACCATTAGAATATCTGTCAAAGTACCCACATTGGGAAACTACCCAAATCTAGATCTAAAACCATAGATCCAGAAACCAGAATGTCAAATATTATATCCACATCCTGTCTGGAGAAACAACTGTGTGACGACCACAGTACAACCGATCGTAGTATAGGAATTTTACTTCCTACTCTATGTATGTCATCCAGATACCATGACATCACACCCTACTACTTTCTTAACAGATCCATCCCCTATTCTGATGAAGTCAAACCTATGACTGTCACATCAAAATTAGATGATCTATCTCCGCTATAACTGCCTAAGTCTATAAATAGACATAAGCTACTTGCCCACTATGCTTCCGCTGCTCCCACTGACTACGACAACCCTCCTACCGGGTCTCATAACCCGGAATAACAGTAGTGTCAAGTCTGGGCAGATAAGAACCTCCCTGTCACCGTCCTTGAGGCTACCGAAGTACCTCTCGGGTGTCTGAGGTTACCCACCATATCTGCGGAGTGGCTAATGGAATGTCAAACCTGATTGAATATATAGGTCCTATTAAATTTTCCGTAATCGTTCGCGGTTCTGGAATCACTTCCAGTTCTACCATACTCCCACTACTATTTTCTGAAAAAGATCCATTTTACTAAAACTGTGGCGAGTCAAGAACAATATCACTATTGATCTTCCAAATGGTAGAATATCAACCCTCGTCATAGCCAGGGTCAACCCACAAACAGCCATTACAGAAACGTGCCCTGAGTTATCCAGTGTCTGGTTTTAAGCATAAGCTGGACAACTCCCCGTACCTTAACATCTTTTAAGGTACGAACTATTCTATATCCAATATAGAAACTTTGGCACTTATTTAATTGGAACCATATTCAATCATGCAGCTGTTTCCAGTGCATATCAACTTAATGGAAAGAGGCTAATCAGCATTACTCAACTTAGGAATCCATCCAATTATGAGTAACCTGAAAGAGAAACACGTTTCTCAAAACCATCACTATCATCTGAATACCAATCACAAGAATCTACATCTTCGATCTCTTTGAAGAATCTCGATACTTGTGATACCTGGTTCTCTACTTTATTCTTATACCCATAACTTCTCAAAACTTAGACCTTGTATTTGTACGAAACACTTGTCCAAATACTAGAGAAGTTATAAGTAAATAGAACATAGTACGAGGACCTACCCCTTTGTCCTGATGGACACTGGACAACATACAATACTCTGTATAAGTCCGCTGAGTTAAACAACTCAAAACCTGTGCGTCGTAGATTGAAAACTGTACCCTGGCGATTTCCTCAAATATCACCAATTACAACGAATTCCGATATAATGAGGATGATCACCTAATTCCCAATAACTTCCTCCCACTCATCATCTGTAAAAACCATACAGATATGAGAATGAAACCTGGTAAATACATACCCTTGGAGTAAGTGTCTAATCGGGAAAACAGTTTTTCTTTAACAATGCACTGAAACATGAAAATGTTTCGTAGGGGTATCCTGGTATTCATAGCAATGCCTCTTCCATAATCCAATTCATGACTTCAACCGTATATTTTATTGTCATCTCTCCAAATCCCTTTATTTGTCTTTAGTCGTTACCTTCTGTACACCATCGTTAGGCTAAATGGTTTTCTTCCTTCCCTACCGTTCGGCTCCAGCCTGTGGTTTGGAAGAAGACTATCCAGTAGGCATAATGGGTGTACCCTCCTAAACCAAGGAGTACTCATATCTTGAGAGAAGGTGATGATAAAAGACAACTGAATAATACCTTATTCCTTTAAAAGTGAAATAGGAGTGGCGATGAAGTACGCGGTTTTGGTCGTGAATGATATCAGTCGCAATTTACTTTGCCCTCTTTCTAATCCCTTT
The DNA here is from genome assembly GCA_030015575.1 of Agapanthus africanus. Lineage (NCBI taxonomy): Eukaryota > Viridiplantae > Streptophyta > Magnoliopsida > Asparagales > Amaryllidaceae > Agapanthus > Agapanthus africanus. The sequence goes on from JASDDO010000018.1 coordinate 365,567,873, forward strand.
ATTTGTCTTTAGTTATTGCCTTCTGCACACCCTACTTAGGCTAATTGGTTTTCTTCATTCCCTACCTTTCGGCACCTGCCTATGGTTTGGAATAAGACTTTCCAATAAGCGTAATAGGTGTACTCTCCTAAACCAAGGAGCCCTCGCAACCTGAGAGAAGGTGATAATAAAAGACAACTGAATAAACCAATTCTATTTCTCCTGAACCTTGATCCATCCTCGAAGAAGTCCCTTCAAGTTCGTATATAACCATACGATGGATCTATCCAATGGAAGTGGATGTCCGTAGTAATACGGGTGTTCTGAGAAATGCAAAGGGTAGAAGAAGGAGTGGCAATGACTTATGCAACATAGACAATCCAAAAGCCAGTATTTTAAGAAGGTTCGGTCAACTTGGTCACTGAGTCATAGTCTAGGGTCGGTCAAAGGTCGCTGCTGAAGAGAGAGAGAAAAGAAACACTCTGCGTGCACTCTAACCTAGATCAGAATGGTTATCACTTTTTCTAATCCGGAAACCTCCCACTGTCCTGTCAAATTCTCCTCCAAACCAGAAAGAAGAATCAATCGGGATCACCCGAAAAGTAAACCAACTCATCAGTGGGAATCGGGATCCAACTCTCATCGCATGATAACGTGATGGAATGCATCCACGTTACTCATACTCCAGAAGGTATGCGCATACTTGGCAAGTTTCAGTTTCTTTAGAAACTCCCGATCTGATTTTTGCCCCATGCTCTTATAACCTTGGCTTTGGTCAAAATGTCATAAGTCACATACCAAGTTCTACCCATCACTATCTTGTTAATTTGAACCCACCCGCACATGCCCCTGACTTTGGCCAATCGGCAGAACGACTGTCCCAAACTAACTCATCTATCTATGCAACAATTGAATACCCAGCAGCTACCAAACACTATGCCTTAACTTTGGCTAAAATACATAGCTTGAATACTACTGAATACTCAAAAGAAGTGACGGAGGGCTACGGCTGGTTTTTGGCGAAAAACCTTTAGCGTAATGAACTTGATCTCGTTGAAGGAACCTGATAGCTTTTTTAAAATATAGTGGCGAAAACCTTTGCTAAAGAGGTCACTCCCGGTGAAGGGATCTCGGCTCTTTCCTCGTGGAATGAGGTGCAGGATATTCCACTGAATACCGCTATGCAAAGCAACATGTAATCGACTATAGTGAAGTTATTACCCTGACGCAAACTTCTGCCCAAGGGGTCCGTCCCGGTGAAGGGATATCGGCCCTTGCCCCGTCGAATGAGGTGCAGGATATTCCACTGAATACCGCTATGCAAAACAAAAGGAAACGTCTTTGCAATAACACTTTTTAAATTGTTCCAACAACATCAAACAGGTTTGTTTTACTTTGCATTGATCAGAATCAATGCAGTCCCATCAATCAATCACACCAGAAAAGAACGAAAATAAAATGTACGTATATGCCATCCGCATTCGTCACTGGGTCCCGTCATCACCCGTTAGGTTACTTAACTAACGACAGAGCGGGGACTGGACTAGCACGGGTGTAAAACATATACAACATCTAATAGTATATAAACCAATATACAATAATCGCTCCAGGCGTGATAATATGCAACATTACAGAAAAGTAATAAGCATCATAGAACAATACAGATAATCTAGAATCCCCGGGTTTCACAGAGCCGCTGCTGAAACCCGACGTTCCCCTGTCGTATGGATAGCCCGTGCAATGAAACCTAGACCCCTACGGGTGCGGCAAGTTACCTGCCAAAACTTGAAGCGAGGTAGTCCCCCACAGCATAGTGAATGGAACACCCGGCACTTCACGGAATCCGGTAATCTTGGGCACCCCTCCTTGGGTCAACCTGTACCCCCTACGAGTGCGGCGAATAGTCTGCCAATTCTAGAGTGGGACCCCTCTGCCTCTCAAAGCCATGAGATGCGGACCCGTTGCCCCCCAGAACCCGGCTATCCGTGCACTCAGTCGCGGGGCAAAACCTAGTACAGTAATGAAAAATAGTACAACAGGTACATCGACCGCAACCTGGTCGTGCCCCAAAAGAATATTATACAACAGGCAGTGACGGCAGTCCACATGTTGGACGTTCGCCCCGCAATATTAAATGTACAAATAAATTCAAACTGTGCTACCATTGCACACTGCTATCCACCACGACAAATCCGTAACATCACAGCACAACACAGAACATCAACGCGAATGTCACGTTCGCAAACCCGTCTAAAAGAACTATAGCAATCAGACACGGTTTACCGATCAAATGACATTCCCGGTCGGAGATATAATGTAAGCACTGTAAACTAACATGTTTAAATTTCGATCGACTAAATATCACAAAGTGGGCCCCACGAAAATCTGGAGAACAGTAACAAAATCTGGCCCAAAAGATATATACCAAAAACCCCAATTTCCAGAGGGGAACACACTGTACAAATTTGGGGGCATGATCGCCCAGAACGGCCGCGGATGCGCGGCCAAACCATGGGTTTGGCCGCGTTTCCGCGGCTGTCTTGTCGATTCACGTGCTCAAATTTGTACGTCGTTCTTAAAAAACCCTGCACAGTTTTCTGAGATGTGTGAAATATTTTTAGGACACCATTTAAAATCAACAGAAACTGTCAAATTGAAAAAAGGCGGTTTTTGATTTCCGGTTCGATCGATATTTTAAACGCGTTAGCACAAGTTAGTATAGCAAAATGGTGAGGCTCTGATACCACTGTAAGTCTACGCTAGCGCCCCGGCCGTCTACAGACGCCAAATGCGGAACAAAAACTTTTTATCTGGCGCTATCGTATACTTTAACCCGGATCTGCCATTATTGCTATACTAACAAACTGTAAAGAGTGTAGAAAGGTTATACCGAACGATCCGAGTCCTTCGTTCTTTAACCATCATCCCACGCTCCGTTGCGGCTGCTCCGATCTCTTCGATCTCCGATCTGCTCGTCCAGGTGGCACCACATCACTGATTCTTTAAACGGGCTCCCGCCTCTGACTCGAGGCAACTCGGTCGTCAAGTTTGCTAAAAGAGACGACCAAGAATGATGTAGAGAATGAGTAGATGACTTTGTCTCACTTCGTCCAAGTCCGTGGACGATCGGTAAATGAAGTTGCCGATGGAAATGAAATGGAACAAGAAATGAACTATGAAATTTCCATGCATCCAAAACTTTAGTCTTTTCTTTTTAGCAACCATAATTTTTCTCTCATAAGAGAGTGAGGGAGGAGAGAGAGGGCCGGCCACTATATAGATGGGGAGGTGAGTGTAGGAGAGGAGGGTGACCATAAGAAATGATCCTTATCATAACAAAAGATCTTAAGCAATCCAAAAGACATTAATTAAAACCATGAGTCACAAAAACCTAGTCACTATTTAATAAATGCAAAAGAAGATGCATGAATCTAGTCACCAATCTAGAAGCTTCTAGAAGCACGACTCACCTCATCCAAGAAAAGATAAATCCGTCTTTAACCGAATGTTAAAAGACGGCAGATAGAAAACTGGAAACTGGCAACTTCCAAAAGTGATCCTGAAACGACTTTCAGGATAACCCCGTAACTGTATAAATATACCCGCATCTGTATTACGACCGAATACAAATGCATCTGAGACAAAGATATTATACCTACTCAATATAATACTCGGAACCGGCTTAAACCAAAGCCGACCAGTATTATCTGCCCGAAAAATAACACGTGCGTAAACGCACGTGCATTTTCCGAACCCTGCCATAAAGCCATACGGCCTCTACAATGTTTCGCTCGAACTTGGGAAACTGTCTGTGGGGGACTCTAATGACTCGTCAGTACCCTGGCAGTGGGTTTAACCACAAACCGTCAGCGGCACTAGCTATGCGTAACGGCTGCCCATGGACTGACCTCAAGGGAGGCTGATGAGTGAACTCATCCAGAAACCCTACTGAGCCTAACAGTGACAATGTATATACAGTCCGGTCCGTTCGTCAATGAGTATCGCATATTTACCTAGGGGGCTAGTAACGTCAGACCCCCAATAGCAGTATAAGTCGTGTCGGAGTGAAGCCCAATAACACCCTGAGATACTACTGGAGTACCTACCAGTAAATCTCCTGCCATGGCCATGGACTATGTGTAATGGCTCTCCTAGACACAGCACGACCTCGCCCCCAATACCGGGAGAGACGAATCCCCTGCCGATCCGCTCACGTGCCTCCATATGGCTCGGGACTGTACCCAAAAGCTACCTGTTTGCACGACTCCTTTGAGCCGTGGTAGGGTAGAAATCAAAGCACAGTGGGAACTCACACAAGACAAATGACGACCTCAGGTCGATGAACTAACCTGTACACATGTCACCAGGGAACTGCTATCTGACGATAGGTATAGTACTAACTAGCAGATTCCCGGCGAGTCCTGTCCGGTGTACTCATAACCCAATGAGCACCTGTATACATCTTAGGTGATCCAACTGACACCAGTGGCTTGTGAGACCGGCCACCGCCCCTCGTCGGGGTCTCGACTGTATACACTAGTCTACTCCGGAGTATCGATGCCCTGTCTCGAAACTCCCACGACTAGGGACCACAATTAAGGATATACATATAAACTACCCAACTCTCACGTATACGATCGCCATCATATAGTTGGTAGTAAAGAAAGATCCTAAGGGCTCTATCAAAGTGTAACATGTAATCAGTCACCTGAACATGTACACGACTGATAAAGGCAAACCAGATAGCATACTATCATCTCGAGTAAAACTGTCCTACCGGTATAGGTCCTTCGCAATCATTGCAATCACGTACCTGCGATCCAATAATTGACTATGAGGGCACTATCTCCAACAGTACTTGCTCCTAATTAGTTTTACCCCTTCAGGAGCATACAACTAAGTTCATACTTTGTTAGAGTGCATGGAGTCCAACTTGGATAAATTTCATCCAGCCATCGGTCGGAAGTCACCACTTTTTATGGCATGCTGATAACTAGTAGGGCTATCATTACCATGACGCGAACCTCCTTATCACTGTCTCTGAGTAAACAGAAATATCTCTCAGGTGGCTGAGATTACCTACTAAATCTGCGAAGTGGCTAAGATTTGTCAGGGACAATTGAATCATCAGGTTCTATTAAATTTTTAGCAATCATTTGTTGTTCTGAAATTACTTCCAGTTCTACCATACTCCTACTAATTTCTTTTGCAAGAAATTCCCTTTGTAAAATGGTGGCGAGTCAAGAATAAAACAACTTTTAATGTTGAAAATGGTAGAAGTTAAACCCCTGCGTATGTTTGGGATAACCCACAAACTATTATTTACTAAAACGTGCCTTTGAGTTTGTCCAAATTCTGCTTTTCAACATAATCCGGATAACTCCATATCTTAACAAGCTTAAGATATGCACCCATTCTATATCACATATAGAAACACATGCACTAATTTAGATAGAATCTTATTAAATTGGTATGCAACATCTCTCAGCGCATTTCCTTAAATGAAAAAGCAACTCAGCAATACTTATCATAGGAGTGCACCATATCCTATAGAGCGTGTATCCTCCTCTCTGATAATCCATAATACTATAGCATAAACGGAGGAGTAAGCTGGGAGATAATCATATTCTCAATTAAATAACTACGAAATACCAAGCTCAAGTATCCACATCCTCATTCATATCGAAGAATCTTGATACTTTCAATGACTGGTTCTCTACTTTATTCCTATACACTATGAACTTATCAATAGTTTTGGATGTTGCATTTCAACAAGAAACGCATGTCCAAAAACCAGAGAACTCATATGTAAACTGAATGAAGTAGGAGTACCAACCCCTTGTCCGTAGAGACATAGACATGTATAAGTCCTAAGAGTTTACTAACTCAAACTCTATGTGTTGTAAGTTGATAACTGTGTTTTGGTTAAAAATACCTATACCGCTATTCTATGCACCTTACCCATCCAACATTTGATGAAGGTAAATGTTTAGAACATAATTTAAAAATTTTATATCCTTCTTTATAAAATAAAGATACGGACATAACGATTTTAAAAATTGATGCATAATAACAGTTATTCAAAGCCAAAAGTTTTGTATCTAGACAAAATCAGGTGATATTCCCCAACAGCAATACTTGTTGCAATTTCTGACTTTGGGGATCATATCACCCTTTTCCAATACTCTACTCTTTCTCAGCATCTATAACCCTTTACAGATGTGGGATTCTAATCCGGTATTCACATATACCTAAGAGTCAGAGTTCATTGAGAAACAGTTTTCAAATACAAACACACCGTAGGTGAAGCATTATCATGCTCCAAGGGGGCGGCCGGGTATGAAGGGTTGTCGATACTAGGGTCGCAACACCTGTGCCAATGGCGGAATCAAAAAATCAAATTTTTATAGGTCTTAGCATCAAACATACAACCACAAGATCATTCATTCACTATAAATGCAAAAACAAGCAAACAAGAAAAGTTTAGGAGGCTACAACCTTTGTAGCGTGTCCGCTAAATCGTGGAAGACCCGAGTTAAACTCCACCGCCATCCGTGATGAGTTTGCCAACTGATCTCCTTGCTAAAGATGATCCACATCGAGGAAAACACGGCTCAAGCTTCAACTCTACTGAAGAACTATTCTTATGAAGTAACTTGGGCTTCTTGAGTTGCTAATTCAAGAAAGAAAGTGATGTAGTTAACACACTAAATTTTCTCCCATTCTTTTTCTCTCATTCTAAACTCAAGATGATGAAGAAGAAGCCAAGAAGAAGTAGCCATAACAAAAGAATAAGCATAAAGATCAAGAAAAGAAAAGGAAGATATAAGAAACTTTTATTTTCTTCTTTTCTTTTCCCATCTCTTCTTTTATTTTCTCTTCTTATCTTTTAATTAGAAATGGGGTGTAAAGATTCAAGATGTTTAATATATATATATATATATATATATATATATATATATATATATATATATAAACATCTGCATGTATATGTATCATATACATTTACCCGTATTCGTATCGAATAAAAAATACTTATGAGGGAGAAAAATAATGTGAACATAATACTAGAAATATATATCCAATATATATATATATATAAAATTAAATCACCACTTGATTTAATAATCCGGTTTAAGTCTAAACCGGCCAGTATTAGCAAACGACCGATTATTACATATATAATCGAACTCCCGCACGTATCACCATACGCGCACTATATCATTTTGCCTGAGCGGGAAAAACCTCTGTACGGGACTCTAAAATTTCAATCAACACACTGGCAGTAATTTAGGATCATATCCGTCAACCTACAAGCACGTTAGTGGTACTAGCTACACGTAACTGCTACCTAGGTATTGATCAAAAGAAAAGCCGGCAAGAAAATTTATCCGAACTCAATCAGAGCCTATCAGTGACAATCATTATACAGTCCAATCTCATCGTCTGAGAGTGTCGCATGCCGGATCTGGGGGTGGAATCTTTCAGACCCCCAATAATCCAATAAGTCGTGCTGATGTAAAACGCATAACCACTTGAGATATAACTGGTAACATTTATCAGTTTATCTCAACTGCTTCGGCCGAAAACTTCTAGTTATAGTTAATCAAGCACAGCGTGACATCAACCCCCTATACCAGGAGAGATGAATTCCTTCGAATGCTCACTGCTTCTATGTGCTTCGGGACTGTACCCAACAAAAACCTGTTTGCATGACTCAGTGAAGCCATGGTAGGATAGTAATCAAAATACTGTGGGAATACACACAAGACACTATGGCGATCTCAGGTCTAGAGACTATCCTGTACTCATATCACCAGAGAACTGCTATCTAAAAATTGGTATAATACCAACTATGAGTTCTCGGTGAGTCCTTCCAGTGAAACTCATTCTCCAATGAGCACATGTATACAATCTTTAGTATCAAACACCAATGGCTATGAGATCAACCATCACCCCGGTCGGGATCAAGAAACGTATACACTGGTCTAAACTGGAGTTCCGATACCAAGTCTCGATACTCCTATGACTAGGGACTTTTAAGGATGTGCTTATGGACTACCAGGCCCCACTAGTATGATCTCTATCATAATCCTGGTAGTCAAGCAAAGATCCTGCGGCCTTTATCATCATGTATTAGAGATACGTGATAACGAGTAAAACGTATACACATGAAGGATATAGACAAACCAGATAGCATACCATCATCTCGAGAAAGATTATTCTATCCGTCTAGGCCCTCCTTCAATTACTATAATTACCATGAATGCACTATATCTAACAATCTCCCACTTGCACTTCAGGCCAATTATTGCGGTATCGCATACCCAACTTCTCTACTAACAGTTTCGCAAACCGTGTTCGAGATGACCTCAGTGAGTAGATCCGCTATAATGTTTCTATCTGTATCTCTCTACATATCAATTTCGCAGAGATCATCTATCTCCCAAACTGAGTGATACCGGCTTTAGAATTTGTCCGGATAGATAATGGGACCAGGTTCATAAATGAACAATTTTATCCAACAGTATCTTGGGCTGTATCTTCTGCTAAGTCATAATCAGCATCCAGTGCTATATCCACCTTAGAATCCCTCTTGGTACCCTTTCCAATATACTGCTCCTTAGAAGAGGGTGAACTTATAACCCGTGACAGATACTCTGTCAACCATGTCACCTTGGAAGCTTGAATCGGTAACTATCTCCTAATGGAGACTGCTATTACCATACACCAAGAATATCTTTTTATGTTCTTCTCTGCTTCCCTTAAGTTACTCTAGGACTGGACTAATATCTGCTTACTACAGCAAGTGCAAAATCAACATCTAGTCTGGTACATGACATCGCATGATTGATCCTATTGCCAAAGCAACGGGAAATCTATTCATGCGAGTCCCTCTCCTCATCAGTCCATAAGACATCTCTTTAAAGAGGGTGACTCTTCTACATGCTGGTACATTATCGAGCTATAATTCATCCATTCTAAAACTCTTTTAGAATGGTGGCATCTTACCTGAATTGGGACAATCCCTAAAACCTACTGGATCTATCTCTATAGACCTAGTCACCGGAATCTATGATATATTATACAAATCCTATATGGAGAAACATCTATGACAACCAAAGTTTAACCGAACTGTAGAATAGGAACATCTTTTCCTATCAGGAGGATGTCATCTACATACCATATGTGGTCTATGACATTACTCCTACATCCTTCTTACAAATACCTGGTTTATCTATCATTTTGATAATTTCAAATACTTTGATCGTGATATCAAAACAGATGATCCTTCTCCGCTATTCCTGCTATAGTCTATAAATAGGCTTAAGTAACTTGAATACTTTCTGCTGCTCCCACTGACTACGATAACCCTCTGGCAGAGTCATATACATGTACACTTCAAAATTCCTATTTAGAAAGACGTTACAATTCACCTGCCAGATATTATAGTTATAAAAAACAACGGTGGCAAGTTATATCCGTATGGACTTCACACAGACAATGAAGTAAAAGTTTCACCACAATCCACACCGGGTATTTGATGAAAACATTTTACTACAAATCTAGTCTTATTAGGTTAATACCTTTCCATCTGCACTGATCTAGGAAGATCAACTTGCTCCTAATGGGTTTTACCCTTTCAGGAGCACCCAACAAAGTCCATACTTTGTTTCAGTACATGGAGTCCAACTTGGATATATCTGCATCCAGCCATCAGTCGAAAGTCACCACTTCCTATGGCATGATGATAACTAGTATGGCCATCATCACATGATGCAATCCTCCCTGTCACTATTTACGAGAAAACCGAAGTACCTCTCGAGTAGCTGATATCACCTACTAAATCTGCGAAGTGGCTAAGTTTTGTCAGGTTCAATTGAATCTGTAGGGTTCCTACGCACTCTAGTGAAGTCTCACAAGTGATCAAACATGACAATTTATAAAAATTACGGTGCCGAGGAAACCTAGAACGGATCGTAGGCTAGAAGTATAGGCAAAGCAAGCAAGCTAATTTACAACTAAACTATAAGATAACGGAAATACAACCTTTGTAGATCCGTTTGTCCACCTCCATAGCTTCGCAACGAAGTGCCTCCGCTGTCCAAGTGAACTCTCGGGCTCTAGCGTCGGCTTTGTCGAAGAATAAGCGAGCTAGGTTGTCGATGTCCATGCCGAAGATGATCTACGTCGAGGCATCGCTAGATCAAGCTCCACCTTCACCTTGCCATGAAAACTTGTGAAGGAAACACACTCTACTACTTGGCAAGAGATAGAGGATGAAGAAATAAGAAGTGGGTTCACTTTGGAATTGGATTTCTCACTCTAATTCTCACTTTGCCATTAAAGCTTGTGAAGCTTTATCTTGAAGTGAAGAAGAAGAAGAAGATGAAGAATATGATAAGTTAATTTAGAATTGAAAAGAATAATAAACTTATCATAATTTTCACCATGGTTAGGTGTAGAGAATTAACTTAGGTTAGATCAATGGTTAGGGTCAAAAGAAAAAGACAAAATGGTTAAGTGGTCAAAGTTTCATGAAGCTTCAATAAGCTTCATGAAGAATAAAGAAAGAAAACCATTTTGTTTTTCTTCTTTTATGCTTTAATTATTTTCAAAAATGAATAAGCAAAATAATTAAAAGAATATGCAAAACCCTAATCATCATCTTGACCATAGTTTAATTCTATACACTTAACCAAAAAACCATGTATCATCAAACATGATACAAGTAAGTGCACAAAACTATATCGTATATACAATGTGCACACCTGAGCGAGAAAATCCATTTAAAGTGAACCGATGCTAGTTAATGCAAAGTAATATATCAAATATATAATTATGCATTAAATCATTAAATCAACACTTGATTCAATGATCCGGTCATGTCGCACATAACCGACTGGTATCATCAGTAACAACTTATCGAATCAACACTTGATCCGATAACTCGGCTATATCGCATATAACCGATCAATGTCACATCACGAGAATCGAATACAGTATCACATACTGGTATTATTCTCGGTCCCGCACATATCTCATATGCGCTCCTATTTCGTTTCGCTTAAGCCAGGAAACCTCTGTGTAGGACTCTAAAGACTTGTCAATACGCCGGCAGCGGATGATGATCATATCAAACACCCACAAGCCGCAAGCGGTCTGCTAAACGTAACGGCCACCCGGGTATTGAGCGATCAGAAGATCGACGAGCAAGCCCGCTCACACTCCTGCGAATCCGACCAGTAACACTTACCGTACAGTCCGGTCTGTTCGTCTGATATGTCGCATATCTCGCCTAGGGGTGGTAAACGTCAGACCCCAATAGCTCGATAAGTCATGCCGACTTGAGGTCCATAACATTCGTGAAAATACTGATAACTCTTACCAGTATATCACTGCAACCCTGGCCAGGGATTTCCTGTTATGGCCAGTTGAGCATAGCACAACATCAACCCCCAATACCGGGAGAGACGAATCCCCTCCTATCGCTCATTGCCACCATGTGAATCGGGACTGTACCCAAAAACCACCTGTTTGCACAACTCAGTAGAGCCGTGGTAGGGTGGAAATCAAAGCACAGTGGGAGACACACAAGACTCTATGACGATCTCGGGTCAACAGACTAAGCTGTACCAGTGTCACAAGAGAACTGCCATCTGACGTGAGGTATAATACCATCTGGGAGTTCTCGGCGAGTCCGTTCAGTGTACCCAGTCTCCACTGAGCACCCGCATACCATCTTCGATGTCAAACACCAATGGATATGGGATCATCCATCGCCCATCGCATGAGTCGAGAAGATATGCGCTAGTCTACTCTGGAATATCGATGCCCCGTCTCGATATTCCCTCGACTAGGAACATTTCAAGGATGTACTCATGGACTACCCAGGCCCCACTAGTATGATCTACATCATAGTCCTGGAAGTCGAGTACATATCCTAAGGGCTTTATCAACATGTAATCAGAGAGACAGAAAGTATACATGTTAAGATAAAGTGCAACCAGATAGCATACTATCATGTCGAGCAAGAAAGTCCTTCCTATATATGTCCTAGCATCCACTATAATATACATCCAATGTACAGTAATGGCCTATAGGGCATACATATAACTAACAATCTCCCACTTGCACTAGGGCCATCTGTAGCAGTGGTTGCAGTATCACATACTCAACCATCCCCTAAAAGTCACTCTTTGGGAAAAAGGCCTTCGTGAGTGGATCCGCCGTGTTGTCCTCTGAGTCTACTCTCCTAACCTTGATCATCCTGGAGATCAACTATCTCCATGATCAGGTGATGCTGCCTCAGAATATGTCTGGGTCACTGATGGGACCAGGGTTCCAGGGTCGAAGCCACACCTCCATTGTCACACAATGGCAGGAACCTAGTTCATCTTATGAACCAATAAACACCCAAACTGCCTCTTTGGTAGTATCTTTAATAGCGATGTTACCAGCCTTTATCGTCTAGTTTGCCACGGTATCGAGCTTGGAACTCTTCCAACATACCATCCCTTTACTGAGGGTAAAGACAGTGCCTGTGACTGACATTCAGTCGTCTTTATCACCTTGGAACACTTCCAGTGATTCTCCCCAGGATCGATTTATACCATCTCACTACAACTAGTGAGTATCCTAACATTCAATTAGATCTATCTCATAGATCCAAAGCTTAGGATTTAGTAGGTATCACTTTGATCCTATATGGAGAATCCTTGTGATAATAGGAGATTGATCGATCGTAGTATAGGAAACTCTTTTCCTATTAAGAGTATGTTGTCTACGTACAATACGAAGATGACCACCTTACTCTCTACTACCCTTTTGTAAATACAAGGTTCGTCTACTATTTTGATGAAGTCAAACACTTTGACTATCACATCAAAACAGACGTTCCAACTCCGCGATGCCTGCTTCATTATGTAAAGCAACCTGCACACGTTTCCGCTGCACCCACTGTTTACGAAGCCCTCTGGCTGTGTTCTTATAGACGTTCTCTTCTAAATCAGTATTTAGAAAAACAGTCATGGCACCCAACCGCCAGATATCGTAGTCATGGTATGTAGCCGTGGTAAGTAGGATCTGGATAGACTTAAGTATAACTACTCGAAAAAGGTTTCATCATTATCCACGCCTGGTCGATGACGAAAACCTTTAACAAGTCTAGCTTTGAAAGTCTCAACTTTTCCATCTACACCAAGTAATCTTCTCAAGATATACTTGCTCCTGATGGGGATTTAACCCTTCAGATATAGCAACCAAAGTCCATACTTTGTTGGTGTATAAGGATTCCATCTCAGATCACTAAGCATCCAGCCATTCTTACAGAGTCCCTACTCTCGATGGCCTGCTCGAAACTGGTTGGGTCATCATCTCATGATGCAATCCTTGCTCCTACTGTCATCGAGAAACCGAGGTATCTCTCAGGCGGATGAGGAACTCTACTAGATCGGCGGAGAGGCTGAGGTTCGTCGGAAACTATTGAATCCTTTGGTTCTGTCAAATCATTAGCAGTTTTGTACAGCTGGAACCTTTCCAGTTCTACAGAACTGATCTTGCCTCGATCTTGTCCGGATTTTGCTTTTGACATAGGCCGGACAATCCCAAATCTTAACTTACTTAAGAGATAGGATCTTCCCATACCATATCTCATATGGAGTGGTAGGCATTGATTTGATTCAAACCTAATTCAATAGGTATGCAGCTTCTCAAGTGCATAACTCCCAAAAGGAAATAGGTAACTCAGTAATACTCATCATAGAGCACACGATATCTAATATTGTGTGATTGCTCCGCCCCGATACACCGTTGTGCTGTGGTGTATTCAGAGGAGTAATACTGAGAGAGAATCTCATTTTCCTTTGGAATAGTCCAAGGATTCCATGCACAAGTATTCTCCTCCCTGATCTCATCATAGGACATAATACTTATACCCGGTTATTGGTTCTCTACTTCTAACTTATATTCTGTGAATACCTCAAAAGGTTCGGACTTATGTTTCAACAGGAACATATGACTGAATCTTGAGAGATTATCAGAGAATATAATGAAGTAAAAAGAACCAGTCCTGGCATGTGTAGACAGGAGACCTTACATGCATCATCATGTATCAGTCCCAAGAGTTTACTAACTCTTTCTCTATTTCCAGTAAACAGAGCTGGTGTCATTATATCTTTGTGACATGACTAGCAAGTTTCACAAGATGTAAATTCAAACTGATTTAAATATGCATCTAAATGTAACTTCAGTTAGTCGGGTCGCATTGATCTGACCTAGTCTACAATGCCTCAAGAAGAAGTCGTTCATTTCTGAATTCTTCCTCTTATGTGTGTTCCGTATACTAAGAACTGTAGTTTGATTTAGAACGTCAATGCTTTTAGATAACGTGCCTGAACCGATCAACTTTTGATATAGGAAATGTTCAAAACATTATCCAACTATACAAAATTTTATCATTTCTTTACTAATAAAGAGATTGATATGATTTTGTATATCAGGTTCGGTATCTAACAACATTCGTTCAGAATCAATGTATTGGTAATACAGGGTGACAGTGACCGACAGACTTGGCCGCAACACTTGCCCCGTTTTCTGCCTCATGAAACTTATCACCCGTTCTCAGTTCTCTACCTTTCTGTAGCCCTATGTAACAGATTACATGTCTGAGATCCTAATCTGGTATCACATACCCAGGACGTAAAGCATACTGAGAAACAGTTCTTTGTAATGAACACACCCGAAGATGATGCATCAGTATGCACTCTCTTCGTTTGGGCGGCATAGGAATCTTGGTATTCCCTATTTCCTGCTCTGTCTTATAACAATTATAAGTTGGAGCGGGACCAACGTTCCCAGCTCAGTATAACAAGCGGGTTCGGTCAATACATCCATATTATTATCTTGATTAAGGCGTGATATGGTCGCTACCAGGAGAGAGAGAGAAGAAAACACTCTGCGTGCGCTCTTACAAGATCAGATTGGTTATATACTTTATCTAATCAGGATGGCTCCCACTGTTTTTATCAAATCTTCCTTCAAACCTTAAAAGGAAAGACTAGCCGGGATTAATTACACTCTACAAGTTCGCCAACCTTTCAGCCAGGCCAGTGTCGGTACTTTGAGGGAGGTTCCCCGTGCTTTCGCACGGACCTAATTACAGTAAACCTCGTTTTCCCAGAGGCGTAACCCTGTTGACACCTTTCTAGACACCTACTTGATCGGCTAATTGTAAAGTGCAAAACTCTCCCAGGAGTAACAATTACTCGCAGTGGGTATCGGGATCCAACTATCACATAGAAGGTATGCAATCTCATTGCAAGTTTCAACACTTGAAACTCCCGATAAAGGTTTTTACCCCTAGCACCTATGACCTTAACTATGGTCAACAAATCATAAGTACTAGTCAAGTTCTACCCGTCATTTCGTGATTAATTAGACCCACCCACATGACCCTTAACTAAGGTCAACAAATTCACGCGACTGTCCTAACTAATCGCATCATATGCGGTGTAGGAAGACATCACTTAGCTACCGTACACTGTGCCTTGACTATGGTCAACAAACACAGCACGAATACTAAGTACTCTACTTCCTAAAATGACAGAGGGTTGCGGTTGGTTTTTGTGAAAAACCTTTAACGCTTTGAACTTGATCTCGTTGCGGAATCAAATGGTTTTTAAATGGAATGTTTTCGAGGCTTTTCTAGTTTTGCTAAAGGGGTCACTCCCGGTGAAGGGATCGTCGGCCCTTTCCTCGTTGAATGAGGTGCGGGATATATCATATATATCACTGTGCAAAGCGAAAACTATAGAAGCGATCAAAAACAAACCGAGTGTGTAGCATCTGCCAGTTATTGCTAAAGGAGTCACTCCCGGTGAAGGGATCTCGGTCCTTTCCTCATCGAATAAGGTGCAGGATGTTCTATAATGAACACCGCGATGCAAAGCAAGAACTGTAGCTACCTGTTTTATTTTGAAATACGATACCACAACATCAATTAGGTTTATTTTCTTTCATTAATCACATTAATGAATATCCCATCATTTAAGTCCACCTAACCATCACAGATAAATATAACGTACGCTTATGCCATCCGCATTCGCCTCGATGTCTCGTCTGCACCGTTAGGTTAGGTAACTAACGCCAGAGCGAGGCAGGGCTAGCACGGGTGTAAAACATAAGCAACGTCTATATAATATATCATATATACTATATATAATACCAGTCACAGAACATCACATGATCACAGATAAAACACAGCAGAAGAAACATATGAAATATTGGATATACTAGGACGTCCGTGTTTTCAATACGAGCCAGTATAAAACACGGATTCCACGGTCGTGATGAATAGCCAATCCCACACCCCTAGACCCCTACGAGAGCGGCAAGTAACCCTACCAATTCTAGGGTTAGGAGACCCGGACTCGACTCCTCGAGTTGGTCTCCCACTGGACCCCAGAACCCGGTTACTTGTGCTCCCCTCCTTGGGTCTATCCTAGTGCAGAAAAGTAAATAATATACAACGGGTGACGACTTCCGCAACCTGGAAGTGCCCCAATAAAAGAATATTACATACAAGTTTTTACATGAATGAAAATGAAAAACACTCATCTCACATAAAAACCCCCGGCTATTCAAACACGACGATCCAATATAACATATCCAGCAACACATAACATCTCATGTCATCAACGTAAGTAAATATGCGCATCCCAATTGTCGTTGACATATAGCAACGAAACCGGCGATATCACATATTATACTTATGGTCACAGAAAAGAAAGTGTAAAACTACAACAGTTGGAATCCACAACCACCTCAGACATCGCATGCCTGACCAAATGAATTCTTTAGACATCGCATGCCTAACAATTATAAACCCCGCATTTTAGTCTCATTATCGAAAACACTTTTCAATATCAAGTCGGGCAATTCAACAAGATTCCCGACATTCTGATCGAATGCTCGTCGCAAACTTTAGTAGACGGCCGCACCCCCGAAACCGTCGACGAAGTGCACCAAGGCGGAACACCGCTACCGCGAGCACCCGAACGGATGCTTTCGGCGACGGGGTTCTCCTACAGTCACTTGGTCGGGGCAATGGAGTGAGGCTGTCTATTAAGTTTACCCGGCGAGTATCCGCGTATGCTACGTGATTGCTACGGACTTTTGATCACATCAAAATTCCGTGGCAACCGATCAAGTAAGACTAAACTGCTATGTTTATAACATTCATTCAGTTATCTCATAACTACTTGTGAATTCCAATTATTGTATCACATTCCGGATAAATAGAAAATGTTAAACTTTCCGATCGAACAATCGAATACCCAAGTTTTCCCGAAACACCTCAACACATGAAATAAGTCTAACAGCATTCAGTTCGTGCCTCAGTAGCAACGGTCCAGCCATAGAAGGGTCAAGCCAACGCCTCACATGTGGCACGCCGTACTGCCCCAAACCCGAAGGTTCAAAGGGCAGTTCAAGACGGTCACATAATCGAGTTAAGGTTTGTTGTCTTCTAGAGGGTCCATCGAGTTACTTGCACTACTTAGAACGTCGTTAAACTACGGAAAAGTCCAACAATTGGAAATTTCCCGGCAGGGGAAAAATGGGTATTTATATCCGGTCGAACTTTTTAACATATTCTAAAAATTATCCGGAAACGCACACCGACAAAATTAGACAGTCCGATCGAATACACCGAGTCCCCAATACAACTCAGAAAATGCAACTCTGGGAAAATTATTAAAAACATCCAGAACACACAAGAAACACCAAAAGAAACAACTGAAGAAAACTCACAGCATGATCATCACAGACGGCCGCGGAACCGCCGCAGAAGGGGGGTAAACGCCGCGGTTCCGCGGTCGTACTGTTGAATCAGGCTGTCGTTTTCTGCAGTTTTTCTTATAATTTCCTGCACATTTCTCTGCATATTTTTAATGTTGAAAAATCCTCGAAATTAGAAAATGTACAGAGAGCATATTCTTAGTCGGGGTTTTGGGTCGATCGGACTTCTGATTCCGTCGGGACTTCGCCTAAGGCTCTAGCTAGGCTCTGATACCACTGTAGGGTTCCTAGGCACTCTAGTGAAGTCTTACAAGTGATCAAACATGCCAATTTATAAAAATTACGGTGCCGAGGAAACCTAGAACGGATCGTTGGCTAGAAGTATAGGCAAAGCAAGCAAGCTAGTTTACAACTAAACTATAAGATAACGGAAATACAACCTTTGTAGATCCGTTTGTCCACCTCCATAGCTTCGCAACGAAGTGCCTCCGCTGTCCAAGTGAACTCCCGGGCTCTAGCGTCGGCTTCGTCGAAGAATAAGCGAGCTAGGTCGTCGATGTCCATGCCGAAGATGATCTACGTCGAGGCATCGCTAGATCAAGCTCCACCTTCACCTTGCCATGAAAACTTGTGAAGGAAACACACTCTACTACTTGGCAAGAGATAGAGGATGAAGAAATAGGAAGTGGGTTCACTTTGGAATTGGATTTCTCACTCTAATTCTCACTTTGCCATTAAAGCTTGTGAAGCTTTATCTTGAAGTGAAGAAGAAGAAGAAGATGAAGAATATGATAAGTTAATTTAGAATTGAAAAGAATAATAAACTTATCATAATTTTCACCATGGTTAGGTGTAGAGAATTAACTTAGGTTAGATCAATGGTTAGGGTCAAAAGAAAAAGACAAAATGGTTAAGTGGTCAAAGTTTCATGAAGCTTCAATAAGCTTCATGAAGAATAAAGAAAGAAAACCATTTTGTTTTTCTTCTTTTATGCTTTAATTATTTTCCAAAATGAATAAGCAAAATAATTAAAAGAATATGCAAAACCCTAATCATCATCTTGACCATAGTTTAATTCTATACACTTAACCAAAAAACCATGTATCATCAAACATGATACAAGTAAGTGCACAAAACTATATCGTATATACAATGTGCACACCTGAGCGAGAAAATCCATTTAAAGTGAACCGATGCAAGTTAATGCAAAGTAATATATCAAATATATAATTATGCATTAAATCATTAAATCAACACTTGATTCAATGATCCGGTCATGTCGCACATAACCGACTGGTATCATCAGTAACAACTTATCGAATCAACACTTGATCCGATAACTCGGCTATATCGCATATAACCGATCAATGTCACATCGCGATAATCGAATACAGTATCACATACGGGTATTATTCTCGGTCCCGCACATATCTCATATGCGCTCCTATTTCGTTTCGCTTGAGCCAGGAAACCTCTGTGTAGGACTCTAAAGACTCGTCAGTACGCCGGCAGCGGATGATGATCATATCAAACACCCACAAGCCGCAAGCGGTCTGCTAAACGTAACGGCCACCCGGGTATTGAGCGATCAGAAGATCGACGAGCAAGCCCGCTCACACTCCTGCGAATCCGACCAGTAACACTTACCGTACAGTCCGGTCTGTTCGTCTGATATGTCGCATATCTCGCCTAGGGGTGGTAAACGTCAGACCCCAATAGCTCGATAAGTCATGCCGACTTGAGGTCCATAACATTCGTGAAAATACTGATAACTCTTACCAGTATATCACTGCAACCCTGGCCAGGGATTTCCTGTTATGGCCAGTTGAGCATAGCACAACATCAACCCCCAATACCGGGAGAGACGAATCCCCTCCTATCGCTCATTGCCTCCATGTGAATCGGGACTGTACCCAAAAACCACCTGTTTGCACAACTCAGTAGAGCCGTGGTAGGGTGGAAATCAAAGCACAGTGGGAGACACACAAGACTCTATGACGATCTCGGGTCAACAGACTAAGCTGTACCAGTGTCACAAGAGAACTGCCATCTGACGTGAGGTATAATACCATCTGGGAGTTCTCGGCGAGTCCGTTCAGTGTACCCAGTCTCCACTGAGCACCCGCATACCATCTTCGATGTCAAACACCAATGGATATGGGATCATCCATCGCCCATCGCATGAGTCGAGAAGATATGCGCTAGTCTACTCTGGAATATCGATGCCCCGTCTCGATATTCCCTCGACTAGGAACATTTCAAGGATGTACTCATGGACTACCCAGGCCCCACTAGTATGATCTACATCATAGTCTTGGAAGTCGAGTACATATCCTAAGGGCTTTATCAACATGTAATCAGAGAGACAGAAAGTATACATGTTAAGATAAAGTGCAACCAGATAGTGTACTATCATGTCGAGCAAGAAAGTCCTTCCTATATATGTCCTAGCATCCACTACAATATACATCAAATGTACAGTAATGGCCTCTAGGGCATACATATAACTAACAGAATCTTCGGGTTCTATTAAATTCAGTAATCTTTTGTGGTTCTGGAATCACTTCTAGTACTACCATACTCCCACTAATTTCTTTTGCCAGAAATTCCTTTTTTAAAAAGGTGGTAAGTCAAAAATAAAACAACTTTTGATCCTGAAAATGGTAGAAGTTAAACTCTTGCGGAAGCTTGGGATAACCCACTAATTGCTCATTGCCGAAACGTGCCTTAAGTTTGTCCGGATTCTGTTTTTAAGTATAAACCGGATAACTCTATATGTTAACAAGCTTATATATGAACACATTCTATATCATATATAGAATCTTAGGCACACATTTAGATGGAACTGTTTCCTCTAATCAGATAGCAAAGCTCTATTTAAAATTTTAAAATTTGAAATATGAAATGAGGCAGCGCCTCATAAAAGCGCTCGCGCGAAGAGCGCCAGCGCTAGGAGTCAAAGACTCTGAGACAGCGCTCACGTGCAAAGCACGAGAGCGCTCGCACCAAGAGCGCCAGCGCTAGGAGTTAAAGACTCTGAGGCAGCGCTCACGTGCAAAGCACAAGAGCGCTGGCGCCAAGAGCGCCAGCGCTAAAGACTCTGAGGCAGCACCTCACGTGCAAAGCACGAGAGCACTAGCGCTAAGTGAGCTAGCGCCAGGAGTCAAAGACTCTAAGACAACGCCTCACGTGCAAAGCACGAAAGCGCTAGCGTTAGAACTAAATGTTCTCTACCTTTGAATCAAAGATCCAACGAAGATGATTAAAAAATCATCAAATTACCAGAATAAAATTCTGTTGAGGAAATACTTCTCAAATCTTTCTAAACAGGAAAGATTGTGCTCTGTAAATCAGAGCACCGTTGGATCAAAGATCCAATGGTGACTAAAAATCACCAAGATACAGAATAAGTTCTGTATGGGAAAATATTTCCCCAATCTTGTTAAAAACAAGAAGATTGTCTTCTGTAAAACAGAAGCCCTAGGATCAAAGATCCAATGGTAGGGAAACATCCCCAAATCAATCAGAGAAAGATTTCCTTATCTGATTCAACAAATCAGCCTCCCCTATATAAAGGACCCAAGACTTCAAGTCTTGCCCAGAAGAACCCCCCCATAAACTTCAGAAAAGAAAAAAGAGAAGAGCAAGATCTGAGAAGAAGAAATTTTCTTCAAGGTAAATGATAATGAGTGAGATCATAACATCTCCTCAATTTTTGAGAGTTTAACTCTCACATCATAAGAACTCAGTTCTTTTTCTAGATCACAGATCCATAAGATAGGTTTCTTTTTTCACAAAAAACAAAGAGATCATAGCATCTCATCAAAAAGAGAAGAACTTAGTTCTTAAATCCATGAGACAAAGTCTCTTATAAACCGAGAATTTAATTCTCAGAGCACAGAACTGATCAGAGCTATCAGAGAAGAGCCTTAGCGCTCCAATTTAAAAAGAAGCGCCTTAGCGCTCCAAGTCTGGCGCCCAGCGCTCCAAGCACTATTTTAAAAGAAGCGCTCCAGCGCTCCAAATCTGGCGCTCAGCGCCAAGCGCACCACGTGTTCCTCACGTGGACGCTATTCTAAAAGAAGTGCTTTAGCGCTCAGCGCCCAGCGCTCCAAGTGCTATTTTGAAAGAAGCGCCTTAGCGCTCCAAGTCTGGCGCTCAGCGCCAAGCGTGCCACGTGCTCCTCACGTGAGCGCTATCTCAGAAGAAGCGCCTCAGCGCTCCAAGTCTGGCGATCATCGCCAAGCGCTCTGTACATAAAGGTTCTGTACATAAAGCGCTCTGTACTATAAAAAGTGTTCAACACTCAATAAAAGACAAAAGAAAAAGGGGTGTCAAAGCCCAAATTATTGCTCAGCATTATTGAACAAAAAGGGACCGATCCCAAACAAGTGTTTAACGCTTTAATCAAAACTGAGTGGGCTGAGCCCAAGTTGACCACAAGCCCCTAATTCAGACCAACCGAGCCCATGTGCTCACAATTTCCCTAATTGGTCTTAGTCCCAAACCTGACTACAGATCTCCCAACCCATATTGGTTCAAGGGTACATCTCTTCATTCCTCTGATATGTGTCGTTGTAATTCTTCAACGTCTTCAAAGATGTGGCGGGTCCCGACAACCAGACATTCCATGGACTATGATGTCCTTAAACTTATGGACCGCAACATCCGTAAACTAAATAGACTATGACGTCTTTAAACTATGGACTATGATGTCCTTAAACTCTATGGACTATGATGTCCTTAGACTCCATGGACTATGATGTCCTTAAACTTATGGACCACAACGTCCCTAAACTAAATAGACTATGACGTCTTTAAACTATGGACTATGATGTCCTTAAACTCTATGGACTATGATGTCCTTAAACCCCATGGACCATGATGTCCTTTAATTTATGGACCGCAACGTCCCTAAACTAAAACGATAGAGCCCAAATGCTCTGTCGTCGGATCTAAATGATCCTGAACCCCCGTTGAATAGATCTTAGTCTAAAATTAGACTAATGTATCCTTAACAATGTTTAAGTTGATCTTAATCTCAAAAGAGGTTAACGATCCTTGAAACAAATCCAAACCCAAATCTAAGAAAATATGGATTTGGACTAATCTACGCCCTACGGGCGACAATATAAATTAGTCTCCGTATACAATCCACGGGAAACCAAAAAATAAAACAATCACACACGACACGAAGTGACCTTCTGGAGCAGGAGAAAGTGGTTGCCGCGATGCGGTAACATAATTAACTGCAGGGGCTTGCGCCTGCAGGAAAGAGCGTCCCCACAATCAAAAACCCCTCACAATGAGGGGGAATCTGATGAAGTATGCTACATCGGCCGCATCCGTCTAAACCTTCGATATACGGTGCCATACATCAACTTGGTATTTTCGGAGAGGTGGACGGATAAAACCAAATAGCATCTGCCCCTAAATTCAGGCAAGAAAACCTACGCGGTTTCGTCTATTTTTTCGGCGGTAAACAGACTCTGACACGCCCTGTAGGACATTTTCCTCTTTCCACTCCACACTTCGTGTGTCGTGTTCGCGAACGAATCGTGGTTTACTATGGTTGCCCCTGAATTCAAGGTACTAAGATTTGGTGTCTTGCTTCGTGCAGAAGAGAAGATGGCGTCAATGGCTTCTACTTGCACCAATTGCAACAACTGCAACAATTCCCACTCCATCCTCGCTGGAGGAGTGACCTATGGGCCTCAAGCGGCCTCCATTTTCGCGATGCCAATGGAACAGGTGACGCAAGACACCACTGGGATGTTCTTTGGGACCATACTCCCACCAATGAGCTTCAACGCCCCACAGCCGTCGCAAGAAGCCCCGAAGAAGTTGGTCTTTGATTGGCTTGCAACTACCGCGGCCCCTCTCAACGAGTCGCCCAAATCCAACGCCTCAGTCTTTAACAGATTGGGCCAAAGCTCCAATGGGCCCGTGAAGAAGCCCGCAATATCTGAAGGGGTTATCCCGAAACGGATAGCCATCCCTGCTCCAGTAAATGAAGTCGTCATATAGACTTCTCCTGCTAAGGGGTCAGTCTTCACAAGACTGGCCGTTCCAACTCCCGCTCTAGGCGAAGTCACCAGGGTTGCTTCCCCTGCTCGAAAGTCTGCCTTCGACAGGTTGGCCATCCTCTCTCAACGGACGTCAGTCTTTGACAGGATGACACCAACAGCAGTTTCTCATCAAAGCATGAAGCACGATACATCTATCCCGACAATGGAGGTGATCCCATCTGCAAGACGCGCTCGACGTCACCACTGGCGCTGAGTGAGGAAATATGGGGGGCAGCTCCCCTTCTGGACTGACTCCGCCAGCTCCAACGGTGGAAGTCGATGCTGTTGTTCCAACTGGGAATAGTTTTGAACCACTTAGGAGGGTGCATAAAAAGTCTCCAACTGCTGTGTTGAAAAGATCTCCTCAACCTGTGGAGAACGCTACAAAGGCAAAGCTAGAGCAGCCACCTCAGCGGTTGTCCCCCAAAATTCACAAGGTCTGGCGAAGAGTCCAAGACTCTATGATTAACCAAGACTACTCCCGCCAACCAATAAAAATGAAGGTTCAGCAAGAGAAGGACCACCCTGTCGTGCCACAGAAGATGTCATCTACTTAGGTGCCCGTTGCAACGACCCCCTCAACTTCGACCGCTCACAAAAGAAGAAGGCCGGAGAAAATCCCCGTGTCTGCGACAAAGCTCAAAGGCACTGAATCCAAACGCCCCAAGTCTGGGGGCATGGTGGTGCACACCATTTACATGGCTTCCGAAAAAGAGGATAGACGCATCTCCACGGGCCATCAACCATCCACCCGATCAGTAACAAAGGCTCAGGAGCAACAACAGGAAAAGCTCCAAGTGATGCTAACGAAGATGGCCGCACTCACTCGGCCAAAAGAAAGCCCGGAAACATCGTCGGAGCAGTGTCAGGAACAGGAAACTGATGCCGAGTTCCTCCGCAGAATCCTCAAGAAAAAAGACAAAGAAGCCGTGGAACAAGCGGCCAATATAAAACAAATGGTGCTTTTATTCCAAGATATGGTCGGGATGATGATACAGCTGGATCCTCCAGCTGAAGACCCTCCAATTATCCTTGAAGACGACAGAGGGGAGACATCAAACCCTCTTCCTGCTTGTTCAACAGCCAAAGAGGAGACGATCTCGAAATCCGCCCTTGATGACTATATAGCTCAACAGATATGAGCTCATCAGGCGAGCGAAGTGGCTGGCCAAATCGTCAAGACCGGACAACCCTATCCGGGTTGGTACGACCAAATAAACTACCCGCAAGGATACACGATCCCTAAATTCCATGTGTATAAGGGGACGGGTAATCCACACCAGCACGTTGCTCAATTCAGGGCCTTGTGCGATAATACTGGGGATGACGATAAACTGCTGCTTTGCCAGTTTGTTGGCAGCTTGTCGGAGACATCATTCGAATGGTACTCTGAGCTCCCGAATGACTCTGTCAAGACATTTGCGGAAACGGAGCTACTGTTTGTACAAAGGTTCGCAAGCGCCAGCGAACGCACCCCAATCACGGCGTTGATCAATGCCAGGGTGAAGCCAGGCGAAACATGGGTTCAGTATGCGATACGGTGGCGGAACCTATGGTCGAAGTGCGAACAACGCATCAAGGAAGCTCCTACAGTAGGCATGTTTGTAGGTACCCTCGATCCGCAGGTGACCATATCCCAGTTCATGATGTTTTTCAAGCCGACTACCTTCCAGGCCTTGATTGACAAGCTAGCCCAAATGGATCAGATGGGCTATAGACCATCTTCCTCGAAAATGGAGCCTCGAAACGAAAAGGAGAAAGGGAAAGTGACATTCGTTGCCAATGCTCAGCAGCAGCCCAGTGGTCCAAAACCAGCTGATCGCCAAAACAATAGACAACGAATCTTCAATGAGAAGCTAAAACGCCCTTATTCGTTTCCTCGGGATAAAATGAGGAGACTGTTCGAGCTAGTGGTGCGTAATAAGCTCATCACCCTGCCAGATCCGAAATTCCCTTTGCAGCCCGGTAACGTCAACAGTCCCAACTATTGCCCCTACATCGAATAATGGGCCATCCAATCGAAGATTGCTTTGTCTTCAAAAACTGGATTGAGGACCAGGACAAGCAAGGCAAATTCGCGTTGTCTGAAAACTGGAGGGTAAACCCGCCACAACCATACAAAAAGATGGACACGCCGGGGGCATCATGCTCATTTATTGAGGAAGCTCCATGGGAAGTTTTTCTTTCGATAAAAGCTAAAAGAATGCTGAAAGATCTCCAAGCATGTCCGTCGATTAGGTGGAAGAGCCCGCTGGAGCCCGAGATTATTGAGGGGATGCTAAAACCGCGCCCAACGCTGAAAGTTGGTGAAGGTGGACAAAACATTCAGGCCAAGCCTCCAAAATCTTTAAAGAAAAAGAAGAAGGCAAAGAAGCCCGTCCAACCCAAAGATAGCTGTACAGGTCTGCAGAAATACATCGATGCACTGGAAGAATATAACCAGAAGGCATGGACCCCAATCACGTTGGATGAATTCTTTAAGCATGTTCTTGAGAATGAAGCCGATGAAGGAGACAATTCTTTAGAAGAGCCCGAGAATTATGTGGCAAGCTGCCACATAATCTCTCACTCATCAATAAATGGCAAAAAAGCTCCTGATGTAAAGAAACTGGGAGCAGATCCAGAACCGGAATCAAAATCTCTGGAGCCATCGGACGAATTGATTGACAGACTGCTGAGCGAAGCTCTTCAGAAAAGAAAATCTGACCGAGAACGTGAAACAGCCATATATGAAAGGGCCAAGCGTCGGCGTCACGTTGAAGAAGCTCCAATATTGATAAGCCATAG
Organism: Agapanthus africanus; assembly: GCA_030015575.1. Taxonomy (NCBI): domain Eukaryota; kingdom Viridiplantae; phylum Streptophyta; class Magnoliopsida; order Asparagales; family Amaryllidaceae; genus Agapanthus; species Agapanthus africanus. The sequence continues at coordinate 365,594,506 of JASDDO010000018.1, forward strand.
AGTACCCCAACCGGATAGGAGCACTGATTGAATGAATTCTCGGTGTGTCGGTAGAAAATGTATAAGAAATCACAACCAAAGAAATTTTTGACCGCAATCAATAACGGTGTCTATTGTAGATTCGTTAGCGAGTGCGGATCGTCCACAGGGAAAGTGAGATCCGTTCATAATTGAATTAGATGAGTCGAAAATTAAAGAAAAGAGAAGACAATTCGATTCAAGATTAAAAGTGAATTTCAAGAATTATCAAAATCTAGATCTAATAACAAGAAAACATTAAAATCAAGAATCAAGAATTGATGATTTCCAATCCAATAATCAAGAATCGAAGTGAGGCTCGTAGGAATTGATCGAATTTATAGACGTGATGAAATCTATTGATTATGTATTCTTATCCATCGATAATTTGATACTAGATTGATGATGATCAACGAGAATTAGGGATTTCTTGCGGAAACTAGGGTTTCATTATCTATCCCTTGTCCTTTCGTTGATTTCATTCACACTCTAGCCTCTAGTAAATTCAAGAATCGATCGTGGATCCCTAATTAAGAGCGAACACAATCAAGAAAGTATCGCTCGAAACTAGGTTGTCGATTCTTCAATTTACTAAGGTTTACAAAACTCATAGGACTTAAGAATCGTTTTAAGATTTGTAACATCATCTTCTATTGATTCTCTCGACTCCTTCACGAGCGGAGTTTTACTCAAACATCATATCAAAGAACACAATCAAGAATCGAGATCTAATCATGATGCAAGAATGTAAAGAAAGCAAGATAAAGAATTTCACCTTTTATTTATCAACAATTTTGTTACAATTCTCTCAAAATCTACAATGAGGAAAGAAATCGATCGTCGATTTGGCTTCGCTCGTCTCCGTGAGTCGCGGATCGTCTTGGATAACTTGCTCGGATGAAGATCGGCTTCGCTCCTAAAAGGTTGAAGTCTTCTTGCTTGAATTATACTCGGGGATCTTGAATTTGGCTTTAGATTTGATTGGATTAGGGTTAGGGTTTGAATGCACAAGTTGTGTCACTCAACTTGTGTGTGTAATGGTTAATGAACAACCCCAAAACCCTAGATCTAGGTCTCCTTTTATAAGTATCTCAACCTTAGATCTAGAATTCAAATTTCAAAGTTCCCTCCAAATGTTTGTTAGAGAGAGGCTTCTAGAAGAGGTTAGTTGGAGGGAATATTCTAGAATGAAGAATATTCTAGAGCTAGGTTGTTAGGCCGAGCCTTCTGGATGAAGCCACGTGCAGGAATTCTGAAACCCTGATGACGTCATCAAGCAGCGGATCCGAGGCGCCAAGGGCACTCTGGCCGTGGATCCGCGACACTATTGTGGCCTTGATGCTTGAAATTTTGGTGCTTATTTTGGGCTGATATTTTGGCCTTTTCCCGATGTGTTGAATCTCATTTTGCTTTCTCTATTTCTGCCAGATCTCAAGTCTTGGACTTGGCGTATTTTCCTCAGCACTTTTGACAGTTTCGGCTTTTCTCCTGCAATTTCCTGCACAGATTCTCGAAACAAGTGTTGCGCTATACAAAGATGATGCGATACCATGATAAACACTCAATTTCCCTCAGAAATGTCGGTTTTAATATATAACACAAGTTATTTGGTATTTTACAGTCAATTTGCTAATATGTGCTATATTAATACCGAACATCTCTAGATGAGTGCAAATGGTAGGGAAATTGATGTGTTAAAAATGCAATATTTTCGACTGATCAAATTCTCCCAAACTTATTTTCGGTCGTCTCGAGCGAACTGTTTTATTAAAAAGAGAAGGAGAAAATAAAGAAAGAGAAAAACTAACTAGCACACTTTCGTAGGCAACACGATTGCACTGAGCACGTGCAACAAGCCTTTAAACCTCTAGGTGTCCTTAGTAGGAGGAGTGTTGTCTCCTGAGGGTTTTCAGCGGATTGCACCCACAAAATCCAATAATAAAAAGAAGACCGTGAAAGTTACATATAAAGATAAGAATTGTAAAAGAAAAGCTTTGAAAATTAGAGTTTCCAACTATGCTAGCTTTTCGGTTGTCATGAGCCTTATCTTAATAGTCTTGAAAAGATGTCAGAAATCACATCCTCCCTCAATAAAACATCGTCTTTATTCTTCATTCCTATCTTTCTTCCAAACATCGATCATATAACCCTACGTGTGTGTAAAGAACATCCCTACACCCGGAGAATTCAATTCAAGCTATCATACTCTTGTCCATCTGCCTCAGTACTTTTTAATTAATGAATATTTAGATGAATTTGCTTACACACTTTCATGTGACCGTTAATATTTCTTGAGGTACTAACCGACCGATTACTCATGTGCTTGCTTATTTGTTGTTTTTCCTCGTCTTGCACCACCTAAGCCTTAGCAGTAACTCCCAGACCAGTTGGTCTAAGGCACTAGGTGAAGAGGCACCCTTGCTATATTTTTTTATTGCTGCCTTGGCGATAACAGAACCAGTGTTCATTTTTCTCACCATTTTATATTTTATTCATTTTTTTATTTCCTTCATACTTTGGCTTTTAGACAAGAGCATTTCAAGGTATCCTCTACTATCCCGAGTTTCAAGACGTGTGTAAGTGCATATAGTAGGGTATCAACGTTCAAAATGTTTGGCTTCCAGAATAGGAACTATTTTTCAGACTTATTTTTATACTCAGATTAGTGACTTCCTTCATCTTACTAACCCTTGGGACAACGGCTCATAACTACTTATTACTAGTTCGTTTAAGAAAACTTCTAATTTTCTTGGTTTTCTTAAATTTTTCCAATCTTTTGGATGTAATTTTTCACTATCTAATCTTTTATTATCTTATTTATGTACAAAAATATTTTTATTTTATATTTTTTTGAAATTTTTTAAATTTTTATAGGATTTTGAAAATGTTTTGTGCTTATGCAAAGTATATGCAAATGATGCGAAAATAAGTATAAACCTCCCCCAAACTTATTTTCAACAGTGTCCTCACTGTTGCCATCCGCTAAATCTCAAAAAAACCTGTAAGCCTGGGAGGAAATTTATTATTGGGGGCAAAATATTTAAGTGAAGATCCTCCCCCAAACTTATTCTTGGCTCATCGTTTTATAAAAATTTTCTTTTCAAGAGCCAGAAAATATACCCCCCCCAAAACTTGAGTTAAGCAATGTTAATCTTTGAAAATCACAAGAGGGGGTCAAGATCATTGGTCGATGCCAAGCTTTGCAAAGACCGAAAGTTAACACCAACCATTCGAAAATTTTATCAATGCAGTGCTCTGGTTGGTGGAAGAAGAAGTGGGGAAAAGGTAAGTGGTGGAATAGAATGTGTGTGCGTCTCATTTTGGAGAGACGATGCAGTGAATGTGATGGATTACTCGCATCCTTTTTACAGTCCAGAAGAAGGGGTGGAGGTTCAATTTCATTGTTTTGAGGTGGATTCATCTCAACACCCGTGTCATTCAAAAATGCGAGTTCATCAGCAAAAATTTCCTCAAAAGTTCCATCAATACCCCGAAGAATAATGTCATCACAAAGTGCGGGGTGATCTTCAGACTCCAAAAGCAGTTCATAATCGGTGTTAGTTGTTGACCCAGACATCTCGGTGGAAGAGTCCGTATGTGTATGATACATAGTTGGGTCAAACAACATCGTATGAAAAGAGTCAAGATCAGTATCATGAGGATCATCAAATTCCCTGCTGTCGACATCCATTAATTCGACAGAACAGAACTGAGCAGTAGGTTCGGAGGGTACACTTCCCAACTTGTAAATGTTCAGCTCTATTGACCTATTCCCGAAAGATAGGGTCATTGAGCCATTACGACAGTTGATGATAGCGTTGGAAGTAGCCAAAAAGGGGCGACCTAAAATCACCGGAATTTGATTCCGTGGGTTCGCTACAGGCTGTGTATCAAGTACAATAAAGTCCACAGGGAATACAAATTTTCCGATTTTTATTAACACTTCCTCCAGTTCACCCCTAGGTATGGTGATTGATCGGTCAGCCATCTGGAGAGTGCAAGGAGCTGGTTTCAACTCTTCGAGCCCTAACTGCTCGTATATCGAGAAAGGAAACATGTTAACACTTGCGCCAAGGTCTAGTAGAGCACGATTGATGTGTTTCTCCCCGATAGAAATGGAAATAGTAGGATAGCCAGGATCCTTACGTTTCCTCGGTAATTGCTGGAGAAAGGCTGTGTCTACTGTTTTTGCCATGAATATCTTCTTGGGCACTTGAGTCTTCCTCTTTCTAGTGCACAAGTCTTTAAGAACATTCGTGTAAGCGGGGACTTGTTGGATAGCATCTAGAAGAGAGATGTTGATGTTAATCTGTTTAAACATTTCAGTGATCTTCTCCATTTGTGGTGTTCATATCAGATTTTTGCATTTTTATACCGCCCATTTTTTATCACATTGCTTATTAGTAGGTACTCTTGAGCCGTGTTTGCTAGTTAATTGCAGGATACAGGTTCTCAGCTCTAAACAGTGAAATTCATGGAAAAGCACGACAAATTCCGGATTACTGCCAACCACAGATAAAACACGGGTCTCCGCTCTCTATCCGTATGTTGCCGCACACCAGTTTAAGGGACAAAATGACAAATCGATTGTCATTTTCATGCATAAAGCACAATGTCAACACAAGATCCAACATGTCTACGCGGAGCTCAAGAAAAATCATGGCAAAAGATCCACATCAAATCACCTTTTGATCTGCCGAAATTCTGGAAAAATTGTGAAGGGTTTCTGAGAAACAACATATACCAGACCAAAGGAAACAGCCAAACAGGGAAACCGACAAAATTTCGTGACCTAACTCCCCTAGAGGGCCGCGGATCCGCGGCCAACATGGCGCTTAGGCCGCGGATCCGCGGCCTAATTGACTCGACAGTTGATGAGTTTTCAGGGGCAGTTTGGACATTTTATATGGAGGCAGATTGTTGGCCTAGGTTTCCAGTTTCCTGCCTATAAATAGCCCAGAACATTGGCAAGCCAAGGGTGCTTAATTCTTGTGTAAAATTTTAGGATATATTTTGTAGTTCTTCTTCCTCTTTTCATCTTCTCTCCATTAAAACTTTGTAGTGAGCTTTTTATGAGTGAAGGATGAATAAAAGAGTTCTTTTCCTTATCATGCTTGTCTTGTTATTTTGTTAATTGTAATTGCTTGTAATTTTCATTTGCTAATCTAGTTGTTGTTATTTGTTGTTTGTTTTTTTCTTGTTCTCTTTTTCTTTATCCTTAACAACAATGATGCTTAAGCTTGATCCTTGCCAAGGTGAGATCTCAAATAGCTAGTTGTAATCTCCTAACCTCTTTCTTTCTATCTTCCTCCTTTTGTGGTATTTTCTTTTTCTTATAATGGGTGGGTAGTTTTCTTACTTGTTAGGGTAGGATAAGGAAAGTTTGAGAGAAGGAAATCTCTCTCACTCTTTGCTTGCCCAACATCTTAATTCGGACTCCCGTTAATTCAACCACAATCCGCTCCCTACGGTATGCTATCCTACATGATAGCGGTGATTCCTTAGTGAGACCGGTTGTGGTTGAATTAACCGGAGGTTAAGGCTAAGAGCCAAGAACGGACGGACAAGCACCAAAAGGAAGAACTTAAGCGTTGGAAAGCCTAGTTTATACTCGCAAGTTTCTTCCTAGTCGTGCTAATCCCCGTTGTTACCGATTACCGTAACACCGATATTAAGAGTGGCAACGAAAGAAGTGAGCGACTCCTAACTCAAACTAACCTAATCCTAACCCTAACAAGCTCTCTTTATATAACATTTTAGCACATAGTTAATCTCAAACAAACTTGGACATTTGGACTTAACTCGTTAAAGCACATAGAAAAAGATTCCCATCTCCCTGCGGACGACCCGTACTCAACCGGCTAGCTACAAGCGAAACCGTCTTGATTGCTGTAATTAACTAAGCACGCAAAAACTCTACCAATCAAATGGCACCGTTGCCGGGGAGACGGTAGTTTATTTCTTTGTGTAATTTCGGGTTAATTTGTGAATATAAATATAACCGAAAAACAAAACAACAAAAAAAATATATTATAAAAACCATCTTGTTATTTTTGATTAGTTTTTGTGCAAGTGTGCAGGAGAAAAGGAAAGGTCGAGTTCAGTGCCAAAGACGTGGAAAGTTAGACCCATATCTCGCGGCTACACCGCGTTTGATCAAAACGGAACCAATGGGCTACTGTAAAATTCTGGAGCAGACCTAGTAAGCAAATCAAGATTCAGGGGCTCCAAATAAGAAGAGGACACCCAACCCAGCATTTTCAGTAAATTTAAAAGCCCAAGCCCACTCTCTGGCCGCGGAACCGCGGCATAAGCACTCTTTGGCCGTGGAACCGCGGCGGTTTGCTGATATCAGCAGCCCAAATTCCCTGTAAGTCTCTCTCTCCTCTTCCCCACTCCTCTGAACTCCACTGAACTGTGTTTTCTGCAGCATTCTTTGCGCAAACTCTCTTCCCCCTTCCAATAAATTGTTTTTGTGGAGGATTCTTTGCGCCGCGCTAAAAAATAAAAAAAATTGATTGCAGTTGATTGTTATTGCTTTGCATATTTTAATCGGACTTTAAGGGCTTGAAACCAATCCAGATTGGGTGGGGATTTCATCATCCTTCCCAGGACCCCAGAAATCACAAAAGCCATATGCATTGACCATTATTTAATTAAAAAAAATACTAGATTCAGCCCTAAGGACGTCGCGCTCAATAGGACAGAGGACTGGTTGTAGGCATCGGTCGTTTATCCTATCCTGACTTTGCGGTGTCTAGGAAAGTGTGTCCAAGGCAAGTGGTTACTTAATTAGGACCACTACTTACATAGTGGGGAGCCTCCCACTTACCTGACACTTACTTGGCCGCAATTGGCCGAGAAAGGGCGGTTTGAGGTCCTATTTCTAGCCCTTTGGAACAGTTAGGAGCTGTCTAGCTGACCTAGGTGACCCTAAATCTAGGTGTGATTGTGCATATTTTGTCTGTGATTGTTTGAAGCCGTGAGTCCGTACATATTTCTGTAAAGCTCTTTCTAAAAAAAAGAAAAAAAACACAAAAACCAAAAACTTTTATAAAAACTTGCCCTTTGTCGCCAGAATCCATTTTTTCACCCACCACCATCGTATTTCTCCATTGACGTTTTCTTACCCTCACCTTCTCCGCATTGACTACACTAAACTAGTTTAGTGTATGTCCGATTGGACTCGGGACACTAGCGCCCGCCTAGTTCACGTTACGTTAGTCGCTACCGACTACGCGATCGACTCAAACGTCGAAACTCCTTCCACGCCTCTTTCACCCTTACCTTTGCCGGCCAACTCCGACGTTGACCGAAATTCTATTCATACATCCTCACCTTCACCATCACCAACCTCTTCTTCTGCGATGTCAGGATTTAATCCAAACATCCCCTTGACTCCCCCGGGATTGATTCCACCTCCTATGGATGCGAATAACCCACCACCACCGCCTGTTGTAGCGCCACAGCGAATCGCGCTCCAGGATCGTTTCTATCCCACCCGCTCTGCACTTCCCACCTGTCTTTCCCTTCCACCGGCCAATGGGGATAATTTTGAAATTAAGCCCCACTTCATTAACATGCTTCTGAAATTTCATGGTCTTGAATCTGAAGATGCCTATATCTTCATCAACAAGTTTCAGAATGTTTGTGCCATGATGAAAATGACCCAGCTGTCGGACGATGCTATACGGCTACGGGTTATTCCGTTCACTTTGTGTGATCTTGCTGAAAAATGGCTGTATAGCACCGCTTCCCACTCCATAACCAGTTGGGACGAGTTTGTGAAAGCGTTTCTCAAGAAATTCTATCCGAATCATAAAACCGTGAGGATCCGTAACGAAATCAACCAATTCTCCCAACTTCCTACTGAACCCTTTTGGAAGTGCTTTGACCGTATAAAGACCTTCTTGTTCAGTGCCCTCACCACGGTATTGAGAAATGGCAACTTTGCCAAACCTTATACGAGGGCCTGAACCCAGCAACCAAGCAGTTGTTGGAAACCATTTGTCAGGGCCACTTCCTATCGAAATCTGACGAGGAAGCATGGCAATTCTTCGACGACCTTGCGGAACAAACGCTTCAATGGGAGAGCACCAGACCAACTTCTTCTTATTCTTCCTCCACTTCTACTGGTCAGTCTAGGGTAGGCATTAACCAACTCGATGTCTCTATTGCAATGAAAGCTGAAATGGCTGCAATAACGAGATAACTTCAAGCGATAGAGAGCAAATTTTCATCTCCTGCTCCTGCCCCTGTTCTTCCCCTTCGTACCATTTGTGCTTGTTGTTCCGATCCATCTCATTTAACCGAAGAGTGTCCTTACAATCCACCATCTCAAGGACAGGATCAGGTTAATGCTGCATTTCAGCAAAGACCAAGAAACGATCCATACTCTTCCACCTACAATCCCGGTTGGAGGAACCACCCCAACTTCGCCTGGAATCAGAACCAGCATCAATTCCAAGGCAACAGTTTCCAGAGGCCCCCTCCTCCGCAACAACAAGCGCAACAACAAACTCAACATCAATTTCAGCAGCCCTTCCAACCCCAACCTTTTCAAAATCAGACGAACAACTTTGCACCCAACAATTCTTTTCCCCAAAACAATTTTGTTCCGTCAAACAATGATAAGGTTTCCTCGCTCGAACGAAGTCTGGAGGCATTTATAAAGCAATCAACTCAGTTCACCGCCAATATCCAGTCTTCCATTCAGTACTTGGTGCAACACACTGCCGCTCACGGGCAAAGCATCAAAACCATCGAAGCCCAGATAGCACAACTGAATGCGGCCTTAAGCGAGCGAGAGAAGGGGAAGCTTCCATCCCAACCACTCCCAAATCCCGGTCACCCACATAATGTACATATTTCTCTTGAAAAAAAAACCCATAATGTGAGTGCCGTGACTACATTGAGATCGGGAAGGATGCTGCAAAACAACATTAGCACACGGATAGACGATGACACCCCGGCCACTTCTTCTTCTTCTTTTTCTTCTTCATCTTCTGAGCCTATTCTCCATTCTTCAAAAGGCTCTTCCTCTTCTTCTGATCTAAACGGGCCCATTTCTCACTCCATGAAAACACCAGCTCTGGGATCCGTTCCGACTCCACAATCTCCTCCACAAGCATTGGACTCAACCAATTTTAAAAACGTTCCATTTCCAAACCGGTTGAGGTCCAATAAACAAAATCCATAAATGGAGAAGATTCTGGAGTTGTTTAAGCAGGTTAATATCAACATTCCCTTTTTAGATGATGTCCAACAAGTCCCTTCCTACGCGAAAATCTTAAAGTCTTGTGCACGAAAAAGAGGAAATCTCAGGTACCTAAAAAAGTTTTCTTGGCTAGTGCTGTGAGTGATGCTCTTACCCAATCTTTACCTAAAAAACGGAAGGACCCTGGCTGTCCCACGATTTCTATTACCATTGGGGATAAGAACATCAACCGCGCACTATTAGATCTTGGTGCCAGTGTTAACCTGCTTCCGTACTCAGTATATGAGCAACTAGGTGTAGGAGAGCTGAAACCCACACACTGCACTCTCCAAATGACCGACCGATCAATCACCCATCCTAGGGGTGAGCTAGAGGATGTGTTAATCAAGGTTGGGGACTTCATATTCCCCGTTGACTTCATTGTATTAGACACACATCCTGTAGCTAACCCCCGGAATCAAATTCCGGTGATACTCGGTCGCCCATTCCTTGCAACCTCAAATGCTGTGATCAATTGTCGAAATGGTTCGATGAACCAATCTTTTGGAAACATGACAATTGAACTCAACATTTTTAGGTTGGGGAATCAGCCCTCCGAACCTAATGCTCATATACTAGACGTTTGCTCAATCCAGGAGATCACCCCAGAGAAGTGTGAATTTGAGGAGTTTTTTTTCAATCACGATAACCTTAACGCCACTAGTGCGTTCCTCTTTGAACCTGCTGCTGTTTCTGCGCCCGACAATGACTACGAGTGTTTCACTTTCTCGAACGATCTTAGCCACTCACCACCCGAGTTTGAATCCTTAGAATTTCCGGATGAGTTACCTGAACCATCCAACTCGGTCGCTTACACTCGCTTTGAACCTCTGCTGGAATCCTTTGAGTTCGAGACCTTTTCACCAATCTTGCCTTCAATCGTTTCACCGCCAACGCTCGAACTCAAGCCATTGCCATCTCACCTTAAGTACGCTTACTTGGGTGAGAACGAGACCCTTCCTGTTATCATCTCGGCTTCTCTAGCTCCAGTGCAAGAGAAAGCCCTTCTCGCGGTCTTGCACAGCAATAGGCAAGCTTTTGGCTGGTCCATGGCGGACATCAAGGGGATTAGTCCCCTGATCGTTGAATATCACATTTATCTGATGGAGGATGCCAAACCAGCCAGGGATCCACAAAGGCGTCTCAACCCAGTCATGAAGGAGGCTGTAAAAAAAGAAATCGTAAAGTGTCTAGATAGTGGTATCATTTACCCTATCTCTGATAGCCAGTGGGTTAGCCCCATTCACGTTGTCTCCAAAAAATCAGGCATAACGGTCATAACCAACGAGGTGAACGAGTTAATCCATACTCGCACCCAGAATGGGTGGCGAGTATGCATCGATTACAGAAAACTCAACGCCGCAACGCGGAAGGACCACTTTCCGCTACCTTTCATTGACCAGATGCTTGAACGATTGGCTGGACACGAGTACTACTGCTTTCTTGATGGCTACTCCAGCTATAATCAGATTCCCATCGCCGAAAAAGACCAGGACAAGACCACATTCACTTGTCCTTTCGGCACGTTTGCATATCGTCGCATGCCCTTTGGGTTATGCAATGCGCCCGCTACCTTCCAGCGGTGTATGATGGGAATCTTCTCAGACATGGTGGAAAAATTCTTGGAGATCTTCATGGACGATTTCTTCATTTTCGTCGATTCCTTTAAAGAGTGTTTTCTGCATCTCGACGCTGTCCTTACCCGGTGTAAGGACAAGAACCTCACTTTGAATTGGGAGAAATGCCACTTCATGGTGTGCGAAGGTATTGTCTTAGGACATATCATCTCGCAAAATGGCATTGAGGTAGATAAAGCGAAGATTGAAGTCATTTCCAATCTCCCTCCTCCCCGATGCGTCAAAGATATCCGAGCCTTCCTTGGCCATGCCGGTTTCTATAGACGGTTCATCAAGGACTTTAGCAAGATTGCTAGGCCCTTGACTCTTTTGCTGGCCAAGGACACGCCATTCGACTTCAACTCGAGCTGTGTAACTGCGTTTGAATCATTAAAAAGCTCACTCACTTCAACTCCCGTTCTTTCTTCTCCTGACTGGACTCACCCATTTGAGATTATGTGCGATGCATCCGACTTTGCCATCGGTGCTGTCCTTGGACAACACATCAACAAGATGCCGCACGTAATCTATTATGCTAGCCGAACCCTGAACGACGCCCAACTGAATTATACAACAACTGAGAAGGAATTCTTGGCTGTTGTATTTGCTTTAGAAAAGTTCAGGCCCTACCTCATCGGCTCTCCAGTCATCGTCTATACGGACCATTCTGCTCTGCGCCATCTTTTTGCGAAGAAAGATGCAAAATCTCGGCTGATACGTTGGATCCTCTTGCTTCAAGAGTTTGACCTTATCATCAAGGACAAAAGAGGATGTGAAAATGTAGTCGCCGACCATCTCTCACGACTTCCTTCTTCGCCGTCGCTTCAAATTCCGATCAACGACGTTTTTCCAGATGAACGGCTCTTGATAGTATCTTGCGAACCCTGGTTCGCAGATATTGTGAACTAGTTGGCCACAGGATTACTACCGACTGAATGGTCAAGTCAGGACAGACTTCGATTCTTATCCCAAGTAAAACACTTTTACTGGGACGAACCCTATCTGTTTAAGTACTGCCCCGACCAGATTATTCGTCGGTGTGTCCCTGACGATGAATTCAAGAGTGTGCTGTCATTTTGCCACGATCAAGCATGTGGCGGGCATTTTGGCCCCAGAAAGACAGCTGAGAAGATCTTGCAGTGTAGTTTCTACTGGCCACAACTCTTCAAAGACGCTCATGACTACTGCAAGACTTGCTCCCGATGCCAACACTTGGGTCGGATATCCAGGAGAAATGAGATGTCGCTCCAACCAATCTTGGTTGTGGAGATTTTCGATGTTTGGGGGATCGATTTTATGGGGCCGTTTCCCAGCTCTTTTGGGAACTTGTACATCCTTCTCGCTGTTGATTACGTCTCTAAGTGGGTCGAGACTGTGCCCAGCCGGACTAACGATAACAAGGTTATCGTTAGATTTCTTAAGGATAACATTTTCTCCCGGTTTGGGCACCCCCGAGCGATCATTAGCGACAATGGAACTCATTTTTGCAATAAGACTATCGAGGCCTTGATGCGGAAATATTCCATTAATCATAAGCTATCTACGCCCTACCACCCCCAAACCTATGGGCAAGCCGAAGTTTCAAATCGGCAAATCAAGCAGATACTGGAGAAGACGGTTTCCAAGAACCGTAAAGATTGGTCGTTAAAACTCACTGATGCCCTTTGGGCATTTCGAACGGCTTATAAGACCGATCTTGGCATGTCTCCCTATCGGCTTGTTTACGAAAAGGCTTGCCACCTTCCTGTGGAAATAGAGTATTGCGCATTTTCGGCGATAAAGGAGCTGAATCTGTCTCTCGAAGATGCGGGCAGCCATTGGAAGCTGCAGTTGAACGAATTAAGCGAGCTTCGGGATGAGGCTTACGAAAACGCGGTTGTCGTTAAGAACCGAACGAAGGTGTTTCACGATAAACACCTTTTGCGCAAAACATTCGCACCTGGTCAACAGGTACTGTTTTACGACACCCGGCTACATTTCCATCCAGGTAAGCTCAGATCTCGCAGGAAAGGGCCATACTTTGTACGGAATGTGTATCCGCATGGCGCTGTGGATTTGGAGAATCCAAAGGATGGTTCATTTTTCAAAGTAAACGGACACAGACTAAAACCGTACCTTAGAGCCGAACCATCAGAGGAGCTCCTGGTCTTACAGGAGCCGGTTTACCCTGCATAATCATTCTCGGCCTACCACCAAACTTCGGTTATCCAGCCAAAACAGTGGACACTGTTTCAAATAAGTTTGGGGGTATGTATATACCATTTTGTATATATATGTGGATATTCTTGTCCGGTGCATATCCATTTTTATTATTTTTCTTTTCTTTTAAAAAAAAACAAAAAAACAAAAAAAAAACAAAAATTTGTGTATATCTAACCGACAATTTTGACCCTTCAATGATTTCTTCATGCTATGACAGTGAGGACACTGTCCAGTTTAAGTTTAGGGGTACGCTCGATACGCATTTCTAACCTTCGCATTCATATGTATATTTTGCATCTGCATACTAAAATCCATAAAATCCATAAAAATCAGAAAATTTTCTAAAAACATAAAAACTTTTTCGTTAAGTTAGCTAGTGGGAAAACTCAGATTCAACATTTCAACGGTTTTGTTTAATAAGATAAGAATAACTAAATCTTATTTTTAGATTTTGAAAACCTGAAAGATAACTCTCCTTTGAAGTTAACTATAGCTGATATACGTCTTTACATCACACTATACGTGTCATGAGTTTTGAAAATTTGATGACAAGTCTATTATGTCTAAAAAACTTTTTAAATGGATAGATTATTTTCTGAGGATCAAATAGGTTTGTTCTGAAATAAGTAATATCAAGAATAGTTTATGAAGTGAAGCGAATATGAAGGAATGTTATTGATGCCTTAATTGGAACTAATTCTGAAAAATAACCCATCTGGAACTTGATTGGAATGATTACACACCGAACCCACTAAACACGTCTTTTATCTAAAAAAAAATAATAATTAAACTGCCGGTTATATCTCCGTTCGCATTGAATCATCATGATTTTCACGCTAAACTGTCTTTTGTTTTTGGGCCTAGGTAACTTGAGTAATTAAGTCCGCTGGGGTGTTTCTACACCTAATGCCCTAAAGCCAACTGGTTTGGGTGCATTGGCCCAAAGCTCGTTAAGAAGCATAGAAAGTCCAGATTAAAACAAAGTCAAGCAAGTGTTCTCTCCGAGTTAAAATTCCTAACGGTTCTTTGTGTGAGAATAATCTTGACAAAAGACAGGTTTTTATAAAAAAAATATTTCTTGTGGAGATATGAAGGTTTTATTCTATGATAAAGACTATTGCACGTTCACAGAGGTGTGTATGAAATGAAAACAAGAAAAAGGTGGAGTGAAAAATAAGACCTAATTTCCTGTTAAAGAAGATAGAAATTCTGAAATTGAAACCTTACTGGAAAACGAAACTTGAAAAATGCTTAACTCTTTATAAAACTTATGTGATCATTTTTAAATTTTTATCTGGGCTTTATTTTGTGACATGATGACTTTAATCGATCCTTCTGGAACTTAACGACACTATTTGCACTACACGTAAAGACATAAAATCTTAAGTTAAATAAGAAGCGAGGTGTGAAAAATAAAGGTTCGATAGTCTAGACTTAGGATAATAGAATTGTTATTTTTAAAACAAAACCCTAGATTTTGAATCATAGTTATTTTGCAAAACTAGCTTGACCGGATTTTGTGGGTAGTATCCGCTGAAAACCCTAAGGAGACAACACTCCTCCTACTAGGGACACCTAGAGGTTGAACGGCTTGTTGCACATGCTCAGTGCAATCGTGTTCCCTGCGAAAGTGAGGTTAGGAATTTTTGTGAATAAATTGGCTTTGCTCGGGACGAGCAAATGATAAGTTTGGGGGTATTTGTTCATATCAGATTTTTGCATTTTTATACCGCCCATTTTTTATCACATTGCTTATCGGTTGGTACTCTTGAGCCGTGTTTGCTAGTTAATTGCAGGATACAGGTTCTCAGCTCTAAACAGTGAAATTCATGGAAAAGCACGACAAATTCCGGATTACTGCCATCCACAGATAAAACACGGGTCTTCGCTCTCTATCCGTATGTTGCCGCACACCAGTTTAAGGGACAAAATGGCAAATCGATTGTCATTTTCATGCACAAAGCACAATGTCAACACAAGATCCAACATGTCTACACGGAGCTCAAGAAAAATCATGGCAAAAGATCCACATCAAATCACCTTTTGATCTGCTGAAATTCTGGAAAAATTGTGAAGGGTTTCTGAGAAACAACATATACCAGACTAAAGGAAACAGCCAAACATGGAAACCGACAAAATTTCATGACCTAACTCCCCTAGAGGGCCGCGGATCCGCGGCCAACATGGCGCTTAGGCCGCGGATCCGCGGCCTAATTGACTCGACAGTTGATGAGTTTTCAGGAGCAGTTTGGACATTTTATATGGAGGCAGATTGTTGCCCTAGGTTTCCAGTTTCCTGCCTATAAATAGCCCAGAACATTGCCAAGCCAAGAGTGCTTAATTCTTGTGTAAAACTTTAGGATATATTTTGTAGTTCTTCTTCCTCTTTTCATCTTCTCTCCATTAAAACTTTGTAGTGAGCTTTTTATGAGTGAAGGATGAATAAAAGAGTTCTTTTCCTTATCATGCTTGTCTTGTTATTTTGTTAATTGTAATTGCTTGTAATTTTCATTTGCTAATCTAGTTGTTGTTATTTGTTGTTTGTTTTTTTCTTGTTATCTTTTTCTTTATCCTTAACAACAATGATGCTTAAGCTTATTCTTGCCAAGGTGAGGTCTCAAATAGCTAGTTGTAATCTCCTAACCTCTTTCTTTCTATCTTCCTCCTTTTGTGGTATTTTCTTTTTCTTTTAATAGGTGAGTAGTTTTCTTACTTGTTAGGGTAGGATAAGGAAAGTTTGAGAGAAGAAAATCTCTCTCACTCTTTCCTTACCCAACATCTTAATTCGGACTCCCGTTAATTCAACCACAATTCGCTCCCTACGGTACCCTATCCTACATGATAGCGGTGATTCCTTAGTGAAACCGGTTGTGGTTGAATTAACCGGAGGTTAAGGCTAAGAGTCAAGAACGGACGGACAAGCACCAAATGGAAGAACTTAAGCGTTGGAAAGCCTAGCTTATACTCGCATATTCCTTCCTAGTCGTGCTAATCCCCGTTGTTGCCGATTACCGTAACACCGATATTAAGAGTGGCAACGAAAGAAGTGAGCGACTCCTAACTCAAACTAACCTAATCCTAACCCTAACAAGCTCTCTTTATATAACATTTTAGCACATAGTTAATCTCAAACAAACCTGGACATTTGGACTTAACTCGTTAAAGCACATAGAAAAAGATTCCCATCTCCCTACGGACGACCCGTACTCAACCGGCTAGCTACAAGCGAAACCGTCTTGATTGCGGTAATTAACTAAGCACGCAAAAACTCTACCAATCATGTGGACTCAGTGTGTTTCCCCTTAACCGATTCGGGTAAGGAGCTTGAGCAATAAGGTCGGGGTCCAACATTGGAGAAGATCGTGTGGGTGGGAACGATCTAAGAATAGGAGTGGGGATCTTTTTCTGTGTGGGCGGAGGTGTCGAGCCTTGGGGAAAATGAAGAATAGGCTCGGAAGAAGGTGGTGGGGTAGAAGAACTGGGGTCAGAATTAGAAGTAGAAGTGGAAGGAAATGTCTCAGCCGGGGTATCATTGATAGATTTTTCAGTGTCATCAATCTCTTCCCCAACGTGATTGTCAAGCACTCTTCCAGATCTCAACGTGATTGCATTCACATGATGTGAATAGTCAGGATTGGGTAAAGGTTGAGCTGGAAGTTTCCCTTTCTCTCTTGCACTCATTTCAACTTTTAATCGTGCAATTTCTTCTTCCATCGATTTAATAGTCTCGCTTTGGGACGCAGAGTTTTTCTCGATTTTATCGACGGAAGTCTTTATTGTCAAAAGTAAGTTCATGAATGAAGAGGATTCATTAGTACCGGTCAACTGCAAAGGATTAGACGGTGCAGGTGTGTTGACCGGATTTTGGAAGTTTTGTGCTTGGAAGGGGTGCTGACTCAATTGAAGTGGTTGTTGTTGTGGTGGAGGGACCCTTTGGAAATTGTTTTGGGTTGGAACCATATTTTGATTTTGTTGTTGGTTCCAAGCAAAGTTAGGGTGATTCCTCCAACCCTGATTATATGTGGAAGAAAATGGATCGTTCCTAAGTCTTTGAAAAGCAGCATTGGTATGCTCATGACCTTGAAACGGAGAATTCAATGGACATTCTTCCGTGAGATGTGATGGATCAGAACAGCATCTACATAAAGTTTTGGAGAGTGACATTTGATTTAGGGCGGCAGCTAAAAATTTGTTTTTCATAGTCTCGAGTTTCTTATGTATAGCTGAAATTTCAGCTCTAACTCCTATGGAAACATCCGATTGGTTATTGCCACCCCTAGATGATTGACTCACACCCTCCCACTGTAAAGATTTTTCAGCGAAATCTTCTAAAAATTTCCAAGATTCCTCACCATCTTTAGTCATGAAGTTGCCTTGACACATGGATTCAAGGGTCTGTTTTATGTTAGGATTAATGCCCTCATATATGATTCTGCACATATCCCATCTAGGGATTCCGTGATGTGGACATTGAACTAACAGATCCTTAAAGCGTTCAAGATATTTTGAGAATGTTTCATTTGGAAGCTGGGTGAATTGATTGATTTCGCAACGGACTCGAGCTGTTTTATGATATGGGTAAAATTTCTTTAGGAATGCTTTGACGAATTCTCCCCAGTTTGAAATGGAATGTGCGGTTGTGTTTTACAGCCACTTCTCGGCTATATCGCACAAAGTGAATGGGAGAAGACGAAGACGCATAACATCCACAGAAAGCTGTGAAGTACCCATCATTGCGCATAATTTTCAAATTTTGTAATAAACACATATGCGTCTTCAGACACGAGACCGTGGTATTTGGGTAGAAAGTTGATGTATTGGGGTTTTATTTCAAAATTGTCCCCGTTGGCTGGTGGAATGGAGAGACAGGTCGAAAGAGGACCTCGAATAGGATAGCACCTCTCTTGGAGAGAGATGCGGGGTGGATTCTGCGCATCTACGGATGGCGGCAGAGTAGTGGTAAAGAAGTTCGATGGAGAATCGTCCATCGAAGTGGGTGTGGTGGTGGGTAAAGAAGAAGTAAATGTAGAAATACCGACTTTGGGGTCGATCGGGGGAACGCGGACAAGTCGGGCACTAGAATCCCGTGTCCAGCCTATCTTGCACTAAAGGGTTTAGCACAAGTGGCAGCGTTAATATAATTAGGGGAAATGATGAAGTGGTGTTTGTTTTGAAAAAGGATATACGGATTTTTGAAAGAATGATGCAAATCACAACAAATGCAACAAGCAACCCTAAGTCTAGTGGTCACCTAGGTCAAGGCTCTAGACCGCTCCTAACTGCCAAAAAACAAGTCGCAGGATCAATTCTCCACTGCCTCTTTGTCCCTCCTGTGGCCAGGTAAGTGCCAGGTAAGTGGGAGGTTCTCCACTACGTAAGTAGTGGGCCTAATTAAGTAACCACTTGCCTTAGACACACTTGCCTTAGACACCACAAAAGAAACGCGGATAAGCAATAGATTACCCACGGCCTTCTTTTGTCCTAAGTGAGCGCGACGGTCCTTAGAGTCATGTCTAGATTTCGTTTAGTTAATGATGGTAATGCGGATGCAGTTTTGCGATTTTCGGGGCTTAGGAAGGGTAATGAACTCTCCACCTAATCTGAATTTGGTCTTTGCCCCTTAATTTCCGTATTAAAAATGCAAACAACCAAGATCAAACACGCACAATTTTTTTTATTTTTGCGGCGCTGCGAATTTTTGCAAAGAAACCTGCAGAAAATTGTTATTGGAGCAGACAGAGAAGAAGATAAGAAAGTTAGGAATTTACAGAGAGATTTTGGTACAGCAATGCTACAGGGGTGTCGCGGTTCCGCCGCAGTAGGAATCTAATGCCGCGCTTCCGCCACGGTTCAATCCGATCCCTATGCAAAAAGTTTACAGAATGCCTCTGTTGCCTCACTGAGTCCTCTGGAATATTCAGAAAAATTTTCCACTTGCTCTACTGATTCCAGATTTCCTCGCAACAAATCACAACGAATTGATTAGTGTTTGTGCGAATTTAGATCCAAAATTTTTGATGGAATAAATTTTTCAACTCAAATTTCAAAAACGAACAAATTAGCACACTATCCCCGGCAACGACGCCATTTGATTGAATGAATTCTTGGTGTGTCGGTAGAAAATGTATAAGAAATCACAACCAAAGAAATTTTTGACCGCAATCAATAACGGTGTCGATTGTAGATTCGTTAGCGAGTGCGGATCGTCCACAGGGAAAGTGAGATCCGTTCGTAATTGAATTTGATGAGTCAAAAATTAGAGAAAAGAGAAAAGACAATTCGATTCAAGATTAAAAGTGAATTTCAAGAATTATCAAAATCTAGATCTAATAACAAGAAAACATTAAAATCAAGAATCAAGAATTGATGATTTCCAATCCAATAATCAAGAATCGAAGTGAGGCTCGTAGGAATCGATCGAATCTTTAGACGTGACGAAATCTATTGATTACATATTCTTATCCATCGATGATTTGATTCTAGATCGATGATGATCAACGTGAATTAGGGATTTCTTGCAGAAACTAGGGTTTCATCATCTATCCCTTGTCCTTTCGTTGATTTCATTCACACTCTAGCCTCTAGTAAATTCAAGAATCGATCGTGGATCCCTAATTAAGAGCGAACACAATCAAGAAAGCATCGCTCGAAACTAGGTTGTCGATTCTTCAATTTACTAAAGTTTACAAAACTCATAGGATTTAAGAATCGTTTTAAGATTTGTAACATCATCTTCTATTGATTCTCTCGACTCCTTCACGAGCGAAGTTTTACTCAAACATCATATCAAAGAACACAATCAAGAATCGAGATCTAATCATGATGCAAGAATGTAAAGAAAGCAAGATAAAGAATTTCATCTTTTATTTATCAACAATTTTGTTACAATTCTTTCAAAATCTACAATGAGGAAAGAACTCTATCGTCGATTTGGCTTCGCTCGTCTCCGTGAGTCGCGGATCGTCTTGGATCACTTGCTCGGATGAAGATCGGCTTCGCTCCTAAAAGGTTGATTGGATTAGGGTTAGGGTTTGAATGCACAAGTTGTGTCACTCAACTTGTGTGTGTAATGGTTAATGAACAACCCCAAAACCCTAGATCTAGGTCTCCTTTTATAAGTATCTCAACCTTAGATCTAGAATTCAAATTTCAAATTTCCCTCCAAAAGTTTGTTAGAGAGAGGCTTCTAGAAGAGGTTAGTTGGAGGGAATATTCTAGAATGAAGAATATTCTAGAGCTAGGTTGTTAGGCCGAGCCTTCTGGATGAAGCCACGTGGCATTTCTGGAGCCTTCTGGAAGCTATTGCCGTTACATAAGCCACGTGCAGGAATTCTGAAACCTTGATGACGTCATCATGCCGTGGATCCGCGGCGCCAAGGGCACTCTGGCCGCGGATCCACGGCACTATTGTGGCCTTGATGCTTGAAATTTTGTGATTATTTTGGGCTGATATTTTGGCTTTTTCCCGATGTGTTGAATCTCATTTTGCTTTCTCTATTTCTGCCAGATCTCAAGTCTTGGACTTGGCGTATTTTCCTCAGCACTTTTGACAGTTTCGGCTTTTCTCCTGCAATTTCCTGCACAGATTCTCGAAATAAGTGTTGCGCTATACAAAGATGATGCGATGCCATGATAAACACTCAATTTCCCTCAGAAATGTCGGTTTTAATATATAACACAAGTTATATGGTATTTTGCAGTCAATTTGCTAATATGTGCTATATTAATACCGAACACCTCTAGATGAGTGCAAATGGTAAAGAAATTGATGTGTTAAAAATGCAATATTTTCGATTGATCAAGCACTTCTGCCACAAGCAAAAGCAGGTTAAAGACAAGGAAGCAGTTCACTAAAGTCCTGTCGATAGGAATGAAGTTGCCACCTTTTAAAGAAGACACTTCAAAAAATACATTCCCCGACGAACTAGATGCACATCCAAACTACTGCTTATACCATCAGAGGATCACGCACCCTACCAGAAATGCATGGCCTTTAAAAATTGGTGACAGGGATACATTGCTCATCGACAGCATTTCAAGCGGATGAAGTGCAAAACTCGTCGAGAGCAGATAAGCATGACAGATGAGGGCAAAAGAACTGCCGACGATTGTCATATGGTTGATTCTGGAGGATCGCAAGTTCCCACCTTTGAGAGCGATTCTGATGAAGAAAGAGCCATCGGCCCTCTCTTCAAGGAATCTATCTCCGAAACAGAAGAGATGAAGACCTGCGAGAACATTCAGCTACGTAATCGCACGTTACCCGAAAAGAATCTCGGACCCACAAAAAAGGGATCGAACAAAAAAGATAAGGGGAAAGAAAAAGTCCCTGAAGATATCGCCCTCAATGACCGAGTCGTCGAAGAGCTTGCAGCCAAGGACCCGCCAAAGAAAAACAAGGTGGATTACAACGTTCTGGCACACCTGAGGAAAATACCCTCGCAGCTAAGCATTCTCGATACCCTTCTGCTATCTAAAGAGGCGAGAGATTCTTTGATCAAGGCACTACAAGAGCCCGAGCAGTTCCAAGCTTTCCTTACCGAAGAAAAGATGAAGGATGAGCTGGAAGAAGTGCACACAACTGACATCACTTTCGGTGATGAAGATCTCCTCCTCGGAACATGCGAGCACAACCGTACCTTGTATGTCACCGAATACTGCTATGACAACAAGATAGGGAAGATCTTAGTTGATAACGGGTCCTCTGCCAACCTCCTAAATGTGAGGGTTTTAAAAGAAATCTGCATGAGCATCCAGCACCTCGCTCGGGATAAAATCACCATCTCCGGGTTCGACTCTCAGTTATCACGGACACTCGGGTCTGTGATGAAGGGTTTCCTAGCACGGCGGCAAGGTTTTGGGAGGTATCGTCCATGCCAAATTCAAATTTTTGCCGTTCTAGCTAACTCTAAACATAGAACCGTTTACTAGAAATCGACGGAATACAGTGCAAACATCTTTGTAAAAGGAAAGTGAGCAAGAATACAAGCTTTGTAGACTCGGTCCTTCACTTCTAAAGCTCCGTGTTGACATCCCTTCGCTGCGATCATAAATCTCCCGAACTCTAGTATGGGTTCCCTCGGAGAAATGAACAGGTTTGCTCGTAGTCTTTAAGGCCGAAGATGATCTACGTCGAGGAGACTCAAACTCAAGCTAACCCTTCACTAGGTCATGAACTTTGTGAAGTGAACACCCTATACTACCCAAGCAAGTGAGTAGGATGATGAAGTAGGAAGTGGGCTCACTTTAGATTTTATTTTCTCATTCTTTTTCATCACATGAAGAAATCAAGAGAGCAAAAGAAAAATCAAGAAGAAGATGAAGCTCAAGCTCAAGTGAGAATGAATTTTGATGAGGTTATAAATGCAACCATGGTTTAAAAGTGTCATGGCTAACTCATGTAGAGAATAAACCATAAATTAGGGTTAGAGGTTGGGTTAATAAATATCTTAGAAAATATCTAAGTGTGGACTAAGTCAACCATATCATAATATTTTAACATTAATCCACTCACTTAGAATTAACTAAGATAATTAAAATCCTAAACTTAATCTTAGCCATGGTTTTAATCTTACAAACCCTTGTTGCATTTATAACCTTGTATGTTACAATATTACATATCACATATATAATATATAATGTAACAAAAGAAAATAATACAATTAACATATATCACATATATATCAATGTATCACCGAGTGAGAAAAAGTAATCTTAAGTGAGCCAATACTAGTTAATGTAAAGTAATATATCAAATATATAATTATATATTAAATCATTAAATCAACACTTGATTTAATGATCTGGTCATATCACATATAACCGACTAATATCAAATGTAACATCTTATCGAATCAACACTTGATCTGATAACCCGGTTATATCACATATAACCAATCATGTCACACATCGCGAGAATATAATACGGTATCTTATACTCGTATCAATCTCGGTCCCGCACATATCTCATATGTGCTCCTACTCCGTTTCTCCTGAGCCAGGAAACCTCTGTATAGCACTCTAAAGACTCGTCAATACGCCGGCAGTAGGTGATGATCATATCAAACACCCACAAGCCGTAAGAGGCGTGCTAAACGTAACGGCCACCCGGGTAATGAGCGATCAAAAGATCAACAAGCAAGCCTGCTCATACTCCTGCGAATCCAATCAGTAACACTACCGTACAGTCTGGTCTCTTCGTCTGATATGTCGCATATCTCGTCTAGGGGTGGTTAACGTCAGACCCAGTAACTCGATAAGTCGTGCCGATATGAGGCACATAACGGGTCGAGCTACCAGTATATCTCTGAAGCAGCCATGGCCAGGACTTCCTGTTATAGCCAATCGAGCACAGCGCAACATCAACTCCCAATACCGGAAGAGACGAATCCCCTCCTATCGCTCATTGCCTCCATGTGACTCGGGAATGTACCCAAAACCACCATTTTGCATGTCCTCTTGAATGTGGTAAGGTGGAAATCAAAGCACAGTGGGAATCACACAAGACTCTATGACGATCTCACGTCGACAGACTAACCTGTACCAGTGTCACCAGAGAATTGCTATCTGACGTGAAGTATAATACCATCTGGGAGTTCTCGGAGAGTCCTTCCAGTGTACCCAGTCTCCACTGAGCACCTGTAGATCATCTCTGATGTCAAATACCAATGGATATGGGATCATCTATCGCCCATCTACATGGGTTGAGAAGCTATACGCTAGTCTACTCTGGTATCTTGATGCCCCGTCTCGATACACCCACGACTAGGGACTTTTGAAGGATGTACTTAATAACTACACTGTCCCCACTAGTATGATCTGCATCATAGTCCTGGTAGTCAAGTGCACATCCTAAGGGCTTTACCAACATGTAACAGAGAGACAATCGGTGTACATGTTAAGATAAAGAGTAACCAGATAGCATACTATCATGTCGAGCAAGAAAGTCCTCCCTATATATGTCCAAGCATCCACTACAATATACATCTCATGTATAGTAATGGCCTCTAGGGCATACATATAACTAACAATCTTCCACTTTCACTAGGGCCATCATATAGCGGTGGTTGTAGTATCTCATACTCAACCATCCCATAAAAGTCTCTCTCTAGAAAATGGCCTTTGTAAGTGGATCCGCCGTATTGTCCTCTGAGTCTATTCTCCTAACCTCGATCCCCTTGAGATCAACCATCTCTATGATCAGGTGATACTGCCTTAGAATATGTCTGGGTTGATTGATCTCAAAAATTATCTAGTAACCGCAATCAAGAACGGCGTCGCTTTGCAGCTAGCCGGTGAGTACGGGTCGGTCCACAGGATGTTATGAATTTCCTAATCGCTCAAACGAGTTAATTCCGATGGGAGCCGGATTGATTATTAAATCTAAAAACTAAATTAATCTATATCTAAATCTTGCTAGGGTTAGGTTTTGCTTAAGTTTGGAAAGTCTATAAATCTCACCGCTTTCTGTACCCATATGAAGATCTAATTAGGTGTTATGGTAATTATTAATAAAAGGGATTAGAACCATTTGGAAAGATGTTTCTTCCTCTAGGTTCTTGTCCTTCCTTTAGAAATCCTTACCCTAACCTCCATGGAAAACCATCACAACCGGGCCTTTATACTACGGTATCACCGCTACCTCGATGGATAGGGTGCCGTAGGGAGCGGTATGTGCATGTATGCATAGAGTCTTATGAAAATATATGACGGGAAAGAAAGGGCATGAGAGATCTTCGTCTCTCAAACCTTCCCCAGATCTAACCTTAACAAGCGAGGAGACTACTCACTCATTAGGGAATTGAAGAACATTTATCTAGGTTAGAGAATAAAAGATTAACTAGGGTAAGGAATTAAAGATCTAAACTAGGGCAAGAATAGAAAATTAACCTAGGGTAGAAAATAAAGAACTTACAACTTGATGCTCTCCAAAAGAATTCTGAATTTTATTTATAGAATGAGGCATAGGGAGGCATGAAAAGAATACAATGAATTGGGTCTCTATTTATAGATTCATAGAGACCCTAGGTTACAATTGATTCGCACCTCTGCATTTACCAAAATAGCCCTAGGTTGACTAGTCAGAGCCGCCATATATTATGGTAAAAAATAATTCCACTATAGCCTTAGTACGGCCGCGGAACCGCGGCCGCAGCCAGGGTTTGGCCGCGGTTCCGCGGCCAAAATAGGGAGTTGGGCTATGAACTTTTGGGGGCTGGCTCTTATCATTCTTGTCTTCTTATTTCTTCAGGTCTTTTTGCAGATTGGTTTCTCATTCTCTTCCAGATCTTTCCAGTGAACATTGTAGTGGACTTTTACCGTTTCTTCGTGTCGCTGCCTTTATACTCGGTGAACTGTTGTTCATTGTTCCTCACAATATAGGCACGATCAAGATTTCACCATTTATCATTTGTAGTCTCACTTTTGCATTGTCTTTTCATTATTTTCACAGTTTTAGATCCAAGAACCTGTAACCTGTAATATGTAGCAGACATGCGTCAAAAGCACCTGTTTATTTATAAAACGAATAAGAATGGGGAATATAATAATGCAATATTATGGTATGAACATGGGTCACTAATAGGAAGAGGGTTTCTAGGCCTAAGCCATAACTCCATTATCAAATAATGGTAGGAACGAAGTTCTTTTCATGAACTAATGTACACCCAGACTGCCTCTTTGGTAGCATCTTTGGTAGCGATGTATCTAGCCTTTACCGTCTAGTTTGCCATGGTATTTAGCTTGGAACTCTTCCAACATATCGTCCCTCCACTGAGGGTAAATACAATGCCTGTGACTGACATTCAGTCGACCTTACCACCCTGGAAGCTATCCAGTGATTCTCCCCAGGATCGATTGATACCATCTCACTACACCTAGTGAGAATCCAAACATCCAATTAGATCTATCTCATAGATCTAAAACCCAGGATTTAGTAGGTATCACCTTGATCCTATATGGAGAATCATTGTGATAAGAGGAGATTGACCGAGCGTAGCATAGGAAACACCTTTCCTATCAAGAGTATGTCATCCACGTACAATACGAGGATCACCACCATACTCCCTACTGCCTTTTTGTATATACAAGGTTCATTTACCATTTTGATGAAGTCAAACTCTTTGACTACCATATCAAAACAGATGCTCCAACTCCGCGATGACTGCTTTAACTCATAAAGCAACTTGCACACGTTTCCGCTGCTCCCACTGTCTATGAAGCCCTCTGGCTGTGTACTTATAGACGCTCTCTTCTAAATCACTATTTAGAAAAGCAGTCATGACACCCAACCGCCAGATATCGTAGTTATGGTATATAGCAGTGGCAAGTAGGATCCGGATGGACTTAAGCATAGCTACTGTAGAAATTGTTTCATCATAATCCACACCAGGTCAATGACGAGAACCTTCTACAACAAGCTTAGCTTTTGAAAGTCTCAACTTTTCCATCTACACCAAGTAACCTTCTCAAGATATGCTTGCTCCTTATGGGGATTTAACCCTTCAGTTAAAGCAACCAAAGTCCATACTTTGTTGGTGTATATGGAATCCATCTCAGATCGCTGAGCATCCAGTCATTCTTACAGAGTCCCCACTCTTGATGGCCTACTCGAAACTAGTTAGGTTATCATCTCATGATGCAATCCTCGCTCCCACTGTCATAGAGAAAACCGAAATATCTCTCAGGTGGATGAGGAACCCTACCATATCGGCGGAGAGGCTGAGGTTCGTTGGGAGCTACTGAATCCTCCGGTTCTACCAAATCATCAATTGTGGTTTATATAGCTGGAACCGCTTCCAGTTCTACCTTATGACCATAAATTTGTTTCCAAAATAAATTCCTTTTCTAAAAAAGGTGGCATGCCGAGAAATAAAACACCTTTTGTTCCTCGGTGTGGTAGAAGATATTCCCGTGCATATGCTTGGATATCCAACAAACTTCTACAGAACTGACCTTGCCTCGAGCTTGTCCGGATTTTGCTTTTAGATATAGGCCGGACAACCCTAAATCTTAACTTACTTAAGATATGGGCTCTTCCCATACCATATCTCAAATAGAGTGGTAGGCACTGATTTGATTGGAACCCAATTCAATAGGTATGCAGCTTCACAAGTGCATAACCCCAAAAGGAAACAGGCAACTCAGTAGTACTTATCATAGAGCACACCATATCACATAGGGTGCAATTGCTCCGCCCCGATGCACCGACGTGCTGTGGTGTATACGGAGGAGTAATGCTGAGAGAGAATCTAATTCTCCTTTAGAATAGTCCAGGAACTCCGTGCTCAAGTATTCTCCTCTCTGATCTCATCAAAGGACATAATACTTATACCCGTTTTGATTCTCTACTTCTAACTTATATTCTTTGAATATATCAAAAGGTTCAGACTTGTGTTTCAATAGGAACATCTGTCCGAATCTTGAGAGATCATCAGTGAATGTAATGAAGTACAAAGAACCGCTCCTGAAATGTGTAGACAGGGGACCTACATACATCATCATGTATCGATCCCAGAGTTCACTAACTCTTTCTTTGTTTCTAATAAACAGAGCTATGGTCATCTTATCTTTGTGACATGACTGGAAAGTTTCACAAAATGTAAATTCAAACTGATTTAGATATGTATCTTTATGTAACTTCAGCTAGTCGGGTCGCATTGATATGACCTAGTCTACAATGCCTCAAGAAGGATTCGTTCATTTCTGAACTCTTCCTCTTGTGTGTGTTTTGTACGTTAAGAACTGTGGTTTGATTTTGAACGTATATGCTTTTAGATAACGTGCCTGAACGGATCAACACTTGATATAGGAAATGTTTAAAACATTATCCAACAATACAAAATTATATCATTCTTTACTCAACAAAGAGACTGATATGATGTTGTATATCAGGTTCGGTATCTAATAGCATTCGTTCAGAATTAATGTATTTGGTAATACAGGGTGATAACTACCAACATCTTAGCTACAACACTTGCACAACTCTTGAAACTTATCACCCATTCTCAGTTCTCTACCTATTTGTAGCCCATGTAACAGATTACATATATGGGATCCTGATCCGGTATCACATACCCAGGACGTAAAGGAAATTGAGAAACAGTTCTCGGTAATGAACACACCCGAAGAAGATGCATCATCATGCACTTTCTTCGTTTGGGCGGCACGGGAATTCTGGTAATCCCCTATTTCCTACCTGGTCTTATAACAATTATAACTTGGAGCGGGACCAACGTTCCCCAGCACAGTATAACAAGCGGGTTCGGTCAATACATCCGTATTATTAACTTGATTAAGACGTGACATGGTCTCTACCTGGAGAGAGAGAGAAGAAAACACTCAGCGTATGCTCTTGCAAGATTAAATTGGTTATTAATTTATCTAATCAGGATGGCTCCCACTGTTTTAGTCAAATCTTCCTTCAAATCCTAATAGGAAAGACTAGCCGGGATTAATTACACGCTACAAGTTTGCCAATCTTTCAGCCAGGCCAGTGTCGATATTTTGAGGGAGGTTCCCCGTGCTTTCCAACAAACCTAATTAAAATAAACCTCGTTTTCCCAGAGGCGTAACCCCGTTAACATCTTTCTAAACACCTACTTAATCGGCTAATTGTAATTTGTATAACTCTTCCAGGAGTAACTCTTACTCGCAGTGGGTATCGAGATCCAACTATCTCATAGGAGGTATGCAATCTCATTGCAAATTTCAACACTTGAAATTCCCGATAATATTTTGCCCCGAGCGATTTATGACCTTGACAAGGTCAACAAACCATAGACCGCAAGTCAAATTCAACCCGTCATTTCTTGATTGAATTAAACCCACCTGCACGACCTTGACAAGGTCAACAAAGTCGTACGACTACCCTAATCCAATCGCATCATATGTTTATGCAGATAAGCACTAATCAGCTACCGCACACTACGCCTTGACAAGGTCAACAAACGCAGCACGAGTACTAAATACTACTTATCTGAAATGACGGAGGGCTACGACAGGTTTTTAAGAAAACCTTTTACGTAATGAACTTGATATCGTTGTAGAATCAAATTATTTAAATGGAGTGTTTATGACGCTTTTACTAGTTTTGCTAAAGAGGTCACTCCCGGTGAAAGGATCGTCAGCTCTTTTCTCATCAAATGAGGTGTAGGATATTTCATAAATACCACTATGCAAAGCAAAGACTATAGAAGCAATCAAAAGACAAACCGAGTTTGTAGTATCTGGCAGTTATTGCTAAAGAGGTCACTCCCGGTGAAGAGATCTCGGCTCTTTCCTTATAGAATAAGGTGCAGGATGTTCTACTGGGAACACTGCTATGCAAAGCAAGAACTGTAGCTACCTATTTTTGAAAATTCGATTCCACAATATCTTTAGGTTTCTTTCTTTCATTAATCTCATTAATGAAGTCCCATCATTTAAGTTACCTAAACATCATAGATAAATACAACGTACGCTTATGCCATCCGTATTCGCCTCGATGTCCCTTCGTGCACCGTTAGGTTAGGTAACAAACGGCAGAGCGGGGTAAGGCTTGCACGGGTGTAAAACATAAGCAACATCTATATAATATATCATATATACTATATACAGTATTGTTCCCTGATTAAAAATCCGGAGAAGCTTCAGAAGAGGCATCACGTGCTCAAACGTGACTAGTTGTCACGTGTTGGCACGTGACGCCTAAAGCAGCGGCAAAAGGCACATTCATTCCCTGATTAAAAATCAAGAAAAAAGCTCCAGAACAGGTATCACGTGCTCACACGTGACCGGTGGTCACGTGTTGGCACGTGATGGTTAAGCAGCGGCCAGAGAACAGAGCGCGGAAGAAGAGAAGCCCATTCCAGGGGTCACGTGCCTACACCTGACCAAGGGTCACGTGGCCACACGTGACCGGCTTTAAACGCCTTATTCTTTAACAGAATTAAATTCTGAGGATAAATCCTTCAAATCTTTCCAAAATAAAGAAGGATTATCTAAAACCGTTGGATTAAAAATCTAAAGGTGATTAAATATCATAAATTTATGGTAAAATCTTGGACATGGAAAGATTTCTCCCTAAATCCAACCGGAATAACAAAGAGATATCTTTGGATTTAAAATCCAATGGTGAATAAAATTCACCTAACAATCTAAAGGCCCAGATTAATGATAAATATAAATCAAATCTCTCAATACACAAATCAAATCTCTCAATGAGAGATTTACTAAACAGATTGATTCTTTTCCTTCTCCTATAAATAGGAGCCAAGAAAAGAAGAAAGGGACCTTTTTTTAGACCTTTGGACCTTTTCTTTTGATACACAGAGAGAGAAAGATATAGAGCCTTTGATTCTCTGCAAATGGAAAAACTTAGGTAAGAAAAGAAAAGGGAGGCTTCAAAAAAGAATTTAATTCTCAAAAGAGTTTAACTCTTATATAAAGAAAAAAACTTAGTTCTTCCTCTAGTGGAGGATCTGCAAAGTGCACATCTCCCCATGAATTGAGAATTTAATTCTCATTGGGTTGAGATCCTGCCATGCAGATCTAAAACACAGAGGAGGAACTGAGTTTTGAGAATTTAATTCTCACAAAATGATAGGAATTCAATTCCTTTGAGATAAAATTAGGGTTTAACCCTATGTTATAGGAATTTAATTCCTTCAAAATGAACAGAACTAGGGTTTAACCCTAATTGAGAACATAATTCTCTCAAAATCACAGAAACTTAATTCCCTTAAGAAAAGAAATTAGGGTTTAACCCTATTTAAGAATATAATTCTTCAAAAGAAAACAGGAATTTAATTCCTCTAAAGTTTGTTGTCAGGGTTTAACCCTATGAAGAATTTTATTCTTAAAAGATGAACAGATCTTTAAAACATGCAAAGAACCAGAGTCACGTGCTACCACGTGACCCCTGCAAAGATCCACAGAAAAGAACTTTGAAGCAACACCTCACGTGTTACCACGTGACTCCTGCAAAGATCTATAAAAGAGAACTTTGAGGCAATGCCTCACGTGCCCCACGTGATCTCTAAAGCACACGGAGAAAAAGGCAAAAGAAACAAAAAAGAGCTCTAGGGCGCCCTCACGTGACCCCTAATGAACATTCTAACAGATCAAAGCGTGAGCCCCCATCACGTGCCCACACGTGATGGCTTTCAGAATTAAAAGTGTTAAACACTTATCTGTAGAGCAAAAAAGAGGGAAGCATGGCGCTCTCACGTGCTACCACGTGACCCCTCTCTCCTTAGTGTTTAACACTAGTCTGGAGATTTTGGCCCCAGTGTTTAACACTGATTTGCTTAGTGTTTAACACTCTGTTCCCAGTGTTCAACACTGATTATCTTTTAGTGTCTAACACTAACTTGTTAATCTTATTCCCAGTGTTCAACATTGTTGGTCTCTAGTGTTTGACACTAGCTTTAGCCCAATTGGCTAAGTTTCCAGAGGCAAAGCCTCTCCTTCAATGAACCAACAGAGGGCCAATGTCCCAAACATGATTGGACTTAGCCCAAGCTGGCCATAAGTCCTCAATTCAAACTTAATTGGGCCAATGGGCTCATGATGTAATAATTGATCTCAGTTTCCAAATTGGACTACAGATCACTTAATCCACCTTGGTTTAAGGGTACATCTCTTCATTCCTTTGCTACTTGGTGTTGTAATTCCTCAACGTCTTCAAAGAGGTGACGGGTCCCGATGACCACACATTGATACGGACTGTGGGGTCCTTAAACTCATGGACTATGAGGTCCTTAACCTTGACCGTGATGTCTTAAAACTAACACTGGACTGTGGAGTCCTTAAACTCATGGATTATGAGGTCCTTAACCTTGACCGTGATGTCTTAAAACTAACGTCGGACTGTGGGGTCCTTAAACCTATGGACTATGAGATCCTTAACCTTGACTGGAATGTCTTAAAACTAACAACGGACTATGACGTCCTTAACCTTGACCGTGATGTCTTAAAACTAACATCGGACTGTGGAGTTCTTAAATCCACGGACTATGATGTCCTTAACCTTGACCGCAACGTCTTAAAACTAACATTGGACCGCAATGTCCTTAAACTACCTATTGACCGCAATGTCACTAAACTAAACAACAGAGCTCCCTTAATCGCTCTCTTATCGGATCTAAACGATCCCGTTAAGTTGATCTTAGTCTAAAATGAGATTAACGTATCCTTAACAAACGTTTAAGTCGATCTTAGTCTCAAGCGAGACTAACGTATCCTTAAACACAAACCCCAAACCCAAATCTAAGATAATACGGATTTGGACTAGTCTACGCCCTACAGGCGACGACATAACTCAGTCTCCGTATATAATCCACGGGCAACCGAACACGAAACAAACACACACGACACAAAGTGATCATCTGGAGAAGGAGAAAGTTGTTACCGCAATGCGGTAGCGTAATTAACTGCAGGGGCTTGCGCCTGCATGGAAGATCATCCCCACAATCAAAAACCCTTCAAGCGAGGGGGAATCTGACGGAGTCTGCTACATCGGACGCATCCGTTTAAACCTTCGATACACGGTGCCATAAATCAACTTGGCATCTTCGGAGAGGTAGATGGATAGCACCAATTAGCATCTGCCCCGAATCTTAGGCAAGACGTCCCTGCGTCGCGCCGTCTTTCGGAGGGGAACAGATTCTGGCACGCTCGGTGGGACCTTTTCCTCTTTCCACTCCACATTTCGTGTGTCGTCTTCGCGAACGAATCGCGGTTTGTTAATGGTTGCCCTCGGGTTTCAAGTTACTAAAATTTGGTCTCTTGCTTGGCGCAGAAATCAAACAGCAATGGCGTCCAACTGCTCAAACTGCTCCAAGTGCAACTACAACCAACGCTCCACCTCACCTGGAGGCGTAGCTTACGGGCCTCGAGCGGCCTCCATCTTTGCTATGCCAGTGGAACAAGTAACTCAGCCTACCACCGGTCTGTTCTTTGGGACCATGCTCCCCCCGGTGAACGCTAACATCCCAGTGCCCGTACCGGAAGCTTCAAAGAAGTCGGTCTTCGATCGACTTGCTACTCCTACGGCCCCTCTCAACGGGTCACCCAACTCCTCGGTCTTCACCAGGCTGAGCCTGAACTCCAAAGGGCCCGCCAAAAAGCCCATAGTACCTGAGAAGGCCATCCCGAAGAAGACAGCTGCCCCTGAAGTCGTCAAGGCAGCTTCTCCTCCCAGAGGGTCGGTCTTTGCGAGTCTGACTGCGCCTGCTCCTGCTCCCGCTCAGAAATCCATTTTTGACCGGTTGGACACAACTTCTCAACGGGCATCAGTCTTCGAGAGGCTGACACCGGCAACAGCCCCTCACCTGAACAGGGGGAAAGACACTCCCGTCACTGAACCAATACCGACAACTCGTCACGCCCAACGTCGCCACTGGCACCGGATAAGGAAGACTGGGGGCAACTCCCACTCCGGACTAACTCCACCAGCTCCAACGGTGGAAATTGAGGCTGCTGTTCCAACCGGGAACAGCTTCGAGATGCTAAACAGGGTACGCAGAAATTCGCCAACTGCAGTTCTTAAAAGATCCCCTTCGCCTGCGGAGAATCTTATAGAAACAAAGCCGGAGCAGCCTCCTCAACGGCTGTCCTCCAAAATTTATAAACTCTGGCGGAAGGTTCAAGACTCGGTAATTGACCAAGATCACTCTCGGGCGAAGGTGCAGGAAGAAAAGAACCATCGTGTCAAACAACAAAGGATGACAGCCACTTGGGTGCCTGCTACAACGGCTCCCTCCACGTCGACTACTCAAAAGAGAAGAAGGCCGGGTAGAGTCCCCACTCCTGCAGCAAATGTCAAGGACAATAAGCCTAAACGCCCTAAGTCTGGGGGCATGAGGGTGTATATGGTATACATGGCGCTGGGAAAAGAGGACAGCCGTGCATCCACGGGTCATAGACCGCTTACACGGTCAGTGACCAAAGCTCAGGAGCAACAGCAGAAGCTCCAAGAAATGATGAACGCGATGGCCGCACTCACTGGACCCAAAGAAAGCGCCGAAGCGTCATCTGATCAACGCCAGGAGCAAGAAACTGACGCTGAATTCCTTCGCAGGATATTGGAGAAGAAGGATAAAGAGGCCGCCGAACAAGCAGCCAATATACAGCGAATGGCCCTCCTATTTCAGGACATGGTGGGAATGATGATCCAACAAGATTCTCTTGCTGAAGGTCCTCCAATCGTTCTTGAAGACGATAGGGGAGAAACATCAAATCCTCCACCCGCTCAGTCAACAGCCAAGGAGGAGACAATCTCCAAAGATGACCTAGATGAATATATAGCTCAGCAGATACGGGTTCACCAGACGACTGAGGCAGCTGGTCAAGTTACCAGAACAAGGCGACCATATCCGAGCTGGTATGACCAGATCAAGTACCCGCCGGGCTATACAATACCAAAATTTCATGTCTATAAGGGGACGGGCAATCCCCACCAGCATGTTGCCCAGTTCAGGGCGCTTTGCGGCAACACCGGCGGCGATGATAAGCTCCTGCTTCGCCAGTTCGTCGGCAGCTTGTCGGAGACGGCGTTCGAATGGTACTCTGAACTCCCGAACGATTCCGTCAAGACGTTCGCTGAAATGGAGTTGGTATTCACTCAGCGATTCGCGAGCGCCAGCGAACGCACCCCAATAACGGCGTTGATTAATGCCAGGGTGAAACCAGGCGAGTCGTGGGTCCAGTACGCTATACGCTGGTGAAACTTGTGGTCGAAATGCGAACAACGCATTGAGGAAGCACTCGCGGTAGGCATGTTCGTGGGTACCCTAGATCCCCATGCAACTATCTCACAGTTCATGATGTTCTTCAAGCCGACCACGTTCCAGGCTTTGATCGACAAGTTGGCCCAGATAGACCAGATGGGTCACAGACCGTCTCCCCCGAAGCCAGAGCCTCGGAATGACAAGGGTAAAGGGAAGGCAACCTTCGTTGCGAACGCTCAGCAGCAACCCAGTGCCCCAAAGCTGGCGGATCAACTGGAAGAAAGACGACGATATTATAATAAGAAAATGAACCGCCCCTACTCATTCCCGCGAGATAAGACGAAGAGGCTATTCGAGCTGGCAATACACAACAGGCTTATCAACTTGCCAGACCCAAGACGACCGCCGCAACCTAGTGAGGTGAATAACCCCAATTATTGCCCTTACCATCAAACGGTAAGCCATCCGATTTAGGATTGCTTCGTCTTCAAAGGATGGATTGAAGATCAATACCTACAGGGCAAGTTTGCGCTGTCCGAGAAGTGGAAGGTGAACCCGCCACAACCTCACATTGCTAAGAAGACGGACACACTGGGGGCAACTTGTTCTTTCATTGAAGAAGCTCCATGGGAAATCATGCTTTCAGCAAAAACCAAGAAGATGCTGAACGATCTTAAAACATGCCCGGCGATTAGGTGGAAGAACCCGCTGGAGCCCCAGATCATTGAAGGGATGCGGAAGCTGCGCCCAACTTCGAAGATCAGTGGTGATGGCCCGAGCACTCACAACCAGCTGTCGAAATCTTCAAAGAAGAAGAAGAAGAAATCTAAGAAGCCCGTGAAGCCTGGTGACAAGCGCACGGACTTACAGAAGCAGATCGACGCGCTGGAAGAGTACAATCAAAAGGCACGGACTCCCATCACACTCCAAGAGTTCCTCAACCACGTCTTTCAAAAGGAAGATGAGGGGGAGAGTTCGTCGGATGAATCCGAGGGATACATGGAGAGTTGTAATATGATCTCCCACTCGTTTACGGACGATGAAAAAACTCCTGGTACTAAGAAACTGGGGGCAAAGCCTGAACCAGAGCTTGTGTGGCCGACAGACGAAATGATCGACGCCTTTCTAGACGAAATTCGTCTGAAAAGTAAAGCTGACCAGGAGCATGAGATAGCCGCATTAGAAAGAGCCAAGCGCAGGCGATTAAATGAAAGAGTCGGAGCACTCCCGCCAGATCGAAAGGCTCCCGACGTGGATAAAAACATATTCAAGACGAGGAAAAGGTTTGCCAAAGTCATGTCAATGGGAATGAAGCTACCACTCTCGGAAGAAAACACGCTCAATGGGGCGGAAAGGCACCCTAATTACTGCTCATATCATCGGATGATTTCACACCCCACTGAGGAGTGCGACACTTTTAAGATATGGCGGCAGGGATATGTTGCTCGTCGGCAACATTTTAAGCAGATGAAACGCAGAACTCGTTGGGAGCAGAGAAGTACGACCGAAGGATGCAAAAGAACTACCGGCAACTGTTACATGGTCAATGCCGGAGGATCACAAGTTCTCACCTTTGGGAGCGACTCCGATGAGGAAATCGCTCTGGGCCCACTCTTTAAAGAATCCGTCTTATGGAAAGAAGAGGAACCAGGGGCCTGCGAAAACATTCAGCTGCGCAATCGCACGCTTCCGGAAAAGAATCTCGAACCCGCAACTAGAAAAGATAAGGGAAAGGAAAATTTCGCTGAGGATATCACCTTAGATGACCAAGTTATGAAAGAGCTGACTGCCAAGGACCCGCCTAAGAAGAGTAAAGTGGACTACAACATCCTAGCGCACCTGAGGAAGCTACCCTCTCACCTCAGCATTCTCGACGCCCTCCTATTATCAAAGGAAGCGAGAGATTCATTAATCAAGGAACTGCAAGAGCCCGAACAATTCCAAGCCTTCCTCGCCGAAGAAAGGATGAAGGATGAACTGGAAGAAGTGCACACAGCCGATGTCACGTTCGGTAATGAAGACCTTCTCCTTGGGACGTGCGACCACAACCGCCCCTATATGTCTCCGGATACTGCCACGACATCAAGATAGGCAAAATCCTGGTCGATAATGGGTCTTCCGTTAATCTCCTCAACGTGCGGGTGTTGAAGGAAATCTGCATGAGCATCCAGCACCTCGCTCGTGACAAAATTACCATCTCCGGTTTTGACTCCCAGTCATCATGGACTCTAGGATCTGTAATACTAACGTTACGCTTTGGGCTGCTCGTCACGGACATTAAGTTCCATGTCATAGACGCCAAGACTTGCTACAATGCTCTGCTCGGTCGTCCTTGGTTGCACGAGTACAACATCATCCCGTCTACACAACATCAGTGTATGAAGTATTTCAAAGATGGTCTCGAGTATACCGTGACAGGCGAGCTGAACCCATTCTCCGTGAACGAAGTCCGCAAGTACGAAGATGCAAAGTATTTTTTCCCAGATTTCGAGGATACAGAAAGGTGTCGCAAACCGGAGAACAAAGCCGCCGCCACCATCCCTGTTTTCGGGTGCGATACCGAAGAAGAAGAAGAGACAGTTTACGCTGGGCCGTCTCGGCGCAGCAACTCAGGACCGTCCGCCCCCATATTGATCTTCGGAAGCGACTCGAAAGACGAGGTTGATGCTGTGTTCTCCAGTCGGCCGTCAATACAAACATCCCCTAGTGATGATCAGAGTTTGCAAATCACCATGATTCCGCGGGAGCACTACAAAGATCTTGACACGCTTGAAGCTTACAATGTGCAAGACCTGCAAATGTTTTACGTCCCTCCCAGGCGAAAAGGCGATCCTATTTTACCGGTCCACCGAAACAAGAGTCGAGAAAGAAATCTGGTACGGCACGGATTCTACCCTCGACAGGCTCCAACCCATCCGTCTGCCCAGATATTACACAAATGGATTGAAAAGGCTATTGAAGTGCCAAGGGGTACCTTTAAAACAGACTACTCGACAAGCTCGATTCTATAACAGGATTTGGGATGTCCCTGGGACTCAGCGCAAATTGCCCAACGAGAGAATAGAAACGCTTGGGCTTGGATGCGTGAGAGCCGAGAAACAGGAACGAGTCCACGGTAGCTACGCCATATATAACTTCGATGAAGAAGAGGACGCCCTGTCGGGAAACGCCGACCCCTTATCAAAACTAGATCCCGCAATCAAAGTGCCGAGTCCGTCATTTGAAGAGCGAATGGACAAGCTTATCAGGAGAGCGGGTCAAAAGGCTCGAGACAACCATAACCGCGAGATGTCCATCTACGAGAAAGCTAGGATGCAACGCCTTCTTCAACAGGCTGCCAAAGACGAAGATGCTCCTCCCTGTCAACCCGTTGCGCAAAAGGCCCAACACAGATGCAGAAGTAAGTCAAAAAGCGGAAAAGGGGGTCGACAACGACAACGCAAGATCAAAGAGTCATGTGATCGGGTATTGTGCGGTCCGGATTTGTCCCTTATGGAGAAGATGAGTCGAGTGTATTCTTTCCCTCAAGACAAGAAAAAGAAGATACTTGACCTCGCTATAAAACATCAAATGATCACACTTCCGGAGTCCAAACACCCCGAGCAAGCTAACGAGGTCTCTCATCTGGGCTATTGCTCTTATCACCAAGCCATAGGACACCCTATCGAAGACTGCTTCACCTTCAAGAACTGGGTCGAAGACCAATTCCAGCAAGGCAGATTTGATCTATCCAACAGCTGGAAGGTAACGCCGCCACAAAAGCACGAATCCAAAGCCACAAGAGCATAACTAGATCCACATCGGTCTTGGAAGCGAGCTCGTACCTGTCATATGATAACGGTATTAAAAGAAGAGCACGAGGACATGAATGACCTTCCCTGGTACTTTGAAAACAGCAATGACGACGAGGTAATCTCAGAACTTCCGCCAGCGCCAAAAGAGCTGGAAGATGGCATACATACTACTGCAGATAACCTCAGGAAAATTGAGCTGGGAACGACGAACGACCCACGACCGACATTCGTCAGCGAGTTGCTATCTGAAGAAAGGGTGGCCACGTTAAAAGACGTGCTTATGCAGCATAGAGATTGCTTCGCATGGAACTATTCTGAAATGCCGGGACTAGATCCAGAAATAGCTGTCCATAAATTGGCAATATCCCCGGACGTCAAGCCAGTCAAACAAGCACCGAGAAGAATGCGGTTCGAGCTTGAGATGAGCATTAACGCCGAAGTCAAGAAGCTGATCGACTCTGGGTTTATCCAGGAAGTTCAGTATCCTGACTGGATCGCCAACATCGTCCCGGTAATGAAGAAAAATAGGATAGTGCGCATATGCGTGGACTTCCGGGATCTCAATAGAGCTTGCCCGAAGGACAATTTCCCAGTACCGGTAACCGAGATGATGATAGATAACACGTCCACTCACGAGGTTTTCTCTTTCATGGACGGCTCATCAGGGTATAATCAGATAAAGATCCGAAGACCAGAAGCATACCGCTTTTCGGACCCCTCTGGGAATATTCTGCTACAAGGTGATGCCCTTGGTCTAAAGAACGCCGGTGCCACCTATCAAAGGGCCATGACGAAGATCTTCGATGACCTCATACATGAAATCGTCGAATGCTATATCGACAACCTCGTCGTGAAAAGCAAATCATACAAGGAATATCTCGAGCATCTGAAGACCGTATTTCAACGCCTTCGGCAATACAACTTGAAGATGAACCCCCTCAAATGCGCGTTCGGGGTATCCTCAGGCAAGTTCCTAGGGTTCATTGTCCGGCACCAGGGTATCGAGATAGATCCGTCAAAGATCAAGGCGATCATGGAAATGCCACCGCCAAGGACTCTCAAACGATTGCGGTCTCTCCAGGGAAAGCTCGCGTACATCCGGCGATTTATAGCCAACCTTTCAGGAAAATGCTGCCCTTACAGTCACCTGATGAAGAAGGGAACCCCGTTCGTCTGGGACCAAAAATGCCAAAGCGCGCTAGATGAGATCAAGCAATACCTGCAAAACCCGCCAGTGTTGGCTGCTCCGGTCAAGGAAAACCCCCTCATTCTTTATACAACCGCCCTTGAAGGTTCCTTAGGCGCATTATGGGCGCAAGAGAACTGTAGGGTTCCTAGGCACACTAATGAGGTCTCACAAGGCATCAACCATGCCAAATTCAAATTTTTCCGATGCCGAGAAACTCTAACACGGATCGTTGACTAGAGTTTTAGGCGATAACTACAACTAGTTAACATCTTAACAAAGTGAACGGAAATACAACCTTTGTAGATCTGGTCCTCCACCTCCATATCTCCGCATTGACGTCCCTCCACTGCGATCATCGGATCCCGGACTCTAGTAATGGTTTCGTCGAAGAAATGATCGGGCTAGGTCGTCGACTTTGATGCCGAAGATGATCTACGTCGAGGCAACACAAGATCAAGCTCCAACTTCACCAAGTCATGAAACTTGTGAAGAAAACACCCTCTACTACTTGGAAAGTGGTAGAGGATGAAGAAATAGGAAGTGGGTTCACTTTAGAATTGGATTTCTCACTCTTTTTCTCATTTCACCATTGAAGCTAGCAAGCTTTTTCTTCTTGAAGAAGAAGAGGAAGAAGAAAAAGAATATGATAAGAATTCTATGAAAATAGAAAACAAAGTGATTCTTATCATATAGCAACCATGGTTAAGTGTAGAGAATAAACTAGGGTTAGGTGAATGGTTAGGTTAAGCAAAAGAAACAAAAATGGTTGAACTTTTTCTAAGCTTCATGAAGCTTCAAAGAAAAGACAAACAAGCCACCATTTTATTTTCTTTTGACAAAAAGAATAAAGTAAATAAATGAATAAATTAAAACCCTAACCATTTACATAACCAAGGTTTAAATCAAACATACACCCAAGTTTACATGTATCATCAAACATGATACAAACTAGTGCACAAAACTATATCATATATACAATGTCCACTTCAAGTGAGAAAATCCATCTTAAGTGAACCAATACTAGTTAATGCAAAGTAATATATCAAATATATAATCATACATTAAATCATTAAATCAACACTTGATTTAACGATCCGGTCATATCGCATATAACCGACTAATATCCAATGTATCGGCTTATCGAATCAATCCTTGATTCGATAACTAGGTTATATCACATACAACCATTCGATAAATTCATCGTGAGAATAGAATACGGTATCACATACACGCATTATTCTCGGTCCCGCACATATCTCATATGCGCTCCTATTTCGTTTTGCTTGAACCAGGAAACCTCTGTGTAGGACTCTAAAGACTCGTCAATACGCCGGCAGCAGATGATGATCATATCAAACACCCACAAGCCGCAAGCGGTCTGCTAAACGTAACGGCCACCCGGGTATTGAGCGATCAGAAGATCGACGAGCAAGCCCGCTCACACTCCTGTGAATCCAACCAGTAACACTTACCGTACAGTCCGGTCTCGTCGTCTGATATGTCGCATATCTCGCCTAGGGGTGGTAAACGTCAGACCCCAATAGCTCGATAAGTCGTGTCGATATGAGGTCTATAACAGTTCGAGAAACTACTGGTAACACTTACCAGTAAATCTCAGCAACGCTGGCCAGGGATTTCCGGTTATAGCCAATCGAACACAGCGCAACATCAACTCCCTATACCGGGAGAGACGAATCCCCTCCTATCGCTCATTGCCTCTATGTGATTCGGGACTGTACCCAAAAACCACCGTTTTGCACGCCCTCTTAGACGTGGTAAGGTGGAAATTAAAGCACATTGGGAATCACACAAGACTCTATGACGATCTCGGTTCAACAGACTACTCTGTACCAGTGTCACCAGAGAACTGCCATCTGACGTAAGGTATAATACCATCTGGGAGTTCTCGGCGAGTTCGTCCAGTGTACCCAGTCTCCACTGAGCACCCGTATATCATCTCTGATGTCAAACACCAATGGATATGGGATCATCCATCGCCCATCTGTATGGGTCGAGAAGGTATACGCTAGTCTATACTGGTATATCGATGCCCCGTCTCGATACACCCACGACTAGGGACCTTGAAGGATGTACTTATGGACTACCATGTCCCCACTAGTATGATCCGCATCATAGTCCAGGTAGTCAAGTACACATCCTAAGGGCTTTACCAACATGTAACAGAGAGACAATCAGTGTACACGTTAAGGTAAAGAGCAACCAGATAGCATACTATCATGTCGAGCAAGAAAGTCCTCCCTATATATGTCCAAGCATCCACTACAATATACATCCTATGTATAGTAATGGCCTCTAGGGCATATATATAACTAACAATCTCCCACTTGCACTAGGGCCATCTGATAGCAGTGGTTGTAGTATCTCATACTCAACCATCCCATAAAAGTCTCTCTCTGGGAAATGGCCTTTGTGAGTGGATCCGTCGTGTTGTCCTCTGAGTCTGTTCTCCTAACCTCGATCACCTTGGAGATCAACCATCTCCATGATCAGGTGACACTACCTTAGATTATGTCTGGGTCACTGATGGGACAGGCGTTCCTAGGCCAAAGCCATACTTCCATTGCCACACAATGGTAGGAACCTAGTTCATCACATGAACCAATATACACCCAAACAGCCTCTTTGGTAGCATCTTAAGTAGCGATGTATCCTGCCTTTATCGTCTAGTAAGCCACGGTATTTAGCTTGGAACTCTTCCAACATACCGTCCCTCCACTGAGGGTAAAGACAATGCCTGTGACTGACTTTCAGTCGTCCTTATCACCCTGGAACCCTTCCAGTGATTCTTCCCAGGATCGATTGATACCATCTCACTACAACTAGTGAGAGTCCTAACATCCATTTAGATCTATCCCATAGATCCAAAACCCAGGATTTAGGAGGTATCACTTTGATCCTATATGGAGAATCCTTGTGATAAGCGGAGATTGACTGAGCGTAGCATAGGAAACTCCTTCCCTATCAAGAGTATGTCATCCACGTACTCTACGAGGATCGTCACCATACTCCCTACTACCTTTTTGTTTATACAAGGTTCATCTACCATTTTGATGACGTCAAACTCTTTGACTACTTCATCAAAACAGACGTTCCAACTCCGCGATGCCTGCTTTATCCTATAAAGCATCTTGTACACGTTTCCGCTGCTCCCACTGTCTATGAAGCCCTCTGGCTGTGTACTTACAGACGCTCTCTTCTAAAAATCATTTAGAAAAGCAGTCATGACACCCAACCATCAGATATCGTAGTCATGGTATGTAGCCGTGGCAAGTAGGATCCGGATGGACTTAAGCATAGCCACTGGAAAAGGTTTCATCATTATCCACGCCTGGTCGATGACGAAAATCTTTAACAAGTCTAGCTTTGAAAGTCTCAACTTTTCCATCTACACCAAGTAATCTTCTCAAGATATACTTGCTCCTGATGGGGATTTAACCCTTCAGATATAGCAACCAAAGTCCATACTTTGTTGGTGTATAAGGATTCTATCTCAGATCACTAAGCATCCAGCCATTCTTACAGAGTCTCACTCCTGATGGCCAGCTCGAAACTAGTTGGGTCATCATCTCATGATGCAATCCTCGCTCTCACTGTCATAGAGAAACCGAAGTATCTCTCAGGTGGGTGAGGAACCTTACTAGATCGGCGGAGAGGCTGAGGTTCGTTGGAATCTACAGAATCCTTTGGTTCTATCAAATCATCAGCTGCAGTTTGTATAGCTGGAACATTTCCAGTTCTACATAACAGACCTTGCCTCGAGCTTGTCCGGATTTTGCTTTTAGACATAGGCCGGACAACCCCAAATCTTAACTGACTTAAGAGAAGGGCTCTTCCCTTTCCATATCACATATGAAGTGGTAGACAACTGATTTGATTGGAACCTTATTCAATAGGTATGAAACTTCATAAGTGCATAACTTCCAAAAAGGAAATAGGAAACTCAGTAGTACTCATCATAGAGCACACCATATCACATAGGCTGCTATTGCTCCACCCCGATATACCATCGTGCTATGGTGTATACGGAGGAGTAATGCTGAGAGAGAATCTCATTCTCCTTTAGAATAGTTCAGGAATTCTATGCACAAGTATTCTCCTCCTTGATCACATCAAAGGACATAA
Source organism: Agapanthus africanus (assembly GCA_030015575.1). Taxonomy (NCBI): domain Eukaryota; kingdom Viridiplantae; phylum Streptophyta; class Magnoliopsida; order Asparagales; family Amaryllidaceae; genus Agapanthus; species Agapanthus africanus. Next base: position 365,638,434 of record JASDDO010000018.1, read on the forward strand.
TACTTATACCCGTATTGGTTCTCTACTTCTAACTTATATTCTTTGAATATCTCAAAAGGTTCAGACTTGTGTCTCAACAGGAACATATGTCTGAATCTTAAGAGATTATCAGAGAATGTAATGAAGTATAAAGAACCGGTCCTGGCATATGTAGACAGGGGACCTTACATACATCATCATGTATCAGTCCCAAGATTTTACTAACTCTTTCTCTGTTTCCAGTAAACAGAGCTATGGTCATCTTATCTCTGTGACATGACTGGCAAGTTTCACAAGATGTAAATTCAAACAGGATTTAAATATGCATCTATATGTAACTTCAGCTAGTCTGGTCGCATTGATATGACCTAGTCTACAATACCTCAAGAAGGATTCGTTCAGTTCTGAACTCTTCCTCTTGTGTGTGTTCTGTATACTAAGAACTGTAGTTTGATTTAGAACATCAATGCTTTTAGATAATGTGCCTGATCCGATCAACTTTTGATATAGGAAATGTTCAAAACATTATCCAACAATACAAAATTTATCGTTTCTTTACTAATAAAGAGACTGATATGATTTTGTATATCAGGTTCGGTATCTAATAGCATTCGTTCAGAATCAATGTATTGGTAATACAGGGTGACAGTGACCAACAGACTTGGCTGCAACACTTGCCCCGTTTTCTGCCTCATGAAACTTATCACCTGTTCTCAGTTCTCTACCTTTCTATAGCCCTATGTAACAGATTACATATCTGGGATCCTGATCCGATATCAAATACCCAGGACGTAGAAGATACAGAGAAACAGTTCTTTGTAATGAACACACCCGAAGATGATGCATCAGTATGCACTTTCTTCGTTTGGGCGGCACGGGAATTCTGGTAATCCCCAATTTCCTGCTCTGTCTTATAACAATTATAAGTTGGAGCGGGACCAACGTTCCCCAGCTCAGTATAACAAGCAGGTTCGGTCAATATTCCGTATTATTATCTTGATTAAGGCATGATATGGTCGCTACCTGAAGAGAGAGAAAGAAGAAAACACTCAGCGTGCGCTCTTGCAAGAATAGATTGGTTATTATTTTATCTAATCAGGATGGCTCCCACTGTTTTTATCAAATCTTCCTTCAAACCCTAAAAGGAAAGACTAGCCGGGATTAATTACACGCTACAAGTTCACCAATCTTTCAGCCAGGCCAGTGTCGGTACTTTGAGGGAGGTCCCCCGTGCTTTCGCACGAACCTAATTAATGTAAACCTCGTTTTCCCAGAGGCGTAACCCCGTTGACACCTTTCTAGACACCTACTTGATCGGCTAATTGTAATGTGTAAAACTCTCCCAGGAGTAACTCTTACTTTCAGCGGGTATCGAGATCCAACTATCTCATAGAAGGTATGAAATCTCATTGCAAATTTCAACACTTGAAATTCTCGATAATATTTTGCCCCAAACGATCTATGACCTTGACAAGGTCAACAAACCATAGACCGTAAGTCAAGTTCAACCCGTCATTTCTTGATTGAATCAAACCTACCCGCACGACCCTTGACAAGGTCAACAAGGCCGTATGACTACCCTAACCCAATCTGCATCATATGCATAAGCAGATAAATACTGGTTAGCTACCGCACACTGCGCCTTGACAAGGTCAACAAACGCAGCACGAATACTAAACAGGACTTATCTGAAATGACGGAGGGCTACGACAGGTTTTTCTGAAAACCTATTGCGTAATGAACTTGATATCTTTGTAGGATCGAATGAATTTTGAAATGGAGTGTTTTTGAGGCTTTTCTAGTTTTGCTAAAGGGGTCACTCCCGGTGAAGGGATCGTCGACCCTTTCCTCGTCGAATGAGGTGCGGGATATATCATATATATCACTGTGCAAAGCAGAAACTATAGAAGCAATCAAAAGACAAACCGAGGGTTGTAGCATCTGCCAGTTATTGCTAAAGGGGTCACTCCCGGTGAAGGGATCGTCGGCCCTTTCCTCATCGAATACGGTGCAGGATATATCATATATACCACTGTGCAAAGCAAGAACTGTAGCTACCTGTTTTATTTTTGAAATTCGATTCCACAACATCTTAGGTTTCTTTTACTTTCATTAATCATATTAATGAAGTCCCATCATTTAAGTCCACCTAAACATCACAGATAAATACGACGTACACTTATGCCATCCGCATTCGTCTCGATGTCCCCTCGTGCACTGTTAGGTTAGGTAACTAACGACAGAGCGGGGCAGGGCTAGCGAAGGTGTAAAACATAAGTAACGTCTATATAATATATCATATATACTATATACAGTATCTATCACAGAACATATCAAATGATCACATCACAGATATCGCAGCAGAAGAATCATATGAAATATTGGATATACTAGGACGGCCGTGTTTTCAATACGAGCCAGTATAAAACACGAATTCCACGGTTGCGATGAATAGCCAAACCTACACCCCTAGACCCCTACGAGAGCAGCAAGCAACCCTACCAATTCTAGAGTTAGGAGACCCGGACTCGACTCCTCGAGTTGGTCTCCCACTGGACTCCAGAACCCGGTTACTTGTGCTCTCCTCCTTGGGTCTATCCTAGTGCGGAAAAGTAAATAATATACAAAAGGTGACATCATCCGCAACCTGGAAGTGCCCCAATAAAAGAATATTACATACAAGTTTTTACATGAATGAAAATGAAAAACACTCATCTCACATAAAAACCCCCGGCTATTCAAACACGACGATCCGATATAACATATCCAGCAACACATAACATCACATGTCATCAACGTAAGTAAACATGCGTATCCCAATTGTCATTGACATATAGCAACGAAACCGGCGATATCACATATTACACTTACGGTCACAGAAAAGAAAGTATAAAACTACAACAGTTGGAATCCGCAACCTGCATAGACATCGCATGCCTAATCAAATGAATTCCTTAGACATCGCATGCCTAACAATTATAAACCCCGCATTTCAGTCTCATTATTGAAAACACTTTTCAATATCATGTCGGACAATTCAATAAAATTCCCGACATTTTGATCGGATGCTCGTCGCAAACTTTAGTAGACGGCCGCACCCCCGATACTGTCGACTAAGTGCACCAAGGCGGAACACCGCTACCGCGAGCACCCGAACGGATGCTTTCGGCGACGGGGTTCTCCTACAGTCACTTGGTCGGGGCTAATGGGAGTAGCTGTCTATTAAGTTTATCCATCGAGTATCCGCGTACGCTACGTGATTGCGATAGACTTTTGATCACATCAAAATTCCGTGGCAACCGATCAAGTGAGACTAAACTGCTATGTTTATAACATTCATATTAGCTATCTCATAACTACTTGTGGATTCCAAGTATTGTATCACATTCCAGATAAACAGAAAATGTTAAACTTTCCGATCGAACAGTCAAACACCCAAGTTTTCCCGAAACAGCTCAACACATGAAATAAGTTTAAAAACATCCAGTTCATGCCTCAGTACCAACGGTCCAGCCGTTGAAGGGTCAAGCCAACGCCTCACATGTGGCACGCTGTACTGCCCCAAACCCGAAGGTTCAAAGGGCAGTTCAAGACGGTCACATAATCGAGTTAAGGTTTGTTGTCTTCTAGAGGGTCCATCGCGTTACTTGCACTACTTAGAACGTCTTTAAACTACGGAAAGATCCAACACTTAAAAATTTCCCGACAGGGGAAAAAGTGGGTATTTATATCCGGTCGAACTTTTTAACATATTAAAAAATTATCCGGAAAAACACAAAGACAAAATTAGACAATCCGATCGAATATACGAACTCCCAATACAACCCAGAATACTCAACTCTTGAGTAGAATTTAAAAATTCCTAGAAAATACAGCACCAACATATAGGAATTACTGTGGAATTAAAATTAAAAGATGCCCCTATATCGCCGCGGAACCGCCGCACATGCCTGGGTGGGGCCGCGGTTCTGCGGCAGTTTAGTTGATTTGGGCTATCGTATTTCACAGTAACTCTTATAATACCCTGCTGTAATTTTTGGATATTTTTAATATGGAAAAATCCACATTTTCATAAAATGTACAGAGAGTAGTTTTGAGTTAGGGTTTCGGGTTCGATCGGGTTTCTAACTTCGTCTACGCATCGCCTAAGGCTCTAGCTAGGCTCTGATACCAGTGTAGGGTTCTTAGGTACACTAATGAGGTCTCACAAGGCATCAACCATGCCAAATTCAAATTTTTCCGGTGCCGAGAAACCCTAATACGGATCGTTGACTAGAGTTTTAGGCGATAATTACAACTAGTTAACAACTTAACTAAGTGAACGGAAATACAACCTTTGTAGATCCGGTCCTCCACCTCCATAGCTCCGCGTTGACATCCCTCCGCTGCGATCATCGGATCTCAGACTCTAGTAATGGTTTCGTCGAAGAAATGATCGGGCTAGGTCGTCGACTTTGATGCCGAAGATGATCTACGTCGAGGCAACACAAGATCAAGCTCCAACTTCACCAAGTCATGAAACTTGTGAAGAAAACACCCTATACTACTTGGCAAGTGGTAGAGGATGAAGAAATAGGAAGTGGGTTCACTTTAGAATTGGATTTCTCACTCTTTTTCTCATTTCACCATTGAAGCCAGCAAGCTTTTTCTTCTTGAAGAAGAAGAGGAAGAAGAAAAAGAATATGATAAGAATTCTATGAAAATAGAAAATAAAGTGATTCTTATCATATAGCAACCATGGTTAAGTGTAGAGAATAAACTAAGGTTAGGTGAATGGTTAGGTTAAGCAAAAGAAACAAAAATGGTTGAACTTTTTCTAAGCTTCATGAAGCTTCAAAGAAAAGACAAACAAGCCACCATTTTATTTTCTTTTGCCAAAAAGAATAAAGTAAATAAATGAATAAATAAAAACCCTAACCATTTACTTAACCAAGGTTTAAATCAAACATACACCCAAGTTTACATGTATCATCAAACATGATACAAACTAGTGCACAAAACTATATGATATATACATTGTGCACTTCAAGTGAGAAAATCCATCTTAAGTGAACCAATACTAGTTAATGCAAAGTAATATATTAAATATATAATCATACATTAAATTATTAAATCAACACTTGATTTAACGATCCGGTCATATTGCATATAACCGACTAATATCCAATGTATCGGCTTATCGAATCAATCCTTGATTCGATAACTAGATTATATCACATACAACCATTCGATACATTCATCACGAGAATAGAATACGGTATCACATACACGCATTATTCTCGGTCCCGCACATATCTCATATGCGCTCCTATTTCGTTTCGCTTGAGCCGGAAATCTCTGTGTAGGACTCTAAAGACTCGTCAATACGCCGGCAGAAGATGATGATCATATCAAACACCCACAAGCCGCAAGCGGTCTGCTAAACGTAACGGCCACCCGGGTATTGAGCGATCAGAAGATCGACGAGCAAGCCCGCTCACACTCCTGTGAATCCAACCAGTAACACTTACCGTACAGTCCGGTCTCGTCGTCTGATATGTCGCATATCTCGCCTAGGGGTGGTAAACGTCAGACCCCAATAGCTCGATAAGTCGTGTCGATATGAGGTCTATAACAGTTCGAGAAACTACTGGTAACACTTACCAGTAAATCTCAGCAACCCTGTTCAGGGATTTCCGGTTATAGCCAATCGAACACAGCGCAACATCAACTCCCTATACCGGGAGAGACGAATCCTCTCCTATCGCTCATTGCCTCCATGTGATTCGGGACTGTACCCAAAAACCACCGTTTTGCATGCCCTCTTGGACGTGGTAAGATGGAAATCAAAGCACAGTGGGAATCATACAAGACTCTATGACGATCTCGGGTCAACAGACTACTCTGTACCAGTGTCACCAGAGAACTGCCATCTGACGTAAGGTATAATACCATCTGGGAGTTCTCGGCGAGTCCGTCCAGTGTACCCAGTCTCCACTGAGCACCTGTATATCATCTCTGATGTCAAACACCAATGGATATGGGATCATCCATCGCCCATCTGTATGGGTCGAGAAGGTATACGCTAGTCTACACTGGTATATCGATGCCCCGTCTTGATACACCCACGACTAGGGACCTTGAAGGATGTACTTATGGACTACCATGTCCCCACTAGTATGATCCGCATCATAGTCCAGGTAGTCAAGTACCCATCCTAAGGGCTTTACCAACATGTAACAGAGAGACAATCAGTGTACACGTTAAGGTAAAGAGCAACCAGATAGCATACTATCATGTCGAGCAAGAAAATCCTCCCTATATATGTCCAAGCATCCACTACAATATACATCCTATGTATAGTAATGGCCTCTAGGGCATACATATAACTAACAAGAACGATCAAGGGAAAGAAAGAGCACTCTACTACTTAAGTCGAGTCCTACTGGGGGCAGAAAGCAACTACTCCCCCATTGAAAAACACTGCCTGACGTTGATCTTCGTGATAACGAAACTCCGGCACTACGCGTTGGCGCATGAAGTCCGTCTCATATCGAAGGTGGACCCCCTTAAGTATTTAATGTCGAAGGCCATACTGATTGGTCGACTCGCTAAATGGGCTTTGCTCTTGATGGAGTTCTCGACAACTTATCAACCTCTTAAAGCAGTGAAAGGCCAGGCCATCGCCGACTTCCTCGCTGAACATCCGATACTGGCCGATTCCCCTCTGAATTGCGAACTGCCAGACGAACACGCGTTTGAAGCGATCGACGGTGGTAATATCCAATGGGAGCTTTATTTCGATGGAGCATCTTCCGTGAAGAAGCGCAAACAAAGCACCCCTATAATCAAATCAGGGGTGGGTCTCATCTTTGTAACTCCACAAGGAGGGATAATGCGCTTTGCGTTCTCCTTGACAGAGCCGAGGACGAACAACGAGGCTGAATACGAAGCTTTGATAACAGGCCTCGAGATCGCCATCGACATGGGAATTGAAAACCTCCTTATATACGGAGATTCCCAACTGGTCATCAATCAAGTAAACGGCGATTACCAAACATGCAAACCAGAGCTGGTAAAGTATGGCGAGAGAGTACAGCGACTACTGACTCAAATCCCTTCCTACACCTTGGAAAGCGTACCGCGTGCCGAAAATAGCAAAGCGGATGCATTAGCCAAGCTCGCTAAAGAACTGCCTGATGAGAACCTCGATGACGTCAGGATCGTGGTACAAAGCCGTCGAGTACTTGCCCCTGCAGAAATATCTCCGGAATCACCCGAAGAAAGGAGAGTAATTGAGCAAACGGCCCTGCAAATAAATGACCAAGAGAAGGTTGGAGATTGGAGAGAAGTCTTCATAGACTACTTCAAATCCCGTCGAACGCCTGAAGATGCGTCCTCAAGACATCAGCTCATGAAACGAGCCCTATCTTTCGCCTTCGTCAATGATACTCTGTATAAGAGGTCATTTGATTCTTTGTGGTTGAGATGCCTGGGATCTGACGAAGCGAAAAGGGTCGTTCGGGAAGTTCACGACGGACTCTGCGGTTCTCACCAAGCAGGCCCAAAGATGAAATTTAAAATTAAACGGATGGGCTACTACTGTCCAACGATGATTCAGGACTGCCTTGAATATGCGAAGCAATGCCACTCGTGCTAGATCCATAGGGACTTCATCCATCAGCATCCAAATCCACTACATCCAACGGTGGCTAGCTGGCCGTTCGAAATGTGGGGAACTGACATAATCGGCCCCATCGAACTAGCATCATCCAGGGGACATCGTTTCATCCTGGCGACGACTGATTACTTCTCCAAATGGGCAGAAGCAGTACCGTTAAGGGAAGTGAAGACGGAAAATATTCTCCATTTCTTCAAGACGCACGTCATTTATCGGTTTAGAACTCCGCGACGGATCATTTCCGATAACGGGCCAGCCTACAGAAGCCACAAGATTAGTCGCTTCACGCAGCAGCACAACATAGACTGGAGATACTCCTCAGTTTATAATCCCCGAGCTAACGGTCTAGCTGAGGCTTTCAACAAAACCTTGACAAAGATCGTGAAGAAGACGGTGTCCCGAAACAAAATAGACTGGCACAAGAGACTGCAAGAAGCTCTCTGGGCATATCGAACTATGTTCAAAATGGCCACGAACACAACGCCATACGCGTTGGTATTCAGCACAGAAGCAGTACTCCCCCTCGAGATAGAGCTACCCTCTCTACGAGTAGCGGTCCACTACGAACTGACGGACGAAGAAAATGTTCACCTCCGGCTTGAGGAGCTTGATGCCTTTGATGAGACTCGGCTCATAGCGCAACAAAATCTAGAGGCTTACAAAGCAAAGATGACATGCTCATACGAAAGATTGACCAGGCCGAGGACGTTCCGTAAAGGCGAACTCGTGTTAGTGGTCAAAAGACCTATGATCCCCAATCGCACCAAGCGGGAAAAATTCGAGCCGAACTATGAAGGCCCGTACATAATAGACAAGGTCTACCAGGGTGGAGCGTATCTGCTCATGGATATGCACGGTGAGAGACCTTTCAGACCAATAAACGGTCGCTTCCTGAAGAAATACTACGCTTGACGGGTTAAGGCTTAGGTCAATGATAGATGACGACGACCATGTCCGCTCGCTATCTTCCTAAGCCCGAACTCTATAAGTAGTAACCGGCCTTCTTCAACGACGGACCGAAATGTCCTTAAACTAACAACGGACCGAAACGTCCTTAAACTAACGACGGACCACTATGTCCTAAAACTGGCTGTTGACCGAGATGTTGATAAACTACGGTGGATTGCAGCATCTCAAAGCCGATAAAAAAATAGAATAAAAAAATAAAATAAAGACGGTATGTCCATAAGCAAAGTGGGCACGGATGAAAACCCGAAAGGGCTCCGTGAGTAAAAACAGCAGGGCTACCGGCGAGTGTTTATGAAAACCCGAAAGGGCGCAACCTCGTTAAAGGACACTTGCAGGGTCCTCACGACCTTGTAAGGAGAAACCACCCGCGTGAGATCCTTACGACTCACAAGGAAGCAACACACTTAGGAGTCCTCACGATTTCTAAGGAGAAATTACACTTACGAGATCTTCACGACTCGTAAGGAGAACTCTCTTATGGGACCCTCACGGCTCATAAGATTTGAAAGTCTTAAGTTACAGAAACCTGAACCTGTTCTTAAGCAAACCCCCACAACCTTCGATGATGCCCTACAAGCGGTTCAATACTGACCCCTGTATACAATCAACGGGCGCGAATAAACATTTCCCTAACCAAATCCCATCCGTGACTAGGGATATGGTCGTACGGTGAACAACCCTTGTGAGTCCTCTCGACTTATAAGAAGAAAACCCTTTTGTAATATCCTTATGACTTACGGGAGGACATGCACTTAGGAATCCTCACCATTCCCAAGGAGAAAACACACCTACGAGATCCTCACGACTTGTAGGGAGAAATACCTTTGTGAAACCCTTACGGCTCATGAAGTCAAAAGCCTTAGTCGACAGGACCCTTAACCCTGTTTACTAAGCCACCTTTGTTCGACATCAACAAAGGCAAATGATGATTCGCTCCTGGCAATATCCTAGTTGTAGCGGTGCTGATGCTGAAATCGGTGTCTAAATCCAAGCTCGTAGCGAAAAGCTAGCAAGCCACACATGCATACGAAATAGCCGAAATGATGGGGCAACTTGCAATAAAAAACAGCAAGTAAAAATGTATGCATGAAAAATAGCCGAAATGATTGGGCAACTCGCAATAAAAAGCAGCGAGTAGAAAATAAAATAAATAGCCGAAATGATTGGGCACCGCGAAAAATAGCCGAAATGATGGGGCAATCGCGACCTTCGCGATATAAAAGCAGAAATGATAGAGCATCGCGGAAAAAGAAATAAAATAAAAATGAAATTTATGCCCTACAGGTGAAGTTACATCAACCCCTGTATACAATCCAGGGGCGTAAGCAAAGAAGGGATTATACTCCTCCTCCTCCCCAGGTTTCATCAGAAGAAGAAGCCAAATCTCGACGGGCCGCAAGTGACCTGGAGATCGTCTCAACACTCATCCCGTAACAACGGACACAACTTCAAGCGAAGCGGAACAGCGGTAACTCCCAGTTCCATGCCTCGGCGATATACAGATCATCAAGTGTCAAACCCCCACTCCGTGAAATGCGGATATAATCAGCAAAATTCCTGGTCACGTGGAACGCGGATAACGTCACTCTTTGACCCCATGGGAAACGTCCAGAGCGGATCCTGGTCCTCGCAGAGCACGGCAGTGAACCCGTGTGAAGCATCCAGAGCGGAGCCTAGTCCTCGCCGAGCACGGCAGTGAACCCGTGTGAAGCATCTAGAGTAAAATTCCTGGTCATGTGGAACGCGGATAACGTCACTCTTTGACCCCGTGGGAAACGTCCAGAGTGGATCCTGGTCCTCGCAGAGCACGGCAGTGAACCCGTGTGAAGCATCCAGAGCAGAGCCTAGTCCTCGCCGAGCACGGCAGTGAACCCGTGTGAAGCATCTAGAGCAAAATTCCTGGTCATGTGATACACGGATAACGTCACTCTTTGACCCCGTGGGAAACGTCCAGAGCGGATCCTGGTCCTCGCAGAGCACGGCAGTGAACCCGTGTGAAGCATCCAGAGCGGAGCCTAGTCCTCACCGAGCACGGCGGTGAACCCGTGTGAACCATCCAGAGAAAAATTCCTGGTCACGTGGAATGCGGATAACGTCACTCTTTGACCCCATGGGAAACATCCAGAGCGGATCCTGGTCCTCGCAGAGCACGGCAGTGAACCTGTGTGAAGCATCCAGAGCGAAGCCTGGTCCTCGCCGAACACGGCAGTGAACCCATGGGAAGCATCCAGAGCAAAATTCCTGGTCACGTGGAACGCGGATAACGTCACTCTTTGACCCCATTGGAAACGTCCAGAGTGTTAGTTATGTATATGCCCTAGAGGCCATTGTTGTACATATGATATATATTATGATGGATGCTTGGATATATACAGAGAGGACTTTCTTGCTCGTCATGATAGTATGCTATTTGGTTTCACTTTATCTTAACATGTTGACTTGTATTGGTTTACTGTCTTTCTCTCACATGTTGATAAAGCCCTTAAGATATGTACTCGACTACTGGGATTATGATGAGATCATACTAGTGGGGCCACGGTAGTCGATGAGCACATCCTATAAATGTTCCTAGTCGAGGGTATATCGAGACAGGGCATCGATACACCAGAGTAGACTAGCGTATACGCATCTTGACCCATATGATGGGCGATGGATGATCCCATATCCATCGGTGTTTGACATCAAGGATGGTGTACGGGTGCTCAGTGGAGACTGGGTACACTGGACGGACTCGCCGAGAACTCCCAGTTGGTGATGTACCACACGTCAGATGGCAGTTCTCCGGTGACACTGGTACAGGGTAGTCTGTAGACCCGAGATCGTCATAGAGTCTTGTGTGATTCCCACTGTGTTTTGATTTCCATCTTACCACGTCCAAGAGGGCGTGCAAAACGGTGGCTTTTGGGTACAGTCCCGAATCACATGGAGGCAATGAGCGATAGGAGGGGATTCGTCTCTCCCGGTATAGGGAGTTGATGTTGTGCTGTTTTCGATTGGCTATAACTGGAAGTCCCTGGCCAGGGCTGATATAGAGATATACTGGTAAGTGTTACCAGTAGTATCTCGACCTGTTATGAGCCTCACATCGACACGACTTATCGGTTATTGGGGTATGACGTATACCACCCCTAGACTTGATATGCGACATATCAGACGAACAGACCGGACTGTACGGGAGTGTTACTGATTGGATTCACAGGAGAACGGACAGGCTAGCATGTTGATCTTCTGATCGCTCAATACCTTGGTGGCTGTTACCTTTAGCTGACCGCTTGCAGCTTGTGGGTGTTTGATATGATCATCACCTGCTACCAGCGTATTGACGATTCTTTAGAGTCTTACACAGAGGTTTCTTGGCTCAGGCGAAACGGAGTAGAGGCACATATGTGATATGTGCAGGACCAAGAATAATGCGATATGAGATACCGTATTATATTCTCGCGATATTTAGATATGAACCGGGTCATCGAATCAAGTGTTGATTCGATGAATCGGTATATGATATATTAGTCGGTAATATTCGATATAGCCGGATCGTCGGATCAAGTGTTGATTCGATGATTTAATGTATAATAATATATATGATATATTGTATTACATTATCTAATATTGGCTCGCTTTATTATTTCGTTTTCTCACTGGATGATACATTGTTATATATGCGATATATGTTAATTGTATTATTTTCTTTTGTTGCAAATATATAATATATATGTGATATATATTATTATGACATAATATGATTTATTATTAAACATGTTTAAGGATGATTAAATGGGATTAGGGTTTGATTAGGGTTAGCTTCTTCTTGTTCATTCTAGAAGCTTTGCTTTTGTCTTGGTTAAGATATTATGGTTGATATTTTTCCGTGACTCATAACTTAACCTAACCAAATCCTAACTCTAGTTTATTCTCTACAAACTCTTAGCCTATCATCCTTGACCATGGTTCCATAATCAATCGTATACATTTCTTTTCTATTCATCACAAAAAGAAATTATCTTTTCATCATCATCTTCTTCTCTCTTGACTTTGAGCTTACTAGAAATTCCATTTGTGATGATAAATTGTGAGAAAGTGAAATAAAAAGAAAGCATAAATACTACTCCATCATCCTCATCTAATCTAGCCCATTATATTAGGGTGTTCATCTCTTTAGAGTGAGAAAGCTTGAGTTATAGCGATTTCGACGTAGATCATCGGAGAATCGGAACACTTCAAGCTAGCATGGATCGTTCGAGTCGTGGAGCCTCTCTTGAGTCCGGAAGATCATGGATCGCGGCGAAGGGACTTCTACTCGGAGCTTGTGAAGCGAAGGAGCGGACTACAAAGGTTGTAATCCCTAACACTTAGCTATAAAGATATCATCTTGCATGCTAAACCCTAATAATCTAGCAAAGATCCCGTCTTTGGGTTGTTCGGCACATGTAAAATTTTATTCGGGCATGTTTGATGCTTTATGAACCTTCACTAGTGTGCCTAGGAACCCTACAGTGGTATCAGAGCCTAGCTAGAGCATTAGGCGACGTGTTTACGAAGTTAAAACTCCGATCGAACCCGAACCGACAAAATTTACCCCCTCTCTGGAAATTTTTCAAAATCTGGGATTTTTCTGAATTAAAAATACCTGAAAAATACAGCACGGAAAAATAAGAAATTCTGTTAAAAAATTATCCCCTGATCCGTACAAACCGCCGCGGAACCGCGGCCGTACCTTGCTTGGGCCGCGGAACCGCGGCAGTATGAGGAGATCAAGGAGTAATTTTTGCACAGTAATTCCTAATTTTGTGATATATATTTTATGGGTATTTTTATTCTGACTTAAGTGTTGAGTATTCTGGGGTTTGCTTTGTAATCGTAGATTCAATCGGAATATTTAAATTCGTTATTATTTCCGGATATCTAGAAACTGTTAAACTATTTTAACGGATATCATTAACTCACTGTTTCCCGGCACGACAAATTTTCAAGTGTTGAATTTTTATCGGGTTTAAATCTTTCGGAAAAATTGTACAAGTTAAGCGGTGGACTCTCTAGAAGACAACAAACCTTAACTGGATTATGTGACCGTCTTGAACTGTCTTTTGAACCTTCGGGTTTAGGGCAGTACGGCGTGCCACATGTGAGGCGTTGGCTTGACCCTTCTACGGCTGGATCACTGGTACTGTGACATATTCTGGGATTATTTGAACTCCGCTCAAGTGTTGAGCACTTTGGGAAATTTTGGGTATTTGATTATCTGTTCGAAAAGTTTAATACTGTCTATTTATCTGGAATGTGATACAATATGTGGAATTCATTGTGTTAGGCATGAAATACGAAGTATGTGATATTTCGGATTTACGATGTCTAAAGTGTTTGTGGATTCCAAATATTGTAGTTTTACAATTTCTTTTCTGTGACCGTAAGTGTAGTATGTAGTTGTATTGCCGGTTTTCGTTGCTATACATCGACGACGATCGGTGTATGCATACTTACTTACGTTGATGATATGAGATATTATGTGCAGGATTGTCGCGATTGAATAGCCGGGGGGTTTTATGTGAGATGAGAGTTTTATATTTTCATTCATGTAAATTCAAATTTATTGTAATATTCTTTTATTTGGGGCACTTCCAGGTTGAGGTTGATGCCACCAGTGTTGTATATTATTTACTTTTCCGCATTAGGATGGACCCAAGGAGGGGAGCACAGGTGACCGGGTTATGGGGTTCAGTGGGAGGCCATCTCGAGGAGTCGAGACCGGGTCTCCTAAACTCCAGAATTGGTAGGGTCGCTTGCCACTCTCGAAGGGGTCCAGGGTGTGGGCTTGGCTATTCATCGCGACTGTGGAATCCGTATTTTTTATTGTTGGCTAAATACTAAATACGGACGTCCTAGTATATCCCACATTATATCTATGTTTCTGCTGCGATATCTGTGATGTGATCATTTGATATGTTGTGATGGATACAGTATATAGTATATATGATATTTTATATAGACGTTACTTATGTTTTACACCCGCACTAGCCCTGCCCTGCTCTGTCATTAGTTACCTAACCTAACGGTGCACGAGGGGACATCGAGGCGAATGCGGATGGCATAAGTGTACGTCGTATTTATCTGTGATGCTTAGGAAGCATAAGGTGATGGGATTTTTAATTAATGAGATTAATAAAAAGAAAAAGAAACCTAAAAGATGTTGTAGAATCAAAACTTTATAAAAGGGTAGCTACAGTTTTGCTTTGCATAGTGGTATATATGATATACCCTGCACCTTATTCGATGAGGAAAGAGCCGAGATCCCTTCACCGGGAGTGACCGCTTTAGCGAAACTGGCAGATACTACAAAACTCGGTTTGTCTTTTGATTGCTTTTAGAGTTTTGCTTTGCACAGTGATATATATGATATGTCCTGCACCTTATTCGATGAGGAAAGAGCTGAGATCCCTTCACCGGGAGTGACCTCTTTAGCAAAACTAATGAAAGCCTAAAAAACACTCAATTTCAAAATTTCACTTGATTCTACGACGATATCAAGTTCATTACGCAATAGGTTTTCAGAAAAACCTGTCGTAGCCCTCCTTCATTTCAGATAAAGACTATTTAGTATTCGTGATGTGTTTGTTGACCTCTGTCAAGGCGTAGTGTGCGGTAGCTAACTAGTAATTATCTGTAAAGCATGTGATGTAATTGGATTAGGGTAGTCGTACGACCTTGTTGACCTCTGTCAAGGGTCGTGCGAGTGGGTTTGATTCAATAAAGAAATGACGGGTTGAACTTGACTAGTGCACTATGGTTTGTTGACCTCTGTCAAGGTCATGGCACACTAGGGGCAAAATATTATCGGGAATTTCAAGTGTTGAAATTTGCAATGAGATTGCATACCTTCTATGAGATAGTTGGATCCCGATACCCACTGCGAGTAAGAGTTACTCCTGGGAGAGTTTTACACAGGACAATTAGTCGATCAAGTAGGTGTCTAGAAAAGTGTTAACCGGGTTACGCCTCTGGGAAAATGAGGTTTACTTTAATTAGGTCCGTGCGAAAAAACGGGGAACCTCCCTCAAAGTACCGACACTGATCTGGCTGAAAGATTGACGAAATGTAGGGTGTAATTAATCCCGGCTAATCTTACCTTTTAGGGTTTGAAGGTAGATTTGATAAAAACAGTGGGAGACATCCTGATTAGATAAGATAATAACCAATCTAATCTTGCAAGAGCATACGCTAAAGTGTTTTCTTCTCTCTCTCTCCAGGTAGCGACCATGTCAGGCCATAATCAAGATAATAATATGTATGTATTGACTGAACCCGCTTATTATACTGAGCAGGGGAACGTTGGACCCGTTCTTTCTTATAAGAGTTATAAGACTGAACAGGAAACATGAGAATATCTGGATTCTCACGCCGCCCAAAAGAACATGCATGTTGATGCATCTTCTTCAGGTGCGTTAGTTATTGAGAACTGTTTCTCAGTTCACCCTACGTCCTGGGTATTGGATACCGGATCAGGATCCCATATATGTAAATTGTTACATGGGCTACGTAAAGGTAGAGAACTGGGAAAAGGTGATCATTCCATTCAAGTAGGGAACGGTGCAAGTATTACAGCCAAAGCAGTTGGCGAATATCACCTAGTATTGCCAAGTCGTAATACATTGATTCTAAATGAGTGCTATTATATACCGAACATGATGTGCAACATTATATCAGTCTCTTTATTAAGTAAAGAAGGATATAATTTTGTAGTAAAGGATAATGTTATGAACATATTCCTAGATCAAAAGTTGATTGCATCAGGATCGTTACATAATGGCATATTCATTCTAAATCAGAATACAGTCCTCAATATACAAAACACACACAAGAGGAAAAGTTCAGAAATGAACGAATCCTTCTTGTGGTATTGTAGACTTGGTCATATCAATGCGACACGACTGGATAAGTTACATAAGAATGGTTATTTGAATCCGTTCGAATTATCATCTTATGATACTTTCCATTCATGTCTCAAAGGAAAAATGACCAAAACTCCGTTTAGTGGACATAGAGAAAGAGTTAATGAACTCTTAGGACTGATACATAGTGATGTATGCGGTCCCATGTCTACGCATGCCAGGAACGGTTTTTCCTACTTCATTATATTCACTGACGATCTTTCTAGATTCGGATATGTGTTCCTGATGAAACACAAGTCTGAAGCTTTTGAGAAATTCAGAGAATATAAGCACGAAGTAGAAAAACAAACGGGCAAAAGTATTAAGATCCTTCGATCTGATCGAGGAGGAGAATACTTAAGCAATAAGTTCCTAGATTATTTAAAAGAGAATGGGATTCTCTCTCAGCTTACTCCTCCTTATACACCACAGCACAACGGTGTATTGGAGCGGAGGAATCGCACCCTATTAGATATGGTGCCCTCTATGATGAGTAAAGCTGAGTTACCTATTTCCTTCTGGGGGTGTGCGCTTGAGACAGCAGCATACCTATTGAATCAAGTTCCAACTAAATCTGTACCCACCACACCATATGAGATATGGAGTGGGAAGAGACCATGTCTTAAACGAGTTAAGATATGGGGTTGTCTGGCCTATGTCAAAAGGAAAAATCCAGACAAACTCGAGGCACGGTCAGTTCTATGTAAGTTTGTGGGATATCCTAAACATTCAAATGGATATTTTTTCTACCACAGTGAACAACAAAAAGTGTTTATTGCTCAACATGCCACATTTTTAGAAAAGGAATTTCTTGCAAAAGAGATTAGTGGCTCTGAGCTAGACTGGAAGAAGTTCCAGAAATACAAACTGTAACTGAAGATTTAGTGGAACCAGAGGATTCGGTAGTACCCGACGAACCCCAGCCTCTCCGCCGATCTAGTAGGGTTTCTCATCCACCTGAGAGATACTATGGTTTTCTCATTGATGGTGGAAGCGAGGATTTCATCATGGAAGATGATGACCCGACTAGTTTCGAGCAGGCCATCACGAGTGGTGACTCTGTGAAATGGCTGGATGCAATGCGATCTGAGATGGAATCCATGTACACCAATAAAGTATGGATTTTGGAAAATGCTCCTGAAGGGGTAAAACCCATTGGGAGCAAATGGATTTTTAAAAAGAAATTTGGTGTAGATGGAAAAGTTGAGACTTTCAAAGCTAGACTTGTAGCAAAGAGATTTCGTCAACGACCAGGTGTGGATTATGACGAAACATTTTCTCCAGTGGCTATGCTTAAGTCCATCCGGATCTTACTTGCCATTGCTGCATACCATGACTACGAAATCTGGCAAATGGATGTTAAGACCGCCTTTCTAAATGGTGATTTAGAAGAGTGCGTGTACATGACTCAGCCAGAGGGCTTCATAGATAATAGGAGCAGCGGAAAGGTATGCAAACTGCTTAAATCCATTTATGGGTTAAAGCAAGCATCGCGGAGTTGGAACATCTGTTTTGATGTTGTAGTCAAAGAGTTTGACTTCATCAAAAATATAGATGAACCTTGTATCTATAAGAAGGTAGCAGAGAGTAAGGTAGTCTTCCTCGTATTGTACGTGGATGGCATACTCTTGATAGGAAATGATATTCCTATGCTGCAATCTGTCAAGCACTTCTTATCACAAAGATTCTCAATGAAAGATCTAGGTGATGCCTCCTGCATATTGGGGATTAGGATCTATAGAGATAGATCCAAAAGGATACTGGGATTGTCCCAATCCAGGTACATTGACACCATACTAAAGCGGTTTAGTATGGAAGAATCCAAGCGTGGGAACCAACCCATGATCTCTGGACTCACTCTCTCCAAAGAGATGTCTCCCAAGACTGATTTGGAGAGAGCTCGTATGCAAGGGATACCCTATGCTTCGGCAGTAGGCTCTATCATGTATGCGATGCTATGTACCAGACCCGATGTAGCATACTCACTAAGTGTAGTGAGTCGGTATCAAGCAGATCCTGGAGAGAGTCACTGGACAGCTGTGAAGAACATTCTCAAGTACTTGCGAAGGACTAGAGACATGTTCTTGGTGTATGGTAACGGAGAACTCCGGGTGGAGTCCTTTACCGATTCCAGCTTCCAAAGTGATAAGGACGACTCTAAGTCGCACTCGGGATTTGTCTTTACCCTCAATAGAGGGGCGGTATGTTGGAAGAGTTCCAAACCGGATACCGTTGCAGACTCGACGATGGAGGCTGAATACATCGCTGCCAACGATGCTGCCAAAGAGGCTGTCTGAGCTTGGTGTGGTTCCATCCATTGAACATCCAATACCTCTGTATTGCGATAACAATGGAGCTGTGGCTTTGGCCAAGGAACCCAGATCCCATCAGAAATCCAGACATATTCTGAGGCGGTATCACCTGATCAGGGAGATAGTTGATCGCCGGGAGATCGAGGTAAGGAGAGTAGATACGAAGGACAACACTGCGGATCCACTCACGAAGGCCATTCCCTAGATACAGTTTGAGAGATTATTCGGGATGCTAGGTATGAGATACTACAGCAGCTGGCCTTAGTGCAAGTGGGAGATTGTTAGTTATGTATATGCCCTAGAGGCCATTGTTGTACATATGATGTATATTATGATGGATGCTTGGATATATACAGAGAGGACTTTCTTGCTTGTCATGATAGTTTGCTATTTGGTTTCACTTTATCTTAACATGTTGACTTGTATTGGTTTACTGTCTTTCTCTCACATGTTGATAAAGCCCTTAGGATATGTACTCGACTACTGGGATTATGATGAGATCATACTAGTGGGGCCACAGTAGTCGATGAGTACATCCTATAAATGTTCCTAATCGAGGGTATATCGAGACAGGGCATCGATACACCAGAGTAGACTAGCGTATACGCATCTTGACCCATATGATGGGCGATGGATGATCCCATATCCATCGGTGTTTGACATCAAGGATGGTGTACGGGTGCTTAGTGGAGACTGGGTACACTGGACGGACTCGCCGAGAACTCCCTGTTGGTGATATACCACACGTCAGATGGCAGTTCTCCGGTGACACTGGTACAGGGTAGTCTATAGACCCGAGATCGTTATAGAGTCTTGTGTGATTCCCACTGTGTTTTGATTTCCATCTTACCACGTCCAAGAGGGCGTGCAAAACGGTGGCTTTTGGGTACAGTCTCGAATCACATGGAGGCAATGAGCGATAGGAGGGGATTCGTCTCTCCCGGTATAGGGAGTTGATGTTGTGCTGTGTTCGATTGGCTATAACTGGAAGTCCCTGGCCAGGGCTGATATAGAGATATACTGGTAAGTGTTACCAGTAGTATCTCGACCTGTTATGAGCCTCACATCGACAAGACTTATCGGTTATTGGGGTCTGACGTATACCACCCCTAGACTTGATATGCGACATATCAGACGAATAGACCGGACTGTACGGGAGTGTTACTGATTGGATTCACAGGAGAACGGACAGGCTAGCTTGTTGATCTTCTGATCGCTCAATACCTGGGTGGCTGTTACGTTTAGCTGACCGCTTGCAGCTTGTGGGTGTTTGATATGATCATCACCTGCTACCGGCGTATTGACGATTCTTTAGAGTCCTACACAGAGGTTTCTTGGCTCAGGCGAAACGGAGTAGAGGCACATATGTGATATGTGCAGGACCGAGAATAATGCGATATGAGATACCATATTATATTCTCGCGATATTTAGATATGAACCGGGTCATCGAATCAAGTGTTGATTCGATGAATCGGTACATGATATATTAGTCGGTAATATTCGATATAGCCGGATCGTTGGATCAAGTGTTGATTCGATGATTTAATGTATAATAATATATATGATATATTGTATTATATTATCTAATATTGGCTCTCTTTATTATTTCATTTTCTCACTGGATGATACATTGATATATATATGCGATATATGTTAATTGTATTATTTTCTTTTGTTGCAAATATATAATATATATGTGATATATCTTATTGTGACATAATATGATTTATTATTAAATATGTTTAAGGATGATTAAATGAGATTAGGGTTTGATTAGGGTTAGCTTCGTCTTGTTCATTCTAGAAGCTTTGCTTTTGTCTTGGTTAAGATATTATGGTTGATATTTTTCCATGACTCATAACTTAACCTAACCAAATCCTAACTCTAGTTTATTCTCTACAAACTCTTAGCCTATCATCCTTGACCATGGTTCCATAATCAATCATATACATTTCTTTTCTATTCATCACAAAAATAAATTATCTTTTCATTATCATCTTCTTCTCTCTTGACTTTGAGCTTACTAGAAATTCCATTTGTGAAGATAAATTGTGAGAAAGTGAAATAAAAAGAAAGCATAAATACTACTCCATCATCCTCATCTAATCTAGCCCATTAGATTAGGGGGTTCATCTCTTTAGAGTGAGAAAGCTTGAGTTATAGTGACTTCGACGTAGATCATCGGAGAATCGGAACACTTCAAGCTAGCATGGATCGTTCGAGTCGTGGAGCCTCTCTTGAGTCCGAGAGATCGTGGATCGCGGCGAAGGGAATTCTACTCGGAGCTTGTGAAGCGAAGGAGCGGACTACAAAGGTTGTAATCCCTCACACTTAGCTATAAAGATATCATCTTGCATGCTAAACCCTAATAATCTAGCAAAGATCCCGTCTTTGGGTTGTTCGGCACATGTAAAATTTTATTCGGGCATGTTTGATGCTTTATGAACCTTCACTAGTGTGCCTAAGAACCCTACACAGAGTGGATCCTGGTCCTTGCAGAACGCGGTAATGAACCCGTGCGAAGCATCCAGAGCGGAGCCTAGTCCTCGCCGAGCACGGCAGTGAACCCGTATGAAGCATCTAGAGCAAAATTCCTGGTCACGTGGAACGCGGATAACGTCACTCTTTGACCCCGTAGGAAACGTCCAGAGCGGATCCTGGTCCTCGCAGAGCACGGCAGTGAACCCGTGTGAAGCATCCAGAGCGGAGCCTAGTCCTCGCCGAGTACGGCAGTGAACCCGTGTGAAGCATCTAGAGCAAAATTCCTGGTTACGTGGAACGCGGATAACGTCACTCTTTGACCCCGTGGGAAACGTCCAGAGCGGATCCTGGTCCTCGCAGAGCACGGCAGTGAACCCATGTGAAGCATCCAGAGCGGATCCTGGTCCTCGTAGAGTACGGCAGTGAACCCGTGTGAAGCATCCAGAGCGGAGCCCGGTCCTCGCCGAGCACGGAAGTGAACCCGTGTGAAGCATCTAGAGAAAAATTCCTGGTCATATGGAACGCGGATAACGTTACTCTTTGACCCAGTGGGAAACATCCAGAGCGGATCCTGGTCCTCGCAGAGCACGGCAGCGAACCCGTGTGAAGCATCCAGAGCGGAGCCTAGTCCTCGCCGAGCACGGCAGTGAACCCGTGTGAAGCATCTAGAGCAAAATTCCTGGTCACATGGAACGCGGATAACGTCACTCTTTGACCTCGTGGGAAACGTCCAGAGCGGATCCTGGTCCTCGCAGAGCACGGCAGTGAACCCGTGTGAAGCATCCAGAGCGGAGCTTGGTCCTCACCAAACACGGCAGTGAACCCGTGGGAAGCATCCAGAGCAAAATTCCTGGTTACGTGGAACGCGGATAACGTCACTCTTTGACCCCACGGAAATCGCCCAGAGCGGAGCCTGGTCCTCGCCGAACATGGCAGTGAACCCGTGTGAGGCATCCAGAGCAAACATCGGACTGTGGAGTCCTTAAAATCCACGGACTATAATGTCCTTAACTTCGACCGTAATGTCTTAAAACTAACGACCAACCATGATGATTCTAGACTGATCTTACCTTGGTTAAAGGGTACATCTCTTCACTCCTTTGATATTTGGCGTTGTAATTCCTCAACGTCTTCAAAGAGGTGACGGGTCCCAGTAACCACGCATTTCATGGACTGTGGAGTCCTAAAATCCACGGACTATGAGGTCCTTAACCTTGACCGTGATCTCTTAAAACTAACGTTGGACTGTGGAGTCCTTAAATCCACAGACTATGAGGTCCTTAACCTTGACCGTGATGTCTTAAAACTAATGTTGGACTGTGGAGTCCTTAAATCCACGGACTATGAGGTCCTTAACCTTGACCGTGATGTCTTAAAACTAACACTGGACTGTAGAGTCCTTAAATCCATGGACTATGAGGTCCTTAACCTTGACCGTGATGTCTTAAAACTAACGTTGGACTGTGGAGTCCTTAAATCCACGGACTATGACGTCCTTAACCTTGACCGTGACATCTTAAAACTAACATCGGACTGTGGAGTCCTTAAACCCATGGACTATGAGGTCCCTAACCTTGACCGCGATGTCTTTAAACTACGATACCCTGGAAACCATCCCAAACCAACCCCCGACCCCATGAAATACGGATAAGGGTGACCGCACCCAGCACATGCGGGTCCTCACGACCTGCAAGGAAGAAAACTCTCTTGTGAGATCCTTACGACTCCCAAGGGAAAACCCGCTTAAGAATCCTCACGATTCTTAAGAAGAACTCACACCTACGGGATCCTCTCGACCTGCAGGGAGAAAAACTCTTTATGAGACCCTCACGGCTCATAAAGCTCAAAAGTCTTAGGAGGCAGATCTTAACCCTGAATCCTAAGCCATCGCTACCCTGCAAGTAGGCCAAGATAAATTGTCCGCAGCACGCATTCAATAAAAAGGAGACACACCATTGAGAAGAAAAATATGTCTTTATTCATAAACCAAAATGGGTACAAAGTACAATTCAGGAAAGAACAAAAAGAAGATACTCTCATTCAGGAGTGTGTACAAAAAGAAAGGAAAAGATACAAGTTTTTCAAGCCGGCGGGCGATTTAGCAATTTTGCTAGCTCATCCTGCTTTTGCTGGGCCATAGCTTCATGATTTAGGATAGCCAGAAGACGAGCTTCCGCCTGAGCCTGCTGGGCTTGATACGAGGTGAGCTGGCCTTCGAGCTCTTTCTCAGTGACCTTGTGAGCCTCGACCCTTTCGCGAGTTAACAAGACAGTTTTATCAAGGGCCACTACCTCCTTGATGGCCGCTTGAAGCACTCGCCAGAGTTCATACGCTTTGTTGGCCTTGGCGGTAAGATTAGCTTGAATCCCGCTCAGCGCCTTAGAAGCCAGCTCCCTCTCCGAGAATTTGCGGCCGAGCCTCTTCTCGCGTGATGCCATGTTTGCCGCGCACCGCACTATCAGCCCCCGCAAGTCCGCCTTTGCAGCCACGGCCTCCGAGGAAAGACGGGTACACTCGAGCACGGTATAAACAAGCCTCCATTCGACAGCGATACTCGATCTAGAACACGCACAAATCACCCGATATGGGAGGCAACAAGGAAAATCTCCGATGCATATCCTACCGAGGATGCATTTATAACTATATGAATATTCGAAAGGAAATGATACCCAAAGCTCTGATGTGCATGCAACATAACGATAGTGCTCGCAATTAAAGAAAATTTCCATGGAGAAATACAAAGCTCATTTATGCGAGCGAGACATACATACGAGTACCCAGCACATATAAAAATTCAACATAAAGCATGCGAAAACTAATGTGAATATTCTACGCTAGCGGGAAAAGGTCACCGAACATGGGATCAGTGGCACAAGGGTTAACAAAACCAAGAACAAAATTCTCCATTTCTCTCTCTGCTTTCTCCAACACATCGAAGCGACGGTTCTCGCGAGGAGTCGCTCCCCACCGATTGGCGCCATGTTCGTCCGCAAAAGCAGACATGATAGCCCGTCGGGCTCTTATTTGGCTCAACAGGTGAATCGAGCAATCCTTCAAAGCCTGAGTAATCAGGCATGCTTCATGAAAACCCTCAAGCTTTTCTTTAGCCGCGTCAAGCATCGCCAGGGTCATCTCCGCCGGGTGAGGAGGGATGTCGGAAAGCACGGCAGCAAGAATCATCCGAAGCCAGAGGGAGCCCATTGGAAGGGGGACCCCCTACGGATCGAGAGTTCATATGTCGCTGAGTCGCATTCGTCGTCAGTGAGGAGAGGATCCACCAACCGTGCAGCAAAGCGAGGTATCATCTCCTCGATAGGTACTTCCCATGGCTGTCGACGAGCATGGGAGCGGTTGCAGGCCATGGCACTCAGTCGTCTCCTAAAAATAAATCACACTAGGTTGAGAATAAATTTCTCTGTGAGGAGAAAAAGAAGGCCATGGCCTCAGGTTATAAAGAGGAGCATTAAATGCTGCGCACGAAGAATGCGGCATGGTGGGACTATTTCCAAGGCCCAAAAAAGGGAAGGCATTGGAAATCAA
This sequence comes from Agapanthus africanus, assembly GCA_030015575.1. Lineage (NCBI taxonomy): Eukaryota > Viridiplantae > Streptophyta > Magnoliopsida > Asparagales > Amaryllidaceae > Agapanthus > Agapanthus africanus. Next base: position 365,663,298 of record JASDDO010000018.1, read on the forward strand.
GGAGATGAGACTATTTCCAAGGCTCCTTTCCTGCATCTAATGCCATACACACAAAATATGGCGTGAAAAATTAAATAATCCCTTAAAAGGGCCCCACGTGTGGAGCACGTGAGCACCATGCTTGGTGTGTACTGAAAAGTGGAATAGTGCCTTGCACGTTAAAAACATCAACAGCAACAATAGCAAAATGAAAAAATCCCACAAAAGGGCATGTAAACACAGAAGGGCACGATAAAACTTATCACTAGTACTTTAAAAAGTTCATACAAAATAAAAAAAAAGGGAGAAAAACGATTACAACGGCAAGACCTCAGACGCGGGGCACGGATTGAGAAACTCAAACTTGGCTTTGTCTAAGATCCTCTAAGCATTTCGAACCATCCGAGTATGTTTTCTCTCGCGGTCACAAGCGCCGGGGTCCTCACGAATGTCTTCTACCCTCCGATAGGCAGCAAGTATGGTCGACTGCTGAAAAGCCTGGTGCAAGAGATCAATGAGGTTGTCTCGCCTCCTCTTCGAGATTAGGCTCATCAGGTACACCGAATGTACTTTATTCTCGGCGGTGTCCAATGCCCTGAGTGGCACGCCGGTGCAAAAGAGAGGGAGCGCCTCCCAGATCGCTAGCATGATGAGTCTCAGAAGAGAAAAGCGACGAAAGAGTAGCCGACCGTTGTACTCATCGAAGCGGTTCATGATCTCAGCACATTGGGCGTTGGTGAACTCCTGGTTCTGGCTACGGCCCAGTGCACGAATATTCCCATAAAAAATGATTTCGTCAAGATCGTACATATGGGCATCGATGATACCTGAAATAAAGATCATGAGAATCTATTACAAACCTTTTCTTCCGAGTTGTGAAGAAGATGACTCATGGCAGTTAAACCCATGAAGTTCTTTGAGAACAACTTAGTTCTTCATAGGAATTAAATTCCTTTTTGAAAAAGGGAATTAAATTCTCAGAAGGTTTTGTTCCAGAGCCAGAGCTCTTTGGGTTGGAATTAAATTCCATGGAAAACAACCGACATTATCATCTTCCTTAAAAATTAGAAAAGCCCTGAGAGATCTACAGTTTGAAAATTAGATGGGTCTCTGTTCTTGTTGATGAACTTGAAGAAAAAATGGATTCATGTTAAAAGGGGTGAAACCCTTGATGTGGATTTAAAATCCAGAGAGTTTTTTTAATGAAGGTTCTTCGATCTTTCAACATCATTACCTGAAAGGAAAAGTCCTTCTTGAACAGGGTTAAACTCTGAAAAATTTTCAAGGCAGAGAACTAAGCTCTGGAAAAAGAGAATTAAATTCTCAAGAGAAGGAAGTTCTCAAAGGAGGAAGATGAGCAAAGTGGAGGCTCTTCTAAAAGGACATGGGCATTTATAGGATGGGATGGAAAACGTTTCATCTACCCTACTCCCAAAGTAGATCCGACGGTCACAAAAGTGACAGCGTTGCACTCACATGCAGACACGTGAGAATAACGCCGTGGGGGCATTTGTTCCCTGATTAAAAATCAGGAGAAGCTTCAGAAGAGGCATCACGTGCTCACACGTGACCAGTTGTCACGTGTTGGCACGTGACGCCTAAAGCAGCGGCAAAAGGCACATTCATTCCCTGATTAAAAATTAAGAAAAAAGCTCCAGAACAGGTATCACGTGCTCACACGTGACCGGTGGTCACGTGTTGGCACGTGATGGTTAGGCAGCGGCCAGAGAACAGAGCGCAGAAGAAGAGAAGCCCATTCCAGGGGTCACGTGCCTACACGTGACCAAGGGTCACGTGGCCACACGTGACCGGCTTTAAGCGCCTTATTCTTTAACAGAATTAAATTCTGAGGATAAATCCTTCAAATCTTTCCAAAATAAAAAAGGATTATCTAAAATCGTTGGATTAAAAATCTAAAGGTGATTAAATATCACCAATTTATGGTAAAATCTTGGACTTGGAAAGATTTCCTCCTAAATCCAACCGGAATAACAAAGAGATATTTTTGGATTTAAAATCCAATGGTGAATAAAATTCACCTAACAATCTAAAGGCCCAGATTAATGATAAATATAAATCAAATCTCTCAATACACAAATCAAATCTCTCAATGAGAGATTTACTAAACAGATTGATTCTTTTCCTTCTCCTATAAATAGGAGCCAAGAAAAGAAGAAAGGGACCTTTTTTTAGACCTTTGGACCTTTTCTTTTGATACACAGAGAGAGAGATATAGAGCCTTTGATTCTCTGCAAAAGGAAAAACTTAGGTAAGAAAAGAAAAGGGAGGCTTCAAAAGAGAATTTAATTCTCAAAAGAGTTTAACTCTTATATAAAGAAAAGAACTTAGTTCTTCCTCTAGTGGAGGATCTGCAAAGTGCATATCTCCCCATGAATTGAGAATTTAATTCTCATTGGGTTGAGATCCTGCCATGCAGATCTAAAACACAGAGGAGGAACTGAGTTTTGAGAATTTATTTGTCACAAAATGATAGGAATTCAATTCCTTTGAGATAAAATTAGGGTTTAACCCTATGTTATAGGAATTTAATTCCTTCAAAATGAACAGAACTAGGGTTTAACCCTAATTGAGAACATAATTCTCTCAAAATCACAGGAACTTAATTCCCTTAAGAAAAGAAATTAGGGTTTAACCCTATTTAAGAATATAATTCTTCAAAAGAAAACAGGAATTTAATTCCTCTAAAGTTTGTTGTGAGGGTTTAACCCTATGAAGAATTTAATTCTTAAAAGATGAACATATCTTTAAAACATGCAAAGAACCAGAGTCACGTGCTACCACCTGACCCCTGCAAAGATCCACAGAAAAGAACTTTGAAGCAACACCTCACGTGTTACCACGTGACTCCTGCAAAGATCTATAAAAGAGAACTTTTAGGCAATGCCTCACGTGCCCCACGTGATCTCTAAAGCACACAGAGAAAAAGGCAAAAGAAACAGAAAAGAGCTCTAGGGCGCCCTCACGTGACCCCTAATGAACATTCTAACAGATCAAAGCGTGAGCCCCCATCACGTGCCCACACGTGATGGCTTTCAGAATTAAAAGTGTTAAACACTTATCTGTAGAGCAAAAAAGAGGGAAGCAGGGCGCTCTCACGTGCTACCATGTGACCCCTCTCTCCTTAATGTTTAACACTAGTCTGGAGATTTTGGCCCCAGTGTTTAACACTGATTTGCTTAGTGTTTAACACTCTGTTCCCAGTGTTCAACACTGATTATCTTTTAGTGTCTAACACTAACTTGTTAATCTTATTCCCAGTGTTCAACATTGTTGGTCTCTAGTGTTTGACACTAGCTTTAGCCCAATTGGCTAAGTTTCCAGAGGCAAAGCCTCTCCTTCAATAAACCAACAGAGGGCCAATGTCCCAAACATGATTGGACTTAGCCCAAGCTGGCCATAAGTCCTCAATTCAAACTTAATTGGGCCATTGGGCTCATGATGTAATAATTGATCTTAGTTTCCAAATTGGACTACAGATCACTTAATCCACCTTGGTTTAAGGGTTCATCTCTTCATTCCTTTGCTACTTGGCGTTGTAATTCCTCAACGTCTTCAAAGAGGTGACGGGTCCCGATGACCACACATTGATACGGACTGTGGGGTCCTTAAACTCATGGACTATGAGGTCCTTAACCTTGACCGTGATATCTTAAAACTAACACAGGACTGTGGAGTCCTTAAACTCATGGACTATGAGGTCCTTAACCTTGACCGTGATGTCTTAAAACTAACGTCGGACTGTGGGGTCCTTAAACCCATGGACTATGAGGTCCTTAACCTTGACCGGAATGTCTTAAAACTAACAACGGACTATGACGTCCTTAACCTTGACCGTGATGTCTTAAAACTAACATCGGACTGTGGAGTCCTTAAATCCACGGACTATGATGTCCTTAACCTTGACCGCAACGTCTTAAAACTAACATTGCACCGCAATGTCCTTAAACTACCTATTGACCGCAATGTCACTAAACTAAACAACAGAGCTCCTTTAATCGCTCTCTTGTCGGATCTAAATGATCCCGTTAAGTTGATCTTAGTCTAAAATGAGACTAACGTATCCTTAACAAACGTTTAAGTCGATCCTAGTCTTAAGCGAGACTAACGTATCCTTAAACACAAACCCCAAACCCAAATCTAAGATAATACGGATTTGGACTAGTCCACGCTCTACGGGCAACGACATAACTCAGTCTCCGTATACAATCCACGGGCAACCGAACATGAAACAAACACACACGACACAAAGTGATCATCTGGAGAAGGAGAAAGTTGTTACCGCAATGCGGTAGCATAATTAACTGCAGGGGCTTGCGCCTGCAGGGAAGAGCGTCCCCACAATCAAAAACCCCTCAAGCAAGGGGGAATCTGACGAAGTCTGCTACATCGGACGCATCCGTTTAAACCTTCGATACACGGTGCCATAAATCAACTTGGCATCTTCGGAGAGGTAGACGGATAGCACCAATTAGCATCTGTCCCGAATCTCAGGCAAGACGTCCCTGCGTCGCGCCGTCTTTCGGAGGGGAACAAGTATCTATCTCAACATATCAAATAATTTCATCACAGATATCGCAGCAGAACACAACATATGAAATATTGGATATACTAAGATTTCCAGGTTTTATTTTAAGCCTATATAAAACACGTATTCCACGGTCATGATGAATAGCCAAACCCACATCCCTAGACCCCTACGAGAGCGGCAAGCAACCCAACCAATTCTAGAGTTAGGAGACCCAGTCTCGACTCCTCGTGATGGTCTCCCACTGGACCGTAGAACCCGGTTACTTGTGCTCCCCGCCTTGGATCTATCCTAATGCGGAAAAGTAAATAATATACAATGGTGACATCATCCTCAACTTGGAAGTGTCCCAATAAAAGAATATTACATACAATGAATTTTACATGAATGAAAATGAAAAACTCTCATCTCACATAAAAAATACCCCGGCTATTCAAACACGACGATCCAATATAACATATCCCAGCAACACATAACATCACATGTAATCAACGTAAGTAAATATGCGTATCCCAGTTGTCGTTGACATATAGCAACGAAACCGGCGATACACCACATATTACACTTACGGTCGCAGAAAAGAAAGTGAAAAACTACAACAGTTGGAATACGCAACCACCTTAGACATCACATGCCTAACCAAATGAATTCCTTAGACATCGCATGCCTAATAATTATAAACCCTGCATTTTAGTCTCGATCTCGAAAACACTTTTCAATATCTAGTCGGGCAATTCAACAAGATTCCCGACACCCTGATCGAATGCTCGTCGGAAACTTTAGTAGACGGCTACACCCCCCGATCCCGTCGATGAAGTGCATTAAGGCGGAACATCGCTACCGCGAGCACCAGAACGGATGCTTTTGGCGACGGGGTTCTTCTACAGTCACATGGTCGAGGAAATGGGGCATGGCTATCTAATAATGTTACCCGGCGAGTATCCGCGTACTCTACGTGATTGCGACAGACTTTTGATCGCATCAAAATCCCGTGGCAACCGATCAAATGAGACTAAATTGCTAGATTTATAACATTCAAATTAGTTATCTCATAACTACTTGTGGATTCCAAATATTGTATCCCATCACATGATATCCGGACGACATTAAACTCTTCGATCAATTCATCAAAGTCCCACAATTTCCCGACAGCTCAACACTTGAGCACAGTTCAATAATACCCAGAAGATGCCACGGTACCTATGAACCAGCCGTAGAAGGGTCAAACCAACGCCTCACATGTGACAACACTGAACTACCATAAACCCAAGGGTTTAGTGGCAGTTCTGACGGCCACATAATCGAGTTAAGGTTTCGTTCTTCTAGAGGGTCCACCGAATCACTTGCATATTTTTCCGAATACGTTAAACTTGGAAAAATGGGTTTTTGACAATCGATCGAACTTTTAAATTTTGCCTAGACAATATGTGAATAACCCGAAACAATGTTAAAACTGCGAATACGAAACACTCCGAACTGCTTATAGTGTAAATTCACATCACATGCAAAATTACCAAAAACAAACAACACCTGAAACACCAAAACCTAGTGACTGGAACACACCAGAAAACTCAACCTTTTCCTCCACAAGAAATCCAGCGTCGCCGGAATTTTGCATAACGTCGCCGGCCATGGGCCGAGCACTGGGGTTGGATTTTCTTGTGTGTTCATGATGTATCACATACAAGAGAACACCCTATACTACCCAAGAAAGTGAGTAGGATGATGAAGTAGGAAGTGGGCTCACTTTAGATTTTATTTTCTCATTCTTTTTCATCACATGAAGAAATCAAAAGAGCAAAAGAAAAATCAAGAAGTAGATGAAGCTCAAGCTCAAGTGAGAATGAATTATGATAAGGTTACAAATGCAACCATTGTTTAAAGGTGTCATGGCTAACTCATGTAGAGAATAAACCATAGGCTAGGGTTAGAGGTTGGGTTAATAAATATCTTAGAAAATATCTAAGTGTGGACTAAGTCAACCATATCATAATATCTTAACATTAATCGACTCACTTAGAATTAACTAAGATAATTAAAAACCTAAACATAATCTTAGCCATGGTTTTAATCTTACAAACCCTAGTTGCATTTATAACCTTGTATGCTACAATATTACATATCACATATATAATATATAATGTAACAAAAGAAAATAATACAATTAACATATATCACATATATATCAATGTATCACCGAGTGAGAAAAAGTAATCTTAAGTGAGCCAATACTAGTTAATATAAAGTAATATATCAAATATATAATTATACATTAAATCATTAAATCAACACTTGATTTAATGATCCGGTCATATCACATATAACCGACTAATATCAAATGTAACATCTTATCGAATCAACACTTGATCCGATAACCCGGATCATCAACTCCCAATACCGGGAGAGACGAATCCCCTCATATCGCTCATTACCTCCATGTGACTCGGGACTGTACCCAAAAACCACCGTTTTGCACGTCCTCTTGAACGTGGTAAGGTGGAAATCAAAGCACAGTGGGAATCATACAAGACTCTATGACGATCTCGGGTCGACAGACTAACCTGTACCAGTGTCACCAAAGAACTGCCATCTGACGTGAGGTATAATACCATCTGGGAGTTCTCGGCGAGTCTGTCCCGTGTACCCAGTCTTCACTGAGCACCCGTATATCATCTCTGGTATCAAACACCAATGGATATGGGATCATCCATCGCCCATCTACATGGGTCGAGAAGCTATACGCTAGTCTATTCTGGTATATCGATGCCCCGTCTCGATACACCCATGACTAGGGACTTTTGAAGGATGTACTTAGCGACTACACTGTCCCCACTAGTATGATCTGCATCATAGTCCTGGTAGTCAAGTACACATCCTAAAGGCTTTACCAACATGTAACAGAGAGACAATCATTGTACATGTTAAGATAAAGAGTAACCAGATAGCATATTATCATGTCGAGCAAGAAAGTCCTCCCTATATATGTCCAAGCATCCACTACAATTTACATCTCATGTATAGTAATGGCATCTAGGGCATACATATAACTAACATGTGATACTGACGTTATGCTTTGGGCTGCTCGTTACTGACATCAAATTTCATGTCATTGACGCCAAGACTTGCTACAACGCTTTGCTCGGCAGGTCTTGGTTACATGAGTACAACATCATCCATTCTACACAACATCAGTGTATGAAGTATTTTAAAAATAGTCTCGAATATACCGTGACGGGGGAACTAAACCCATTCTTCGTAAATGAAGTCCGCAAGTATGAAGACGCAAAGTACTTCCTACCAGACTTTGAAGACACGGAAAGATGCCATAAACCAGAGAATAAGCAGAAAGCTATCACCACCATCCTAGTCTTTGGGAGTGATACCGAGGAGGACGAAGAGATAGTCTATTCAGGACCGCCCCAATGCAACAAACCGGGACCGTCTACCCCTATTCTGGTCTTTGGCAGCAACTCTGAAGACGAGGTCAACGCAGTATTCTTGGTCCATCGATCAATGCAGGCCTTCACTGGTGATGAACTGAGTTTGCAAATCGCCATGGTTCCATAAAAGCATTACAAATAGCTCGACGCACTTGATACCTATAGTGTGCAAGAACTGCAGACGTTCTACGTCCCTCCCAGGCTAAAAGATGAAAAGGCGATCCTCTTTTATCGATCCGCGGAAACCAAACTGGAGAAAGAAATCTGGCATGGTGCCAATTCTACGCTTTACAGGCTCCAGCCCATCCGTCTGCCCAGATACAACACAGAAGGATTAAAAAGGCTGTTGAGGCGCCAAGGCATACCCTTCAAACAGACTGCTCGACAAGCTCAGTTCTACAACAGGATCTGGAACATCCCCGGAACTCAGCGAAAATTGCCCAACAGGAGAATGGAAACGATCGGGCTTGGATATGTTCAATCCAAGAAACGGGAGCGATTCCATGGCTGTTACGTTATACATGACTTCGATGAAGAAGGATATGCTCTGTTAGAAGACACTGCGATTGAACCAAAACGAGATCCTGCCGTAAAAATGCCAAGTCCGTCGTTTGAAGAACAGATGGACAAGCTAATAAGGGAAGCGGGTCAAAAGGTCCGGGTTGACCACAACCGTGAAATGGCCATTTACGAGAAAGCCAGGACGCAGCGCCTCCTTCAATAGCTACGGAGAATGACGATGCACTTCGTCGCCAGCCCGTCATACAGAAGACCCGACGCGGAGGCGAAAACAAACTAAAGAACGGAAAAACGTTCGACAGCGGCAAAGCGGGTCTAAGAAGCCAGGCGATCGAGAATTGAGCAGCCGGGATCCGTCTCTTATAAAGAAGATGGGTCAAGCATATTCTTTTCCCCATGACAAGACAAGGAAGATATTCGATCTTGTCATGAAACATCAAATGATTACGCTCCCGGATTCAAAACACCCTGAACAAGCAGACGAGGTCTCTCACCTGGATTATTGCTCCTATCACCGAGTGATAGGACATCCTCTCGAAACTGATTCATATTCAAAGATTGGGTAGAAGACCAGTATCAGCAAGGAAGGTTTGCTCTATCCAGCAGTTGGAGGGTAACCCCACCACAGATGTATGAACCGAAAGCCACGTATGCAGCGAGAGTAGAACCGGATCAACATCGGTCTTGGAAGAGATCTCGCACCTGTCACACGGTAACGATGTCGGAAGAAGGGGAGCACGATAATGTTGATGACCACTCCTGGTGCTTCGAAAATAAGGATGAAGATGAGTTGATCTCAGAATTTTCACCTGCGCCAAAAGAGTTGGAAGATGGAATACATACTACTACGGACAACATAAGGAAAATTGACTTAGGGACGGAAAATGATCCGAGGCCAACGTTCGCCAGTGAACTGCTATCTGAAAAATAGGTGGCCACGTTAAAATATGTGCTCATGTAGTATAAAGACTGCTTCGCATGGAATTATTCTGAGATGCCGGGGCTATATCCGGAAATAGTTGTGCATAAATTGGCAATATCCCCGGACGTCAAGCCAGTCAAACAAGCGCCGAGAAGAATGTGGCTCGAACGTGAAATGAGCATCAACTCCGAGGTCAAGAAGCTAATTGACTCCGGCTTCATCCAAGAGGTTCAGTACCCTGAATGGATCGCCAACATCATCCCAGTGATGAAGAAAAATGGGACGGTGCGCATCTGCGTAGACTTTCGGGATCTCAACAAAGCTTGCCCGAAGGATGTTTCCCGTACCGATTACCGAGCTGATGATAGACAACACGTCCACTCACGAAATCTTCTCCTTCAAGGAAGGATCATCAGGGTACAATCAAATAAAGATGCATCCCGAGGACCAGAAGCATACCGCTTTCCGGACTCCTCTGGTCATATTCTGCTACAAAGTGATGCCCTTTGGTCTAAAGAACGCCGGCGCTACCTACCAGAGGGCCATGACGAAGATTTTCGATGACCTTATACATGAAATCGTTGAATGTTATATCGACGACCTCGTGGTTAAAATCAAATCGTACGAGGAACATTGGGAGCATATGAAAATCGTGTTTCAGCGCCTTCGGAAATACAACTTGAAGATGAACCCTCTCAAATGCGCGTTCGGAGTCTCCTCAGGTAAATTCCTAGGATTCATCGTCCGACATCGAGGTATCGAGATAGACCCATCAAAGATCAAGGCGATCATGGAAATGCCTCCGCCAAGAACTCTCAAGCAACTGCGTTCTCTCTAAAGAAAGCTCGCATATATTCGACGATTCATAGCTAACCTCTCCGGCAAATGTTGCCCCTACAGTCATCTAATGAAGAAGGGGACCCTGTTCGTCTGGAATCGCAAATGCCAAAGCGTACTGGACGAAATCAAGCAATACCTGCAGAATCCGCCGGTGCCGATCGCCCCTGTCAAGGGAAAGCCCCTCATCTTGTACACAACCGCCCTTAAAGGTTCTTTGGGCGTGCTATGGGCACAGGAGAACGACCAAGGGAAAGATAGGGCCCTCTATTATTTGAGTCGAGTTCTCCTGGGGGCAGAAAACAACTACGCCCCTATCGAAAAACACTGCCTGGCGTTAATCTTCGTGATAACGAAGCTCAGACACTATGCGTTGGCGCATGAGGTCCACCTCATATCAAAAGTGGATCCTCTCAAATATTTGATGTCAAGAGCTATACTAACGGGACGGCTCGCTAAATGGGCCCTCCTCTTAATGGAGTTCTCGATAACATACCGACCTCTCAGGGCAGTGAAAGGCCAGGCCATCGCCGACTTCCTCGCTGAGCATCCGATACCTGCCGATTCACCCATAAATTGCGAATTGCCAGACGAGCATGCGTTTGACACGATCGACGGGGAATGAAGGGAGAGTGATACCCGATGGGAACTCTACTTTGATGGGGCATCTTCCATGAAGAAGCGAAAGCACAACTCTCTCATAATCAAATCTGGGGTAGGCCTCATCTTCGTGACTCCACAAGGAGGGATAATGCGCTTTACCTTTTCCTTAACAAAGCCGAGGACAAATAATGAAGCCGAATATGAAGCTTTGGTAGCAGGTCTTGAAATCGCCGTCGACATGGGAATCGAAAACCTCCTCATATACGGAGACTCCCAGTTGGTCGTTAGGCAAGTAAACGGCGACTATCAAACATGCAAACCAGAGTTAGTAAAGTACGGTGAGAGAGTGCAACAATTGCTGACTCAAATCCCTTCCTACGCCATGGAAAGCATACCGCGTGCGGAGAATAGTAAAGATGATGCATTAGCCAAACTCGCTAAAGAACTGGCTAATGAAAACCTCGATGACGTGAGGATCGTTGTGCAAAGCCGTCGGGTTCTTGCACCAGCAAAAATATCTCCGAAGTCATCCAAAGAAAGGGAAGCGACCAAAGAAACAGCCCTGCAAATACAAGACCAGGAAAAGGCTAAGGATTGGAGAGAAGTCTTTATAGATTACTTCAAATTCCGTCAAACGCCTGAAGATGCATTCTCAAGACATCAGCTCATTAAACGAGCTCTATCTTTTGCCTTCGTCAATGACACGTGGTATAAGAGATCGTTCGACTCTCTATGGCTGTGATGCCTGGGACCGGAAGAAGCAAGGAGAGTTGTCCAAGAAACTCACGACGGACTCTGCGGTTCTCATCAAGCTGGGCCAAAGATGAAGCTGAAGATCAAAAGGATGGGCTACTATTGGCCCACGATGATTCAAGTCTCAAATACGCGAAACAATGTCACTCGTGCCAAATTCATGGGGACTTCATCCATCAGCATCCAAACCCGCTAAACCCAACAGTGGCTAGTTGGCCGTTCGAAATGTGGGGAACCGACATAATTGGGCCCATAGAACCAGCATCGTCCAAAGGACATCGGTTCATATTGGCGACAACTGATTACTTCTCTAAGTGGGCAGAAGCAGTACCGCTAAGAGAAGTGAAGACGGAGAATATTCTCCATTTCTCCAAGATATGCGTCATCTATTAGTTCGGCACTCCGCGACGGATTATCTTTGATAACGGACCAACCTACAGAAGTCACAAAATCAGCCGCTTCACAAAGCAGCATAGCATAGACTGGAGATACTCTTCGGTAAATAATCCTCGAGCTAACGGTCTAGATGAGGCTTTCAACAAAACCTTGACGAAGATCATAAAGAAGACGGTGCCCAGAAATAAAAAGGACTGGCATGAGAGGCTGCATGAAGCTCTCTAGGCATATCAAACCACGTCCAAAACAGCTACGAATACAATGCCATATGCGTTGGTGTTCGGCACAGAAGCAGTACTCCCCTTGGAGATAGAGCTACTCTCTCTACGAGTGGCGGTTCATTATGAGATAACAGACAAAGAGAATGCTCATCTTCGGCTTGAGGAGCTCGACGTCCTTGACGAAACCCGGCTCATGGCGCAACAAAACTTGGAGACTTACAAAGCAAAGATGACGCGCTTATACGAGAGATTGACTAGGCTGAGAACATTCCGCCAGGGCGAAATCGTACTAGTGGTCAAGAGACCTATGATCCCCAATCGTGCCAAACGGGGGAAATTCGAGCCGAACTATGAAGGCCCGTACATCACAAACAAAGTCTATCATGGTGGGGCTTACTTGCTTATGGATATGCATGGCGAAAGACCCTTCTGACCAATAAACGGCCGATTCCTTAAAAAGTACTATGCTTGATGAGTCACGAACCAGGTTAATGATAGATGACGACGCCTATGTCCGCTCGCTATCTTCTTGAGTCCAGACTCTAAAAATAGTATCTAACGATACCCCATCCGAGATACGGAAAACTATGGACCGAAGCGTCTACAAACCGCAGCATCCTAAGGCTGGCGCAAAAAAAAAATTAAAATAAAAAAAACGGTACGTCCATAAGCGAAATGGCACGGATGAAAACCCGAAATGGCTCCATGAGTAAAAACAACAGGGCTACCGGCGAGTTTGTGAAAACCCGAAAGGGTGCAATCTCGTTAAAAGACACTTGCAAGGTCCTCTCGACCTTGTAAGGAGAAAATACCTACGTGAGATCCTTACGACTCACAAGGGAGCAACACGCTTAGAGATCCCCATGATTCCTAAGGAGAAGTTACACTTACGAGATCCTCACGACTCGTAAGGAGAATTCCTCTATGAGACTCTCACGGCTCATAGAATTCAAAAGCCTTAAGCTACAGGGATCTGAACCTGTTCTTAAGCCGTTATACACCCCAATATTGCCCTACAAGCGTTTCAATATTCACCCTTGTATACAATCCACATGCACAAATAAACATTTCCTTAACAGAGTCCCACCAGCAATGAGGGATATCCTTACATGGTGAACGACCCTTGTAAGTCCTCTCGACTTATAAGGAGAAAACACTCTTGTAAGATCCTTATGACTTATAAGAGAACATACACTTAAGAACCCTCACGATTCTTAAGAAGAAAACGCACTTACGAGATCCTCATGACTCGTAAGGAGAAACATCTTTATGAAACCCTTACGGCTCATAAAATCAAAAGCCTTAGTCGACAGGATCTTAACCCGGTTTGCTAAGCTACCTTTGTTCGAAACCGACAATAGCAAATGATGATTCGCTCCTTTCCATATCCCAGTTGTAGCGATGTTGATGCCTAAATCGGTATCAAATTCCAAGTCTAAACTCGCGATAAAAATCAGCGAGCCAAAAATGCATATGAAATAGCCGAAATGATGGGGCAACTTGCAACAAAATCAGCAAGTAAAATATATGCATTCAAAAATAGCCGAAATGATTGGGCAACTCGCGATAAAAAGCAGCGAGTAAAATGAAAAATAGCTGAAATGATTGGGGAACCGCGAAAAAATAGCCGAAATGATTGGGCAATCACGACTTTCGCGATACAAAAAGCTGAAATGATAGAGCATCGCGGAAAGAAAACAAAAAAAAATTCATATGAAATGAAACTTGTGCCCTGCGGGTAAGTCCATACTGACCCCTGCATACAATCCATAGGCGTAAACGAAAAGGGAACCACATGTCCAAATAAACTCTATCAAAGGGAGAGTCAGATCACAGCGGCAATATCTGCACCCCAGAAGACAAGAAACGGCGTTCCTCCTCATGCCAGCAGGACACGGACGCGACACTACCAATCGGAGCCACGGCAAAGCCCCCAGTTCCAAGACTCGGCGGTTCACAGACAACCATGAGTCAACCCTGACACCGTAGAAAACGGAGAAAATCGATCCCGACACCATAGAAAACGAAGAAAGTCAACCCGACACCGTAGAAAACGGAGAAAGTCGATCCCGACCCCGTAAAGAACGGAGATAGTCGATCCCGACCCCGTAGAAAACGGAGAAAGTCGATCCCGACACCGTAGAAAATGGAGAAAGTCGATCCCGACACCGTAGAAAACGGAGAAAGTCAAACCGACACTATAGAAAACGGAGAAAGTCGATCCCGACACCGTAGAAAACGGAGAAAGTCGATCCCGATACCATAGAAAATGGAGAAAGTCGATCCCGACACCATAGAAAACGGAGAAAGTCAACCCCGACAACGTAGAAAACGGAGAAAGTCAACCCGATACCATAGAAAACGGAGAAAGTCGATCCCGACACCGTAGAAAACGGAGAAAGTCGATTCCAATTGATCCCGACACCGTAGAAAACGGAGAAAGTCAACACCACACCATAGAAAATGGAGAAAGTAGATCCCGACACCGTAGAAAACGGAGAAAGTCAAGCCCGACACCGTAGAAAACGGAGAAAGTCGATCCTGACACCGTAGAAAACGGAGAAAGTAGATCCCGACACCGTAGAAAATGGAGAAAGTCGATCCCGACACCGTAGAAAACGGAGAAAGTCAATCCCGACACCGTAGAAAACGGAGAAAGTCGATCCCGGAGAAAGTCAATCCCGACACCGTAGAAAACGGAGAAATTCGATCCCGACACCGTAGAAAACGGAGAAAGTTAACCCCGACACCATAGAAAACGGAGAAAGTCGATTCCGACACCGTAGAAAACGGAGAAAGTCAACCCTGAAACCGTAGAAAATGGAGAAAGTCAACCCTCGACCTCCCCGTCGAAGCAACGCTTCGACTCGGGAACAAGTCAACTCATCAACCACTTACGAGTCCTCTCAACTTGTAAGGGAGAAAATTCTCTTGCGAGATCCTTACGACTCTCAAGAGAAAGCACACTTAGGAATCCTTACGATTCCTAAGGAGAAAATACACCTACGAGATCCTCATGACTCGTAGGGAGAAAAGTCTTTATGAGACCCTCATGGCTCATAATGTTGGAATATCTTAGGAAATAGATCCTAACCCTGTTTCCTAAGCCGTCGCTACCCTCCAAAGGGTTCAAGATGAACTATTATCTATCATCTACATATCACATTTGCCAAAATTACATGCCAGAGAAATGGAGGTGCTACTCAAGAGTACGTAAACTGCTTTGCGCCAAGTCAAAACAAAAAAAGCATAACCCATGGACGTCAACCATATGCTATGCAAGGCAGTGAAGAGAACATTTGATTCGCATCCAGTTAAGCGTTCGAAGCATACCCACTCATGTATGTGTGAAAAGGTTTAATGCATAAAATAAACGAACAAAAAGGAAAATTTGTTATTCATACTTCAGAAAATTTCTTACATTGATGAAAACAGTAAAACAAAAACATCATTAAAATGTTTACAAGGGTAAAACACTAAATCCGGGACATGGGTTGAGAAATTCGGAAGTAAGGCCATCTAAATGCTTCTGGCCTCTCGGACCATTCTTGTATGCATCCTCTCACGATCGCAGGCATCAGGGTCCTCACTGATGTCATCTGTCCTTCGATAAGCAGAGATTATTGTTGTCTGTTGAAAAATTTGATGCAATATATCGATGAGATTATATCGCCGCTTCTTCGAGATCAGGCCCATCAGATATACTGAGTGCACCTTGTCTTCGGCATCATCCAATGCCTTAAGCGGCATAGCTTCATAAAATCCAGGATGTGCTTCCCAAATCGCTCTCACAACGAGCTTCAAAAGAGCGAAGCGACGAGGAAGCAGCCGACTGTTGTATTCATTAAAGCGATTCATAATTCCAGTGCACTGTGCGTTTGTAAACTTCTGGTTTTGGTAGCGGCCATGTGCGCGAATGTCTTCATAAGAAATAATTTCGTTAAGGTCATACAGATGAGTGGCTATAGCGTCTGAAAAGGAAAATCAGTAAGAATTTAGGGGTCAGACTAATCAAGAAAATGCTTATTAAAACAAACATGGGAATTTAAACAACTCTTAATATTCTCGCGGAGAAAACAAGTTCTGATTAAGACACCCAACAAATTCAAGTTTGTGCAAATAAAAAAGAAATCCTAAAAGGATTCTCCTTTAATGAGAGGCTCATTGGGCCAAGGAGTTAAACTCCCTCAGGAGCAGCACTCTATCATTATGAGGGGAATAAAAAATTCCCCAAGAAATCTAAAGTGCAATACTCTACGAAAAGAAATCCTAAAGAAAAGAGCCCCATTTAATGAGAGGCCCTCAGGCCAAGAAGTAAAACTCCCTCGATAGCAGCGCTCTGCAACAGAAATCAAATCTGTCAATATGATGGGAATAAAAATTCCCCAATAATTCTAAAGAGCCATGCTCTGCGAAGAAGATGGAGCAATCCATCAAAACCCTGAATAAGCAATGCTTTAACGAGTTAAAAACTCCGAGATCTTTAAGATTTGCAAAATGAACTCTAAGAGTTCTTCATTAATGGGTTAAGAAACCCTAAAAAAAGATCTCTTTAGATTATGATCTAAGAAGAGCAAAGATCTGTTGAGAAACCCTAAAAATCTATATGATTTGAGAAAAGCAAAGCTCTGTTAATGGGTGAAAGCCTAGATTATGAAGTAATCCCTTCAAAGATTTGATCTTTACTTAAATTTTTGACAGGGTTCCGACTCTAGGAGAGTTCTTAAGGCAAAGAGCTTAGCTCTGAAGGAGAATTAAATTCTCAAGAAACAGGAAAACAAGAAGATGAACAAACAGTCATCTCAAGGGCCAAAGGCCCTATTTATAGGCGCTAGAAGTCGGTTCAACTTCCAAGTTTATCCAACGGTAGAAAAGCAGCCACCGCTGCACTCACGTATAAGCCACGTGAGCGCAACGGTGGGGAGGGGGCATTTGTTTTCCCTAATCAGAGAGCAAAGCTCTATTTAAAATTTCAAAATTTGAAATTTGAAATGAGGCAACGCCTCATAAAAGCGCTCGCGCTAAGAGCGACAGCGCTAGGAGTCAAAGACTGTAAGGCAGCGCTCACGTGCAAAGCACGAGAGCGCTCGCGCCAAGAGCGCCAGCGCTAGGAGTCAAAGACTCTGAGGCAGCGCTCACGTGTAAAACACAATAGCGCTAGCGCCAAGAGCACCAGCGCTAAAAACTCTGAGGCAGTACCTCACGTGCAAAGCACAAGAGCGCTAGCGCTAAGTGCGCTAGCGCCAGGAGTCAAAGACTCTGAGAAAGCGCCTCATGTGCAAAGTACGAGAGCGCTAGAACTAAACGTTCTCCACCCTTGGATCAAAGATCCAACGAAGATGATTAAAAAATCATCAAATTACCAGAATAAAATTCTGTTGAGAAAATACTCCTAAAATCTTTCCAAACAGGAAAGATTGTGCTCTGTAAATCATAGCACCGTTGGATCAAAGATCCAATGGTGACTAAAAATCACCAAGATACTGAATAAGTTCTGGATGGGAAAATATTTTCCCAATCTTGTTAAAAACAAGAAGATTGTCTTCTATAAAATAGAAGCCCTAGGATCAAAGATCCAAAGGTGGGGAAACATCCCCAAATCAATCAGAGAAAGATTTTCTTAACTGATTCAACAAATCAGCCTTCCCTATATAAAGGACCCAAGACTTCAAGTCTTGCACAGAAGAACCCCTCCATAAACTTCGAAAAAGAAAAAAGAGAAGAGCAAGCTCTGAGAAGAAGAAATTTTCTTCAAGGTAAATGATAATGAGTGAGATCATAACATCTCCTCAATTCTTGAGAGTTCAACTCTCACATCATAAGAACTCAGTTCTTTTTCTAGATCACAGATCCATAAGACAAGTTTCTTTTCTCACAAGAAACAAAGAGATCATAGCATCTCATCAAAAAGAGAAGAACTTAGTTCTTAAATCCATGAGACAAAGTCTCTTATAAACCGAGAATTTAATTCTCAGAGCACAGAACTAATCAGAGCTATCAGCGAAGAGGCTTAGCGCTCCAATTTAAAAAGAAGCACCTTAGCGCTCTAAGTCTGGCGCTCCGTGCTCAGCGCCCTGTGCTCCAAGCGCTATTTTAAAAGAAGTGCTCCAGCGCTCAAAATCTAGTGCTCAGCACCAAGCGCGCCACGAGCTCCTCACGTGGGCGCTATTCTAAAAGAAGCGCTTTAGCGCTTAGCGCCCAACGCTCCAAGCGCTATTTTGAAAGAAGCGCCTTAGCGCTCCAAGTCTGGCGCTCAGCGCCAAACGCGCCATGTGCTCCTCACGTGAGCTCTATCTCAGAAGAAACGCCTCAGTGCTCCAAGTCTGGCGCTCATCGCCAAGCGCTCTATACATAAAGCGCTCTGTACATAAAGATTCTGTACATAAAGCGTTCTGCGCTACAAAGAGTGTTCAACACTCAATAAAAGACAAAAGAAAAAGTGGTGCCAAAACCCAAATTAACGCTCAGCATTATTGAACAAAAAAGGACCGAGCCCAAACAAGTGTTTAACACTTTAATCAAAACTGAGTGGGCTGAGCCTAAGTTGGCCACAAGCCCCTAACTCAGACCAACCGAGCCCATGTGCTCACAATTTCCCTGATTGGTCTTAGTCCCAAACCAAACTACAGATCTCCCAACCCATATTGGTTCAAGGGTACATCTCTTTATTCCTCTGATATGTGTCGTTGTAATTCTTCAACGTCTTCAGAGAGGTGGCGGGTCCCGACAACCAGACATTCCATGAACTATGATGTCCTTAAACTTATGGACCGCAACGTCCCTAAACTAAATAGACTGTGACGTCATTAAACTATGGACTATGATGTCCTTAAACTCTATGGATTATGATGTCCATAGAATCCATGGACTATGATGTGTAAGTCTATGGTAGCGTCCCGGCCATCATTCTGACACCAAACGCGGAACAAAAACTTTTACAACTGGCGCTATCACATACTATAACCCGGATCTTGCCATTAACGCTAAACTAACAAACTGTAAAGAGGTAGAAAGGCTATACCAATCGATCCGAGTCCTTCGGTCTTTAGCCATCATCCCACGCTCCCCGCGACAACTCCGATCTCTTGTCTCCTCATCGAGGTGGCACCATGTCAACGGATCTTTAAACGGGCTCCCGCCTCTATACCGAGGCAACTCGGACATCAAGTCTGCTAAAAGAGATGACCAAGATGAAGTAGAGAATGAGTAGAATACTTTGTCTCAATACACTCTTTGGTTCTCATCATATGAGAGGGTAAGAGTGGAGGTTGAAGAAGATGCTAAGGATTGGAAATTGTGAACTCAAGAAACTCTAGTGAGCAAAAGAAAACCAAGCTCATAAACTTGTTTTCTTCTCATCCTTTTGTGAATAGATATATGAGGTTATTTTTTCAAAAACCAAAGAAAATATCTTATGAAAATATCTCCTCAAATATCCATACCCAAAACAAAACTCATTAATTCTATCATGACTCACTTACTGACTCATTAGCATGAGTCACTAATGAACATGCTAGAAGAAATGTGACACCATGAATGAGTCACACTTTCCAAAACATTAATCATTTAAACCAAAATGATTATCCCAAAAAGAAATGCATCTTCTAAAATATTCTCGTAACGGATTACGAGAATACCCCTCACCTGTATATACATACATGTATCTGTATTCCGACCGAATACGAATACGAGAGGCTAAAATATTTCGACTCAATATAATACTTGGATCCGGCTTAAACCAAAGCCCACCAGTATTATCTGTCCGAAATATGACACGTGCACAAGTGCACGTACATTTTCGAACCCTGCCATAAAACCATACGGCCTCTACAACGTTTCGCCCGAACTTGGGAAACTATCTGTGGGGGACTCTAAAGACTCGTCGGTACCCTGGTAGTGGGTTTAATCACAATCACCTCAGCGGCACTAGCTGTGCGTAACGGCTGCCTATGTACTGACCCAAAGGGAAGCTGATGAGTGAACTCATCCTGGAACCCTACTAAGCCTAACAGTGACAATATATGTACAGTCCGGTCCGTTTGTCTATGAGCATCACATATCCGGCCTAAGGGGCTGGTAACGTCAAACCCCCAATAGCGGTATAAGTCGTGTCGGAGGGTAGCCCTGAACACCCTGAGAAACTACTGGAATACTTACCATTAATTCTCACCTGCCTTGGCCAAGGACTTGGTGTAATGGCTCTTCTAGACACAGCGCGATCTCACCCCCAATACCGGGAGAGACGAATCCCCTGCCGATCCGCTCACTACCCCTATGTGGCTCGGGACTGTACCCAACTAAAACCTGTTTGCACGATTCCTTTGAGCTGTGGTAGGGTAATAATCAAAGCACAGTGGGAACTCACACGAGACAAATGACGACCTCAGGTCGATGAACTAACCTGTACACATGTCACCAGGGAACTGCTATCTGACGCTAGGTATAAAACCAACTAACAGGTTCCCGGCGAGTCCTGTCCGGTGCACTCATAACCTAATGAGCACCTGTATACATCTTAGGTGATCCAACTGACACCAATGGCTTGTAAGACTGGCCACCGCCCCTCGTCAGGGTCTCAACTGTATACACTAGTCTACTCCGGAGTAACGATGCCCTGTCTCCTAACTCCTACGACTAGGGACCACTTTTAAGGATGTGCTTATAGACTACCCAACTCTCATGTATATGATCGCGATCATACTGTTGGTAGTCAAGCAGGATCCTAAGAGCTCTATCAACGTGTAATAGTGATCATGTCACCTAAAACTGTACACGATGATAAAGGCAAACCAGATAGCATACTATCATCTCGAGTAAGACTATCCTATTGGTATAGGTCCTCCCTTAATCATTGCAATCACGTACCTGCGATCCAATAATTCACTTTGAGGGCACTATATCCAACAATCTCCCACTTGCACTTAAGGCTAATTATTGCGATGTCGCATACTCACAGCCCGTATGATACCGAACACCCAACTCCTCTACTAAACAGTTTCACAAAGCTCATTTGTAAAAACTCTTGTATTCGATAAATAGCCTCATTCAGTGGATCCGTCCTGATGTATCTTTCTATGTCTCTCTTAATCTTAAGTTCGCGGAGAAAGCCATCTCCCGAATTGAGTAATACTTGTCTTAGAATATGTCTGGATATCTGATGGGACCTAGTTCATAAATGACCTCCAAATCCAAACTTCTTAGACTGTATTGACAACTGAACCTAATCAGTATCCTGCACCATACCTCCCACAGTATCCTCTTGGACTACCTGTCTATAATACTTCCCCCTTCGTCAGAGGGAAAACTATAACTCTGACAATCACTCTGTCATCCATGTCACCTTTGGAAGTCTGGAATGATAACCGTCTCCTAAGGAGGCTGCCGTCATCAAATCCGTAGAACATCCACTTATGTTCTAAAACTGCTTCCGAATGTTTCTCCAGGATTGGATTAATATAAACTTATTGCATCTAGTACAAAAACAACATCTGGTGTGGTACTTGACATCTCATGATCGACTCAATTGCCTAAGCAAGTGATATGCCAATCATGCACATCCCTCTCCACTTTAGTCTGTAAGACACCTTTAGAGAGGGTGACTCCTTCACTTGCAGGTACACCACCATGCCAGGAGTCATCTATTCTAAATACTTTTAAAATACTGTCTAAATACCCAGATTAGGAAACTACCCAAATCTAGATCTAAAACCATAGATCTAGTAACAAAAATGTCAGATATTATATCCATATCCTTTTTGGAGAAACAACTGTGTGACAACCAAAATATAACCGATCGTAGTATAGGAATTTTACTTCCTACTCTGTGTATGTCATCGAAATACCAGGACATCACACCCTACTACCTTCTTAACAGATCCATCCCTTATTCTGATGAAGTCAAATCCATGACTGTCACATCAAAAATAGATGATCTATCTCCGCTATATCTGCTCGAGTCTATAAATAGACATAAGGTACTTTTCCACTATGCTTCCGCTGCTCCCACTGACTACAACAACCCTCTGGCAGAATAATATATACGTGCACTTTTAAAGCTAGTTTAGAACGACGCTATACTTAACCTCTTGCTGAGCCTCATAGCCTGGAACAACAGTAGTGTCAAGTCTGGGTAAACAAGAATCTCCTTGTCACCGTCCTTAAGGCTACCGGATTACCTCTAGGGTGCGTAAGGTTACCCACCATATCTGCGGAGTGGCTAATGGAATGTCAAACCTGATTTAATCTTTAAGTCCTATTAAATTTTCCGTAATCGTTTGCGGTTCTGGAATCACTTCCAGTTCTACCATACTCTCACTACTGTTTTCTGAAAAAAAAATCCATTTTACTAAAACTGTAGCGAGTCAAGAACAATATCACCATTGATCTTCCAGATGGTAGAAAGTCAACCCTCGTCATAGCCTGGGCCAACTAACAAACTGCCATTACAGAAACGTACCTTGAGTTATCCCGAGTCTGGTTTTAAGCTTAAGCCGGACAACTCCCCATACCTTAACATCGTTAAGATATGAACCATTCTATATCCAATATAGAAACTTTGGCACTTATTTAATTGGAACCAGATTCTAATCATGCAGCTGTCTCCAGTGCATATCAACTTAATGGAAAGAGGCCAATCAGCATTTACTCAACTTAGGAATGCATCCAATTATGAGTAACCTAAAAGAGAAACAAGTTTCTCAAAACTATTACTATTAACTGAATACCAATCACAAGTATCTACATCTTCAATCACCTTGAAGAATCCCGATACTTGCGACACCTGGTTCTCTACTTTATTCCTATACCTATAACTTCTCAAAACTTAGACATTGTATTTCTACGAAACACTTGTCTAAAAACTAGAGAAGTTACAAGTAAACAGAATATAGTACGAGGACCAACCCCTTTGTCCTGATGGACACTGGACAACATACAATACATTGTATAAGTCCGCTGAGTTGAATAACTCAAAACCTGTGCATCGTAGGTTGAAAACTGTACTTATGGTTAAGAACTACTCCACTGTTCAATACTCCTTACCCAATCGTCAACTGATATAGGTAAATGTCACGGACATAATTTCAAAAAGTTATATCTCACTTTATAAAAATAAACGTACAGATATATCAGTTTGAAATTGGTGCACAACAACGGATACTCAAAACCAAATACTTGCCGTCCGGCAAAAACCCAAGCAATTTCCTCAAATATCACCAATTACAACGAATTCCGATATAATGAGGATGATCACCTAATTCCCAATAACTTACTCCCACCCATCATCTGTAAAACCATACAGATGTGAGAATCATACCTGGTAAATACATACCCTGGAGTAAGTCTCTAATCGGGAAATCAGTTTTCCTTTAACAATGCACAGTGAAACTGAAACATGAAAATGTTTCGTAGGGGTATCTTGGTATTCTTAGCAATGCCTCTTCCATAATCCAATTCATGACTGTAACCGTATATTTCTTTGCCATCTCTCCAAATCCCTTTATTTCTCTTTATTCATTACCTTCTGTACACCCCTTTAGGATAAGTGGTTTTCTTCCTTCCCTACAGTTCAGCACCAGCCTATGGTTTAGAAGAAGACTATCCAGTAAGCATAATAGGTGTACTCTCCTAATCCCAGAAGTACTCGCAACCTGAGAGAAGTTGATGATAACAGACAACTGAATAATACCTTATTCTATTTCTTCCGAACTGGGGAAAAAAGCAAAGGTAAAGTAGGAGTGGCGATGAAGTACGCGGTTTGGTCGTGAATGATAGCAGTCGCAATTTACTGTGCCCTCTTTCTAATCCCTTTATTTTGTCTTTACTTATTACCTTCTGTACACCCTACTTAGGCTAATTGGTTTTCTTCATTTCCTACCTTTCGGCACCTGCCTATGGTTTGGAAGAAGACTATCCAATAAGTGTAATAGGTGTACTCTCCTAAACTAAGGAGCCCTCGCAATCTGAGAGAACATGATGATAAAAGACAACCGAATAAACCAATTCAATTTCTCCTGAACCTAGATCCATCCTCGAAGAAGTCCCTTCGAGTTCGTATATAACCATACGATGGATTTATCCAATGGAAGTGGATGTTCGTAGTAATACGAGGTATTCTGGAGAAATGCAAAGGGTAAAAGAAGGAGCGGCAATGACTTATGCAACTCAGACAATCCAAAAGCCAGTATTTTAAGAAGGTTCGGTCAACTTGGTCACTTAGTCATAGTCTAGGGTCGGTCAAAGGTCGCTGCCAAAGAGAGAGAGAAAAGAAACACTCTGCGTGCACTCTAACCTAGATCAGAATGGTTATCACTTTATCTAATTAGGAAACTTCCCACTGTACCGTCAAATTCTCTTCCAAACCTGAAAGAAGAATTAGTCGAGATCACCCGAAGAGTAAACCAACTCATCAGTGGGAATCGGGATCCAACTCTTATCGTATGAAAACGTGAAGGAATCCACTCACGTTATCACACTCCAGAAGATATGCGCATGCCTGACAAGTTTCAGTTTCTTTAGAAACTCCCGATGTGGATTTTTGCTGCATGCTCTTATGACCCTGACGTTGGCCAAATGCCATAAGTCACATATCAAGTTCTACCCATCATTATATTGTTAATTTGAACCCACCCATACATGCCCCTGACGTTGGCCAAATGGCAGAACGACTGTCCCAAACCAACTCATCTATCTATGCAACAGATGAATACCCAGCAGCTACCAAACACTATGCCTTGACGTTGGTCAAAATACATAGCTTGAATACTACTGAATAACCAAATGAAATGACGGAGGGCTACGGCTGGTTTTTGGCGAAAAACATTTAACGTAACGAACTTGATATCGCTGAAGGAACCTGATAGCTTTTTACAAAATATAGTGGCGAAAACCTTCGCTAAAGAGGTCACTCTCGGTGAAGGGATCTCGGCTCTTTCCTCGTGGAATGAGGTGCAGGATATTCCAACTGAATACCGCGATGCAAAGCAACAAGTAATCGACTATAGTGAAGTTATTACCCTGACGTAAACTTCTGCCCAAGGGGTCACTCCCGGTGAAGGGATCTCGGCCCTTGCCTCGTCGAATGAGGTGCAGGATATTCCAACTGAATACCACTGTGTAAAACAAATAAAATGTCTTTGTAATAACACCTTTTGAAAACTGTTCCAACAACGTCAAACAGGTTTGTTTATGCTTTGCATTGATCAGAATCAACGCATTCCCATCAATTAATCACACCAGAAAAGAACGAAAATAAAATGTACGTATATGCTATGCGCATTCGTCACTGGGTCCCGTCATTACCCGTTGGGTTACTTAACTAACGACAGAGCGGGGACTGGACTAGCGCGGGTGTAAAACATATACAACATCTACTAGTATATATACCAATATACAATAATCGCTCCAGGCGTGATAATATGCAACATTACAGAAAAGTAATAAGCATCACAGAACAATACAGATAATCTGGGATCCCCGGATTTCACAGAGCCGCAACTGAAACCCGACGTTCCTCTGGTCGTGTGGATAGCCTGTGCAATGAAAACCTAGACCCCTACGAGTGCGGCAAGTTACCCGCCAAAACCTGAAGCGAGGTAGCCCCCTACAGCAAAGTGAATGGACCACCCAGCACTTCATGGAATTCGGTAACTTAGGCACTCCAACTTGGGTCAACCTGTACCCCCTATGAGTGCGGCGAATAGTCTGCCAATTCTAAAGTCAGGCCCCTTTGCCTCTCAAAGCCATGAGATGTGGACCCGTTGCCCTCCAGAACTCGGCTATCCGTGCACTCCGTCGCGGGGTAAACCTAGTACAGAAATGAAAAATATATACAACGGGTACATCAACCTCAGCCCGGTCGTGCCCCAAAAGAATATTATACAAACGGCAGTGACGGCAGTCCACATGTTAGACGTTCGCCCCGCAATATCAAATGTACAAATAAATCCAAACTGCATTACCATTGCACACAGCTATCCACCACGACAAATCCGCAACATCACAGCACAACACAAAACATCAACGCGAATGTCACGTTCGCAAACGCGTCTAAAAGGACTATAACAATTAGACACGATTTACCGCTCGAATGACATTCACGGTCGGAGATATAAAGTAAGTACTGTAAACTAACACGTTTAAAATTCCGATCGACAAAACTTCCCGAAGTGGGCCCCAAGTACAGTTCCAGTACTCAAACAAAATCTGGGCCCAAACAAAACATTCCAGAAACCATAATTCCATATGAAAAACACCCAGAAGAAAAATGGTACACTGTTGCTTCAAAACGGCGGCGGAACCGCGGCTAATACATGGCTTGTGCGGCGGTTCCGAGGCGTTGTTGAAGCTTCAGTCGACCAAATTTCTTCCAGAGTCTTAAAAAAGCCTGCTCAATTTTCTGAGATACTCAAAATGATTTTTTGACCAGTTTAAAAAATCGACAGAAACTTTAACATGAAAAGTGCGGTTTTGAAAATTTCGTTCGATCGATATTTTGAACACGTTAGAACAAGTTAGTAAAGGTTAATGGCGTGGCTCTGATACTATGTAAGTCTACGGTAGCGTCCCGGCCGTCATTCTGACGCCAAACGCGGAACAAAAACTTTTACAACTGGCGCTATCGCATACTATAACCCGGATCTTGCAATTAACGCTAAACTAACAAACTGTAAAGAGGTAGAAAGGCTATACCGATCGATCCGAGTCCTTCGGTCTTTAGCCATCATCCCACGCTCCCCGCAGCAACTCCGATCTCTTGTCTCCTCATCGAGGTGGCACCACGTCAACGGATCTTTAAACGGGCTTCCGTCTCTATACCGAGGCAACTCGGACATCAAGTTTGCTAAAAGAGATGACCAAGATGAAATAGAGAATGGGTAGAATACTTTGTCTCAATACACTCTTTGGTTCTCATCACATGTGAGGGTAAGAGTGGAAGTTGAAGAAAATGCTAAGGATTGGAAATTGTGAACTCAAGAAACTCTAGTGAGCAAAAGAAAACCAAGCTCATAAACTTGTTTTCTTCTCATCCTTTTGTGAATAGATATATGAGGTTGTTTTTTCAAAAACCAAAGAAAATATCTTATGAAAATATCTCCTCAAATATCCATACCCAAAACAAAACTCATTAATTCTATCATGACTCACTTAGTGACTCATTAGCATGAGTCACTAATGAACATGCTAGAAGAAATGTGTCACCATGAATGAGTCACACTTTCCAAAACATTAATCATTTAAACCAAAATGATTATCCCAAAAAGAAATGCATCTTCTAAAATATTCTCGTAACGGATTGCGAGAATACCCCTCACCTGTATATACATACCTGTATCCGTATTCCGACCGAATACGAATACGAGAGACTAAAATATTCCGACTCAATATAATACTTGGATCCGGCTTAAACCAAAGCCCACCAGTATTATCTGTCCGAAATATGACACGTGCACAAGTGCACGTGCATTTTCGAACCCTGCCATAAAACCATACGGCCTCTACAACGTTTCGCACGAACTTAGGAAACTATCTGTGGGGAACTCTAAAGACTCGTCAGTACCCTGCCAGTGGGTTTAACCACAAGCACGTCAGCGGCACTAGTTGTGCGTAACGGTTGCCCATGTACTGACAGAAAAGGAAGCTGATGAGCGAACTCATCTTAGAACCCTACTGAGCCTAACAGTGACAATATACGTACAGTCCAGTCCGTTCGTCTATGAGCATCGCATATCTGGCCTAGGGAGCTGGTAACATCAGACCCCTAATAGCGGTATAAGTCGTGTCACAGGGTAGCCCTGAACATCCTGAGAAACTACTGGAATACTTACCAGTAATTCTCACCTACCTTCGCCAAGGACTTAGTGTAATGGCTCTCCTAGAAACAGCGCGATCTCACCCCCAATACCGGGAGAGACGAATCCCCTGCCGATCCGCTCACTGCCCCTATGTGGCTCGGGACTGTACCCAACTAAAACCTGTTTGAATGACTCCTTTGAGCCGTGGTAGGGTAATAATCAAAGCACAGTGGGAACTCACACGAGACAAATGACAACCTCAGGTCGATGAACTAACCTGTACACATGTCACCAGAGAACTGCTATCTGACGCTAGGTATAAAACCAACTAGCAGGTTCCCGGCGAGTCCTGTCCGGTGCACTCATAACCCAATGAGCACCTGTATACATCTTAGGTGATCCAACTGACACGAATAGCTTATGAGACCGGCCACCGCCCCTCGTCGGGGTCTCGACTGTATTCACTAGTCTGCTCCGGAGTATCGATGCCCTGTCTCGAAACTCCTACGACTAGGGACCACTTTTAAGAATGTACTTATAGACTACCCAACTCTCACGTATATGATCGCCATCATACTGTTGGTAGTCAAGAACGATCCTAAGGGCTCTATCAACGTGTAATAGTGATCATGTCACCTATAGCTGTACACAATGATAAAGGTAAACCAGATAGCATACTATCATCTCGAGTAAAACTGTCCTACCGGATAGGTCCTCCTTTAATCATTGCAATCACGTACCTGCGATCCAATAATTGACTTTGAGGGCACTATATCCAACAAGATGTTCTTAAACTTATGGACCACAATGTCTCTAAACTAAATAGATTATGACGTCTTTAAACTATGGACTATGATGTCCTTAAACTTATGGACCGCAACGTCCCTAAACTAAAATGATAGAGCCCAAATGCTCTGTCGTCGGATCTAAATGATCCTGAATCCCCGTTGAGTAGATCTTAGTCTAAAATTAGACTAATGTATCCTTAACAACATTTAAGTTGATCTTAATCTCAAAAGAGGTTAATGATCCTTAAAACAAACCCAAATCCACATCTAAGAAAATACGGATTTGGATTAATCCACGCCCTACGGGCGACAACATAAATTAGTCTCCGTATACAATCCACGGGCAACCAAAAAATAAAATAAACACACACGACACGAAGTGACCTTCTGTAGTAGGAGAAAGTGGTTGCCGCGATACGGTAACGTAATTAACTGTAGGGGCTTGCGCCTGCAGGGAAGAGCGTCCCCATAATCAAAAACCCCCCACAATTAGGGGGAATCTGATGAAGTCTGGTACATCAGCCGCATCCGTCTAAACCTTCAATATACGGTGCCATAAATCAACTTGGCATCTTCGGAGAGGTGGACGGATAAAACCAAATAGCATCTGCCCCCAAATTTAGGCAAGACGACCGATGCGGTTTCGTCTCTGTTTTCGGTGGTTAACAAGAACCATATTCAATTGGTATGCAGCTATTTCCATTGCATATCCCCTAAATGAAAAAGGCCACTCGGCATTATTCATCATGAAGCACACCCTCGGATGAGTAATCTAAGAGAGAATCAAATTCTTAATACGGAATACCGAGCATAAGAATCCATATCTTCGATCACTTCGAAGAATTTTGATACTTCCAATGTTTGATTCTCTACTTTATTCACATACCCTACGATCTTCTCGAAAATCTTTGGGCTTTATATTTCAACAAGAATTCATGTCTAAAACCAAAGAACTCATAGGTAATTAGAATGAAGTATGAGTACCAGCCCCTTGTCCATGGGGATATCGGACAACATACATCAAAATGTATAAGTCCCAAGAGTTCACTAACTCAAATTCCGTGTGTTGTAAATTGAAAACTATATATTGGTTAAGAATGTCTATACCGTTATTCATTGCACCTTACCTAATCATCAAATGATAAGGTAAATATTTAGAACATAATTTAAAAAATTTATATCCTACTTTATCAAATAAAGAAATGGATATAAGAGTTTTAAAATTTGGTGCATAACAACAGATATTCAAAACCGAATATTTGGCGTTAGGCAAAACTAGGTGATTTTTTCCTAATAGCAACATTTGGCCCGAATTCAATTTTGAGGATCAAATCACCATTTCCCAATACTCTGCTCCTTCTCAGCTTCTGTAACAACTTACAGATGTGGGATCCTAATCTGGTATCGTATACCTAGGAAGCGGGGTTAATTGAGAAACAATTTTAATTACAAACACATAGAGGATGAAGTATCAGCTTGCTTCAAAGGGTGGCTAAGTATTTCCAATATTGCTTCATCCATTACCCAGGCTCATGACAATAATTGCAATCTACTTTTTGATTAGCTACAATCCCTTAAAATGTATCTATTCTTACCTTGTGTACACTTAATTTAGGCTTGGTTGGTTTTCTTCTTTCCCTTCCTTTCAGCTCTAGCCTCAGGATTGGAAGAAAACTATCCAACAAACGTAACTGGTGTATTCTCTTTATTAAAGGAGCTCTCAACTTGAGATAAGGTGGAGATGAGAGAAAAATGAATTATATTAATGTACAATTCACTTTAACCATTGGCCATCCTCGATTGAAAAGCTTTCTTCAAGTTCGTATGTAACTATACGAGATGACCATCCAAGCAATATAGATCTCTGTATCTGATACAAAAGGGTTCTAGAGCAAGTAAAGGGGAAGTAGGATCGATAAGGACATATGCGATTTCGTCGTGAATTAGGGCAATCATGACATCCTAAAGCCAATGATCGTAAAAATGTTTGGTTAACTTGGTTTACGAGTTTTAGTTTACGGTCAATCATAGGTCACTGCTAGAGAGAAAGAGAAAAGAAATACTCAGTATGCACTCTATTAAGATTAGATAATTTATCTAATCAGGATGGCTCCCACTGTTTCGTCGAACCCTTCTTCAAACCCAAAGATGAGAACTGGCCGGGATAATGTATATAAAATCTCCCGAGAGTAACTATTACTCACAGTGTGAATTGGGATCCAAACTATCATGGCGTGGCAATCTTGACGGATGCCAACAAGTCACCCCACTCCATAAAAGGTATGCAATCTCATTGCAAATTTCAACACTTAAAACTCCCGATTTGGTTTTTACCCCTAACGACCTATGACCTTGACGGATGACAAACAATCCATATGCCGGTAGTAAAGTTCTACCCATCATTTCATGATTAACTCGAATCCACCCGCACTAGCTCTTGACGGATGCCCACAAAAGCTGTATGACTGCCCGTCCAATCATATCGCATGCAAACAGGAAGACATTACTTAGCTACCATGCACTATGCCTTGACGGATGCCAACAAATGCAGCATGAATACTAAGTAATTTACTTCCTGAAATGACAGAGGGTTATGACTGATTTTGAAGAAAACCATTAACGTAATGAACTTGATCTCATTGAAGGAACCGAGTGGTTTTGCAAATTTATCGTTACATAGACTTTTACTTAAGTGTAGATTCCCCGTGAAAGGATCATGGCTCTTACCTCATCGAATAAGGTGCAGTATATTCTTAACCGAATACCTCTATGCATAGCAAAAGAATACGACTATAATTTCTTCTGAGAAATGGTTCATACAATGTGTTTTAGATTTGTTTTCCTTTGCATTAATCCAATCAACGCAATCCCATCATTTAGATAATCACATATTATCTAGTATCTTCTCACACCATCACAAAAAAAACACGATATGAAAATAAAAATAGAATGCTATATATGCCATCCGTATTCGTCACGGGGCCTCGGGTTTTCACCGTAAAGTTACTTAACTTACGGCAAGACGGAAGCAGGGCTAGCGCGGATGCAAAACATATATAAGCATTTATTTAAATATACTATATATCACCATATATCAATATATCATCACACGTATATAATCACATTACAAGCATGTAGGAAAACAACATCACAAGCAAGCAATCACATTACAAGCAAGTGATAAGCAACACGAAATAGGAATAGTCGAATTTGGTAGGAATCCCGCGTTTTGTTTGAGCCACAAACGAAACATGAAAATCCCCAGTCGCGTGAATAGCCCATACAAAATCAACCCTAGACCTCTACGAGCGCGGAGAGCGACCCACCAATCCAGGAAATGAGGCAACCCTCCTCAACATCGTAAGTGGGCTACCCAGCACTTCATAAGATCTGGAAGCTCGTGCACTCCTCCGTGGATTTATTTTATATCCCCTACAAGTGTGGCGAGCAACCTGCCAATTATCGAACGGGATGGCCCGGTCTCAACTCCTTGAGATGGACACCCACTGCGTTCTATAATCCGGTTGCCCGAGCGTTCCATCACGAGGTAATCCTATAACCTATATTATGTACAACGACAACAACGACCGCATCATGGTCGTGTCACGACAAATAATAAAACAAAAATACGGCAACGATGGCCACAAATCGACCGCTTATCCCGTGAAATTATATATATTTGGCTCATGCAAGAAATTAAATACATACAAATCATACACGGGGCTATTCATTGCGACAATCCGAACTAAACCATACATACCAATCACAAACACAATATCAAAATTTCACAATATCGTAAACGTGCAACCCCATTGAATTGGTCACATCAATTCGTCGACGTTAAACATCGAATATCGCATATGCCATTGAATTAACTTGATTAAACACTTTAATCATGTCATTTCGAAACCATGGCCAATGAATTCAACAACCGGCAGAGTCGCAAACTTGAATTGCTAAAAACTGAAATTCAAGTCCACTTCTCATCCAAAAATATTCACATATCTTGCTTAAAATTGAGTCACGAATGACCCGAAAAATGCCTGAGACTCTGGGGGGAACCTCAGGCATGACCCATGGGGCCCCGGGGGCCCTTAGGTGGGGCCTCCAACCCATGGACATAGATTTGAGTCCATGGTTGACTGATGGATCAGCCAGCACACAGCCGTGTGCTAGCTGGTCCTGCCCACATCCGAGGCCACTTTTCGGTGGTCTCGGGTAGTGGGGACCCACCCAATCCCCCGAGGACAGCTCCAGGGTCGCCCCCGTAGCTTCACGGGGCTCTCGGTCCAAACCAAGAGCCCCTGGGCATGAGAAAAAGCAAGCATATTCGTTGATTTTGGGACAGTTTTAAAAACAGTTTTTAAATGAAATGCTTTGTCAATTTCAATGACTACAAAAAGGAATTTTTATTGAATGGTCGACTTTGATACCATGAAGGGTTGTTTATGCTAGGGTCGCAACACTTGTGACCACGGCAGAATCGAAAAATCAAATTTTTTCAAGTTTAGCATCAAACATACAACCACAAGACCATTCATTCACTACAAATGCAAAAACAAGCAAACAAGAAGAGTTTAGGAGGATACAACCTTTGTAGCATGTCCGCCAAATTAAGGAAGACCCGAGATAAACCCTGCCGTCATCCGTGACGAGTTTGTAAACCAGTCTCCTTGCCGAAGACGATCCACATCGAGGAAACCCCGGCTCAAGCTTCAACTCCTCTGAAGAATTTTTCTTGTGAAGTAACTTGGGCTTCTTGGGTTGCTACTTCAAGAAGGGAAGTGATGTAGTTAACACGGTAAATTTTCTCCCATTCTTTTTCTCTCATTCTAAACTCAAGATGGAGAAGAAGAAGCCAAGAAGAAGTAGCCATAACAAAAGAATAAACATAAAGATCAAGAAAAGAAATAGAAGATATAAGAAACTTTTATTTTCTTCTTATCTTTTCTTTTCTTATCTCTTCTTTTATTTTCTCTTCTTATCTTTTAATTAGAAATGAGGTGTAAAGATTCAAGATGTTTAATATTTATATACATATATATAAACACACACACACACACACACACACAATATATATAAACATCTGCATGTATATGTATCGTATACATATACCCGTATTCGTATCAAATACAAAATACGTATGATGGAGAAAAAATAATGTGAACATAATACTATATATTATTAAATCACCACTTGATTTAATAATCCGGTTTAAGTCAAAACCGGCTAGTATTAGCAATCGTCCGATTATTACATATATAATCGAACTCCCGCATGTATCACCATAAACACACTACATCATTTTGCCTGAGTGGGAAAAACCTCTGCGTGGAACTCTAAAGACTCAATCAACACGCTGGCAGTAGGTTAGGATCATATCCGTCAACCCACAAATACGCCAGTTGTACTAGCTACACATAACGGCTATCTAGGTATTGATCAAAAGAAAGGCCGGCAAGCAAACTCATCAGGACGCAATCAGAGCCTATCAGTGATAGTCATTGTACCGGTCTCATCATCTGAGAGTGTCGCATACCAGATCTGGGGGGTGGATTCTGCCAGACCCTTAATAATCCGATAAGTCGTGCTGATGTAAAATGCATAACCACCTAAGATATAACTGATAACACTTATCAGTTTATCTCAATTGCTTCGGCCGTATACTTCTGGTTATGGTTAATCAAGCACAGCGTGACATCAACCCTCTATACCGGGAGAGATGAATTCCTTCGACCCCTCACTGCCTTCATGTGCTTCGGGACTGTACCCAACTGAAACATGTTTGCACGCCTCAGTAGAGCCATGGAAGGGTAGTAATCAAAGTGTAGTGGGAACACACACAAAATACTGTGGCGATCCTAAGTCTAAGGACTACTCTATACTCATGTACCAGAGAACTGCTATTCCTAATAACGCTTCTTTTACTGCCCAGGCTCATGACTGTAATTGCAACCTCCTTTCCCTTTAACTACAACCCCTTTATATGTCTCTATGTCTTACCTTCTGTACACCATACTTATACCGGTTGGTTTTCTTCTTTCCTTATCTTATAGCTTCAGTCTTGGGTTGGGAAAAAGACTATCTAATAAGCATAACTGGTGTATTCTCCTTTTTGAAGAAGCACTGAACTTAAGAGAAGTTGGATAAGATAGATAATCAAATTATATCAATATACAGCTTATTTTCTCCAGAACCAGTGGCCATTCTTGGACTGGAAATAATTTCTTCGAGTTCGCATGTAACTATGCGAGATGGCCTTTTCAAGCAATATGGATCAATGTACTTAATACAGAGGGTTTTGGAGAAGGTTTTGTATCAATATATAATTCATTTTCTCGAGAACCATTGGCCATCCTCAGACTGAAACAATTTCTTCGAGTTCACATGTAACTATGTGAGATGACCTTCCAAATAATATGGATCTTTGTATCTGATACAGATGGTTAAGGAGAAAATAAAAGGAGAAGTAGGAGTGCAAGGGACATACGAAGTTGTCGTGAATTAGGAAAATCATGACATTCCAAAACCAATGATCTTAAAAGGTTCGGCTAGCTTAGTTTTACGAGTTTTAATTTAAGGTCAATCATGGTCGCTGCCAGTAGAGAGAGAGAAAAGAAACACTCAGTGTGCGCTCTCTTGTAAGATTAGATTGGGTTTTATTAGTTTATCTAATCAGGATGACTCCCATTGTTTCGTCGAATCCTCCTTTAAACCCTAAAAAGAGAATTAGTCAAGATCATGTACACCGTACAAGTTCGCAAACCATTCAGCCAGGCCAGTGTTGGTACTCCGAGGAAAGCTCCCTGTGCTCTCGTACAGACCTAATTAAATAATCCCGTTTCCGCAGAGGTATAACTTGGTTAACACCTTTCTAGACACATAATGGGTTAGCTAGTTGTGAAGTAAAAATCTCCCAACAGTAACTTTTACTCACAGTAGGAATCAGGATCCAACTTATCATATAGAAGGTATGCAATCTCATTGAAATTTTCAACTCTTGAAACTCCTAATCTGGTTTTTACCCCTAACGACTTATGACCTTGATGAAGGCTAACAAACTATAAGCAGCTAGTCAAGTTTTACCCATCATTTCATAATTGAGTTAGACCCACCCGTATGAGCCCTTGACGAAGGCCAACAAAGCTATGTAACTGTCTTAACCAATCGCATCACATACTGCATACAAGTATCACTTGGCTACCATACACTACGCCTTGACGAAGGCCAACAAACGCAGTACGAATACTAAGTACTCTACTTATCTTAAACGGCGGAGGGTTACGGCTGGTTTTGAAGAAAACCTTTAACGTAATGAGCATGATATTGTTGAAGGAACCTAGTGATTTTGAAAAACAACTTTACAGTAACATAAGCTTATGCTCCAGAATAGAATTCCCTGTGAAGGGATCATGCTCTTTCTTCGTAGACTGAGGTGTATGATATTCATAATTGAATACCTTCAAGCATAAGAATGTGGCTGTAGTTTCTTTCTAAAATTTGGTTCCTACAACATCATTTTTTGGTTTGTTTTCTTTGCATTAAACACATTAATGCAATCCTATCATTTACCACATAGTACTGTAGGATATGAATGCCCTAGAGGCCATTATTTGTAGTGGATGCTACATATATATATACAAGTCAATCTTGCTTGAAATGATAATATGCTATCTGATTTGCCTTTATCTTAACATGTGTGTATGGTTTACTAGTTATTACGTATTGCTTATACATGTTGATAAAGCCCGTAATTATTGCTTGACTAGCAGTGTTGTGATGGCGATCATACTTGTGGGGGCTGAGTAGTCTATAAGCACATCCATAAAATGTCCCTAGTCGTAGGAATATCGAGACAGGGCATCGATATTCCAGAGTAGACTGGTGTATACGTTTTTAGACCCCGACAAGGGGCGATGGTTAGTCCCACAGCCATTAGTGTGTTTCACCTAAAATTGTATGCAGGTGCTCACTGGGGATAGGTACACTGGACAGACTCGCCTAGAACTGCTAGATGGTATTATACCTAGTGTTAGATGGCAGTTCTCATATGGCATGTGTACAGATAGTCTGTCGACCTGAGATCATCATTTGTGTCGTGTGAGTTCCCACTGTGCTTTGATTACTACCCTACCACGGCTCTACTGAGTCGTGTAAACATGTTTTTGTTGGGTACAGTCCCGAGCCACATGGAGACAGTGAGCGATTGTTAGTGATTCGTCTCTCTCGGTTTAGAGAGTTGATGTCCCACTATGTTTGATTGGTCAACACCATAAGCCCCAGGCGAGGGCAGTTGAGAATTATTGATAGATAGATCAGTAGTTTCTCGGGTATTCTTGAACCACACAAGCACGACTTATCGGATTAGTAGGGGTCTGACCATAACCACCCCTAGACCCGGTATGCGATACTCTCAGATGAACAGACTAAACTATACGTATATTGTAACGGTTAGGCTCCATAGGGGTTCAGATGAGTTTGCTTGACGGCCTTCTTTTTGACAGGTACTTGGGTAGTCATTATGTAAAGCTAGTGCCGCTGACGCACTTGTGGTTAAACCCATTGCCAGCATACTGTTGAGTCTTTAGAATCCCACACAGAGGGTTTTCCTGATTCAGGCAAAACGATGTTGAGGCCGTATGTTTATACATGCAGGGTTTCGATTAATTGCGTGCACCAGTTGCGCAAAATTTAATCGGACGATTTGTAATACTAGCGGGCTTAGGATTAAGCCGGATTATTAAATCAAATATTGATTTAATGCTAGTATTGTATTAGTAATATTATTCTATCTCTACAGTATTCATATTTTGGTACGAATACGGGTATGTATATACAGCAGAAAGTATTTTGTATTTATACAAAATACATTCTAGAAGGAGGACACCTCATTCTTGCATTAATCATTTATTCTTATATTTGGAAATGAGGTGGAAGGTTATGTGGAAAATGAGAATGATGTGAGGTATGGACAAATGAATTTTTAATTCATTTTGATTTACTATCCAAGTATGGTTCCCATTTTTAATTAAGAAAATGATTTCACAAAAGAAAATGGTCATAAGATTTTTTCACAACCTCACTCTCATTTTCTTTAGCTCTTTCTCTCTCCTCTCTTCTTCCTCAACCCTAAACCTTCTCATGTGTTGAGATACATAGGGTTTAAAGATAGATAAACACTACTAACAATCTCTACGTCTCCTAAAAAAACTAGATTAGCAAACTAGTTTGTTTAGTTGCTTCCTTTTGAAGTGCAAGCTTGAGTCACATACTCTCGGGTGGATCGTCTTTGATGAAAGGAAACCGACCTCAAGCTCGATCTAGGACCGTGAGGAGCCTAAGAAGAGATAAAGAAGACCCGAAGGACACGATCTTATAGGTATAAAATTCTATCATAGTATAATACAACCTATGAAATTTTTGCTAGTTAGGTCTTATGGTAGTTCTTGGGTTAGTTGTCGATGTTGCATGCTTCAAAATTATTGTTTGAAAATTTCTCCTCTCTACAAACCCCGTAGAGTGCGCAATATTGACTTACATGGTATTAGAGCCACTCCATAAGCCTTAGATAGCTCGTAGCGACGTTCGAATTCCGCCGTTTTTGTCGTGCACGAACTGCCGACAAAAACAGTCCCAAAAATTATTGTTTTAACTTATTTGCACACCCCGCGGGCTCACAGTTTGAACCTAGAAACCGTGGGGCAGTGCTTGGGTACCCAGCGGGACTAAAGGTCGGGCCCACCCTATAAGACCACCAAGAGGTGGCCTTAGGGGTGGGGACCCAAGATGTTGGATATGTATGCCCTAGAGGTCTTTATTGTATATGATACTATGGGTATGTATGTACAAGACAATCTTGCTCAATATGATAGTATTACTACTACAATAAGTGGTTTCCCCTACGGTTAAAGACATCCGTAGAGGCAACATTTTATTGCCTCTACGGATTACTTCGTAGGTCCCCATTGTAGGACTACGGTAGCGCCCCGACCGTCTATCCGAGGCCAAAATGCGGAAACGAAAAATTTTCTTGACTTGAAAACCGGCACTACCGCATCCTAAAAACCCGGATCAAACCATTAACCTAATGCTAGCTAACTAGAGAAAGGGTAGAGAGCTATACCGAGCGATCCATGTCCTTCGGTCTTCGGCCTCCACTCCGATCTCCTCGCGGAATCTCCGGTCTTCATCTCCTCGTCGGAACGGGCACCACATCGCCGGTTTCTTTTACGGGCTCCCACCTCTGGACCGAGGCAACTCGAGCACAAAGTTGGCGAGTCGACGTGCCCAAGGATGCTGTAGGCTAAGTGTAGTAAGCTTGTCTCATGGGGTTGTGAAGTTGCCATAAAGATGATGGAGGTGAAGAAATCAACTTTGGAGATGTGTTAGGAATTTCGTAGCAAGCAAGGAAAATATGAGATGAAGAAAAATTCCCACCCCAAATGAATTTCCTCTCCTTCAAGAATGTGGCTAGCCCCCCTTAGAAAAAGAGAGAGAGCACGAAGGGAGGTTAGTGTAGTAAAAGCAAAGGGGTGATCATAAGCAAAAGCAAACCTCACTTCAAAACATCACCCTCACATTCTCATCAAATCCCATCTCAATTAATGCTAAAGAAATGATGAAAGAAAAAGCAAAAATGCTTTGAATTTATCATAATCCCTCATTTACAAATAAACCCTTCACAATTGCTAATTTGCATATTTGCAAATTAGCCCCTCCATCAGAAAAATCCGGTCGTGAAGGAACAAAGAAAAACTGGCCGAAACGGAATGCAAACTGGCAACTTCAAAAAACTGATCCCGTAATAAATTACAGGAAAACCCCGCGACTGTATATACATACCCGCATTTGTATTCCGACTGAATACAAATGCAAAGAGACAAAATCTACACTGTACAATACTAGGATCCGGCTTAAACCAAAGCCCGCTAGTATTATCCGTCCGATCATGATCCGTGCAATACCGCACGTATATGATCGAACCCTGCCATATCTCCATACGGCCTCTACAGCGTTTCGCCCGAAACTTGAGAAAACGGTCTGTGGGGGACTCTAAAGACTCGTCAATATTTTGGTTGTGGATTTAACCACTAGCACGTCAGAGGTATTAGCCATGCGTAACGGCTACCAGGTATTGACCAAAAGGGACGTCTGTGAGCGAACTCATGCTGACACCCTACTAAGCCTGTCAGTGACAATATCCGTACAGTCTGGTCCGTTCGTCTATGAGTATCGCATGGCGGGCCTAGGGGGTTGGTAAAAGTCAGACCCCCAATAGCGGTACAAGTCATGTCGGAGTGTAGCCCAGAATACCCTGAGATCCTACAGGAATACCTACCAGTAAATCTCCTGCCTCGGCCGAGTGCTTTGTGTAATGGCTCTCCTAGACACAGCGTGACCTCACCCTCAATACCGGGAGAGACGAACCCCTGACGATCCGCTCACTGCCTCCATGTGGCTCGGGACTGTACCCAACTAAAACCTGTTTGCACGACTCCTTTAAGCCGTGGTAGGGTAGTAATCAAAGCACAGTGGGAACTCACACGAGACAAATGACGATCTCAGGTTGATGAACTAACCTGTACACATGTCACCAGGGAACTGCTATCTGACGTCTGGTATAAGACCAACTAGCATGTTCCCGGCGAGTCCTGTCCGGTATACTCATAACCCAATGAGCACCTGTATACATCTTAGGTGAACCAACTGACACCAGTGGCTTGTGAGACCGGCCACCGCCCCTCGTCGGGGTCTCGACTGCATACACTAGTCTACTCTGGAGAATCGATGCCCTGTCTCGAAAACTCCCACGACTAGGGACCATTTAAGGATGTACTTATAGACCCCAGCTCCCACGTATATGATCGCCATCATACTGCTGGCCGTCAAGCAAGAATCCTAAGGGCTCTATCAACGTGCAATAGTGACCTGTAAGGTTACCTGAAACAGTACACGATGATAAAAATAAACCAGATAGCATACTATCATCTTGAGTAAGACTGTCCTACCGGTATAGGTCATCCTTCAATCATTGCAATCACGTACCTGTGATCCAATAATTGACTCTGAGGGCACTATATCCAACAATCTCCCACTT
The DNA here is from genome assembly GCA_030015575.1 of Agapanthus africanus. Lineage (NCBI taxonomy): Eukaryota > Viridiplantae > Streptophyta > Magnoliopsida > Asparagales > Amaryllidaceae > Agapanthus > Agapanthus africanus. The sequence continues at coordinate 365,704,190 of JASDDO010000018.1, forward strand.
GCACTCAAGGCTAATTATTGCGATGTCGTATACTCACAGCCCGTGTGATACTGAACACCCAACTCCTCTACTAATCAGTCTCACAAAACCTGTTTGCAAAACTAATGCGTTCGAAGAATAGCCTCAGTGAGTGGATCCGCCCTAATGTTTCTTTCTATGTCTCTCTTTATCTCAAGTTCGCGGAGAAAGCCATCTCCCGAAATGAGCAATACCTATCTTAGAGTATGTCTGGATATCTGATGGGACCTAGTTTATAAATGAACTCCAAATCCAAACTTCTCAGACTGTATCGTCAACTGAACTTAATCAGTATCCTTCGCCATGCCTCCCTCAGTATCCACCTGGACCACCTGTCCAAAATACTACCCCTCATCAGAGGGAAAACTATAACTCTGACAGTCACTCTGTCATCCGGGTCACCTCGGAAGCCTGGAATGATAACCGTCCCCGAAAGGAGGCTGTTGTTATCATATCCCTAGAACATCAACCTATGTTCTAAAACTGCTTCCGAACGTTTCTCCAGGATTGGATCAATATCACCTTATTGCATCTAGTGCAAAAACAACATCTATATCCAATGTGGAGAAACCACTGTGTGACAACCAAAGTATAACCGATCGTAGTATAGGAATTTCACTTCCTACTCTATGTATGTCATCCAAATACTAGGACATAACACCCTATTACCTTCTTAACAGATCCATCCCCTATTCTGATGAAGTCAAACCTATGACTGTCACATCAGAAATAGATGATCTATCTCCGCTACATCTGCTTTAGTCCAAAGTTAGACATAAGCTACTTGTCCACTATGCTTCCGCTGCTCCCACTGACTATGACAACCCTCTGGCAGAGTCATATACACGTACACTTCTAAAGCTAGTTTAGAACGACACTATACTCATCCTCCTGCCGGGTCTCACAGTCTGGAACAACAGTAATGGCAAGTATGGGTAAACAAGAACCTCCCTATCACCGTCCTTGAGGCTACCGGAGTACCTCTCGGGTGTCTGAGGTTACCCACCTTATCTGCGGAGTGGCCAATGGAATGTCAATCCAGATTGAATCTTTAGGTCCTTATTAAATTTTCAGTAATCGTTTGCAGTTCTGGAATCACTTCCAGTTCTACCATACTCCCACTACTGTTTTCTGAAAAAATCCATTTCTTTTAAAACTGTGGCGAGTCAAGAACAATATCACTATTGATCTTCCAGATGGTAGAAAGTCAACCCTCGTCATAGCCCGGGTCAACCCACAAACAGCCATTACAGAAACGTGCATTGAGTTATCCATAGTCTGGTTTTAAGCATAAGCCGGACAACTCCCCGTACCTTAACATAGTTAAGATATGAACTATTCTATATCCAATATAGAAATAGAGGCACTGATTTAATTGGAACCAGATTCAAATCATGCAGCTGTTTCCAGTGCATGTCCACTAAATGAAGAGAGGCCGATCAGCATTACTCAACTTAGGAGAGCTTCCAATTATGAGTAAACTAAAAGAGAAACAAGTTCTCAAAACCATTACTATCAACTGAATACCATTCACAAGTATCTACATCTTCGATCACCTTGAAGAATCCTGATACTTGCAATACCTGGTTCTCTACTTTACTCTTATACCTATAACTTCTCAAAACTTGGACCTTGTGTTTCTATGAAACACATGTCTAAGAACTAGAGAAGTCACAAGTAAACAGAATACGGTACGAGTACCAACCCCTCTGTCCTCATGGACACTGGACAGCATACAATACTCTGTATAAGTCCCCTGAGTCTAATAACTCATTCCCTGTGTGCCGTAGGTTGAAAGCTGTATTTATGGTTAAGAAGAATTACACCGCTGTTTAATACTCCTTACCTAACCATCCACTGATATAGGTAAATGTCATGGACATAATTTCAAAAAGGCATATCTCACTCTATAAAAATAGACGTACAGATATATCAATTTGAAATTGGTGCATAACAACGGATATTCAAAACCAAATATTTGTCGTCCAACAAACAGCCCAGGCGATTTCCTCAAATATCACCAATTACAACGAATTCCGATATAATGAGGATGATCACCTAATTCCCAATAACTTACTCCCACTCATCATCTGTAAAACAGATGTGAGAATCATACCTGGTAAATACATACCCTGGAGCAAGTGTCTAATTGGGAAATCAGTTTTCTATTAACAGTACACGGTGAAACTGAAACATTGAAATGTTTCGATGGGGTATCCGGGTATTCCTAGTAATGCCTCTTCCATTATCAGATTCATAACTGTAACCGTATACTTCTTTGCCATCTCTCCAGATCCCTTTATATGTCTTTAGTCGTTAACTTCTGTACACCCTTTTAGGCCAAATGGTTTTCTTCCTTCCCTACCGTTCGGCACCGGCCTATGGTTTGGAAGAAGACTATCCAATAAGCATAAAGGGTGCACTGTCCTGATCCAAGGAGCACTCGCAATGCGAGAGAAGGTAAAGATAAAAGACAACTGAATAAAACCTTATTCCTATTTCTCCTGAACCAGAGTCCATCCCCGAACTGGAACAAGTTCCTTCGAATTCGTATATAACCATACGATGGAGTATCCAATATATCTGTGGATCTTCATAGTGATACGGAGTGTCCTGGAGAAATATAAGGTGAAGTGGGAGTGGTAATGAAATACTTGGTTTGGTCGTGAATAGCAGTCGCAATTTACTTTGCCTTCCTTCTAATCCCTTTATTTGTCTTTACTTAATACCTTCTGCACACCATCGTTAGGCTAATTGGTTTTCTTCATTCCCTACCGGTCGGCACCTGCCTATGGTTTGGAGGAAGACTATCCAATAAGCGTAACAGGTGTACTGTCCTAATCCAAGGAGCACTCGCAACCTGAGAGAAGGTAAAAGGAAAAGACAACTGAATAGTCTTATTCGTTTTCTCCAGAACCAGAAACCATCCTCGAATAAATTCCTTCGAGTTCGTATATAACCATACGATGGTTTTATCCAACGGAAGTGGATGTTCGTAATAACACGGGGTGTTTTGGAGAAAAGGGTAAAAGTAGGAGTGGCAAAGAGGTTTGCAACTCTGACAATCCAAAAGCCAGTGTTTAAGAAGGTTCGGTTAACTTGGTCAATGAGTCATAGTCAAGGGTCGGGTCATGGTCACTGCCAGAGAGAGAGAGAAAAGAAACACTCAGCGTGCACTCTAACCTAGATCAGAATGGTTATCAATTTATCTAATCAGGAAACCTCCCACTGTATCGTCAAATTCTCCTCCAAACCTGAAAGAAGAATTAGTCGGGATCACCCAAGGAGTAAACCAACTCATCAGTGGGAATCGGGATCCAACTATCATCGCATGATAACGTGACGGAATCCACTCACGTTATCACACTCCAGAAGGTATGCGCATGCCTGGCAAGTTTCAGTTTCTTTAGAAACTCCCGATGTGTGTTTTTACCCCTAGGACCCAAGTGACCTTGACGGAGTCAACAAATCAAAGAGTCCTAGTCAAGTTCAACCCGTCATTATCTGGATTGCATTAAACCCACCCGTACGTGCCCTTGACGGAGTCAACAAGGCCGCACGACTGTCCTAACCAATCCCATTTATGCAACAAACAAGCACCACTTAGCTACCGTACACTACGCCTTGACGAAGTCAACAAACGCAGCACGAATACTAAACAATACTCGTAAGAAATGATGGAGGGCTACGGCTGGTTTTTGGCGAAAAACCTTTAACGTAATGAACTTGATATTGTTGAAGGAACTGCATAGCCTTTTTATAAAAATATAGTGACGAAAACCTTTGCTAAAGAGGTCACTCCCAGTGAAGGGATCTCGGCTGTTTCCCCATAGAATGAGGTGCAGGATATTCCAACTGAATATCACGATGCAAAGCAAAAGGCAATCGGCTATAGTGAAGTTATTGCCCTGACGCAAACTTCTGTCCAAGGGGTCACTCCTGGTGAAGGGATCTCGGCCCTTGCCTCGTCGACTGAGGTGCTGGATATTCATAACTGAATACCACTATGCAAAATAAAAGAGAACGTCTTTACAATAACAGCTTTTTGAAAAATTGTTCCAACAACATCTGAATAGATTTGTTTAGCTTGCATTGATTCGAATCAACGCAGTCCCATCAATTGATCACACCACAAAAGAACGAAAATAATGATGTACGTATATGCCATCCGCATTCGCCACTGGGTCCCGTCATCACCTGTTAGGTTACTTAACTAACGACAGAGCGGGGACTGGACTAGCGCGAATGCAAAACATATACAACATCTACTAGTATATATATCAATATATAATATTCGCTCAAGGCGTGATAAAATGCAACATCACAGAAATGTAATAAGCATCACAGAACAATACAGATATCTGGGATCCCCTGGTTTCATAGAGCCGCTACTGAAACCCGACGTTCCCCTGGTCGTGTGGATAGCCTGTGCAATGAAATCATAAACCTCTACGGGCGCGGCAAGTTACCCGCCAAAACCTGAAGCGAGGCAGCCCCCTTCAACAACGTGAATGGACCACCCAGCACTTCACGGAATCCGGTAACTTGAGCACCTCTCCTTGTGTCAACCTGTACCCCCTACGAGTGCGGCGAATAGCCCGCCAATTCTAGAGTGAAGCCCCCTCCGTCTCAACGCCATGAGATGCAGGCCCGTTGCCCTCTAGAATCCGGCTATCCGTGCACCCCTCCGCGGGGCAATCCTAGTACAGAAAGTAAAAATATATACAACGGGTACATCGACCTCAGCCCCGTCGTGCCCCAAAAGAATAATATACAAACAGGCAGTAACGGCAGTCCACATGTCGGACGCTCGCCCCTCAATATCAAATGTACATAATAAACCAAACTGTACTACCATTGCATCCAGGCTATCCACCACGACAATCCGCAACATCACAGCACAACACAGAACATCAACGTGAATGTCACGTTCGCAAATCCGTCTAAAAGGGTTATAGCAATTAGACAGGATTTACCGATCAAATGACATTCACGGTCGCAGATATAATGTAAATACTGTGAACTAACATGTTTAAAATTTTCGATCGACTAAATTTACCGAAGTGGGCCCCAAGCACAACTGTAGCACTCAAAGAAATTCTGGGCCCAAACAGAACATACCAAAAACCCTATTTCCATGTCAGAAGCCCACTGTAAAAATTTGGTAAAGTAAAGAGTCAAAGTGGCGGCGGAACTGCTGCCAAAGCATAGGTTTGGCCGCGGTTCCGCGGCTGAACAGTAATATCAAGCGACCAAATTTTCCCAGAATGCATAAAAAAACCCTGCTCGTATTTTTACAATGTACCAAATAATTTTTTGACCACTGCAAAAATTCGACAGAAACTGTAGCATGAAAAACGCGGTTTTTGAAAATCCGTTCGATCGAACTTGTAAACACGTTAGAGCAAGCTAGGTTTAGGTTAATGGCGTGGCTCTGATACCATGTAGGACTATGGTAGCGCCCTGGCCGTCTATCCGAGGCCAAAATGCGGAAAAGAAAAATTTTCTTGACTTCAAAACCGGCACTACCGCATCCTAAAAACCCGGATCAAACCATTAACCTAATGCTAGCTAACTAGAGAAAGGATAGAGAGCTATACCGAGCGATCCGTGTCCTTCGGTCTTCGGCCTCCACTCCGATCTCCTCGCGGAATCTCCGGTCTTCATCTCCTCGTCGGAACGGGCACCACATCGCCGGTTTCTTTTACGGGCTCCCACCTCTGGACCGAGGCAACTCGAGCACGAAGTTGGCGAGTCGACGTGCCCAAGGATACTGTAGGCTAAGTGTAGTAAGCTTGTCTCATGGGGTTGTGAAGTTGCCATAAAGATGATGGAGGTGAAGAAATCAACTTTGGAGATGTGTTAGGAATTTTGTAGCAAGCAAGGAAAATATGAGATGAAGAAAAATTCCCACACCAAATGAATTTCCTCTCCTTCAAGAATGTGGCCGGCCACCCTTAGAAAAAGAGAGAGAGCACGAAGGGAGGTTAGTGTAGTAAAAGCAAAGGGGTGATCATAAGCCAAAGCAAACCTCACTTCAAAACATCATCCTCACATTCTCATCAAATCCCATCTCAATTAATGCTAAAGAAATGATGAAAGAAAAAGCAAAGATGCTTTGAATTTATCATAATCCCTCATTTACAAATAAACCCTCCACAATTGCTAATTTGTATATTTGCAAATTAGCCCCTCCATCAAAAAAATCCGGCCGTGAAGGAACAAAGGAAAACTGGCCGAAACGGAATGCAAACTGGCAACTTCAAAAAACTGATCCCGTAATAAATTACAGGAAAACCCCGCGACTGTATATACATACCCGCATTTGTATTCCGACCGAATACAAATGCAAAGAGACAAAATCTACACTGTACAATACTAGGATCCGGCTTAAACCAAAGCCCTCTAGTATTATCCGTCCGATAATGATCCGTGCAATACCGCACGTATATGATCGAACCCTGCCATATCTCCATACGGCCTCTACAGCGTTTCGCCCGAAACTTGAGAAAACGGTCTGTGGGGGACTCTAAAGACTCATCAATACTTTGGTTGTGGATTTAACCACTAGCATGTCAAAGGTATTAGCCATACGTAACGGCCTACCAGGTATTGACCAAAAGGGACGTCTGTGAGCGAACTCATGCTGACACCCTACTGAGCCTGTCAGTGACAATATCCGTACAGTCCGGTCCGTTCGTCTATGAGTATCGCATGGCGGGTCTAGGGGGTTGGTAAAAGTCAGACCCCCAAAAGCGGTACAAGTCGTGTCGGAGTGTAGCCCAGAACACCCTGAGATCCTACTGGAATACCTACCAGTAAATCTCCTGCCTCGGCCGAGGGCTTTGTGTAATGGCTCTCCTAGACACAGCGTGACCTCACCCCCAATACCGGGAGAGATGAACCCCTGACGATCCGCTCACTGCCTCCATGTGGCTTGGGACTGTACCCAACTAAAACCTGTTTGCACGACTCCTTTGAGCTGTGGTAGGGTAGTAATCAAAGCACAGTGGGAACTCACACGAGAAAAATGACGATCTCAGGTCGATGAACTAACCTGTACACATATCACCAGGGAACTGCTATCTGACGTCTGGTATAAGACCAACTAGCATGTTCCCGGCGAGTCCTGTCCGGTGTATTCATAACCCACTGAGCACCTGTATACATCTTAGGTGAACCAACTGACACCAGTGGCTTGTGAGACCGGCCACCGCCCCTCGTCGGGGTCTCGACTGCATACACTAGTCTACTCTGGAGAATCGATGCCCTGTCTCGAAAACTCCCACGACTAGGGACCATTTAAGGATGTGCTTATAGACCCCAGCTCCCACGTATATGATCGCCATCATACTGCTGGACGTCTAGCAAGAATCCTAAGTGCTCTATCAACGTGCAATAGTGACCTGTAAGGTCACCTGAAATAGTACATGATGATAATGATAAACCAGATAGCATACTATCATCTTGAGTAAGACTGTCCTACCGGTATAGACCATCCCTCAATCATTGCAATCACGTACCTGTGATCTAATAATTGACTCTGAGGGCACTATATCCAACACCCATGGTTGTCCCTACGGTGCCCTAGGTTCTAATTTAAAAATATTAAAATGTAATTTGCCCTTTGGCTCTATGGTGCCGCAAACGAAGGCTCTACGGTTAAGTCCGTAGAGGCATATATATAGGTTATTAATAAAAAAAGCACAGAAAAGTCCTCGTTACTAAAAATTACTCTCTCTCACTCGATCTCCCGCGCGTGCCTCTCGTCGCCGCCTCTCGTCGCCACCGCCCTTCGCCCGCGGCCCCCCACCGCCCTCAATCTCCCAAAACTTCCTCATCGACTTCCTCGTCGCCACCGCCCGCGACTCGTCGCCGATTACGTCGTCGACCACCAGTCTCCTCCATCGTCGGCCTAGCTATAGGTTAGTAAATCTCAAATTTTTACTTCTAATAATCCTTTTATTTATAATTTTGATGATCAATGGGTTGCTACTTGGGATAGGGTTCAGGGTTCAGGGTTCGGTTAAGGTGAGGGTTAATGTTAGTGTTCAGTTTAGGGTAGGGTTAGAGTTAGGGTTCGGTTCGGTTAGGGTTAGGGTTAGGGGTAGGGGTAGGGTTCGGTTCGGTTAGGGTTAATTAGTTAGGGTTGGGGTTGGGGTAGGGTTAGGGTTAGGGTCAATTAGTTGGGGTTCGGGTTAGGGTTATGGTTAATTAGTTGGGGTTAGGGTTAGGGTAATTAGGGTTAGGGTTATGGTTAATTAGTTGGGGTTAGGGTTAGGGTTAGGGTTAGGGTAATTAGGGTTAGGGTTAGGGTTAATTAATTGGGGTTGGGGTTAGGGTTAGGGTTAATTAGTTGGGGTTTAGGGTTAGGGTTTGGTTCAGGTTTAGGGTTAGAGGCTAGGGTTAATTTGGGTTAATTAGAGGGTAGGATTAATTTGGGTTAATTAATGATAATTTGAAAGGGTTAGGGTGTTGATTAGGGTTAATTAGGTTAATTTGGGTAAATTGGGTTAAGTTTGGGTTGATCAGGGTTAATTTGGGTAAATTAGGTTAAGTTTGGCTTAATTAGGGATAATTTGTGTTAGGATAACGATTATGGTTAATTGTGCTTAATTATGTTAATTTGGGTTATTTAGGGTTAGGGTTTAGGGTGCACTAGTTCATTCAGTTGGATACTCGATGATAACGTAAACGTACAACTTTACCGTAAACGCAAGAAAAAATTACCCTAAACTTGAAATTTCGAACCCTTAATAACGAAACGTAAACGTAAAACCTATTCATGTTAATTGTTCAAGTTAAAACCAATATATGATACTCGATGATAATATGAAACTTTCATATTCTCATCGATACTCATATTTGAAACGCAAAGCGCCACTTAGTCCCCGTCTATCGGTTAACATATGTTCGATATTCGTCGTGATATAAAACTATACGAGGTTGTTAAATATCGGACGGTATAGCTCGGTACTAACAACCGTCGTGTAGTCTATGTGACGAAAAGATTCAATCGTATGATAACCGATAGATTTGTCCCGTGTGGACAAGTTAGGAATGTATAAAGCAAACACATGTATTTACTTGTATTTTCATCCGTTTCGAGTTATTTCGTCAATACTTTTCCGCTGGTTCTCCGTGTACAAAGATATATTAGATGTTCATTTCAACGTTGTTTCACAGCTTTGAAATGATTATTTATTCTATTACAGTGTACTCGGAGAACAGCGGGGAGGTGCTCCCAAATTTACTCGAAACGGTTGAAAGCACAAGCGAATGGGTTCCTGCTCTATACATTCTTAATGGGATAGAAGCCTTACTCCCGACAGCTGAAACACACACATACAACACGAATACACAACACACACACAGCACATACACACTAACAACCCTACACTTAAGCGAAATCATAAATTGAAACACACATATATAGAATACAACTCATACATGGGTATCCTCAAATCTAACTTTGATTATCGATAATTTATTATTTTCAATGACAAACGCACACACAAAGCATATATATGGATTTTCTCCTTTTTCAGTAACCATCACGTTCTTAGATTTCTCAATATAGTCATCATAACCTACAATTTATATGTTATAGAGTCTAACATGGCCCATGAGTACATCGGAGTTAAGGACTGGATATATGTGGATTGGCAACAACGTATGCAACCTAAGTTTGTCGCAAGAGTTGCTGCTTTTATTGAATTTGCACGCGCACATAATAAGATTGTGATAGAGAATATTCTCTGCCCGTGCGATAGATGTGGGAATAAGTACTGGCAAAAGGTTGAATTTGCAGAGCTTCATATCATTAAACACGGTTTTACTAGACTTTATATAACTTGACTATATCATGGGGAAGGAGAAGAACACAGTAATGCGGCTGAAGAAGAAGGAGAAGACGGTAATGAGGCAGAAGAAGAAGACGGTAATTTCTTTTCAGGAGAAGAAATAGAGGGTATGGTAGAGGCTGCCCTAGGTGAATCTATTCGTACCTAAGATGATATTCCTTCCAGTCAAGAACCGCGTGTGGATAAATATAAAAATTTCATGAATGATGCTAGAAAACCAATTTATGAGAAGTAAAGTATTCCACCCTCTCATGGTTTGTCCAACTTTTCCAGATTAAGTGCCTAAATGGATAGAGCAACAAGTCATTCACAATGCTTCTTTCGTTCTTGAAAGATTCTATGCCCCGGGTAATAACGTGCCCGACAGCTGGTACGGAGCCCAGAAGATAATGTCTGATTTGGGTCTGAAGTGTGAGAAAATTCAAGCATGTCCTAAAAATTGTGTGTTGTACCGAAAACAGAATTCATATTTGAAAAAGTGTCCAACATGCGGAGAGGCCAGGTATAAACCGAAAAATTCTGATAAGAAGCTTGATATACCTGTCAAGATAGCACGATACTTTCCCATAACACAGAGGCTGCAGAGGCTATTCAAGTGCAAGAAAACAGCCGAGGCAATGATTTGGCATCACCGTGCTCCTCCAAGTGAAGATGAAAAAATGAGTCATCCAAGAGATTCACCGGTATGGAAGGATTTCGATAGGAGGCACGAAATATTCAGTAGCGATCCTCGCAAAGTCAAGCTTGGACTCGCTAGTGATGGTTTCTGCCTATTCAACTATATGGCTGGAAGCCACAGCACATGGCCCGTTGTAATGATAGTTTATAATCTGTCGTCTTGGTTGGCTATGGACCAATCATATTTTATGATGTCTCTTCTTAACGACGGACCAAACTCACTGGGAAACAATATCGACGTCTATCTCCGACCTCTGATCGAGGAGTTAAAATCTTTATTCATTGATGGTATAGAGACGTACGATGCAAACACAAATACAACCTTCATACTGCGTGCGGCTTTAATGTGGACAATTAATGACTTTTCTGCGTATGGAATGTTATTAGGTTGGTCCGTATGTTCACAAAGCATGTCCTTATTGCCATTAACATACAACATCAAAATTTTTGAATTTTAGTAGGAAGGTTTGTTATTGCGGCCATCGACGTTTCCTGCCTCTAGACCACCCCTACAAGTTAGACGTTGTTCACTTTGATGGTCATCAGTAGCTTCTTGGACCTCCAGCCCCATTGTCCGGAGAGGGCATAACTGCTCGGTAGGATGGTTAAAATAATGTGACCTTCAGGATGGATCCGACAAAACAGGTCAAACCACCATTCTGGAACAAGTTAAGCATTTACTTCGAGCTTCCGTACTGGTCAACAAATTTAGTGTGTCATTGTCTAGACATCATTCATATAGAGAAGGGAGCATCCGAGCACATACTCAACTTGCTTTTTTGTAAAGACGGGAAATCGAAAGACAACCTCAATGCTCGGATGGATCTACAGGACTGGGAAATTAGAAGTGAATTACATCCTAAACCGATAGCGGGTAAATCAGAAAAGTTTGTACTTCCCAATGCCACGTATCATATGTCACAACCGGAGAAGAAAAGATTCCTGCAGGTGTTGCATGATTTGAAAGTTCCCACAAGTTTCTCAGGATCATTCAGCAAGAAGATAAAAATTGTGAAAGTCAAGATCGATGGGCTGAAAAGTCATGATCACATGTTATTATGGAGTACCTTCTCCCATTAGCCCTCAGGACTTCTCTTCCTGAATCGGTTGGTCTAGTAATCAATGACCTATATTGTTTTTTTAGAGAATTATGCGCAAAAACACTGGATGTTGTGACGGTGGAGAAACTAGAAAATTCTATTTCGTTGATACTTTGCAAGTTTGAGCGTATTTTCCCACCGCCATTCTTCGATATCATAATACACCTGACGGTTCATTTTGCAACTGAGGCTAAGTTAGCTGGACCGGTACAATATCGATGGATGTATCCCGTCGAGAGGTACATGGAATTTTTCGTTTCGCGCAATTTGTAAAATTATTGTTGTCCTGTATGCCCGTATTTATTTATTTAATATATTTTTCTTTTGGTACCTCTACACTCTTAAAAAGTATATAGGCAATAGAAATCGACCAGAGGGTTCTATTATGCAAGGTTATCTTCTAGATGAAGCAACCATATTTTGTTCTCGTTATCTGGACAAGAACATTGAGACGAGACTTAACCGGCCTCGAAGAATTCAGAACGGGCCATATGGTAAAGCCGATTATAAGAGGGTAAACACTATGTTTATCAACAAAATATACCGGTTTATCCTCCTCAATAGCGCATGTCCTGAAAAAATTAGAGAGTAAGTTTTTTTTGGATTAATTATTATATTTGTGTTTGTATGTGTATGAAATGATGTAATATTAATATCATAATTTATTCTCGAGAACAGAATTCATTTTAACGAGGTACGTGAGGGGCATCCTGATTGGAACGATGAACGATTGGAAAAATATCATCAGGATAATTTTTGTGATTGGCTTGCAGATTATGTAAGTTATTCGAATAACATGTTATTGCTATCAGTTTTAATCTAAACTTATATTGTTATGTATTTTTCGTAAAATTTATTTTGTTAGATCCACGATCCGAACGTGTCCGCATCATTATAAAGTGATTCAAGATATTTAGCTCAGTTTCTTAGTATGGAGGTTCCATATTATAAAGGACTCGGTGTCCTTGAATATAAATTCGAAGTTAAGGACATAGAAACATCTAGATTCACTCAGAATAGTGGGATTGCGACGGTAGGATCGGATGGTGTGATTTATTATGGATACTTAAATTGTATACTTGGCATCCAATATCCCGGACGATCAGAACCGTTTTATATATTTCAGTGTAATTGGTACGATACACGAACCAATACGGATAAGTGGAGAAGCAATCTCGGGACTTGGAAAAATGAATATGGATTGACCAGTGTGAACACACTTCGATTTTATGGTTAGGAAGACCCGTTTATCTTTCCGAACCAAGCGTTCCAAGTATACTACTCACAGTGTTTGAAGCATCCGGGATGGAGTGTCGTATGCCATTGGAAATCCAGGGATGTTTACGATGTCCCAGAATTCGAGGACAGCGATGAGGATGAAGAAGAGAGAAGACTTAGAGTGCTCCGACCATCTGTTTCGAAAGACGGGTTGTCTTCGGCTGATCGTGAAGTTACTTGGGTTGGAAATGATATCGATGATGAAATCCAAGTAGATATGTCTAATGCGTCCATGAAACGAAAAAGGTTATCAGTAATGTTATATTATTACTTCACATTTTACGATCTATACATATATAGCATGCATATGTAATGATTGTCTAATGCGTCCATGAACCATTTTATCTAGATTTGATGACGATGAAGAGAGCAACGAGGGGCGGCAGGAGCTCCAGCCGTGGCACCGGCCGAGGCAGAGGCAGAGCGGTTCTGCCGCCCGGAAAGCTGCGCAGGGAGCTTCAGAGGGCCGGTCTTGCACCCCGATCGGAGACCCCTTCGGATGCCTCCTTCCGTATGGACTTTGCCACACCACCAGGTATATTGCACGCATATTCATTTTGAATGTAATATTATAGATATACATACATATTCATGTCAAAATTACTTACATAGTCAATGTTTGACTGTCTACCTGTTGGTGGTGCGTCCACATCAAGGACAGAGGCCACTCCCGCACCTTCAGGTATATTGCATGCATATTCATTTTGAATTTAATATTATAGATATACATGCATATTCATGTCAAAATTACTTACATAGCAATGTTTGATTGTCTAGCTGTTGGTGGTGTGTCCACATCAGGGACAGAGGCCACTCCCGCACCTCCAGCTTTGTTTATATATCATATAGTGTATGCATATTAATTTAGAATGCTATATCATAAATATATATACATTCTTTTTTCTTTTACGTACTTACATCTCGGGCTGTAGGTGGTGCCTCCGCATCTCGGGCAGAGGCCACCACCGCACCTGCGAGTATGTTTATATATCTTATAGTGTAAACATGTTGATTTAGAATGTTATATTATTGATATACACATTCTTTTTGCAATTACTTATATAGTCAATGTTTGATTGTCTAATTATAGGTGGTGCGTCCATGTCTGGTGCAGGGGTCACTCTCGTCACTTCCATACCCTCCGCTCAGTCTGCAGGTTTGTATGAATAAATATAAAATATTTATTCATTTTACATATCCTTTAAGAATAAACATGAACTTCATGTAATTTTATCGATGTTTATTTTCTAGTTGGAAATGCGTCCACGTCCGGGTCACCGGCTGTTCCTCACCGGAGGAACTATCGTCCCGCTCGTGCTGCTGCCCAGGCCCAGGCTCGTGCTGCTGTCGCCGGAGGTATATATCACACTTCAATTTTCTTTAAACCTTGATTTATTAATACCACTTTTTCTTAATATTGATTGTCTTGATATTTTTTGTAGATGCAGGGCATCCCCATCCAGAGAGGGGGACTCGAGGCCCGAATCAGTCCCACGGCTGAAGCCCGACAGAGCTAGGGGGAGGCAGCATTCCCCCTCTTCTTTACCCCTGATTATCGCTATACCGGTGATTATGTGGAGAGTTTCGGCCGGTATATGGGGGATGAGAGCCGCCTCGTGAAGTATCCACTTCACGTTGAGTGGGGCGACCAGCACCGGCGCTCATTTGCCCTCTTCTGGGATCAGGCTCGGTATTAATATATAGTTTCATTTGACTTACCCAATATATTTATTATTATTTAACACTTGCAATTTAATAACATTGTTTTTTTGTATTCGCAGTTGGATTACGACTTTCAGTAGCCTGTACCCGACCCTGATCACCCTGAGAGAGTGCTCGATCTTCACGCTCTGTACCATGGCCTGATGAAGAACATGCAATCAAAGGTCCGATACAATAAGAACGAGCTGAAGATCGACTGTTATTCTCTGTGGATGGCGACCCCTGAGGCAGAGAGAGTGGGTCTCCTACATACTCCGGCCTTTGCGAGAGTCGACGTAGATACATGGCCTCTCTTGTGCCAATATTTCGACTCTCAGCGCAAATAGGTTTGTATTTTAAATGTAATTCATTATTTAGTATATAATTTATTTTTTTGTGTTGCTTAATTAGAAAACTAAATCTGAATGTGTTGTGCAAGAACAGGCCGATCAAAATAAAGAGAATAGGAAGTCGGCGAAGAGGGGTCGCCCCACTTATACAGGTGGCTCGAGGAATATTACTAGTAACATAGAGTTATCGATAAATTACAATAGACCTACTGTGATATAATGTAATATTAAGAGTTATTTTAAAATATATGTAAATTTTTCGTGAATTGTTGAGAGCTCAGACCCAGGTGTAGGGTGGTACACCGAGCGTGCTGTCCGCGTATCTTGCCGTCCACAGCACCTCGACAGATCCTTCCACGGGCAAGCTTCGATTCCCCGACACCGCTACCCAGGAGTATTGTGTAAGTGTTAATATTTATTCTAACAGGTTTGAAATTTTTGTTTTGAAAAGTTCAAATTTAAATAATATACTTATATTTTAATGGTTAATGTGGGTGTAGGAGCGGGTGGTGGAGCAGGCGGATGCATCGGGGATCGATTTTACTGGACAGAACGACCCGATGCTGCTGACCCCAGTTCTAGACGCCGCACACGGAGGGCACCACAGAGGTTGGGAGAGATGACGAAGACTGGGTCCTAGCAGGGCCCATATAAGGTTGGACTCTACTCCGGCGGTTACTTCCCTTACCCCCCATGAGCGACGTCTAGAGCAAGATGTTGCCACCTTGAAGACCGCCGTCCAGGAGTTGAAGGAGATGAAGGTATGTATACTACTTAATAGTAAAATATTATATCATATTATAGATAGTAACATATCCAATATTAGTAGCCTGAACTTATTTGGTTGTAGACTTAACTTTGATTAATATTAGATTGGGGTTTCACAATAATCTGATAATGAAACTAATTCGACTAATACACAGTTCTTAATCATTTATTACACACAAAATTGAACATATGCGACAGGGTACTTCGGCTGCGGATCCACTTCTATCTCCTTCGGCTGCGGCTCCGCAAGCCACTACCTCGGCCGCGGTTGCGCAGAACACTCCTGCAGCTCCACAGCCAGCTCAGACTCCTGCACAGTCCGCTCCTTCATTGGTCGAGTTTTTGACGACTCAGGGCTGTATCGAGGAGCAGATGCGCCAGATTACGTCGATTATCAGAGGTGGAGGAGCTGAACCGAGCTAGGATAGCTTTATTTATATTTTTGAGATTGTATATACTTATCTGATACATATTGTATAAATTTTAGACGATAATAGTTGGTGGTTGTTTATGAACGATGATTTATCGCGATATCGTATTCTGTGTGTCTATTTCTATTATATATTATGCGTGACATGGTTAATTATGAATATTTCTGTATTATGTCTATTTCTATTATATTTATCCTGATATCGTATGATGTATATATTATTGTGCACAGGGCGGGTTAAAAACAGGAAGCCCTTTTTTATAAAAAAACCCTGATATTATGTCCCTATGGATTAAGCCGTAGGGCCATCAGTTGCACCTACGGATTAATCCGTAGGTCCAATGTTTGCCCCTACATATTTATCCGTAGGGACAAAACCGGGACTTTGCAATATTTGATTGATCACAATTCGGACTGTGGTATCAAATTTCTTAGTAATGGTATCTACTAGAAATGAATTCTCTAACATTTTATTCTTTACCGACGAAAAATTAGAAGGGGAGAGCAAATTGAAGAAATGACCTTAAATCTTTGTGTACTGACTCCTAATCGAATTATTTGGGATTCAGAAGTGAAAGAAATCATTTTATCTACTAATAGTGGCCAAATTGGATAACTGATATTTTGCCCCTATGGACGCAGTAACAGGAGTTACACACTTGCCCCTACGGATACACCTGTAGGGGCTTATATGTAGACCTACGGCTAACTCCGTAGGGGCTGGAAGATACCCTTACGGATAGCACCGGAGGGGCAAGTATTTTATTTTATAAACCACTAAATTAAATAAATATTTTGTCCCTACGGAGAAGAACGTAGGTACACAGTCCTCTATGCATGCAACCGTAAAGGCAACTTTTACTCCGTAGGGGCATGTTCAGGGCAAAGACTTGCACCCGCGGCGATTGCACCTACGGAGAATTTTCTAGCACCTATGAAGATATCCGTAGGGGCAGTGCTTTGCCCCTACGGATAAAGCCGTAGAGGAAACCCCTTATTGTAGTAGTGTATGCTATTTGGTTTGATTTTATCTTTACATGTGTATATATTTTACTTGTTATTTCATATCCCTTATAAATGTTGATAAAGCCCGTAGGATCCTTGCTTGACTACCAGTGCTGTGATGGCAATCAAACTTGTGAGAGCTGGGTAGTCGATAAGCACATCCTTAAATATCCCTAGTCGTGGGAGTATCGAGATTGGGTATCGATACTCCAGAGTAGACTAGTGTATACATTTCTAGACCCTGACGAGGGGCGATGGTTGGTCCCGCAGCCATTGGTGTGTTTCACCTAAGATTGTATACAGATGCTCACTGGAGGTGAGTAAACTGGACGGACTCACCGAGAACTAGCTAGATGGTATTATACGTATCGTCATATAGCCGTTCTCTGGTGACATGAGTACAGATAATCTATCGACCTGAGATCGTCATTTGTCTCGTATGAGTTCCCACTGTGTTTTGATTATTACCCTACCATGGCTCTACTGAGTCTTGCAAACAGTTTTTAATTGGGTACAGTCTCGAGCCAAATAGAGGCAGTGAGCGATTATTGGGGATTCATCTCTCCCAGTATAGAGAGTCGATATCGTGCTGTGTTCAATTAGCCAACACCATAAGTCTCTGGCCATGGAGGATTGAGAATTACTGATAGTTAGATCAGTAGATTCTCGGATGGTCTTGAGTCACATTGGCACGACTTGTCAGGTTATTAGCGGTCTCGTATTTTCCACCTCTTAGACCAGGCATGCGATACTCTCAGACAAACAGACCGGACTGTACGGAGATTGTCACGTACAGGCTCAGTTGGAGTTCGGATGAATTTGCTCGTCGTCCTTCTTTTCGATAAGTACCTGGGTAACTATTACGTACAGCTAGTCCCACTGACGTACTTGTGGTTAAACCCACTGCTCGCGTACTGTAAAGTCTTTAGAGTCCCACACAGAGGGTTTCCTTGGTTCAGGCGAAACGATGTAGAGGCCATATGGTTATACATTCAGGGTTCCGATAATATATTTGTACTAGTTACACAAATTTATGTTCAGACGGATAATACTAGTGGACTTAGGATTAAGCCGCATTATTGAATCAAATATTGATTTAATAATAATATAGTATTATATGATTGGATTATTTTTATCTCTTAGTATTCATATTTTTTGTAGTATGAATACGGGTATGTATATACGGTGAGGGTATTCTTGTATTTACACTAGAATGCTTCTAGAAGAAAACACCTCATTTTGTGTTAATCTATTTGTTGAAAATAGATAATGAGGTGGAGGGATGAGGTGTATTAAAGCATGGTTTGAAGCATGGCTACTTGATTTATTCATTCATTTGTGATAACTATTTAAGCATGGTTACAATATTTATATTGTAAAATGAAATGCTTGATAGTTTGTGACTTAGCCATTCTTCATGACTTTTACATTAGCATTCTCTTTCCTCCTTTGAGCTCTTCTTCTTCCTCAAACTCTAACCCTCTCATAAGTTGAGAAACCTAGGGTTTATAAGATAAAGTAATCATATTAACACACTCTACATCTACTAAACCACTTAGATTAGCAAACTAGGTGCTTTAGATACCTTACTTTTGAGGTTGGAGCTTGAACTATAGACTTTCGGGTGGATCGTCTTCGACGCGGAGAGGCCGACGACCAAGCTCAATCCTGACGGACGAGGAGCTTAAGATGGGGATTAAGAAGACCCGAAGGACTTGATAATATAGGTATAATCACTTTCATATTATATTAGAACCTTTGTCAGTTTTGCTATCTAGGGCCTATATAGTTCTTAGGAGATTAGTCGATGTTACCCGCTTTAAAATTGTTTTTTGAAAATTCCGTCTTTCTATAAATCCTGTGGAGTGTGCAACATCGACTTACACTGTAATGACTCTACAATCTTGTATGGAAATTTTATTTTTAATATACAAGAAATGAGTTTTACAGCCTGAATTTGAGATATAAGTCATTTTTATGAAATAACAGTAAGAAACAACTTGTAGCTCACTGGTAAAGCCTTCCACTGCTGTGACGTAGCCCCTGTGTTCGATTCCCATCAGACACAATTATTTTTTCTGAGTTTTTTTTAACTTTTTGGAATCCTAAAAGATTACACGTGCAATACACGGGGAAATGAAAAGTTCAGAAAAACCATACATGTGGAAAATGGTTTAAATAGAGGGTTGATCAAGTTGCATGAATCTCGAGACCCAACTCTCGAGATCGACCAGCCAAATGGGCTTAGAAACCGACGGGGACGGTCAGGATGAAGCCAATGAAGCCCGTGCTTTGTACACACACCTCTTCAGCTACCTCTAACCCCTCTATACTGTTTGATTTCCCTGCAATCAAATAGAGACCTTTCATTTCACAATTTATCACAATTTTAATGCTTTTTAATTCACCATTTTAATTCCCAAATCCTAATTCTCCATTATAAATACCACCCCCTACCTAGGCTCAGCACCATTCTGAAAATTCTAGCCAAAACTCTCTAAAAAGTTCCTAGTGCAAGTGATGTAAAGTAGAGTTAGCGAGCAAGTTGGTTCCGGCGAAGATAGAAGCCAATTCTGGCTCTCCCGCGATGCCACGACGACACCCTTTCCTTCCTAACCCTTCTTTGAAGTTTCTAAAGCGTAATTCCCTCCGAAACTCCCTTTCTCTTCATTGAAATTTCTTTTTAAACAAAATAGGTAAAAGTGGAGTTATTACCGATATCATCTTTTCTAAAGCATATAACTCCATTTTTCTTTATCATTTGATCAAACCAATTTTTCCACTTCACTTGTAATCTTAATACCAATGTTTAGAATAAATTTTACCTAAGAATCTCATATAAAACAATCATAATTGAACTTTTACATTAAAATTTCTTAAACTTTGTTATCACACCAGAGGCTATTATTGATGCCTCTAGGAATATGTATGCCCTAGAGGCCATTATTGATGATATAATGGATGCTTGGGCAAATATATAGAGTACTTTCTTGCTCGACATGATAGTATACTATCAGGTTACTTTTATCTTAACATGTAGACTAGTATTTATAATGTCTGTCTCTTACATGTTGATAAAACCCTTAGGATATGTACTTGACTAGCAAGACTATGATGAGATTATACTAGTGGGGCCAGGGTGGTCCAAAAGTACATCCTTTAATCGGTTCCTAGTCGTGGGAATATCGAGACTAGGGCATCGATATTCTAGAGTAGACTAGTGTGTACGTTTCTTGTCCCTTAGAGGGCGATGGTTGATCCCATAACCATTGGTGTGTGACATCAAAGATTGTACACAGGTGCTCATTGGAGAATGGGTACACCGAACAGGACTCGCCGAGAACTCTTATATGGTAGTATACTTATCGTCAGATAGCAGTCCTCTAGTGACACTGGTATAGGCTAGTCTGTAGACCAGAGATCGTTATAGAGTCTTGTGCGGCTTCCACTGTGCTTTGATTTTCTCCCTACCACGCTCAAAGGAGACGTGCAAACAGGTGGATTTTGGGTACAGTCCCGAGTCGCATGGAGGCAATGAGCGATAGGAGGCATCTCTCCCGGTATTGGGGTTTGATGTTGCGCTTTGGTTGATTGGTTATAACTAGAAGTCCCTGGCCAGGGCTGCTGCTAAGATTTACTGATAAATGTTATCAGCAGTTTCTCAAACCGTTATAGGCCAGACATCGACATGACTTATCACGTTACTGGGGTTTGATATTTACCACCCCTAGACATGATATGCGACATATCATACAAAGAGACCGGACTGTACGGTAGTGTTACTGATAGGCTTCATGGAGACTATGGACAAGCTTGCTTGTTGATCTTCATATCGCTCAATACCCGGGTAGCTGTTACGTCCAGCTAGTACCGCTGACGGTTTATAGGTAACTGATGTGATCATCACCTACTGCTGGCGTATTGATGAGTCTTTAAAGTCCCACACAGAAGCTCCTTGGTTCAACAGAAACGAAGTAGGACACATATGTGATATATGTGTGGGCCTGATTAAATACGTGTATGTGATACCGTATTGTAATCTGGCAGTTATCTGTTATCGGTTCGGTTATATGTGATATAACCAGATTGTCGAATCAAGTGTTGATTTGATAATATGATATACAGATAAATGATATTAGTCGGTCATATGTGATATAACCGGATTATTAAATCAAGTGTTGATTTAATAATGTGATATACATTATATGTGATATAATTATATCTTAACTAATATCATTAGCTCACTAATTATTCTTCATAATATATATATTAATATATATGATATATATATATATATACATAATAATGAAGCATGGCATAAAATTCTATTTTGTGAAAATAGAAATGATGTGGAAAATGAGAGCATGGTTGTAGGCATGGGATTTACATTTATTTATTCATCTTGACTCACTATTCAAGCATGGTTGCAATTTTATATTGGAAAATTCCATGCTTGAATGAGTAGGGGTCAAGAGTTGACATTCATTCTAAGTTCATTCTCAACACTTAGCCATTTTCTTGAGTTGCTCTCATGGTTGCTCTCTAGCTTCTTCTTCTTCCTCAATTGCTATAGTTCAAGTTTCAACCCTCGCATGTGATATGAACCATAAAGCTTGAACATAAACTTATGAGCTTTTAGCATCTCCTACTTCACCATCCTACACTTGACTAGCGATTGAGTGTAGCATGTTTACTACGCTAAAGAGTTTAGTGTAGATGTAGCTTAAGGTGGAGGGATGTTTACCGCCGAAAACCGGGAAGACAAACGTCTTACCTGAATTTGGGGGCAGATGCTATTTGGGTTTATCCGTCCACATCTCCAAAGATGCCAAGTTAATTTATGGCACCGTGTATCGGAGGTCTAGACAGATGCGACCGTTGTAGCAGACTACGTCAGATTCCCCTCTTTTGCGAGGGGTTTTTAATTGTTGGGACGCTCTTCCCTACAGGCGCAAGCCCCTGCAGTTAATTACGTTACCGCGTAGCGATAACCACTTTCTCCTGCTCCAGAAGGTCACTTCGTATCGTGTATGTTTGTTTTATTTTTGGTTGCCCGTGGATTGTATACGGAGACTAATTTGTGTCGTCGCCCGTAGGGCGTAGATTAGTCCAAATCCGTATATCCTTATATTTAGGTTTGGTTTGATTTAAGGATCGCTAATCTTGTTTGGGATTAAGATCAACTTAAATGTTTGTTGAGGATACGTTAGTCTAATTTTAGACTAAGATCTACTCAGCATGATTTTGGGATCATTCAGACCTAACAAAAGAGCATTTGGGCTCTATTGCTTTAGTTTAAGGACGTTACAGTCCATCGTTAGTTTAGGGACATTATGGTCCGTAGCTACTTTAAGGACATTGCGGTCCGTAGGGATGTTCTCATTGGCTTGGGAGTGCACCAAAGAGTTGTTGGATGTCGGGACCCTCCACCTCTTTGAAGACGTTGAAGAATTACAACGACATGTATCAGAGGTAAAGAGAGATGTACCCTTGAACCGAATTCCAGATTGAAAGGAGAAATCATAATGGGATGAACCTCATTTTAGATACCATCTGCTAGGATATCATTAATCATCTTTGGAACTAAGATCGATTTGGAGAGACCTGAGCATAGGAAGACTCAGTTTGAAAAAAGGGTTTAGCCTCGGGAGACTTGGCTATGATTAGGCTAAGGTTGGCCTCTCATAGTGTTAAACACTAACATTTGCCTGGCGCTCACGTGCACCCACATGAGGCTCTTAAGCAGTGTTAAACACTGAAATTTGGAGCGCTCACATGTGGCACGTAAGGCGCCTGAAAATTGGACATTGCTTTTTTGTGGTTTATTCCCTTCTTCTTTTATAAGTGCTAAGTACTGTTGGGGGGTCACGTGGGAGCACGTGAGGTGCCCCAAAATGGGAGCTGTTTTTGGTTTATTCCCTTTTTCCTTTTATAAGTGCTAAGCACTATTAGGGGGTCACATGGGATCACACGACTCGATCTCAGTCGTTCCTTTTTGTTCCTCAGAGATGCTCACGTGGGAATACGTGATCTGTCGTGATAGCGTTGAACGCTAATCATTTCTTTTATGTGCATGGAAATCTTGATCTGAGTTTTGAGAATTTCAGGTCCTATATTTTAATAAGAATTAAATTCTTTTATAGGGTTAAACCCTAGTTTTATCAGAGGAATTAAATTCCTATATCTTTTGGAAGAATTAAATTCTTCAAACTTAGTTCTCTCCCCTAAGTTTTGAGTCTGCATGACAGAATCTCCCCGATAAGAATTAAATTCTCAACTTGTGGGGAGATCTGCTTCTGCAGACCTCAACCAGAGGAATAACTAAGTTCTTTTTGGAAGAGTTGAACTCTTGAAATGGCGAAGAAAAGATAAAATGATCTCTATGTCTTTCTTCTTACCTAGGGTTTCTTTTTCTAAAAGAGAGCTCTTCTTCTCTTTTTTCGTTTCTCCAATCTTATAGGGGATCTCCTCTCTGCAAGACTTGAAGTCTTGGGTCCTTTATATAGTAGAGGTAGATTTGTTGATTTAGTTAAGAAAATCTCTCATTGAGATATTTTTTAATTGATTTGGGGATTTTATCCATCGTTGGATCTTTGATCCAAGGACTTCTGTTTTACAGAAGATATTTTTTTAATTTTTAACAAGATTGGGAAAATATTTTCCCATACAGAGCTTATTTTGTAGCTTGGTGATTTTTAATCACCATTGGATTTTTAATCCAACAGTACTCTGTTTTACAGAGAGCAATCTTTCTCGTTTAGAAAGATTGGTGAAATATTTTCCCATACAGAATCTTTTCTGTAGATAGGTGATTTTTTAATCCAACGGTACTCTGTTTTACAGAACGTAATCTTTTTTGTTTAGAAAGATTTAAGGAAATATTTTCCAAATAGGGTTTTGATCCCTTTATTTGGAATTTAATTCTATCGGCTCAGAAAGCATTTAAGACCACTCACGTGTAGCATGTAACCCCACAGAGTTAAACTCATTTGCCTATGTGCAACAGCCCAAAAAAGGCATCACGTGCTGACACGTGAGCCTTTCTGGCCTGTTATTTGTTTTAAAATGGCGCCTATATACTTTGTATATAGATGCCCATGTGTTTGCACGTGATTCTCAATTTCAGCCTAAATTATTGAGCGTAATGCCTATAATCTTTGCTCCAAGGCGCATCACGTGTGGGCATGTGATGCTCCATTAGGGGAATTTTTCCCATCGCTTTTTCTCTCTTTTCTTTTCTTTTCTTTTCTTCTCTTTTTTTCTATAAGGGAATAAGGGACTTCGTGTGGATCATCTTCGGCATGAAGGTCATCGGAGGAAGCTCGTCCAAAGCTTCAAGTAGAGCCTAGTGGAGTCGCGGGACTACTACACGGAGCATGTGAAGTGAAGGACTTGATCCTAAAGAGTATAGCCTTCTTTCACTTTCTCTAGTTGTTCACATCATAAAACCATAACCCTAATATTTTAGCAAAGATCTTGTTTAGTCTAGCTTAGCACTACTAAAAATTAAAATTGGGCATGCTTGATGCCACAAGAACCTCATGGTGGTGCTAGGGTCGACTTTCAACGGTTACTCCTACTTCATCACTTTTACTGATGATTTCTTAAGGTATGGACATGTATTTTTAATGAAATATAAATCCAAGGCCTTTAAGAAATTTGAGGAGTATAAGAATGAAGTGGAGAAACAAACAGGTAAAAGTATTAAGATACTTCGATCTAATCGGGATGTAGAATACTTAAGTACCAGTTTCCTTGAATATTTAAAAGTGAATGGAATTCTCTCTCGGTTTACTCCTCCATATACACCTCAGCACAATGGTATATCGAAGAGAAGGAATCGCACGCTACTCGATATGGTGTGTTCCATGATGAGTAGTGCTGAGTTGCCACTTTCCTTCTGAGGTTTTACATGGGAATCAGTTGCATACCTATTAAATAGGGTTCCAACTAAGCCTGTACCTACCACTCCATATGAAATGTTGAGTGGGAAGAGACCATGTCTTAAGTATCTTAAGATATGGGGGTGTCCAGCATTTGTCAAAAAGCAGAACCCGGACAAGCTCGAGGCACGATCAGTTTTATGCAAGTTTGTGAGATACCTCAAGAATTCATGGGGATATCTTGTCTACCACACTGAAGAACAAAAGGTATTTCTCGATTGCCACATAGTCTTTTTAGAGAACGGATTTCTTGTAAAAGAAATTAGTGGGAGCCCGGTCGAACTGGAAGAAATTCCAGAACCACAAACTGCTGTTGAAGGCTTAGTAGAACCTGAGGTTTCAACTGAGCCTGACGAACCGACGCCACTCCACAGATCTAGTAGGCAATCTCATCCTCCTGAGAGATACTACGGGTTTCTCGTAGACAGGGATCGAGAAGATTGCATCATCGACGATGATGAGCCTACTAGTTTTCAGCAGGCTATCACGAGTAAAGACTCGATGAAGTGGCTGGATGCTATGAGATCCGAGATGGAATCCATGTAGACTAACAAAGTATAGACTTTGGATGTTGCTCCTCCTGGGAAAAAACCCATTGGATGCATATGGATCTTCAAAAAGAAAATTGGTGCAGATGGACAGGTGAAAACCTTTAAAGCTAGACTTGTTGCAAAAAGCTTTCGTCAAAGACCAAGATTGGACTATGACGAAACCTTTTCTCTAGTGGCTATGCTTAAATCCATTCGGATCTTACTTGCTATTACTGCCTTCCATGACTATGATATCTGGCAGATGGACGTGAAAACCGCTTTTCTAAATGGAAATTTAGAAGAGTACGTTTACATCGATCAGCCATAAGGTTTTTTAGACAATGGGAGCAGCGGAAAAATGTGCAAATTATTTAAATCCATTTATGAATTAAAGCAGGCATCGTGGAGTTAGAATATCTGTTTTGATCAAAGAATTTGACTTTTTCAAAAATGTAGATGAACTATGCATTTATAGGAAGATTGTAACAGGAGCAGTCGTCTTCCTCATATTATATATGGATGACATACTCCTGATAGGGAATGACATCCCTACGCTATAATCGGTCAAGCTTTTCTTGATACAGAAGTTCTCCATGAAAGAGTTGGGCAATGCCTCCTACATTCTGGGGATTAAGATCTATCGTTATAGGTCTAAAAGAATGTTGGGACTTTCACAGTCCACACCATACTAAAAAGATTTAGCATGGAAGATTCATAAGCGCTGTAATTTACCTGCTTGTCACGGGATCACCCTCTCCAAAGAGATGTATCCAAAGTCTGATGAAGAGATGGCTCGCATGAGCATTATACCCTACTCTTCGGCGATAGGATCTATAATGTATATGATGATATGTACTAGACCAGACGTAGCTTACGCACTTAATGTGGTAAGAAGGTATCAGTCAAACCCAGGTGATAAACATTGGATAGTAGCAAAGAACATTCTGAAGTACCTCAGAAAGACTAAAGAGATGTTCTTAGTGTATGGTAATGGGGACCTCCAGGTGAAGATTTTTACCGACTCTAGTTTCCAAAGTGACAAAGATGACTATAAATCCGTCTCGAGTTATGTTTTCACCCTCAATAGAGCGGCGGTGTATTGGAAGATTTCCAAACAGGACGCCGTAGCAGACTCAATGATGGAAGCTGAGTGCATAGCTGCTAACGATGCCACAAAAGAAGCGGTCTGGACGAGGATATTCATTTCTGAACTTCAGTTGGTTCCATCCATTGCCAATCCAATACCTTTGTATTGCGATAACAATAGGGCTATAGCTTTAGCGAAAGAACTAAGGTCCTATCAGAAATCCAGACACATCATGAGGCGGTATCACCTGATCAGGGAGATCGTGGATCGCAAGGAGAATGAGATTAGGAGAGTGTATACAAAAGACAACACAGCGGATCCATTCATGAAGGCCTTACCTCATGCACAATTCGAGCGACTGTTCGAGATGTTGGGGATGCGTTACGCAAATAACTGGCCCTAGTGCAATTGGGAGATTGTAGGATATGTATGCCCTAGAGGCCATTATTTGTAATGGATGCTATACACACACACACACACACAGGACAATCTTGCTCAAAATGATAATATGCTATCTGGTTGCCTTTATCTTAACATGTGCGTATATTTTACTTGTTATTACGTATTGCTCATACATGTTGATAAAGCTCGTAGGATTATTGCATGACTACCAATGTTGTGATGACGATCATACTTGTGGAGGCTGGGTAGTCTATAAGCACATCCTTAAAATATCCCTGCTTGTAGGAATATCGAGATAGGGTATCGATATTCCAGAGTAGACTGGTGTATACGTTTCTAGACCTCGACAAGGGGTGATGGTTAGTCCCACAGCCATTGGTGTGTTTCACCTAAGATTGTATACATGTGCTCACTGGGGGTGGGTACACTGTACGGACTCGCCGAGAACTGCTAGATGGTATTATACCGAGCGTCAGATGGCAGTTCTCATATGGAATGTGTACAGATAGTCTGTCGACCTAAGATCATCATTTGTCTCGTGTGAGTTCCCACTGTGCTTTGGTTACTACCCTACCACGGCTCTACTGAGTTGTGCAAACGGGTTTTAGTTGGGTACAGTTCCGAGCTACATGGAAGTAGTGAGCAATTGTTAGGGATCTGTCTCTCCCGGTATAGGTAGTCGATGTCGCACTGTGTTTGAATTGGCAGCACCATAAGCCCCTGACCAGGGCAGTTGAGAATTATTGATAGATAGATCAGTAGTTTCTTGGATGGTCTTGAGCCACATCAGCATGACTTATCGGGTTAGTAGGGGTCTAACCATAACCACCCCTAGACCCGGTATGTGATACTCTTAGACGAAAAAACCGAACTGTACGAATATTGTCATGGTTAAGCTCGGTAGGGGTTCAGATGAGTTTTCTCATCGGCCTTCTTTTCGACAGGTACCTGGGTAGCCATTACGTACAGCTAGTGCCGCTGATGTGCTTGTGGTTAAACCCACTGTTGGCGTACTGTCAAGTCTTAAGAGTCCTATACAGAGGGCTTCCCTGGTTCAAGCGAAACAATATAGAGGCCGTATGTTTATACGTGCAGGGTTCCGATTAATTACGTGTACCAATTGCGCGAAATTTAATCGGACGGGTTGTAATACTAGCGGGCTTAGGATTAAGCCGAATTGTTAAATCAAATATTGATTTAATACTAGTATTATATTGGTAGTAGTATTCTATCTCTAGGGTATTCATATTTTGGTACGAATACGGGTATGTATATACGCTAGAAAATATTTTGTATTTATACAAAATATATTCTAGAAGGAGGACACCCCATTCTTGCATTAACCATTTATTCTTATATTTGGAAATGAAGTGGAAGGTTATGTGGCAAATGAGAATGGTGTGAGGTATGTCCAAATGTATTTTTAATTCATTTGGATTTACTATTCAAGTATGGTTCCCATTTTTTATGAAGAAAATGATTTCACAAAAGAAAATGGTTATAAGATTTTTTCACAACCTCACTCCCATTTTCATTAGCTATTTCTCTTTCTTCTTCCTCAACCCTAAACCTTCTCATGTGTTGAGATACATAGGGTTTAGAGATAGATAAACACTACTAACAATCTCTACATCTCCTAAATAAACTAGATTAGCAAACTAGTTTGTTTGGCTGCTTTCTTTTGAAGTGCAAGCTTGAGCCACATACTCTCGGGTGGATCGTCTTTAAAGAAAAGGGACCGACCTCAGGTTCGATCTAGGACCGCAAGGAGCTTAAGAAGAGGATTTAGAAGACCCGAAGGACACGATCTCACAGGTATAAAATTCTATCATAGTAGAATACAACCTATGAAGTTTTTTCTAGATAGGGCTTATGGTAGTTCTTGGGTTAGTTGTCGATGTTGCATGCTTCAAAATCATTTTTTGAAAATTCCGCCTCTCTACAAACCCTGTAGAGTGTGCAACATTAACTTACAAGCAAACTAGAAGAAACTAAAATAGAGTGATCTTTATGCCATTCGCATTCGCCACGGGGCATAGGGTCTTCACCGTAAGGTTACTTAACTTACGGCAGGGTAGACGTAAGACTAGTGTGAATGTAAAACATAAAGGAACACTTATTAATAGTATATATTCATCACCAGCATGCTATATATATATAACGAAATTGACAGATATACTAGGAATCCTGCATTTTGTTCGAGCCGCAACCAAAACGCGACATTCCACGGTCATTCGAATAGCCCATACTTAATCAAATCCAAGATACCTATGATTGCGCGAGCCACCCTGCAATCCTAGAATGAGACGACCCGACCTTCAACTCCTTGAGGTGGCCACTTACCGCATTCTAGCATCCAGCAGTCTGAGCACCCCTCCTGGATCAAGCCTATACCCCTACAAGCGTGGTGAACCACTCGCCAATCCTCAAACAAGGCGACCTGGCCCCCAACTCCTTGAGGCAGCCACCTACCGCGTTCTAGGACTCGGCGGCCCGAGCGTTTCTCCGTGGGTAAACCTAAAATGTAAAATGATATACATCATGCGGCAATGCTGACCTTAACCTAGTTGTGTCCCGAATAAAATAATAATACACACATCGGCAACGACGGACACAAACCGGTCACTCATCCCTAATAAATGAATTACATATATCACATTTTACATACAAATCACACCCGGGGCTATCCGACACGACGATCCAAACCAATCTGTTTAATATCGTATGAACAACACAGATGCTCGATTCGCAAGTCCTAAACGACACGATAACCACATTCCAACTTTCACCGAAAACCCTTAACAACAGAGAGCAAAAACTCAAATCTAGGAAATTTTGAGATACTTCAAAATTCAAATTTCAAAGTGTTTACCAGTGCAGAAGCCCAGATGCCTATCTCCAAGGGGTTTGACGGGGGGTTGGGCGGCCATAGCTAAATCTCTTCCCCCACGGATTTTTCCTACTTGAAAACACTTATTTTATTTCCATGAAAACATACCCTAAATTATTTTCATAGAACCTTAAAAAAATCTGTAGTAACCTTAAAACCGAAACTATTTCCGGTGAAAACTTTGATATCGAGATTGTTGTTACGTTTAAAACTCGTTTTTGTGCATAGACCAGCTCAGATACCATTGTTGGAATCTTGTGCGCCGGTCGCTATACGAGTGGACCAAGACGGAATGAAAAACAACGATTTTGTTAAAACTCATATAAGCTAACAAAGTCCCTAAAGGATCCATGCAACTAAAATAGTAACTATATCACCACAAATAGAGTTTATCGAGACGAAACCTTTGTAGCATGATTTTGTGGTCACTGTAGACTCCGGCTGGATTCGAGTGCTTTGGATCGAGCTTGGCCATAGACCTCTTTTGTCGAAGACGATCCACTTGAGAGCTCCATCAACTAGTTTGGCTTCAAGAACTAATAGCAACTCTCACTTGAAGTTTGCTACACACCAAATGAAAGATGGTGTAAGAAAGTTTAGTTTCACTCTCTAGCTCACTCTCTTTCCTTTTCTTTCTTCTTCTCTTCCTTTTTCTTTTTGCTATGGATGAGAGAGAATGAGAATAATGTTATGAGAGGAAAATCTCAAATTTTCTCTCATATCATTAAACTTTTCTCCTCTTCCACTTGTCATAAGAGATGAGAATGAATGCCACCTTGCATCCATCTCATCCTTAGACATGCAAAAATAAAAATAAATAAGAAAAAGATTTAATTATATATAACAATATTATACATATAATTAACAATGTACATGACATGTACATAACATGTTACATCACTTGTAACATAAGAGAGAGAATAAAAATGATGTAATAATACTAGTTTATATATGCATCATCATATATAAATAATATCATTAAATCAATACTTGATTTAATGACCCGGCTTTATCATAAGCCGTCCAGTATTATCATCCGTCCGATTAATGCACGTGTTATCACATACACGTGTTTAACCGAGCATCCGCATGTAACGCTGTACGTACACTACACTGTTTTGCTAGAATCGGGAAACCCTCTGTGTAGGACTCTAAACACTAGAAAATATGCTCGTAGTGAGTTACCGGATAAAATCCATAACTCACAAGTACATCAGCGACACTAACTGTACATAACAGCTACCCAGATATCTGTCGAAATAAAGGTCGACAAGCAAACTCGTGTTAGTGTATATGCCCTAGAGGCCATTACTGTATCATACTAGTTTGTATATTACTTGATGGAGAAGCTTGGGATATTCACAATTGTATATACAATCTTGCTCGAAATGGTAGTATGCTACTTGGTTTGTCTCTGCTTTAATATGTGCATGTGTTTCTTTTAGCATATCGCTGATATACATATTAGTAGAGCCCTTAGGATCTTTGCTTGATTACCAGCGTTGTAATGGCGCTCACACTCGTGGGAGCTGGGTGATCTATAAGCACATCCTTATACAGGTCCCTAGTCGTTGGACTATCGAGACAGGGCATCGATACTCCGGAGTAGACTAGCGTATGCGCTTCTCATCCCAGCGTGGGAGACGGTCTGTCCCACAGCCGTCAGTACGTCGTACTTGAGATAGTATGCGGGTGCTCGTTAGGTTACGAGTACACTGGACAGGACTCGTCGGGAACTGTTGGTTAGTATTATACCTATCGTCAGTTATCAGTTCCCAGGTGACATGAGTACAGCTTAGTCCGCTGACTTGACACTGCCACTTCGCCTCGAGTGTGTTCCCACTGCACTTTGATTACTACCCTACCACGGCTCAAAGGAGTCGTGCAAACAGGTAGTTTTTGGGTGCAGTCCCGAAGCACTTGGAGGCAGTGACGGTTAGACAGGATTCGTCTCTCCCGGTATTGGGGGTTGACATCGCACTGTGTCAAGGAGAGCCATTACACGAGTAGTCCCTGGCCAGGGCAAGCGAGATATACTGGTAGGTTTCCAGTGTTATCTCAGGGTGTTCTGGGCTACACTCCGACACGACTTGTACCGCTATTAGGGGACTGACGTTCACCGCCCCCCTAGGCCCACCATGCGATGTATCAGACGAACAGACCGGACTGTACGGAGATTGTCACATAAAGGCTCAGTAGAAGTTCAGATGGGGTTCACCTCGTCAGTCTTCTTATCGACATCTACCTGGGGACTGTTATGTACAGCTAGTGCCGCTTGCGGTCTGTGGTTAAACCCACTGCCAGCGTAGTGTCGAGTCTTTAGAGTCCCACACAGAGAGCTATTCGCCTTTAGGCAAAATGAGTAGAGGTCGCATGGTTTTGCGACAGGGTTCGTTCACATCCGCGCACTTGTGCACGTTTGCTGTCCGGACAGCTTATACTAGCGGGCTTTGGTTTAAGCCGGATCCTAGTATATTATTTGGGATTGGTTTTTCTCATTGTATTCGTGTTCCTCGGATCACGAATACGGGTGCGTATGCACAGTTGCTTGAGACAGAGGGGGAGGACTTTGATTAGGGTTAATAACTATTGTCATTTGTATTAACCCTAATGATTATGTCTGTATTATGGTTAATTGGTATTAGTTTAATAATTGTGCATGGTTATGGTTGTTGACCATTTGACCCACCTTGACTTGTTGACCTTATTGACACTTTGACCATCATCATTTCATTTGGAAGATGCTCTTTGATCCTTGCAATTTGCATTAAAAATGAAATGATAATGGTCATGTCTTGATTAACCATGACAATTATCTAGCTAATTATCTAATTACAATAATTCACACATATATGTGAGAATGGTTTATTTTATTCTCATTCTATCATTTACTTTCTCTCTCTTGTTCTTCCTCTCCCTCAAGCTCTCCCCCCTCATGTGTTGAGAAACACTTGAGCTTGAGAAAAACCCTTTCTTGATAATCTCTACTCTCATCTAGGGTTCAAGTATTAGCACTTCTTGCACCTTAGTTACTTCTAGCTTGGAGTTGAAGCCAAAGGTCGAGGCTTTCGGGTGGATCTTTCTTCGACGTGAGAAGACGACTAAGGTGATCTCCTTTCACCACTCCAAGGAGCAAGGAGAGAAGGACATAAAGCCCAAGGTATAACCTTTCTAGCACTTAGCTAGTTTCTAGTTAGCTTTAGCTTGTTTTTGTTTAGCAAAGATCCTTCTTTGTCTAGTCCATGTTGCCTAAGCTCATAAAAATTCAATTTTTATTCTGTTTTCCGCCTCCCCGCAAGTACCGGGGTGGGCAACGTGGACTTACAGTGGTATCAGAGCCTAACTAAATATAAACTAGCTAGGTAGTAAAGTGTATCGAAGTTCGAATCGGAAAAATCGAAAAACCGAGTTTTCAAAACCCTAAGTTTCTGTTAATTTTTTTTCTGTTCAAAACAAAATAAATTATACTCCAAAAATCATCTCAGGGTTTTGTGAAGAAAGCCACCAAAAACGATCCAGTGATTCGACCAAAGAGCCGCGGTTCCGCGGCAATAGCAAGCTATTGCCGCGCAACCGCGGCCGTCTTGGCTCTTCACTGGGTTGAGTTTGGTGCAGTGTATTTCTGGCTTGGTTTTAGGATTTTTAAGATGGTTTATATGTGCCCAGATTTTCCAGAATAGAAATTTGTTTTTGGGGGCCTATAAATCCGTATTTTTTTCCGAACTTCAATACACTTTGACTAAAAGGTTATATCTGTGATGTTTATATGTATTGAACGTCGGCTAATCGCTATATGTCGATTAGTCGGGGTTATACATATCTGTGATCTGTGATTGATGGTGGTATGTGTATATGAATGGGTTGGATTGTCACGGATGAATAGCCGGGGTGGATGTGAGATGAGTGTTGCTTTTTCTTTCATTCATTGTAACATGTAAATTGATGTAATATTATTATTTGTTTGGCCGCACAACCGGGTCGGGGTTGTAGCCGTCATTGTATAATTTTTTTTACTGTTTTTGCTCCTAGGATAGACCCATGGAGGGGGTGCACAAACTACCGGGTATCTCGAAGTGCCGAGTGGCCTACTCACGGTGGTGAGGGAGGTTGCTTCGCTTCGGGTACTTGGCGGGTAGTTTGCCGCACCCGTAGGGGTCTTGGGTGGGGTATTGGCTATTCACCGCGACCGTGTAATCCGCTTTTCGTTGCAGGCTCGAACGGATTGCGGATTCCTAGTATATCCAATGTATTCATCTGTGATCTGTAATGTCTATCATTGCTATATATTTATATATGATAACTATTTAGACGTTGCTTATGTTTTACAGCCGCGCTAGCCCAGCCCCCGCTCTGTCGTTAGTTAAGTAACCTAACGGGTGATGACGGGGCCCCGTGGCGAATGCGAATGGCATAAGCGTACATCATATTTTGGTTGTTTTCTGCAATGGTAGGGTTAAATGATGGGACGCATTAAAAGAACTAATGCAAGAAAATAAACCAAGTATAAGTCGATTGGAACACTTTGAAAACCACTCGGTTCTTTTCAAAACTAAACTTTTAAACGTGGAGCTTGAACCACTCCTTTTAAAAGCTATCTCGTTCCATCGATTATATCAAGTTCACTACGTTCACGGTTTCGCCAAAACCATCTGTAGCCCTCCATCATTTCAGTTAAATATTCGGTAGTATTCAAGCTATGTATTTTGACCTCACGCCAAGGCATAGTGATTGGTAGCTGCCGGATATTTATCTGTTGCATAGATAGAATGCGTTGGTTTGAGACAGTCGTACTGCCATTTTGGCCTACGTCAAGGGTAGGTACGGGTGGGTTCAAATTAACCGGGATAATGATGGGAAGAACTTGACATGTGGCTTATGACATTTTGACCTCACGCCAAGGTCATAAGAGCATGGGGAAAAAATCCACATCGGGAGTTTCATAAGTACTGAAACTTGCTAGCGCTGCATACCATTTGGAGTGTGATAATTCTGGTAGGATTCCTTCGGTTTTATCACGCGATGATATTTGGATCCCGATCCTACTGTGAGTATATGCTACTCCTCGGGAAAACTCTCACTTAACGATCAATGCTATAAACTTAGTAGGTGTCTAGAAAGGTGTTAGCGGGGCTACGCCCCCAGGGAAAAGAGGTTACTTAATTAAGGAACTTCGCGAAAGCGTTGGAAAACCTCCCTCGAAGTACCGACACTGGCCTGGCTGAACGGTTAAGCAAGTATTGTACGGTGAGATTGATCCTGACTAATCCGTTCTTTACGGTTTGAGAAGGGATTCGAGAGACAGTGGGAGCCATCCAGTTTAGACAAATTAAAAACCACTCTAAACTTGCAAGAGCATCATGCTAAAGTGTTTCTTTTCTCTCTCCTAATTGCAGCGACCATTCAACATGACCGGACTTAAGTTATTACTAGATAAAAACATATTGACAGGGCCAAACTACAAAGATTGGCTCAGGAATGTCAAGATGGCAATCACTTACGACAAGTTGGGGTATGTCCTTACCACCAAAGCTCCCCCTGTCCCAGGTCCCAAAACCAGTGTCGTAGATAGGGAAATCTACAAGACCTGGGAAATAGATTGCGCGAAGGCCAGATGCCTCGTACTAGCCTCGATGGACAACGAACATCAGAGGAGGCACGAGAATATGGACCTAGAGTCCATATTTCTTCATACAAAAGAACTGTATGGAGAGCAGTCTCATATCGCAAGATACGAAGTGTCGAAGAAGTTATTTTCGGCAAGGTTGGCCGTCGGATCATCGGTAGCGGAACACGTGCTTAAGATGATTGGCTACATAGAGGAGCTCGCGGACCTTGGGACCACGTTGGAGAATGAACTCTATACTGATTTGATTCTTCAGTCCCTTCCTTCCACTTACGCCCAGTTTATTCTTAACTTCAACATGCAAGGAAAGGAGGTTGAACTTTCCGAACTTCTGAACATGTTGAGGAGTGCTGAGGGCACCCTACAGAAGGGTAGGGAGACATCCACTTTGTTTGTAGGAGGATCTTCCTCTTCTCGGTCCAGGGCGAAAGCCAAGGGCAAGAAGAAGAAAGCCCCCGCCAAACCAAGAGGCGGTGTCGGTAAAGTGGATACGAAGGGAAAAGGAAAAGCAACAAAGATAGCGGGAAAGCTGGTGGGGAAGGAAGAATGCTTCTATTATCATAAAAGTGGTCACTGGAAACAGGATTGCAAGGCTTGGAAGGCCAGAACATAGGATTTGAAGCGAGTTGCAGCTTCAGCTTCAGGTGTGTATGTTATTGAAAACTGTCTATCAATAAACTCTACATCCTGGGTATTGGATACCGGATCAGGATCTCATATCTGTAATTCTTTGCAGGCGTTGAGAAAGCGTAGAGTTTTGAAGGCAGGTGACATGACCCTCAGAGTTGCAAACAGTGCTAGCATGGATGCTGAGGCCGTGGAGGACTATCACCTGGGATTGTCGGATGGACACTTTTTGGTTTTACGTAGTTGTTATTATGTACCAAATGCAACCTGTAATATCATTTCTGTATCTTTATTATCTAAAGAAGGTTATGAATTTGCATTTGTAAGTAATGTAGTGAACATTCACCTTAATCAAGTTTTGATTGGGTCAGGTACATTGAACAACGGTATATACGTATTAAACCAGCCACAGATTTTCAATGTCCAGAATACATACAAAAGAAAGTCTCCAGAAATCGATAAAACTTTCTTATGGCATTATAGACTGGGTCACATCAATAAGAGAAGGTTGACTAAGTTACATGCAGAAGGATATTTGGATTCGTTCGAATATCAATAGTATGCAACTTGTCAATCTTGTCTCAAAGGAAAGATGACAAAGACTCCATTCACTGGACACGGAGTGAGAGCGAGCGAGCTCTTGGGACTCGTACACAGCGACGTGTGCGGTCCAATGTCTACACATGCACGAAGCGGTTATTCTTACTTCATTACTTTTACGGATGATTTCTCAAGGTTCGGACATGTCTTCTTGATGAAACATAAATCCGAAGCTTTTGAAAAGTTCCAGGAATATAAGAATGAAGTAGAAAAACAAACAGGCAAAAGTATCAAGGCACTGAGATCTGATCGAGGTGGTGAATACTTGAGTGCCGAGTTCCTGGGTTACTTAAAAGAGAATGGAATTCTCTCTCAGCTTACTCCTCCATACACTCCGCAACATAACGGTGTATTGGAGAGACGGAACCGAACCCTATTGGATATGGTA
This sequence comes from Agapanthus africanus, assembly GCA_030015575.1. Taxonomy (NCBI): domain Eukaryota; kingdom Viridiplantae; phylum Streptophyta; class Magnoliopsida; order Asparagales; family Amaryllidaceae; genus Agapanthus; species Agapanthus africanus. The sequence continues at coordinate 365,741,471 of JASDDO010000018.1, forward strand.
CGGTCCATGATGAGTAACACTGAGTTGCCGCGATCGTTCTGGGGATATGCGCTAGAATCAGCTGCATACTTTTTGAACCGAGTTCCCACTAAGACTGTGCCTACCACACCATATGAGTTATGGAGTGGGAAGAAACCCTATCTTCAATACCTGAAGATTTGGGGATGTCCAGCTTATGTCAAAAAGCAGTATACGGACAAGCTCGAGGCACGCTCAGTACTGTGCAAGTTTGTGGGATACCCAAAGAACTCCAGGGGGTATCTTTTCTATTACGCAGAGGAACAAAAAGTCATTGTTTCTCGTAATGCCCATTTTCTGGAACATCAGTTCTTAGAAAAAGAAATAAGTGGGAGCGCAATAGAACTGAAAGAAATTCCAGAACCACAAGCTATTACTGAAAGCTTAGTAGAACCAGAGGGTTCGAAAGATCAAGACATTCCCACGCCACTCCGCAGGAGTAGTAGGCAGTCTCATCCGCCCGAGAGATACTACGGTTTTCTCATTGACGGGGATAGAGAGGATTGCATCATAGACCTTGATGAGCCTACTAGCTTCCAGCAAGCCATTCAGAGCGTCGACTCGGTAAAATGGCTGGATGCAATGCGGACCGAGATGGAGTCCATGTACACCAACAAAGTATGGACGTTGGACATTGCTCCAGATGAGGTGAAACCCGTAGGATGCAAGTGGATCTTCAAAAGGAAGATTGGTGTAGATGGAAAGGTTGAGACCTATAAACCTAGACTGGTTGCAAAGGGTTTTCGTCAAAGACCTGGTTTGGACTATGACGAAACCTTTTCTCCAGTAGCTATGCTGAAATCCATTCGGATCCTTCTTGCCATTGCTGCCTTCCACGATTATGAGATTTGGCAAATGGACGTAAAGACAGCTTTTCTAAATGGACATTTAGAGGAGTGTGTCTATATGGACCAGCCAGAGAGGTTCATTCAGAGTGGGAGCAGCGGAAAGGTGTGCAAGTTGCTTAAGTCCATTTATGGACTAAAGCAGGCATCGCGGAGTTGGAACATCTGTTTTGATGAGACGGTCAAGGAATTTGGCTTTCTCAAAAATCCAGATGAACCATGGATCTATTGTAGATTTGTAGCGAGAACTGTAGTATTCCTCGTTTTATACGTGGATGACATTCTCTTAATAGGAAATGACATTCCTATGCTACAATCTGTCAAAGGGTTCTTGTCACACAGCTTCTCCATGAAAGACCTGGGTGATGCCTCTTACATTCTGGGTATCCGGATCTACCGTGACAGATCCAAGAGGATATTAGGACTTTCACAGTCCAGGTACATCGACACCATACTGAAGAGATTCAGTATGGAAGATTCCAAGCGCGGTAATCTACCGGCTTGTCACGGGATCACCCTCTCCAAAGAGATGTCTCCCAAGACTGATTTGGAGAGGGATCGCATGTCTATTATACCCTACGCTTCTGCGGTAGGCTCTATAATGTATGCGATGTTGTGTACCAGACCGGATGTGGCTTATGCACTGAGTGTGGTAAGCAGGTATCAGTCAAACCCTGGGGAGAAACATTGGATAGCAGTAAAGAACATTCTCAAGTACCTGAAAAGGACTAAGGAGATGTTCTTGGTGTATGGCGGAAAAGACCTCCAGATTGAGGCCTTTGCTGACTCCAGCTTCCAGAGTGACAAGGATGATTCCAAGTCCATGTCGGGTTTTGTCTTCACCCTCAATGGAGGGGCGGTGTGTTGGAAGAGCTCCAAACAAGAAACCGTTGCTGACTCGACTATGGAAGCGGAATACATCGCTGCATCTGATGCCGCAAAAGAAGCTGTCTGGATGAGGAAGTTCTTGAGAGAACTTTAGGTGGTTCCGTCCATTGTTGACCCAATACCTTTGTATTGCGACAACAACGGGGCTATAGCTTTAGCGAAGGAACCCAGGTCCCATCAGAAATCCAGACACATCTAAAGGCGGTATCACCTGATCAGGGAGATCGTGGATCGCCAGGAGATCGTGGTTCGGAGGGTTGCTTCAGAAGATAACACAGCAGATCCATTCACCAAGGCATTGCCCCAGACTCCGTTCGAGCGGCTGATCGAGATGATAGGTCTTCGATACGCCAGTACATGGCCTTAGTGCAAGTGAGAGATTGTTAGTGTATATGCCCTAGAGGCCATTACTGTATCATACTAGTTTGTATATTACTTGATGGAAGCTTGGGATATTCACAATTGTATATACAATCTTGCTCGAAATGGTAGTATGCTACTTGGTTTGTCTCTGCTTTAATATGTGCATGTGTTTCTTTTAGCATATCGCTGATATACATATTAGTAGAGCCCTTAGGATCTTTGCTTGATTACCAGCGTTGTGATGGCGCTCACACTCGTGGGAGCTGGGTGATCTATAAGCGCATCCTTATACAGGTCCCTAGTCGTTGGACTATCGAGACAGGGTATCGATACTCCGGAGTAGACTAGCGTATGCGCTTCTCATCCCAGCGTGGGAGACGGTCTGTCCCACAGCCGTCAGTACGTCGTACTTAAGATAGTATGCGGGTGCTCGTTAAGTTACGAGTACACTGGACAGGACTCGTCGGGAACTGTTGGTTGGTATTATACCTATCGTCAGTTATCAGTTCCCAGGTGACATGAGTACAGATTAGTCCGCTAACTTGACACTGTCACTTCGCCTCGAGTGTGTTCCCACTGCACTTTGATTACTACCCTACCACGGCTCAAAGGAGTCGTGCAAACAGGTAGTTTTTGGGTGCAGTCCTGAAGCACTTGGAGGCAGTGACGGTTAGACAGGATTCGTCTCTCCCGGTATTGGGGGTTGACATCGTGCTGTGTCAAGGAGAGCCATTACACGAGTAGTCCCTGGCCAGGGCAAGCGAGATATACTGGTAGGTTTCCAGTGTTATCTCAGGGTGTTCTGGGCTACACTCCGACACGACTTGTACCGCTATTAGGGGACTGACGTTCACCTCCCCCCTAAGCCCGCTATGCGATGTATCAGACGAACAGACCGGACTGTACGGAGATTGTCATATACAGGCTCAGTAGGAGTTCAGATGGGGTTCACCTCGTCAGTCTTCTTGTCGATATCTACCTAGGGACCGTTACGTACAGCTAGTGCCGTTGCGGTCTGTGGTTAAACCCACTGCTAGCGTAGTGTCGAGTCTTTAGAGTCCCACACAGAGAGCTATTCGTCTTTAGGCAAAATGAGTAGAGGTCGCATGGTTTTGCGACAGGGTTCGTTCACATCCGCGCACTTGTGCACATTTGCTGTCCGGACAGCTTATACTAGCGGGCTTTGGTTTAAGCCGGATCCTGGTATATGATTTGGGATTGGTTTTTCTCATTTTATTCGTACTCCTCGGATCACGAATACGGGTGCGTATGCACAGTTGCTTGAGACAGAGGGAGAGGACTTTGATTAGGGTTAATGACTATTGTCATTTGTATTAACCCTAATGATTATGTGTGTATTATGGTTAATTGGTATTAGTTTAATAATTGTGCATGGTTATGGTTGTTGACCATTTGACCCACCTTGACTTGTTGACCTTGTTGACACTTTGACCATCATCATTTCATTTGGAAGATGCTCTTTGATCCTTGCAATTTGCATTAAAAATGAAATGATAATGGTCATGTCTTGATTAACCATGACAATTATCTAGCTAATTATCTAATTACAATAATTCACACATATATGTGAGAATGGTTTATTTTATTCTCATTCTATCATTTACTTTCTCTCTTTTGTTCTTCCTCTCCCTCAAGCTCTCCCCCCTCATGTGTTGAGAAACACTTAAGCTTGAGAAAAACCCTTTCTTGATAATCTCTACTCTCATCTAGGGTTCAAGTATTAGCACTTCTTGCACCCTAGTTACTTCTAGCTTGGAGTTGAAGCCAAAGGTCGAGGCTTTCGGATGGATCTTTCTTCGACGTGAGAAGACGACTAAGGTGACCTCCTTTCACCACTCCAAGGAGCAAGGAGAGAAGGACATAAAGCCTAAGGTATAACCTTTCTAGCACTTAGCTAGTTTCTAGTTAGCTTTAGCTTGTTTTTGTTTAGCAAAGATCCTTCTTTGTCTAGTCCATGTTGCCTAAGCTCATAAAAATTCGATTTTTATTCCGTTTTCCGCCTCCCCACAAGTACCGGGGTGGGCAACGTGGACTTACAACTCGTCCATACCCTGCAAAGTCTATCAGTGACAATTACTGTATAGTCCGGTCTGTTCATCAGAGAGTGTCGCATACCAGATCTAGGGTGTGGATTCTGTCAGACCCCTAATAACTCGATAAGTCGTGCTGATCTATAAATCATAACCACCTGAGATACAACTGATAACCTTTATCAGTTTATCTCAACTGCCTTGTCCAAGGTCTTATAGTTATAGTTGATTACGAATAGTGCGACATCAACTCCTAATACCGGGAGAGACGAATCCCTTCTACCACTCACTGCCTCCATGTGCCTCAGGACTGTACTTAATTAAAACCTGTATGCACAGCCCGTTAGAACTGTGGTTACGTAGTAATCAAAGTACAGTGGGAAGAAACATGAAACACTATGGTGGTTTCAGGTCTGAAGACTACCCTGTACAATTTTCACCAGAGAACTGCTATCTGACAATAGGTATACTACCATCTACGAGTTCTCGGCCAGTCCGTTCAGTGAACTCATTCTCCAATGAGCACCTGTATACAATCCTCGGTGTTAAACACCAATAGCTGTGGGACCAGCTATCGCCCTCTAATCGGGTCAGGAAATGTACACACTAGTTTACTCTGGAGTATCAATGCCCAGTCTCGATACTCCTGCGACTAGGATCATTTAAAGATATGCTTATGGACTATCCAGACACCACTATTATGATCTCTATTATAATCCTGAATGTTAAGAAACTATCCTAAGGGCTTTACCATCTATGTATTAACTATGAGTAATGTCGAGTATTTAACATAAATGATAAAGTTAAACCAAATAGCATATTATAATTTTGAGCAAGATTGTTCTCTCCTATAAAGGTCCTTGTACAATTCCAATAATTGCCTTAAGGGCACCTATATTCAACAACTGTCACCTTAGTCAGTGTCACTGAAGACTTGAAGAGTTAGAAAAGACCCTCAGCGAAGGTAAAGACCATGATGGATTGTACCTGTGAAGTTCTGTGGGAGAGTACATAAATTGAGATAGATGATTGACGGAAAAGGAGACGTTTAACCGAGTGAGGGAGAGGTATTGAAGAGCACCAACTAGTTAACGGTATGACGTGGGGTCGACAGAGGAAGACCCGTCATGGAGAAGGAGAGGAGTGGGATTACATATAGGAGTGGTGGTTTCTTTAGCGCCGGCCTTAGAGAACTTATTTAGTAGATCGGCGATGTGGCGATTTTGGGATAAGAATAGGCCTTGTGAGGTGGGAATAGCTTCTACACCAAGAAAGTGATGATGGCCGTCGAAATCCTTTAGAGAAAAACGTTGCCCTAGTTGATGAACAAAGGATCGAATGAATTGAATTTTGTTTTACCGATGTGAGAAATTTTCAAACCTGAACCATCACCTATATTAATCTCATCAGGACCGCAGTAATTGGTGTAGCTGTGAAGAGTCCCAACATCGGATGTAACGTGATGAGAAGCACCGGTGTCCAAAATCCAGGAGGAGGGAGAGGGCCAATTGGAATTTGTGTTGTTTGCCACAGGTTGAGAGAGCATTGGCGATGGATGTTGCGGTGGATTGGTTTGCACTGCATTCTCATAAAGGAAACGAGCGAGTTAACGACAGTCTTTGGTGTTGTGACCGAGACGCTTGCAGAAGTTTCGGTAGGAGTTATAGAGGGGGGAGTTGTTGTTGCATGCGGCGGAATATTGGTTGTTGTTGTTACTAGCGAAGTTGTTATTGTTGTTATTGCGATTGTGGGAGGCACTTCCATGTTGTTACAGAGGGCGATAGGATGAGCGAATGGGTTGGTTGATATAGTTGGCAGTTGCGAGAGAGAGAGACGCACCTTTGTCTTCCTTCTTCAGATAGCGTTTATAGTCTATGAGTTTGTTATAGAGCTCATCAAAGGTGATGACGTTATCACGGACTCGGATAGCAGCTACGACTTCGTTGAATTCAGGTCCGAGGCTAGTGAGGATGTGGAGAACAAGGTCATCTTCGGGAAGAGGGTGATCGGCGAGAGCAAGATCGTCGGAGATAGATCGCATCTTTTGTTGGTACTCGCTTATAGATCGGAAGCCGCATTGATTGTTGATGAGGAGTTCCTTAAATGATATAACTCATGAGCGAGATTTTTTCACAAGGAGAATAGCAAGTCAGTCCCATGCTTCCTTGTACAAGGAAATAGAGGAGATGTGGGGATGGATCGTCTTGACACAACTGCCGAGAATAGCGTTGAGAATGAGTTGATCCTGACGGTACCATTGATGGTAGTCTGGATTTTCAACACACGTGGTATTGTCATTGACGTCAGTGATAGTCCACGGAGGAGGAGATTTGGAGCCGTTGATGTGACCAAGGAGATCATGGCCGATTATAGCCGACTGAATTTGGGATCTCCACATAGTGAAATTTGTATGGGAAAGTTTTGTTAGAAAAGGGAATTTGGAGATGATAGGAATTGATTTTTTAGAGGAAGCCATGGATCAAAATTGAGCTTTTAATCGTAGGGCTCTGATACCATATAAAATCTTGGAGAAGATAGTTTTTAGGGTTTTCAACTTAGTAAATATTGTATTGAAACTTGCAGTATATGTATTCAATTACATGTGGAAAATAAAATCAAAATAGAATCTTTCTATAACCAATTTAATAAGATTTGATTTGATTGATTTAGATCCGCGACAGCTGCACTCTGTTGGGGTCAAAAATTACACCACATTAACCAAAAGTCAAAGTCAAACCGCGAACAAATAGGCCCAAGCCAAAACAAACCGCCCCTACTATCGAATCTAAGTCGGGCCTATGCCCGAACCCATGCCGGGCCCACGCCTGAACCCAAGCCGGGCCCACGCTCGGATCCAAGTCTATGCAGGTGGCCCCAAGCCCAGACCGGTCCCATTCCAAGAAAATAAAACAAATAAATGTAATATTTTAATAAATGTGCAAAATGTAAAATAAATAGGAAAAAAGCCAAATTTTTTTGTAATGCCTATGGCTCATGTGCAAAAGGAAATAAGCACATGGGCATGGGATGGGCAAAATGTCATTTTGTAAAGCCCAAAAGGCTATGTGTAAATTTATAAGCCTATATAAGCCAACATTATAAAGAAATGAAACATAATTCAATTCCCTAAATAAAATCTAGGGTTTATTGCCTCCTCCTTCATCAAGGTTTTAAACCACCTTCTTCTTTCTCTTTTGAATTAAATCAAGAGTTTAACTCTTTCTTTCTCAAAACTAATTAGATTTTAGCCATAAATCTATTGAAAAGAGAGTAATCCTCCCATCAAAATCCCAAAAGGAAAGATTTTTGCCATCTTCTTCTTCCTCCTCAAGATCCAATTTGAGAGATTGAGAAGAAGGGAAACCCACCTCCCAAGGCTCCATCAAAAGAAGAAAAGAGATCTCTTTTCATCATCCAAGAACCAAGATCCAAATCTTGGAGTTTCAAGAGAACCCATTTGGGTTTCTTCTCAAAAGAGAGAGGAGGAATATCTTTGGAGTCCAAATCTCCAAGAAAAAAATAAAAAAATTTGTTTTTTCTTGAGGGTTTAACTCTATATAAAATATTTTGGGAGTTTAACTCCAAATAATAATCCCTTTGAGAATTCAACTCTATTAAATGTTTTAGGAGTTTAACTTCTCCAAATCCGCAAATAAGAGTTTTGGGAGTTTAACTCCCTCAAATCCAAAATAAAATTTTTGGGAGTTTAATTCCTTCAAATTCAAAATAAATGTTTTGGGAGTTTAATTCCTTCGAATCCAAATAAAATCGTTTTAGGAGTTTAATTCCATATAAAATCGTTTTGGGGAGTTTAACTCCAATTCTGAGGAGATAGGAGTTTAACTCCGAGGTTTTGAGGGTTTAGCCCTTCTTCTCGAGAGCTAAGCACTCATCTCTGTCCGTGAGCATGGCCGTAGGTGCCTCGTGATCACGTGTCGCGCACGTGCCCGCAGGCGCCCCGCTGTCACGCGCCACGCATGTGCCCGTAGGCTCCCGGCGGTTACGCATCATGCGCACAGCCGCGGGCTCCCCGGCGATCACGCGCCGTGCGCATAGCCGCAGGCTCCCTAGCGGTCACGTGTCGCGCTCCTCCCTTTTCACATGAAGGGGTGCCTCTTAAAAATAATAAATACAATATAAATAAATATAAATAAAAGAAAAAATGAAATGAACACGCTCTTCTGCATTACTTTCAAGCACCAACACATCACATTGAGTTCGCATGACCAGTTCGAGCCATCAATCGGAAGTAATCTCGCTCCAAAAACGAAGGGTAATTAACGGCAGCTTAGTCTGCGGCTGCAGAAAATTTGAATCCCTACAATCAATAAACCCCAGCCTACCCTAGGCAGGAGGAATCTATACATTTCTGACAAACGCGCGCATTTCAATCTTAATAGGGTGATGAAAAACACTCTAAAGATTCTGGCACGCCTAGCGAGACATTATCTCTTATCCTATATTTCAGGTCCAATGCTCATGCGAACTCATTTAAAGCGATATTTGTATTGAAATAATGCTCTTTCATCAAAGGTTAACAACTTTCAACCGTAATCCCGAATTCAACGATGATGTCTCCAACAACCAAACCGCTTCACATGCATACTCCATCAAGTGGTGTCCGAAATGACATTAAACTAAAATTTCTCAAATTTTCAAGTGGCATCCGAAATGATATTAAATTACAATTTCTCAAGCTTTCATGTTCACGTCCGAAATGACTATAAACTACTGCCAATGTCCGAAATGACTCTAAACTACTGCTTGTTGGGGTTTGCTAATGCCCTGGCCATCTACTGTGGCCAATACAGAACAAAAATGGTGTTTAAAAATTTTGGCGGTAAAAAACCCGTCCTAGAATCGAAACCAAATATGAAACTAGCAAACTACAAAGAGCTTATCTACTATGATAGAAGCGTTATACTGAATGATTCGTGTCCTTCGGTCTTCTACTCACTTTCTTAGCTCCTTGAGGTCACCTTGATCGCGCTTGACCACCGGTCTTCCTCCGTCGAAGATGATCCACCCGAGAGATATGGCTCATGGCTTTAGCTCCACACTAAGAATCTAGTGGAGCAACTATGGACTCTAGGTTGCTAATTTAGAGTGATTAGGAATGTAGTGAATTGCTCTAAGTATATATCTATCTCTTCTTCTACCCTTGATTCTCAACACATGAGATGGTAGGGTAGAAAATGAAGAAGAATGAGGAGGAGCACAAGAAAGGCTAGTGAAAAGAGGTAAGAAAAATGGTGAGAGTGTTTTCAAAATGACCATCCAAAAGAGAGAAAACCATGAAGCATGGTTTTGTATATCTCATTTTCCAAATAAAAATATAGCAACCATACTTGAATAGTTTGCACAAATGAATTGAAAATTCATTTGTCAACACTATTCAAGTATGGTTCTCACCATTCTCTCTTCACTACCTTTACACCTCATTTTCATTTAATTTAATAAATGGATAAACCAAAATGAGATGTCCACCTTCTAGAATGTTTTCCGTATAAATACGAAATGCATTCAACTGTATATACATATCCTTATTCGTATCAAAATACGAATACCCAAAGAGATAGAATAACACAAAGAACATAATACTAGAATATACATATCGAAATATATATACAAAAATTATTAAATCAATACCTGATTTAATAATCCGGCTCAATCCTAAGCAGGCTAGTATTATCAACCGTCCGATCGAAAGTCCGGGTAACTAGTACAATCATTCGATCGGAGCCCTGCACGTATCAAAATATGGCTACTACATCATTTAGCCTGAACCAGGGAAACCTTCTATGTGGAACTCTAAAGACTCGTCAATACGCTGGCAATGGGATTAACCATAAGTATGTCAGCAGCACTAGCTGTACGTAACAACTATCCAAGTATTGAGCAAAAGGAAATCCGACAAGCAAACTCATCTGAACCCTTACTGAGCCTGTCTGTGACAATCTCCATATAGTCCGGTCTGTTCTTCTAAGAGTATCGCATATCGGGTCTAGGGGTGGATCAAGTCAGACCCCTAATAACGCGATATTTCATGTCAGTGTAAAGCCCATCACCCACTAAATAACTACTGATCCAAATCATTAATTCTCGTCTACCTTGGACAAGGATTGGTGATGGCCACCCATGCACAGCACGACATCAACCCCCAATACCAGGAGAGACGAATCCCCGACGATCCGCTCGCTGCCTCCATATGGCTCGGGACTGCACCCAACTAAACCTTGTTTACACGAATCCTTTGAGCCATGGTAGGATAGTAATCAAAGCATAGTGGGAACTCACACGAGACAAAAGATGATGTCAGGTCGACAGACTAACCTGTACTCATGTCACCTGAGAACTGCTATCTGAAAATAGGTATAATACCATCTAGCATGTCCCCAGCGAGTCCATCCAGTGTAACTCATAACCCAATAAGCACCTGTATACTATCTTAGGTGACTAACTGACACCAATAGCTTGTGAGACCGGCCACCGCCCCTCGTCGGGGTCTCAAAAAGTATACACTAGTCTACTCCAGAGTATTGATGCCCAGTCTCGATACTCTCTCGACTAGGTACATTTAAGGATGTGCCTATAGACCACCTAGCTCCCAAGTATATGATCGCTATCATAATGCTGGTAGTCAAGAAAGAATCCTATGAGCTCTATCAACATGTAATAGTGATCTGTAATACCACATAATACATGTACATGATGATAGAGACAAACCAGATAGCATACTATCATCTCGAGTAAGACTGTTCTACCCGTATATGTCCTCCTTCAATCATCACAATCGCGTGCATGCGACTATAATAATTGACTTGAGGGTGCTATAGCCAACAATCTCTCACTTGCACTTAAGGCTAATTAATGCGGTGTCGTATACTCACAGCCCGTATGATACCGAACACCCAAATTCTCTACTAATCAGTCTCGCAAAGCACGTTTGTGAAACTATTGTGTTCGAGAAATAACCTCAGTGAGTGGATCCGCTCCAATAATTCTATCTTTATCTCTCTATATCTCAACTTCGCGGAGAAATACTATCTCACGAAATGAGCGATACATGTCTTAGATTTTGTCTGGATATCTGATTGGACCCGGTTCACAAATGAACTCCAAATCCAACAAACTTCTTAGACCGTATCATCTACTGAATTTAATCGGTATCATGTGCCTTGCCTTCCTCAGTATCCGCTTGGACCACCTGTCCAACATACTGCCCCTCAAAAGAAGGAAAACTATAACTCTGACAGTCACTCTGTCATCCAGGTCATCTTGGAAGCCTGAAATGATAGCCGCGTCCTGAAGGAGGTTGCCGTTACCATATACCAATAACATCCACTTATGTTCATAACTGCTTCCCAATGTTTCTCCAGGATTGGATTAATATATACTTATTGCAGCCAGTGCAAAAGCAATATCTGGTATGGTACTTGACATTTCTTGATTAACTCAATTGCCTAAGTAAGTGATATGCCAATCATGCAAATCCTTCTTCTCATCAGTCTAGAAGACATTTCTTTAGAGAGGGTGACTCCATCACCTGCGGGTACACCACTATGCCAGGAGCCGTCTATTCTAAAACACTTTAGAATAGTGTCAAAGTACCCAAATTAGGACACTTCCCAAATCTAGATCTAAAACCATTGATCCAGTGATCAGATTACCTGATATTTTATCCAAATCCTATGTGGAGAAATACCTTGTAACAACCACAGTATAACCGATCATATTATAGGAATATCACTTCCTATCAAGAGCATGTCATCCAAATATCAGGACATCACTCCCTACTACCTTCTTGCCAGGTCCATCTGTTATTCTGATGAAGTCAAACTCTATGACTGTCACATCAAAAATAGATGATCTATCTCCACTAAAATTTCTTTAGTCTATAAATAAACATAAGCTACTTGCCCACCATACTTCCGCTACTCCCACTGACTACAACAACCCTCTGGCAGAGTCATATACACGTACACTTCTAAAGCTAATTTTGAACGACGTTATAGTCATCCACCTTCCAGATATGATAGTCTAGGACAGCAGTAGTAGCAAGCTTGGGTCATCAAAACCTCCCTATCACCATCTTTGAGGAGACTGAAGCACCTCTCGGGTGGCTGAGGTTACCCACCAAATATGCGGAGTGGCTAATAGATTGTCGAATCCAATTGAATCTTTAGGTCCTACTAAATTTTCAGTAATCGTTTGTAGTTCTGGAATCACATCCAGTTCTACCATACTTCCACCAATGTTTTCTGAAAAGAATTCATTTTACAAAAGAGGTGGCGAGTCAAGAACAATATAACTATTGATCCTCCAAATGGTAGAATGTTAATCCTTGTCAAAGCCCGGGATGTTGGATATAGTGCCCTCAAGTCAATTATTGTAATCGCAGGCACGAGATTGTGATGATTGAGGGAGGACCTATACGGGCAAGACAGTCTTACTCAAAATGATAGTATGCTATCTGGTTTGTCTTTATCATCATGTACATGTATTATATGGTATTGCATATCACTATTACATGTTGATAGAGCCCATAAGATTCTTGCTTGACTATTAGCATTGTGATGGCGATCATATACGTGAGAGCTGGGTAGTCTATGAGCACATCCTTAAATGTCCCTAGTCGTGGGAGTATCGAGACTGGGCATCGATATTGTGGAGTAGACTAGTGTATACGCTACGAGACCCCAATGAAGGGTGGTGGCCAGTCTCACAAGCCATTGGTGTTGAGTCACCTAAGATAGTATACAGGTGCTCACTGGAGGTGAGTACACTGGACGGACTCGCCGAGAACTTCTAGATGGTATTATACATATCGTCAGATGGAAGTTCTCAGATGGCATGAGTACAGGTTAATCCTTCGACCTGAAGTCATCATTTTTCTTGTATGAGTTCCCACTGTACTTTGATTACTACCATACCACGGCTCAAAGGTGTCGTGCAAACAGATTTTAGTTGGGTACAGTCCCGAGCTACATGGAGGCAGTGGTCGACTGTCAGGGATTCGTCTCTCCTGGTATTAGGAGTCGATATCGTGCTGTGTTCAGTTGGCTATCACCAGAAATCCGTAGCCACGGTAGGGGAGATTTACTGATAGTTGATCAGTAGTATCTCGGTTGGTGATGAGTTTGACTCATACACAACTTATTGGGTTAGTAGGGGTCTGACGTTATCCATCCCCTAGATCCGATATGCGATACTCTTTGACGATGAGACTGGACTGTACGGAGATTGTCACATTCAGGCTCAGTTGGGTAAGGACACACTTGATTGTCTACCCCCCTTTCGACAAGTAACTAGGTAGCCGTTATGTACAGCTAGTGTCAGTGACGTGTTTGTGGTTAAACCTGCTGCCAGCGTATTGTCAAGTCTTTAGAGTCCCACACAGAAGGTTTTCTCGGTTCAGGCTAAAGATGTAGGAGCCGTACGGTGGTACGAGCAGGGTTTCGATTAAATACGTGTATGCAGTACACGGACTTTAATCGGACGGTTGATAATACTAGCCAGCTTAGGATTAAGACGGATTATTAAATCAGGTTTTGATTTAATAATTTATATAAGTATTTTAATACATATATTTTAGTATTATTGTTTACCATTTATTTTCTCTTTTTGGTGCTATCCGTATTTTTATACGGATACGCGTATGTATAGAGATACATATACCAGGTGAAGTATTCCGTATTTGTACGGGAATGCTTCTAGAAGAAGACACCTCATATTTGATTTTCCTTTTCTGAAAATTAAATAGGAAATGAGGTGGTAAGTGGAGAAAGCAAAGCATGGTTGCCAACAATGTAGAGAGGCATGGCTATGTATTTTTAAATGTTATTTCATTTGGATGCACTATTGCATCATGGTTAATATTAGTAGCCATACTTTTTCTATACTAGTTGACTTGATGAGATTTTCTTCATCTCCTCCATGGCTCATGCTTCATCTTCTATATCTCCTTCTTCTTCTTGCTTCCATTTTAGAGCAAGATTCTAGAGAGAAAAATATAGTGAAGTATTCCTACATCACCAGCCATCCAAACCTAGCAACTTTGGACCGTCGGTTAAAGCCTCCTCTGTGTTCCCTCAAGTGGATCGTCTTCGGCAAGGATGGTCGATGTTCAAGCGCATTCCCAGCGGCTACGAGCTTGGAGGAATCTTCATAATTGGGTGGATACGCGACAAACGTTGTATTTCTCAACCTTGCATGTTTTAGTATTCTAGTTTAGGGTGTTTGGTTCGAATTCTCGGGTGTGAGCGTCCGGTACCCGCAAAAAGTTTTTGTTTTCGCGTCCGCATCGCCCGCGGACTCCGCGGTGTGGGCACGGGATCCCAACATGGTATCAGAGCCTCCAAACACCTTAATCTAGCTAGTTACGACATTAGAATTCACGTTTTTTCGGGCATCGAAAACTGTCGAGAAAACAGTCCCGAATTTTTGAGTTTTGAGATGTTGGCACACCCCGCGGGGTCTCGATTTGAACCAAGAAGCCGCAGGGTGGTACGTGGGAACCCCGGGGAGACCACAAGGGGGACCAAATGGCTGGGCCCACTCCCCAAGACCACTACAAGGTGGTCTTGGCGGTGGGGACCTGAAACTGCCCCCCATGGGCAGTTTCGGGTCTGCCTCACCCTCTGGCCATCTCGTGGTGAACTCAGGGGTGGGGTACCCCTTTTAAGCCCCCCAACTTGAAGCTAATTTCGTTCTCTAACCCCCGCGAAGGTTCGGACGCGTTTCGTTTTGATTCGTACTTCCGAATTGGCTCAAAACTCGATTTTTTTGGATGCTTAATGCACTTGGTTTTTTATCCTTGGTAAATTTGGGATGTGTGCTAATTGTGTTTTGGAATTATAATGTCGTGACTTCATTTATGTATGTATATGCGTTTCTGAACGTCGTCTAATTGCTATTTGTTCATTTAGACGGTATTGCACACATTCTGGTGTTGCTTGCTTCTGCGGTTATATATATCTGATTATAGTTTGTGCGGATTGTCGTGATAGATAGCCTTGTGTGCAATATTAGATGTACAGTTCAGATTTATTTGTATATTGATTATTGCGGGACGAGCGTGCAACATGTGGACTGCCATCACTGTCAGTCTGTATATTCTTTTGTTGGGGCACAACCAGGTTGAGGTCGATGTCGCCATTGTATATATATTTTCTTTTCTGTACTAGAATTACCCCGCGGAGGAGTGCTCGAATAGCCGGGTTCTAGAGGGCAACGGACCCTCATCTCATGGCGTTGAGACCGGAAGGGCCTTACTTTAGAATTGGAGGGCTAATCACCACACTCATATAGGGTATAGGTTGACCCACGGAGGGGTGCTCAAGTTACCGGATTCCATGAAGTGCTGGGTGGCCCATTTACTTTGTTGACTGGGGTTGTCTCACTTTAGGGATTGGCAGGTAACTTGCCGCACTCGTAGGGGTCAAGGATCTTCATTGCACTGGCTATCCATATGACCGGGGAACGTCGCGTTTCATTTATGGCTCAAATGAAACGCGGGGCTCCTAGATTATCCGCTATTCCATATTATTGTTTCACATGCTTGTGATGATTTTGTCTGTGATGATTATTATCTGCCTGCGATGTTGATGTATATATTATATATATTTAGTAGATGCTTCTATATATTTTGCATCCGCGCTAGTCCAGCTCCCACTCTGCCGTTAGTTAAGTAACTTAACGGTACATGACGGGGCCCCGTGGAGAATGCAGATGTCATATAAAAAGCATGTTATTTTGGTTGTTTCTTTTGTGGCTTGGAAACATAAAATGATGAGAACGCATTATCGATATAATGCAAGGAAAAATAAATCTAAATGATATTGTTGGAACCAATTTTAAAACTACCCAGTTTTCTTCAAAACTCACAGTCATATTCTTTTGCTTTGTATAGAGGTATTCAGTTAGGAATATCCTGCACCTCATTCTATGAGGGAAGAGCCTTGATCCCTTCAATGGGAGTTCGCCCTTAAGCAAAAGTTTATGTTACTAGTTTTAAAATGCGAAGCTTAAACCACTCCATTTCAAAGCCACTCGAGTTCCTTCAACGATATCAAGTTCATTACGTTAAAGGTTTTTCGCCAAAAACCAGCCGTAGCCCTCCGTCATTTCCTACGAGTAATACTTAGTATTCGTGCTACGTTTGTTGGCATTGTCAAGGCATAGTGATCGGTAGCTGAGTATTTCTTGTTTGTAGTTTTGTTTCCAATTATTTAGGACAGTCACATAGATATGTTGGCATTGTCAAGGGTTATGCGGGTGGGTCTAAGTTATCATGATAATGATGGGCTGAACTTGACTGGCGGCTTATGATATGTTGGTATTGTCAAGGTCATAAAGTCGCTAGGGTAAAAAACCATATCGGGAGTTTCAAACATACGGGAAACTTGCCAGGCATGCGCATACCTTCTGGAGTGTGGTGACTTGAGTGGATTCCATTAGGTTATCACATGATGATAGTTGGGTCCCAATTCCCACTGATGAGTATGTATTACTCCTTGGGAGATTTTTCACTTTAGGGTTTGAAGTTTTAAAGTGTAAATGATCCTAACTAGTTCTCCTTTTAGGGTTTGAAGGAGAATTCGAGGAAACAGTGGGAGCCATTTTGATCAGATAAAGTGATAACCAATCTGATCTTGTTAGAGTGCACGCTGAATGTTTCTTTTCTCTCTCTCTCTCTCTGGTACAGCGACCCATGACTTACCGTAAAAACTCATGAACCATTTTGACCAAACCTTCTTACACCCTTGGTTTTGGTTTGTCTTGATTCGTGACAAAGTCATATATATCCCTGCCACTCCTACTTTACCCTTTGCGTTTCTTCAGAACATGTCGTATCACTACGATGATCCATATTGCTTGGGACGGCCATCGTATAGTTACATACGAACTCGAAGAAGTTACTTCAGTTGAGGATGGCCACAGGTTCTGAAGAAATTGAATAGAATTATTCGGTTGTCTCTTCCCTTTACCTTCTCTCGGGTTGCAAGAGCTCCTTGTATTAGGAAAGTACACCTATTACGCTTATTGGATAGTCTTCCTCCAAACCTTAGGCTGGTGCCGAAAGGTAGGGAAGGAAGAAAACCAGTTAGCGCAGGGACGATGTGCAGAAGGCAAGATATAGAGACATATAAAGGGATTGAAGTGAGGGCAAAGGAAATTGTGACTGATGTCTTGAATATGGATATTGGAAAAGGAATTACTAGGAATTTCTGACCATTCCTTATGAAACATTTTCATGTTTCGGTTTTTCTGTGTACATGTAAAAGAGAACTGTTTTCCCAATCAATTCTGACTGCAGGGTATGTATTTACCGGTTTGGGTCTCACATCTATGCGGTGTTACAGATGATGAGTAGGAGTAGGTTATTGGAAAATGGGCAATTTGATCCTCAATATTGGAATTCGTTGTAATTGGTGATATTGGATTAAATCGCCTGGCTTTTGCGTGATGGCAAACATTTGGTTTCGAATAATCGTTGTTATGCACCTTTATTTTTATAAAGTGAGATATACATTTTGAAAATTGTATTGTAAACATTTACCTTTATCAGTTGAGGATAAGGTAAGGTGCATTGAATAACGGTGTAAGACATTCTTAACCAAGATACAGTTTTCAATTTACAAAACACAGAATTTGAGTTGGTATACTCTTGGGATTTATGCATGAAAGTGTATGTTATCAAGTGTCCTTCGGGAAAAAGGATTGGTACTCTTACTTCATTCAGGATTACCTATGAGTTCTCTAGTTTTAAACACGCATTCGTAATAATGAAAGGTTAAAGATTTTGAGAAGTTTGTAGGTATAAGAATAAAGTAGAGAACCATACGTTGAAAGTATCGGGATTCTTCAAGATGATCGAAGATGTAGATACTTATGCTAGGTATTCCATTATAGTAATATCGAGAACTTGATTCTCTCACAGGTTACTCATCCATGGATGCACTCCATGATAAGTAATATTGTATTGGCCTTTTTCCATTAGGCGATATGCACTGAAAACAGCTGCATGACTTTTGAATCTGGTTCCATCTAAATTTGTGCCTTGATTCTATACGGACATAGAATGGTTGTGTATCTTATGGTTGTTAAGATATGGAGTTGTCTGGTTTCTATTTAAAATCAGAATCCGGACAAACTCGAGGCACGCTTCGGTAATGGCGGTTTGTGGATTATCCCAAGCATTCGCTAGGATATTGTTTCTACCATTTTCAAGATCAATAGTTATATTGTTCTTGACTAACCACCATTTTTATAAAAGGATCTTTTTGCAAAATAATCTAGTGGGAGTATGGTAGAATTAGAAGTGATTTCAGAACCACAAACGGTTGCCGAAAATTTAGTAGAACCTAAGAATTCAATTAGACTTGACAAACCGTTAGCCACTCCGCAGATTTTAGTAGGTGACCTCAAACACTCGAGAGATACTTCGGTTTTCTCGTAGACAGTGATAGGGAGGTCAACATCATGGAGATGATGGTCCTACTAGTTATCAGTAGGTCATAGGAAGTGGAAACTTCCAGGTGACCAGATGCTTCACATCCAAGATGGACTCCACGCACTTCAGCAAATTATGGATTTTGGATTTTGCTGGTTGCTCCTTAAGGGGTAAAACCCATTAGGAGCTAATAGATCTTTTCAGATCTGTGCAGGTAGAAAGGTACTATGCTAAAGTCCATATGGATATGACTTGACACTGCTATTCCCCTACTTGTTATCAACAGGTCATAAGAAGTGGTAACTTCCAGGTGACCAGGTATTTCATACCCAAGATAGACTCGACGCACTTCACGAAATCATGAATTTTGGACTTTGTTGTGTGCTTCTGAAGGGGTAAAACCCATTAGGAGAAAGTAGATCTTTCGAGATCTGTGCAGGTGGAAAGGTGCTTACCTAATATGGCTAGACTTGTTGTAAAGAGTTTTCATCAAATACCCGTTGTGGATTGTGATGTGATTTTTACATCAGTGTCTATCCTGAAGACCATATGGATATGTTTTGGCGCTGATGCAGTTCATGGCTATGATATCTGGCAGGTGGGTGACTATAACGTCTTTCCAAATGGGATTTTGGAAGTGCACATGTATATGACTCTGCCAGAGAGTTATTGTAGTCTATGGGAGCAGCGAAGGTGTGCAAGATGCTTATGTCTATTCGTAGACTAAAGCAAGGAAAGCAAGACGGATGATCTGTTATTGATGTGATAGTCAAGGTGATTGACTTCGTCAAAACAAAAGATGAATCTAGTAAGAAGGATGTAGGGAGTACTGTCCATATTTTAGATGACATATTCCAAATTGGAAGTGATGTTCCTATACTACAATCAGTCAGATTTTGGTTGTCACACAGTGTTTTCTCCACGTTGGATATGGATAGTATATCAGGAGTTCTGGTGACTAGATTTATGGTTTTAGCTCTAGATTTGGTAAGTTCCCCAATCAGGTACTTGGACAGCATTCTAAAAGTATTTTAGAATGAACGACTCCTGGCGTGGTGGTGTACCCGCAGGTGATGGAGTCACCCTCTCCAAAAAGGACGTCTTTTTGGCTGATGAAGAGAGGGGAAGGCATGAATGACACATCATTTGCTTAGGCAATTGAGTCAATCATGCAAAGTCTTGTACAACACCAGATATTGCTTTTGCACTAAATACAATAAGCAGATATTAATCCAATCTTTGATAAACAAAGGGAAGCAGTAAAGAACATAAGAGGATGTTCTTGGTATTTGGTTACGGCAGCCTCCTCCGGGAGGCGGTTATCGGTTATGGTTTCCAAGGTGACTAGGTTGACAGAGATGCTGTCAGAGTTATGAGTTTATCCTCTTCTGAGGATCAGTATATTGGATAGTGTTCCAATAAGGATACTGAGGTAATCATGGTGCAGGATGCCGGTTATAACTCAACAGAGGATACATCCCAAGAAGTTTGTTGGATAGGAGTTGTTCATTGATGAACTTGGTCCCATCAGGTATCCAAACAAATTCGTATGGCGGGGTATCGCTCAATTTGGGAGATTGTTCATCTCCGCAATGATGAGATATAAAGACAAGAAGTTGAAACATTATAGCGGATCCACTCACTGATGCTATTTCTCGAACACGGATGTTCCTCAAACGAGATTTGAGAAACTGATTAGTAGAGGAGTTGGGTATTCGGTAGCACACGAGCTATGGGTACGCGATACCACAATAATTAGCCTTAAGTGCAAGTGGGAGATTGTTGGATATGGTGCCCACAAGTCAATTATTGTAATCACGGGCACACGATTGTGATGATTGAGAGAGGACCTATACGGGTAGGACAATCTTAGTCAAAATGATAGTATGCTATCTGGTTTGTCTTTATCATTAGTACATGTATTATGTGGTATTGCAGATCACTATTACATGTTGATAGAGCCTATAAGATTCTTGCTTGACTACCAGCATTGTAATGGCGATCACATACGTGAGAGCTAGGTGGTCTATAAGCACATCCTTAAATGTCTCTAGTTGTGGGAGTATCAAGACTAGGCATCGATATTTCGAAGTAGACTAGTGTATACGCTATGAGACCTTGACGAGGGGTGGTGGCCGGTCTCACAAGCCATTGGTGTTGTGTCACCTAAGATAGTATACAGGTGCTCACTAGAGGTGAGTATACTGGACGGACTCGCCGAGAACTTCTAGATGGTATTACACTTATCGTTAGATGGAAGTTCCCAGGTGGCATGAGTAAAGGTTAGTCCTTCGACCTGAAGTCGTCATTTGTCTCGTGTGAGTTTCCACTGTACTTTGATTACTACCCTAATACGACTCAAAGGAGTCGTGCAAACAGGTTTTAGTTGGGTACAATCCCGAGCTACATGGAGGCAGTGGTCGACTGTCAGGGATTCGTCTCTCTTGGTATTAGGAGTCGATGTCACACCGTGTTTAGTTGGCTATCACCAGAAATCCGTGGCCACGGTAAGGAGATTTACTGATAGTTGATCAGTAGTGTCTCAGTTGGTAATGAGCTTGACTCGGACATGACTTATCGGGTTAGTAAGAGTCTGACGTTATCCATCCCCTAGATCCGATATGCGATACTCTTTGATGAAGAGACTGGACTGTATGGAGATTGTCACAATCAGGCTCAATAGGGTAAGGACGCACTTGATTGTCGACCCTCCTTTCGACAAGTACCTGGGTAGCCGTTACGTACAGCTATTGCCTGTTCCCGCCAAAATTTTGGCTCAAAACTTGCTCCCTTAAAAAATAATAAAAATAAATTTAAAGGAAAAACTCCATATGCAAAGCTTGTAGGTACTGCCTCGGATAGAATTAAATCTTATGATGGCGCCTCACATGCTCCTTACGCGGGCGCCAATGTGCAAAGCACAAAAAAGAAATTTATTAAATAAGAGTTAAACTCTTAGGAGGTAGCGCCTCACGTGCCTTGCACGAAGGCGCCAGCGCCAGGAGTTAAAAACTCTAAGGCAGCACCTCACGTGCCTTACACAAGGGTACCAACGCCTAAGAGTTAAAAACTCTGAGGCAGTGCCTCACGTGCCTTGCACGAAGGCGCCGGCGCCAGAACTAAAAGTTCTCTGCCGTTGGATCAAAGATCCAACAGAGATGATAAATCATCAAAATACAGAATTAAATTCTGTTGAGAAAATATTTCTCAAATCTTTCTAAACGAGAAAGATTACTCTCTGTAAAACAGAGCACCGTTGGATTAAAAATCCAATGGTGATTGAAAAAATCACCAAGCTACAGAATAAGCTCTGTAGGGGGAAATATTTTCCCTAATCTTTCTAAATAAGAAAGATTACGCTCTGTAAAACAGAGCACCATTGGATTAAAAATCCAATGGTGATTAAAAATCACCAAGCTACAGAATAAGCTCTATATGGAAAATATTTCCCAATCTTGTTAAAAACAAGAAAAATATCTTCTATAAAACAGAAGTCCTTGGATCAAAGATCCAACGGTGGATAAAATCCCCAAATCAATTAAGGATCTCTCAATGAGAGATTTCTTTAACTAAATCAACAAACTTGCCTCCACTATATAAAGGCCCCAAGACTTCAAGTCTTGTACAAAGGAACCCCCCCCATAACTTCAAGTTCAAAAAGAAGAGCAAGAAAAAAAAGAGCTTTAAGAGAGAAGAAGGAAGAAGAACTTTCTTCAAGGTAAATAGAGATCATAAAATCTCATCTGCATACCCAAGGGTTTAACCCTCATAAAAGAACATAGTTCTTTACTTGGATCTGAGGTCCATGAGACAAGTCTCCCACAAATGAGAATTTAATTCTCATGGGGATGAATTTTTTCTTGGGGATTGAAGATCCAGGGGAGAACAAAGAATCGAACTCTTTAGAAAAATGCACAAAGAAAGAAACAACGCCGAGCGCCTCACGTGCCCCTCACGTGGACGCTACTTAATAAAGAGTGCTTAGCACTCAGTGGTTGGCATCCAGCGCCAAGCGCCTCACGTGTGCCTCACATGGGTGCTGCTTAAAAAAGAGTGCTTAGCACTCAGTGGTTGGCGCCAAGCGCCAAGCGCCCCATGTGCCCCTCACGTGGACGCTGCTTAACAAGTACTGCCTAGCACTCATTGGTTGGCGCTCAGCGCAAAGCGCCCCATGTGTCCCTTACGTGGGCGCCATAAAGAGTGTTTAACACTCCATAAAAAACAAAAAAAGGGTGAGCGTCAGAACCCATATCAACGCTTAGCATTGTTTGCACAGAAAAGGGACCGAGCCTAAACAAGTGTTTAACGCTTTATTCAAATACTGAGTGGGCTGAGTCCAAGTTGACCAAAATCCCCTAATTCAGATCAACCGAGCCTATGTGCTCATAATTTTTCCAAATTGGTCTTAGTCCCAAACACAACTATTGATCTTCCAACGGACATCGGTTCAAGGGCACATCTCTCCATACCTCTGATATATGTCGTTGTAATTTTTCAACGTCTTCAGAAAGATGGAGGGTCCCGACAACCAACAACTCTTTTGGTACACTCTCAAACCCATGAGCATACCCCATGGATCGTAATGTCCTTAAACTAGCTGTGGACCGTAACATCCTTAAACTAAAACGATAGAGCCCAAATACTTTTTCGTTGAATCAAAAATGACCCTGAACCCCCGTTAAGTAGATCTTAGTCCAATATCGAATTAACGTATCCTTAAAAAATATTTAAGTCGATCTTAATCTCAAACAAGGTTAATGATCCTTAAATCAAATCAAACCCAAATCTAAGAAAATATGGATTTGGACTAGTTCATGCCCTACGGGAGACAACACAAATTAGTCTCCGTATACAATCTACGGGAAACCAAAAATAAAAAAAACACACATGACATGAAGTGACCTTCTGGAGCAGGAGAGTGGTTATCGCTACGCGGTAACGTAATTAACTGCAGGGGCGTGCGCCTACAGGGAAGAGCGTCCCCGCTATCAAAAACCCCTCACAACGAGGGGGAATCCGACGATGTCTGCTACAACGGCCGCATCCGTTCAGACCCCCGATA
This sequence comes from Agapanthus africanus, assembly GCA_030015575.1. Classification (NCBI taxonomy): domain Eukaryota; kingdom Viridiplantae; phylum Streptophyta; class Magnoliopsida; order Asparagales; family Amaryllidaceae; genus Agapanthus; species Agapanthus africanus. The sequence goes on from JASDDO010000018.1 coordinate 365,765,153, forward strand.
CACGGTGCCATAAATCAGCTTGGCATCTTCGGAGAGGTGGACGGATAAAACCAAATAACATCTGCCCCCAAATTCAGGCAAGACGACCTACGCGGTTTCGTCTCTGTTTTCGGCGGTAAACAGATTCTGGCTTGCCCGGTGGGACCTTTTCCTCTTTCCACTCCACACTTCGTGTGTCATGTTCATGAACGAATCGTGGTTTAATATGGTTGCCCTTGGATTCGAGGTACTAAGATTTGATGTCTTGCTCCGTGCAGAAGAGAAGATGACATCGATGGCTTCCAACTGCATTGCAACAGCAACTCCCATTCCGTCCCTGCTGGAGGAGTGTCTTATGGGTCCCAAGCGGCCTCCATCTTCGCAATGCCAGTGGAACAGGTAACTCAGCCCACCACTGGACTGTTCTTCGGAACCATGCTCCCGCCAATGAGCTTCAATGCCATCACAAGAAGCCCCAAAGAAGTCGGTCTTTGATCGGCTCGCAACCACCATGGCCCCTCTCAACGGGTCATCCAAGTCTGCCGCCTCAGTCTTCGATAGGCTGAGCCAAAACTCCACTGGGCCCGTAAAGAGACCCACAATAACTGAAAGGGTTATCCTAAAATGGATAGCCATTCTAGCCCCGGTAAATGAAGTCATCAAAGGGGCTTCTCCTACTAAGGAATCAGTCTTCGCAAGACTGGCTGTTCCAACTCCTGCTACGGGTGAGATCGTTACAAGTGCTTTCCCTATTCGAAAGTCAGTCTTCGACAGGCTAGACGTTCCTCTCAACGGACGTCAGTCTTCGACAGGTTGGCACCAAAAGCAGCCTCTCATCAAAGCAAGGGGCATGACAAGGTCACTTCTACAACTGAGGTGATCCCATCCGTAAGACACGCTCGACATCGCCACTGGCACCGAGTGAGGAAAGCGGGGGGCAGTTCCCCCGCTGGACTTATCCCGCCAGCTCCAATGGTGGAAATTGACGCTGCTGTTCAAACCAGGAACAGCTTCGAACTGCTCAGGAAGGTGCGCAAGAACTCTCCAACCGCCATCTTAAAGAAGTCTCCTCCGCCTGTTGAAAACACAACACAGGTAAAGCCATAACAGCCTCCTCAGCGGTTGTCCTCCAAGATCCACAGAGTTTGGCGGAAAGTCCAAGACTCGGTAATTGACAAAGATTACTCTCGCGGCTGAAGAAGACGAAGACTCGGCAAGAGGAGGACCATCCCTCTGCCATACCACGAAAGGTATCGTCTGCATGGGTGCCTGCCGTGATGCCCCCTCAACTTCGACCTCTTATAAGAGGAGAAGGCCAGAGAAGACCCCCTGCCTGTGGCAAATTTCAAAGGCGGTGGACCCAAACGCCCCAAGTCTGGGGGCATGGTTGTGCGTACCGTCTACATGGCATCCGGAAAAGAGGATAGTCGTGCTTCCGTGAGTCATCGAACACTCACACGGTCTGTGATGAAAGCTCAGGAGCAACAACAAAAGCTCTAGGAGATGTTGACAAGAATGTCCGCACTTACTGGGCAGAAAGAAAGCCCGGAAGCATCATCGGAACAACACCAGGAGCAGGAGACCGACACCGAATTCCTATGGAGGGTGCTCGAAAAGAAAGATAAAGAGGCCGCGGAACAAGCAGCTAATATAAAACAGATGGTGCTTCTCTTCCAAGACATGGCGGGGATGATGATCCAACCGAATCCTCCAGCCAAAGACCCTCCAATAATCATTGAAGACGACAGAGGGGAGACATCAAACCCTCCTCTGGCTTTATCAACATCCAGGAAGGAGACGATCTCCAAAGCTACCCTTGATGACTACATAGCTCAACAAATACGAGCTCATCAAGCGAACGAAGCGGCAGGCCAGGTCGTTAGAACTGGGCGACCTTATCCAGGCTGGTACGACCAAATTAAGTACCCGTCAGGATATACGATCCCCAAATTCCATGCGTATAAGGGGACGGGCAATCCGCATCAGCACATTGCTCAATTCAGAGCTTTGTACGGTAATACTGGGGGTGATGACAAACTGTTGCTTCGCCAGTTTTTTAGTAGCTTGTCGGAGACGGCATTTGAATGGTACTCCGAGCTCCCAAATGACCCTGTCAAGACATTTACGGAGATGGAAATACTGTTTACACAGCGGTTCGCAAGCGTAAGCGAGCGCACCCCAATCATGGCATTAATCTACGCCATAGTGAAACCGGGAGAGACCTGGGTTCAATACGCAATTCGGCGGCATAACCTATGGTCAAAGTGTGAATAGCGCATAGAAGAAGCTCATGCTGTGGGCATGTTCATGGGGACCCTTGATCCTCAAACAACTATATCTCAGTTTATGATGTTCTTCAAACCGACCACCTTCCAGGCCTTGATTGACAAACTTGCCTAAATGGACCAGATGGGCCATAGGCCGTCCTCTTCAAAGACAGGTCTTCGGAATGAAAAGGGCAAAAGGAAAGCGACCTTCGTCGCCAACGCTCAACAACAACCGAGTGACCCGAAACCGGTTATTCGCCAAAACAGCAGACCGCGAGCCCTTGAAGAGAAGTTGAGACGTCCTTACTCATTTCCCTGGGATAAAATAAGGAGACTATTCGAACTAGCGGTTCCAACAAGCCCATCACTCTACCGGATCCGAGACGCCCACTGCAATCGGGTGACGTCAACAATCCCAATTACTGCCTATACTACCGAATAGTGGGCCACCCAATCGAAGATTGCTACGTCTTTAAAAACTGGATCAAAGACCAGTACCAACAGGGCAAGTTCGCGTTGTCCGAAAACTGGAAGGTAAACCCGCCACAGCAGCACACTCCTAAAAAGATGGATATGCTGGGGGCATCGTGTTCATTTATGGAAGAAGCTCCGTGGGAAGTGATCCTTGTTAGTGTATATGCCCTAGAGGCCATTACTGTATCATACTAGTTTGTATATTACTTAATGGAAGCTTGGGATATTCACCTTGTATAAACAATCTTGCTCAATATAGTAGTATGCTACTTGGTTTGTTTCTACTTCAATGTGTACATGTGTTTATTTTGCGATATCACCTATACGCATTAGTAGAGCCCTTAGGATCTTTGCTTGATTACCAGCGTTGTGATGGCAGTCACACTAGTGGGGGCTGGGTAATCTATAAGCACATCCTTATACAGGTCCCTAGTCGCAGGACTATCGAGACAGGGCATCGATACTCCGGAGAAGACTAGCGTATGCGCTTCTCATCCCAGTGTGGGAGATGGTCTGTCCCACAGCCATCAGTACGTCGTACTGGAGATAGTATACGGGTGCTCGTTAGGTTACGAGTACACTGGACAGGACTCGTCGGGAACTGAGAGGTTGGTATTATACCTATCGTCAGTTATCAGTTCCCAGGTGACATGAGTACAGCTTAGTCCGCTGACTTGATACTGGCACTTCGCCTCGAGTGTGTTCCCACTACACTTTGATCACTACCCTACCACGGCTCAAAGGAGTCGTGCAAACAGGTAGTGGTTGGGTGCAGTCCCGAAGCACTTGGAGGCAGTGACGGTTAGACAGGATTCGTCTCTCCCGGTATTGGGGGTTGACATCGCGCTGTGTCTAGGAGAGCCATTACACGAGTAGTCCCTGGCCAGGGCAAGCGAGATATACTGGTAGGCTTCCAGTATTATCTCAGGGTGTTTTGGGCTTCACTCCGACACGACTTATACCGCTATTTGGGGACTGACGTTTTACCGCCCCCTAGGCCCGACATGCGATGTATCAGACGAACAGACCGGACTGTACGGAGAATGTCACATTCAGACTCAGTAGGAGTTCAGATGGGGTTTCACCTCGTCAGCCTTCTTGTCGGCATATACCTGGGGACCGTTACGCACAGCTAGTGCCGCTTGCGGTCTGTGGTTAAACCCACTGCCAGCGTAGTGTCGAGTCTTTAGAGTCCAACACAGAGGGTATTCGCCTCTGGGCAAAACAGAGTAGAGGTCGCATGGTTTTGCGGCAGGGTTCGTTCTCATCCGCGCACTTGTACACGTTTGGAGTCCGGACGGATTATACTGGCAGGCTCTGGTTTGAGCCAGATACTGGTATATATTTTGGGGGTTGCTTTTATATCTCGGTATTCTTGTTCCTCGGAACGAGAATGCAGGTGTGTATACACAGTTGCTTGAGGCGGAGGATGAGGTTTTTCATTAGGGTTTCGGAACGGGTGCGTATGCACAGTTGACAGTCATCATTTTCCAAACCCTAATGGATTTATGGATTATCTATTAATAATAGTAATTAAATGAGAATTATGTTATGGTTGATTTTGTTGACTTGTTGACCATGGTTGACTTGTTGACCATGGTTGAATGTTGACCACCATCATGCTTTGTAAAGATACTCCTTGATTCATGCTTACATTTCATTTAATGAAGCATGATAGTGGTCATTCCAAAACTACCATCAACTATTCTCATTTTGAATTATTATTATTTAGATAATTCTTTTTCTTTTTGATATGGTTGCAAAAAGAAAAATATAGCTCATTCTATCATAATCATTCTCTCTCCTCACTTCATCTTCTTCTTCCTCAAGCTAAAGGTGATTCCTTCTCATGTGTTGAGAATCCCTCACCTTGAAAAGAAAACAACCCCTAGACACTCTCTACTCACTCTAGGATCAAAGGATTAGCAAGCCGGAGATTCTAGTTCTCTCCAAGTTCGAGAAAGAGCCCGAAGGTTGAACCCTCAGGTGGATCCATCTTCGACGGAAGAAGGCTACGAGGCAAGAACCATCAACCTCTACAAGGTTTGAAGAAGAAGGAGTTCAAGTTTAGGTATAACTCTTCATCCGAGTAGCTAACGCTCCTTTGTATGCTTGCTAGTTTAGTTTAGACACGATCCCGACCTTGTTTAGTCCATGTTGCCCCTTTGCGATAAAAATTTGTTTTTTATACCGTTTCCGCCTCCCCGTAAGCACCGGGGGTCGCAACGTGGACTTACAGTGGTATCAGAGACTAACTAAACTTAAACTAGCTTGGTAGTGAAGTGTAACGAAGTTCGGAACCGAAAAATCGCAAAACCGGAAAAACTAAAACCCTAAGTTTCTGTTGAAATTTTTTATGCTCTAAATGAAAAACTTTATACTCCTAAAATCGGCTCAGGGTTTTCTGAGAACACCCACCAAAAACGATCTCATGATTCCTTCAAAGCGCCGCCCATCCGCGGCCCCACCTGTTCATCTAGCCGCGGATCCGCCGCCGTTTGGGCACTTCATGAGATCGTGTTTTGTGCTGTGTTCTTCTGGTAGGGTTTTGGGATTTTTCAAATATGTTATATATGCCCAGATTTTCCAGAACAGAAATTTACTTTTGGGGTCCTATAATTCCGTATTTTTTCCGAACTTCACTGCACTTTGACTATGATGGTTATATCTGTGATGTTTGCATGTATTGAACGTCGGCTAATCGCTATAAGTCGATTGGTCAGGGTTATACATGATCTGTGTTTGATATTGGATTGTGTATATGAATCTGTTGGACTGTCGCGGGTGAATAGCCGGGGTGGATGTGAGATGAGCTTTTGTTTTTCTTTCATTCATTTGTAAATGTAAATTGATGTAATAATATTATTTGTATGGCCGCACAACCGGGTCGGGGTTGTAGCCGTCATTGTATAATTCTTTTTACTGTTTTTGCTCCTAGGATAGACCCATGGAGGGGTGCACAAACTACCGGGTACTTGGCGGGTAGTTTGCCGCACCCGTAGGGGTCTTGGGTGGGGTATTGGCTATTCACCGCGACCGTGTAATCCGCTTTTCGTTGCAGGCTCGAAAGGATTGCGGATTGCTAGTATATCCAATGTATTCATCTGTGATCTGTAATGTCTATCATTGCTTTCTATTTAGGCGTTGCTTATGTTTTACAGCCGCGCTAGCCCAGCCCCCGCTCTGTCGTTAGTTAAGTAACCTAACGAGTGATGACGGGACCCCGTGGCGAATGCGAATGGCATAAGCGTATGTCATATTTTGGTTGTTTTCTGCAATGGTAGGATTAAATGATGGGACGCATTAAAAGAACTAATGCAAGAATATCACGCATTAAAAGAACTAATGCAAGATAATAAACCAAGCTAAAGTCGTTGGAACACTTTCGAAAAACCACTCGGTTCTTTTCAAAACTAACTTTTAAATGCGGAGCTTGAGCCACTCCTTCTAAAAGCTATCTCGTTCCATCGATTATATCAAGTTCACTACGTTCACGGTTTCACCAAAACCATCCGTAGCCCTCCGTCGTTTCATATGAATATTCAACAGTATTCAAGTTGTGTTTGTTGGCCTTAGTCAAGGCACAGTGTTTGGTAGCTGGTGGGTATTCATATGTTGCATAGATAGAATGCGTTGGTTTGGGACAGTCGTATTGCCTTGTTGGCCATAGTCAAGGGTATATACGGGTGGGTTCAAATTAACCTGGATAACGACGGGAAGAACTTGACATGTGACTTATGATTTGTTGGCCTTAGTCAAGGTCATAAGAGCATGGGGCAAAAATCCACATCGGGAGTTTCACAAGTACTGAAACTTGCTAGATTTGCATACCATTTGGAGTGTGATGATTATGGTAGGATTCCTTCATTTTCGTCACGCGATGATATTTGGATCCCGATCCTACTGTGAGTATATGCTACTCCTCGGGAAATTTCTCACTAAACGATCAATGCTATAAACCTAGTAGGTGCCTAGAAAGGTGTTAGCGGGGCTACGCCCCCAGGGAAAAGAGGTTCTTAAATTAAGGAACTTCGCGAAAGCGTTGGAAAACCTCCCTCGAAGTACCGACACTGGCCTGGCTGAACGGTTAAGCAAGTATTGTACGGTGGGATTGATCCCGGCTAATTCTTCCTTTATGGTTTGAGGAGGGATTCGAGAGACAGTGGGAGCCATCCTGTTTAGACAAATTAAAAACCATTCTAAACTTGCAAGAGCATCGTGCTAAGTGTTTCTTCTCTCCCCCTGCAGCGACCAAATCGAAATGACTGGACTTAAGTTACTTCTAGATAAAAACATACTGACAGGGCCAAACTACAAAGATTGGCTCAGGAATGTCAAATTGGCAATCGCTTACGACAAGCTGGGGTATCTTCTTACCACCAAAGCTCCCCCCGTCCCAGGTCCCACCTCCAGCGTCGCGGATAAGGAAATCCGTAAGACTTGGGAGATTGATTGCGCGGAGGCCAGGTGCCTCGTGCTTGCCTCTATGGACAACGAACATCAGAGGAGGCATGAGAATATGGACCTCGAGTCCATATTTCTCCATACAAAAGAACTGTATGGAGAGCAGTCTCGTATCGCAAGATACGAAGTGTCGAAGAAGTTATTTTCGACAAAGTTGGCCGTCGGATCATCGGTAGCGGACCACGTGCTTAAGATGATTGGCTACACTGAGGAGCTTGCGGAACTTGGGACCACGTTGGACAGTGAACTCTATACGGATTTAATTCTCCAGTCCCTTCCATCCACTTACGCCCAGTTTATACTGAACTTCAACTTACAAGAAAAGGAAGTTGAACTTTCAGAACTCCTCAACCTGCTGAGGAGCGCAGAGGGCACCTTACAGAAGAGTAGGGAAACACCCGCTTTGTTTGTAGGAGGATCTTCTTCCTCTAGGTCCAAGGCGAAAGCCAAGGGAAAGAGGAAGAAAGCCCCCGCCAAACCAAGAGGCGGTGTTAGTAAAGTGGGTACGAAGGGAAAGGAAAAGGCAACAAAGATTGCGGGGAAGCTTGTTGGAAAGGAAGAATGCTTCTATTATCATAAGAGTGGACACTGGAAGAAAGATTGCAGGGCTTGGAAAGCCAGGATACAGGAACTGAAGCAGGTTGCGGCTTCAGCTTCAGGTGTGTATGTTATTGAAAACTGTCTTTCTATAAACTCTACTTCCTGGGTATTGGATACCGGATCAGGATCTCATATCTGTAATTCTTTGCAGGCGTTGAGAAACCGTAGGTTTTTGAAGGAAGGTGACATGACCCTCAGAGTTGCGAACGGAGCTAGCATGGATGCTAAAGCCGTGGGGGACTATCACCTGGGAATGTCAGATGGGCATGTTTTGGTTTTGCGTAATTGCTTTTTTGTACCCAACGCAACTTGTAATATCATTTCTGTATCTTTGGTTTCTAAAGAAGGTTATGAATTTGCGTTTGTAAGTAATGTTGTAAACATTCACCTTAATCAAGTTCTGATTGGGTCAGGTACACTGAGCAATGGTATATACGTATTAAACCAACCACAGATTTTCAATATCCAAAATACACACAAAAGAAAGTCTCCAGATTTCAATCAGGCTTTCTTATGGCATTGTAGACTGGGTCACATCAATGAGACACGGTTGACTAAGTTACATAAAGAAGGATACTTGGATCCGTTCGAGTATCAGTCTTATGCCACTTGTGAATCTTGTCTCATGGGAAAGATGACAAAGACTCCGTTCACTGGACACGGAGAAAGAGCGAGCGAGCTCTTGGGACTCGTACACAGCGATGTGTGAGGTCCAATGTCTACACATGCGCGAAGCGGTTATTCATACTTCATTACTTTCACAGACGATTTCTCTAGGTATGGACATGTCTTCTTAATGAAGCACAAATCCGAGGCCTTTGAGAAATTTCGGGATTACAAGAATGAAGTTGAAAAACAAACAGGCAAAAGTATTAAGATTCTAAGATCGGATCGAGGTGGTGAATACTTGAGTGCCGAGTTCCTGGACTATTTAAAAGAGAATGGGATTCTCTCTCAGCGTACTCCTCCATACACTCCGCAACATAACGGTGTATCGGAAAGAAGGAATCGAACCCTATTGGATATGGTTCGTTCCATGATGAGTAAGGATGAGTTACCGCGATCTTTCTGGGGATATGCACTAGAAACAGCTGCACATCTCTTGAACCAAGTTCCTACTAAGACTGTGCCTACCACACCATATCAGATGTGGAGTGGGAAGAAACCCTGTCTTAAATCCTTTAAGACATGGGGATGTCCGGCTTTTGTAAAAAAGCAGCATGCGGACAAGCTTGAGGCACGCTTAGTACAGTGCAAGTTTGTGGGATACCCAAAGAACTCCAAGGGGTATCTATTCTATTACGCAGAGGAGCAAAAAGTCCTTGTTTCTCGTCATGCCCACTTCTTGGAAACTGAGTTTTTGGAAAATCAGATAAGTGGGAGCGCAGTAGAACTGGATGAAATTCCAGAACCTCAGACTATTACTGAAAGCTTAGTGGAACCAAAGGGTTCAAAAGAACAGGACATTCCTACGCCGCTCCGCAGGAGTAGTAGGCAGTCTCATCCGCCCGAGAGATACTACGGTTTTCTCATAGACGGGGATAGAGAGGATTGCATCATAGATTATGATGAGCCTACTAGCTTCCAACAGGCCGTTCAGAGCGTTGACTCGGTAAAATGGCTGGATGCAATGCGGACCGAAATGGAGTCCATGTACACCAACAAAGTATGGACGTTGGACATTGCTCCAGACGGGGTAAAACCCGTAGGATGCAAGTGGATCTTCAAAAGGAAGATTGGTGTAGATGGACAGGTTGAGACCTATAAAGCTAGACTTGTAGCAAAGGGTTTCCGTCAAAGACCTGGCTTGGACTATGACGAAACTTTTTCTCCAGTGGCTATGCTGAAATCCATTCGGATCCTTCTTGCCATTGCTGCCTTCCACGATTATGAGATTTGGCAGATGGACGTAAAAACCATTTTTCTAAATGGAAATTTAGAGGAGTGTGTCTATATGGATCAGCCAGAGGGTTTCAATCAGAGTGGGAGCAGCGGAAAGGTGTGCAAGTTGCTTAAGTCCATCTATGGACTAAAGCAGGCATCGCGGAGTTGGAACATCTGTTTTGATGAGACGGTCAAGGAATTTGGCTTTATCAAAAATCCAGATGAACCATGCATCTATAGTAGATTTGTAGCGAGAACTGTAGTATTCCTTGTTTTATACGTGGATGACATTCTCTTAATAGGAAATGACATTCCTATGCTACAATCTGTCAAAGGTTTCTTGTCACACAGGTTCTCCATGAAAGACCTGGGTGATGCCTCTTACATCCTGGGGATCCGGATCCATCGTGATAGATCCAAGAGGATATTAGGACTTTCACAGTCCAGGTACATCGACACCGTACTGAAAAGATTCAGCATGGAAGATTCCAAGCGCGGTAACCTACCGGCTTGTCACGGGATCACCCTCTCTAAAGAGATGTCTCCCAAGACTGATTTGGAGAGGGATCGCATGTCTATTATACCCTACGCTTCTGCGGTAGGCTCTATAATGTATGCGATGTTGTGTACCAGACCGGATGTAGCTTATGCACTGAGTGTAGTAAGCCGGTATCAGTCAAACCCTGGGGAGAAACACTGGATAGCAGTGAAGAACATTCTCAAGTACCTGAGAAGGACTAAGGAGATGTTCTTGGTGTATGGCGGAAAAGACCTCCAGATCGAGGCCTTTGCTGACTCCAACTTCCAGAGTGACAAGGATGATTCCAAGTCCATGTCGGGTTTTGTCTTTACCCTCAATGGAGGGGCGGTGTGTTGGAAGAGTTCCAAACAGGAAACCGTTGCAGACTCGACTATGGAAGCGGAATACATCGCTGCATCTGATGCCGCAAAAGAAGCTGTCTGGATGAGGAAGTTCTTAAAAGAACTTCAGGTGGTTCCGTCCATTGTTGACCCAATACCTCTGTATTGCGACAACAACGGGGCTATAGCTTTAGCGAAGGAACCCAGGTCCCATCAGAGATCCAGGCACATCTTGAGGCGGTATCACCTGATCAGGGAGATCGTGGATCGCAAGGAGATCGAGGTTCGGAGGGTTTCTTCAGAAGAAAACACTGCAGATCCATTCACCAAGGCCCTACCCCAGACTCAGTTCGAGCGGCTGATCGAGATGATAGGTCTTCGATACGCCAGTACATGGCCTTAGTGCAAGTGGGAGATTGTTAGTGTATATGCCCTAGAGGCCATTACTGTATCATACTAGTTTGTATATTACTTAATGGAAGCTTGGGATATTCACCTTGTATAAACAATCTTGCTCAATATAGTAGTATGCTACTTGGTTTGTTTCTACTTCAATGTGTACATGTGTTTATTTTGAGATATCACCTATACGCATTAGTAGAGCCCTTAGGATCTTTGCTTGATTACCAGCGTTGTGATGGCAGTCACACTAGTGGGGGCTGGGTAATCTATAAGCACATCCTTATACAGGTCCCTAGTCGCAGGACTATCGAGACAGGGCATCGATACTCCGGAGAAGACTAGCGTATGCGCTTCTCATCCCAGTGTGGGAGATGGTCTGTCCCACAGCCATCAGTACGTCGTACTGGAGATAGTATACGGCTGCTCGTTAGGTTATGAGTACACTGGACAGGACTCGTCGGGAACTGAGAGGTTGGTATTATACCTATCGTCAGTTATCAGTTCCTAGGTGACATGAGTACAGCTTAGTCCGCTGACTTGATACTGGAACTTCGCCTCGAGTGTGTTCCCACTACACTTTGATCACTACCCTACCACGGCTCAAAGGAGTCGTGCAAACAGGTAGTGGTTGGGTGCAGTCCCGAAGCACTTGGAGGCAGTGACGGTTAGACAGGATTCGTCTCTCCCGGTATTGGGGGTTGACATCGCGCTGTGTCTAGGAGAGCCATTACACGAGTAGTCCCTGGCCAGGGCAAGCGAGATATACTGGTAGGCTTCCAGTATTATCTCAGGGTGTTTTGGGCTTCACTCCGACACGACTTGTACCGCTATTTGGGGACTGACGTTTTACCGCCCCCTAGGCCCGACATGCGATGTATCAGACGAACAGACCGGACTGTACGGAGAATGTCATATTCAGACTCAGTAGGAGTTCAGATAGGGTTTCACCTCGTCAGCCTTCTTGTCGGCATCTACCTGGGGACCGTTACGCACAGCTAGTGCCGCTTGCGGTCTGTGGTTAAACCCACTGCCAGCGTAGTGTCGAGTCTTTAGAGTCCCACACAGAGGGTATTCGCCTCTGGGCTAAACAGAGTAGAGGTCGCATGGTTTTGCGGCAGGGTTCGTTCTCATCCGCGCACTTGTGCACGTTTGGAGTCCGGACGGATTATACTGGCAGGCTCTGGTTTGAGCCAGATACTGGTATATATTTTGGGGGTTGCTTTTATATCTTGGTATTCTTGTTCCTCGGAACGAGAATGCAGGTGTGTATGCACAGTTGCTTGAGGCGGAGGATGAGGTTTTTCATTAGGGTTTCGGAACGGGTGCGTATGCACAGTTGACAGTCATCATTTTCCAAACCCTAATGGATTTATGGATTATCTATTAATAATAGTAATTAAATGAGAATTATGTTATGGTTGATTTTGTTGACTTGTTGACCATGGTTGACTTGTTGACCATGGTTGAATGTTGACCACCATCATGCTTTGTAAAGATACTCCTTGATTCATGCTTACATTTCATTTAATGAAGCATGATAGTGGTCATTCCAAAACTACCATCAACTATTCTCATTTTGAATTATTATTATTTAGATAATTCTTTTTCTTTTTGATATGGTTGCAAAAAGAAAAATATAGCTCATTCTATCATAATCATTCTCTCTCCTCACTTCATCTTCTTCTTCCTCAAGCTCAAGGTGATTCCTTCTCATGTGTTGAGAATCCCTCACCTTGAAAAGAAAACAACCCCTAGACACTCTCTACTCACTCTAGGATCAAAGGATTAGCAAGCCGGAGATTCTAGTTCTCTCCAAGTTCGAGAAAGAGCCCGAAGGTTGAACCCTCAGGTGGATCCATCTTTGACGGAAGAAGGCTACGAGGCAAGAACCATCAACCTCTACAAGGTTTGAAGAAGAAGGAGTTCAAGTTTAGGTATAACTCTTCATCCGAGTAGCTAACGCTCCTTTGTATGCTTGCTAGTTTAGTTTAGACACGATCCCGACCTTGTTTAGTCCATGTTGCCCCTTTGCGATAAAAATTTGTTTTTTATACCGTTTCCGCCTCCCCGTAAGCACCGGGGGTCGCAACGTGGACTTACAATCCTTTCAGCTAAAACTAAAAGAATGATGAAGGATCTTCAAGCATGTCCAGCGATTAGGTGGAAAAGCCCACTGGAGCCTGAAATTATTGACGGAATGCTGAAACGGCGCCCAACACCAAAAGTTGGTAATGATGGACAAAACCTCCAGGCCAAGCCTCCAAAGTCTTCAAAGAAAAAGAAGAAGGCCAAGAAGCCCGTCCAGCTCGACGGAAATTGTACGGGTCTGCAGAAATACATCGATGCACTGGAGGAATACAACCAAGAGACACGGACCCCAGTCACACTGGAACATTTCTTCAAGCATGTTCTTGAGAACGGAAATAATGATATTGATGAAGGAGACGATTCTTCGGAAGAACCCGAGAATCATGTAGCGAGTTGCCACATGATCTCTCACTCATCGATAAATAGCAAAGAAGCTCCTGACGTAGAGAAATCGGGGAAAGGTCAAGAGCCAGAATCCACGGAACCGTCAGATGACCTTATCGATAATCTGCTGAATGAAGCTCTTCAAAAGAGCAAAGTTGGTCGAGAACGTGAAGCGGCCATTTATGAAAAGGCCAAGCGTCGGTGTCAGGCCGAAAAAGCTCCGGTGATAAGAAGCCATAAAGTACCTCAACCGGATCAAAGTGCCCTTGCCACCAGCAAGAGCAGAATCAAAATAAGGAAGCGGTTCGCCAAAGCTCTGTCAATAGAAATGAAGCTGCCACCTTTCAAAGAAAATACTTCCGAGAGTATGTGCCTCGATGAACCGGATGTACATCCGAACTACTGCTTATACCCTCGGAAGGTCACGCACCCTACCGAAAAGTGTAATGCCTTTAAGAAGTGGTGGCAGGGATACGTTGCCTATAGACAACAATTTAAGCGAATGAAACGCAAAACCCATCGGGAACAAAGAAGCGCAACAGACGAGCGTGAAGGAACAGCCGGTAACTGTCATATGGTTGATGCCATCCCGACAAGAGCAAAACCTCAAGTTCTTACCTTCGAGAGTGATTCTGACGAAGAAATACCCCTCAGCCTCTCTTTAAGGAATCCACCTCTGAAAAAGAAGAGGAGATGAAGAACTATGAGAACATGCAGCTATGTAACCGTACGTTGCCTAAAAAGAATCTCAGACCATCAAACAAAGGTTCAGGCAAAAGGGATAAAGGAAAGGAAAAAGTCCCTGAGGAGATTGCTCTCGATGATAGAGTTGTCGAAGAGCTCATAACTAAGGACCCGCTCAAGAAGAACAAGGTGGATTACAATGTTTTAGCGCATCTGAGAAAGATACCCTCACAATTGAGTATCTTGGATGCCCTTCTCCTGTCTAAAGAGGCACGAGATTCCCTGATCAAGGCGTTACAAGAGCCCGACTAGTTTCAAGCCTTCCTGGCAGGAAAAAAGATGAAGGACGAACTGGAAGAAGTCCACATGGCTGATATCACCTTAAGCGATGAAGACCTCCTTCTCGGAACGTGCGAGCACAACCGTCCACTGTATGTAACCGGGTATTGCCATGACATCAAGATAGGGAAGATCCTGGTTGACAACGGGTGCTCCGTCAACATTCTCAATGTAAGAGTACTGAAGGAGATTTGCATGAACGCGCAGCACTTGGCTCGGGATAAAATTACCATCTCCGGTTTTGACTCCCAATCATCACAGATGCTCGGGTCTGTAATACTGACATTACGCTTCGGGCTGCTCGTCACTGACATCAAGTTCTACGTCATTGATGCCAAGACTTGCTACAACGCTCTGCTCGGCAGGTCTTGGTTACATGAGTACAACATCATCCCTTCTACACAACATCAGTGTATAAAATACTTCAAAGACGGCCTCGAGTACACAGTCATAGGGGAGCTGAACCCATTCTCCGTAAATGAAGTTCGTAAATATGAAGACGCCAAGTACTTCTTACCAGACTTCGAAGACATGGAAAGATGTCGCAAACCGGAGAATAAACAAAAAGCCATCGCCATTGTCCCGATATTCGGGAGCGATACCGAAGAAGATGAAGAGATGGTCTACTCGGGACAACCCCAAGGCAATAGGCCAGGACCATCTACTCCTATGCTGGTCTTTGGCAGTGACTTTGATAACGAGGCCAACGCAGTGTTGTCCGTCCGTCCGTCAATACAAACCTTTGCCGGAGCTGACCAGAGTTTACAGATTACCCTAGTCCCGCAGCGACATTACAAATAACTTGATGCACTTGGTACGTACAGCGTGCAAGAGCTGCAGACCTTCTACGTCCCTCCTAAGCACAGAGGTGAGAAGACGATCCTTTTCTACCAATCTACGGAGACTAAAGTGGAGAAAGAAGTATGGCACGATGCCGAACCTGCGCTCGATAGGCTTCAACCGATCCGTTTGCCTAGATAATACGCAGAAGGACTGAAAACGTTATTGAGATGCCAAGGCGTACCCTTCAAGAAGACCGCTCGACAAGCCCAGTTTTATAAGAAGATTTGGGACGTTCCTGGGACTCAGCAGAAGATTCCCAACGGAAGAATGGAGACGACTGGCCTTGGATACGTTCGGTCTAATAAACGGGAGCGGTTCTATGGCTGCCATATCATAAATAACTCAGGTGAAGAAGCGAATGCATTTCCGAACATCATTGATATCGAACCAGAGCGAGATCCCGCCATGAGAATACTAAGCCTGTCATTCGAAGAACAGATTGATAAGTTAATAACAGAAGCAGGTCCAAAGGTTCGGGTTGACCATAGCCGCGAAATAGCCATTTACGAGAAAGCCAGGACGCAACGTATCATTCAGCAGGTTACGGAGGATGACGATCCCCTTCACCCTCAACCCACTGTATGCTCTTATGGCAAAAAGAAAGCCCGACGAAGAAACAACAATAAGGTGAAGACGTTCGAAAACAGTGAGGTGGATCCAAGAAGCCGCCGTCAAGGAAAAGTCAACTGGAATCTGTCTTTTATGAAAAAGATGGGTCGGGAGTGCTTTTTCCCATCAAGACAAGACAAGGAAAATCTTTGACCTTGTCATGAAATATCAAATGATGGTGCTCCCGGAGTCTCAGCTCCCCGAACAAATAGACGATGGCCATCACCTGGATTATTGCTCCTACCACCGAATAGTGGAACATCCTCTTGAAGACTGCTTCACCTTCAAAGACTGGGTTGAAGATCAGTATCAGCAAGGCAGGTTTGCTCTATCTGACAGTTGGAGGATAGCTCCGCCACGAAAGCATAAGCTGAAAGCAACCTACACTATGAGGGAAAGTCTAGATCGGCATCGAGCTTGGAAACGAGCTCGTACCTGCCATATGATAACATTCTCAAAGGAAGGAGAGCACGAGAATACGAACGACTTCCCCCAGTGCTTCGCAAATGAAGATGAGAATGAGGTGATCTCAGAATTTCCACCAGCGCCAAAGGAACTGGAAGATGGGATACACACCACAGCAAACAACTTAAGAAAAATCGACTTGGGGATGCAAACGATCCAAGGCCAACGTTCGTCAGTGAGCTGCTGTCTGAGAAACAGGTGGCTATGTTAAAGGACGTGCTTATGCAGTATAAATATTATTTCACATGGAACTATTCCGAGATGCCAGGATTAGATCCAGAGACAGCTGTGCATAAACTGGCGATATCGCCGGACGTCAAGCCAGTCAAACAAGCACCAAGAAGAATGCGGCTCGAGCTTGAGATGAGTATCAATGCCGAAGTCAAGAAGTGAGTCGCACTCTGGCTTCATCCAAGAAGTTCAATATCCTGACTGAATCACCAATATCGTTCCGGTAATGAAGAAAAATAGAACAGTACGCATCTGCGTAGATTTTCGGGATCTCAACAAAACTTTTCCGAAAGATGACTTCCTAGGGCCTGTTACCGAGTTGATGATCGATAACAAATCCACCCCATGAAGTCTTCTCCTTCATGGATGGATCCTCAGGGTACAACCAAATCAAGATGCATCCTGAAGACCAAAAGCACACTACTTTTCGGGCCCCGCTAGGCATATTCTGCTACAAAGTGATGCCCTTCGGTCTGAAGAATGCTGGCGCCACTTACCAGAGGGCCATGACAAAGATCTTTAATGACCTCATACATGAGATTTTCGAATGTTATATTGACGACCTCATGGTGAAAAGCAAATCGTACGAAGAGCACTGGGAGCATCTGAAGATAGTGCTCCAGCGCCTTCGGAAGTACAACCTGAAGATGAACCCTCTGAAATGCGCATTTGGAGTTTCCTTGGGAAAATTCCTGGTATTCATCCTACGACATAGAGGCATAGAAATAGACCCGTCATAGATCAAGGCGATTATGGAAATGCCCGTGCCAAGAACTCTCAAACAACTGCGGTCTCTTCAAGGAAAGCTCGCGTATATCCGGCGGTTCATAGCTAACCTCTCCGGCAAATGCTGCCCCTACAGTCATCTAATGAAGAAAGGGACCCCGTTCGTTTGGGATCGCAAATGCCAAAGCGCACTGGACGAAATCAAGCAATATCTGCAGAACCTGCCGGTACTGACCGCTCCAGTCAAGGGAAAGCCCCTCATCCTGTACACAATAGCCCTTGAAGGTTCTTTAGGCGTATTATGGGCACAGGAGAAAAACTAAGGGAAGGAGAGAGCTCTCTACTATTTGAGTCGAGTTCTCCTGGGGGAAGAAAACAACTACTCCCCAATCGAAAAGCATTGCATGGCATTGATCTTTGTGGTAACGAAGCTCTGACATTACGCCTTGGCACGAGGTTCATCTCATATCAAAGGTGGATCCTCTCAAATATTTGATTTCAAAAGCCATATTAATAGGAAGGCTTGCTAAATAGGCCCTCCTCTTGATGGAGTTCTCGATAGTATATCGACCCCTCAAGGAAATAAAAGGCCAGGCCATCGCCGACTTTCTCGCTGAGCATCTGATACCTGCTGACTCTCCCTTGAACTGCGAGTTGCTAGACGAACATGCGTTTGACGCAATTGATAGGGAGAAAGAAGGGAATGATACCCGATGGGAACTCTACTTCGATGGAGCGTCTTCCTTGAAGAAGAGAAAGCAAAACACCCCCATGATTAAAGCCGGGATGGGCCTTATCTTCATGACTCCACAAGGAGGGATTATGCGTTTTGCCCTTTCCTTAACGGAGCCAAGAACAAACAACGAAGCTGAGTATGAAGTTTTGATAGCAGGTCTCGAGATTGCTGTCAACATGGGGATCGAAAACCTCCTCATATATGGAGACTCCCAGCTGGTCGTTAGCCAAGTAAATGGCGACTACCAGACGTGCAAGCCAGAACTGATCGGGTATAGTGAGAGAGTGTAGCAATTGCTGAAGCAAATACCATCCTACACTCTGAAAAGAATACCGTGTGCGGAAATAGCAAGGCTAATGCGTTAGCCAAACTCGCTAAAGAACTGGCCGATGAAAACCTCGATGACGTAAAGATCATTGTGCGAAGTCATCGGATTCTCGCACCAGCAGAAATATCTCCGAAGACATCTAAAGGATAGGAAGCAACTGAACAAGAGGCCTTCCAATTGGAGGATGAAGAAAGGGCGAAGGATTGGAGAGAAGTCTTCATAGACTACTTCAAATCCCATCGAACACCCGAAGACGCGTCGTCAAGACATCAGCTCATGAAGCGAGCCCTGTCTTTCGCCTTCGTCAATGATACTCTTTATAAGAGATCGTTCGATTGTCTATGGCTGAGATGCCTGGGACCAGAAGAAGCAAGAAGATTCGTTCAAGAAACTTATGACGGACTCTGCGGCTCCCATCAAGCTGGGCCAAAGATGAAGCTGAAGATCAGAAGAATGGGTTACTATTGGCCCATGATGATTCAGGACTGCTTTGAATATGTGAAGCAGTGTCACTCGTGCCAAATTCACGGGGACTTCATCCACCAGCATCCGAATCCGCTACACCCAACATTGGCTAGCTGTCCATTCGAAATGTGGGGAACCAATATAATCGAGCCCATAGAGCCAGTATCATCTAAGGGACATCGGTTCATACTAACAACAACCGATTAATTCTCTAAATGGGCAGAAGAAATTATGTTAAGGGAAGTGAAGACAGGGAACATCCTCCATTTCTTCAGGACGCATGTCATCTACCGGTTCGGCACTCCGCGGCGGATCATCTCGGATAACGGGCCAGCCTACAGAAGCCATAAAATCAGTTGCTTCGCACAGCAGCATAAAATAGATTGGAGATATTCTTCAGTTTATAATCCCTGAGCTAACGGTCTAGCTGAGGCTTTCAACAAGACCTTGCAAAGATCATAAAGAAAATAGTATCCAGAAATAAAAAGACTGGCACGAAAGATTGCATGAAGCTTTCTGGGCCTATCGGACTACGTTCAAGATAGCCACAAACACAACACCATTCGCGTTGGTATTTGGCACGGAAGCAGTACTTCCCTTGGAGATAGAGCTACCCTCTCTACGAGTGGCAGTTTGAGACGAGCTGACGGATGAAGAAAATGCTCATCTTCGGCTCAAGGAACTTGATGCTCTCGATGAAACTAGTCTCATGGTGCAGCAAAACCTATTAGCTTACAAAGCGAGGATGACGCGCTCATACGAAAAACTGACTAGGACGAGAACATTCCGCTAAGGAGAACTCGTGTTAGTCGTAAAAAGATCTATGATCCCCAACCATGCCAAACGGGGAAATTCGAGCCAAACTATGAGGGCCCGGACATCATAGACAAGGTCTACCAAGGTGGGGCCTACTTGCTCATGGATATGCATGGCGAAAGACCTTTCTGGCCAATAAATGGCCGGTTCCTTAAGAAATACTACGCTTGACAAGTCACGGCTCAGGTTAATGATGGATGATGACGCTCGTGTCCGCTCGCTATCTCCCTAAGTCTAAACTCTATAAGTAGTATTCAGCGAAACCTCGCCTCAAAAGTACCATAGACCACAACGTCCTTAAACTAGCTGTGGACCGAGATGTCGTTAAACTAACATTGGACCGTAATGTCCTTAAACTAACAACGGACCGCAACGTCCTTAAACTAGCTGTGGACCGAGATGTCCTTAAACTAACATTGGACCGAGATATCTTTAAACTAACAACGGACCGAGAAGTCCCTAAAACTAACAACGTTTCCTCAAACACGGCGATAGTGGAGTGCAAGTCCACAAGTCCCAGCGGTGAGGACTGCGACTCAAATCCTACCGGCGGACAAATAAGCCACATGTGGCGAAACTATTCTCGAGAGTTTCCTCACCCAAAAAAAGGTACGTTCACAAGCAAAATGGGCACAGAAGAAAACCCGAAAGGGCGCCGTGAGTAAAAACAGCAGGACTGCCGGTGAGTTTGTGAAAACCCGAAAGGGCGCAATCTCGTTAAAATAAAGACACCTGCAAATTCCACTCGACCTTATGAGGAGAAAATACCTGCGTGGGATCCTTACGACTCACAAGGGAGCAACACACTTAGGGATCCCCACGATTCCTAAGGAGAAATTTCACTTACGAGATCCTCACGACTCGTAAGGAGAATTCCCCCTATAAGACCCTCATGGCTCATAGGATTCAAAAGGCCTTAAGCTACAGAGATCTGAACCTGTTCTTAAGCCATCACATTCCCCAAGTTGCCCTACAAGCGGTTCAATATTGACCCTTGTATACAATCCACGGGCACAAATAAACGTTTCCCCCACCAAGTCCCAACAACGACGAGGAATGTCCTCATGTAGTGAACGACACTTGTATGTCCTATCGACTTATAAGGAGAAAACTATCTTGCAAGATCCTTACAAATTATAAGAGAACACACACTTAATAATCCTCACGATTCCTAAGGAGAAAACACACCTACGAGATCCTCACAACTCGTAGGGAGAAACACCTTTATGAGACCCTTACGGCTCGTAAAGTCGAAAAGATTAGTCAACAGGATCCTAACCCTATTTGCTAAGCCACCTTTGTTCAAATCGACAAAGGCAAATGATGATTTACTCCTGGAAATATCCCAGTTGTAGCAAAGATGATGCCTAAATCGGTATCAAATTCTAAGTCCTTTCATGGCAAATGATGATTCGCTCCTGGCCATATTCCAGTCGCTGCGATGCTGATGCTAAGATTGGTATCAGATCTTGAGTTCTATACTCGCAGCAAAAAATCAGCAAGCCAAAAATGCATGAGAAATAGCCGAAATGATAGGGCAACTTGCAACAAAAATCAGCAAGTAAAATATATGCATACAAAAATAGCCGAAATGATTGGGCAACTCGCAATAAAAAGCAGCGAGTAAAGAAAAAGAAAAATAGCCAAAATGATTAGGCACCGCGAAAAAATAGCCGAAATGATTGGGCAATCGTGACTTTCGCGATATAAAAAGCTGAAATGATAGAGTATCGCGGAAAGAAATAAAAAATGAAATGAAATTTCTGCCCTGCAGGTGAGATCACATTGACCCCTGTATACAATCCATGGGCACAATTGAAAAGGGAACCATATTGTCCCACCAGGTTCCGTCAAAGGGAAGCCAGATCTCAATGGCTACATTTATAGCCTAGAAATCAACAACAGCGTTCTTCTTCTTGTTCCAACCAGAAGCAGATACGACGTCAGCAAAATGGAGCCACGGCAAAGTACCCTAGTTCTAAATCTCGACGGTTCACAGAAAACCTAGAGACTACCACAGAACCATGGCAAAGTCCCTAGTTCCAAGTCTCGACAGCGGCATCCACAGCCTAGAGATCAACCAACAGCGTTCTTCCTTCCTCCAGCAGGATACAGGCGGACATAAACAAACGGAGCCATGGCAAAGTCCCCTAGTTCCAAATCCCGACGGTTCACAGACAACCCAGAGACAACATCGACATTCATCACAATATTGCAGACACAATGTCAACAAACGAAGCAAAGTAAGATCCCTATCTTCATGGTCTTGACGGCAACTCAAATGAGACCTGAAAGACTATCGGAGACCATCCCACTCCAGCACGGAGTGGTCATGACTCATCGGGGCTCCCAAACTGAGCCTAACCTCAAGTAAAAAGCGACATGGAATATCCCTAACGCTTTCTCTTTCGACAGTAATATTACCTGGAAGATTACTTGAAGACGTCTTGTCCAGCCCCCGAAGGGATTAGAGACACGACAGTCGCGAGGCTACCCGAACAGCAAGATTGCATATCGGGGAATATATCGGCCAATATAATGGTGCGACGGGTAAAAACCCTAGTACCACAGACCCTAACAGACTTCTATTAGCAGGAGTTAACTGTGACGTTAAGACACCCTTACGAGAACTTCTCAATTCGTCTCGACTCGTAAGAAAATTAGTGTCCTTGCGAGAACTTCTCGATTCGTCTCGACTCATAGGGAAAAGCCTTAGGCAATGGGAATAAGGACCTGTTTCCTAAGCACTGGGGCCCTGCAAGTCGGTCCAAGATGGACTATTGCATACTATTCACGGGCCACACTCTCTAAAGTCGAATATCGATATGGAGGGAAACAACCACCTACGAGTCCTCTCGACTTGTAAGGGGGAAAATTCTCTTGTGAGATCCTTACGAGTCTCAAGAGAAAATGCACTTAGAAGTCCTCACGACTCCTAAAGAGAAAACACACCTGCAGGATCCTCACGACTCGTAGGGAGAAAAGTCTTTATGAGACCCTCACAGCTCATAAAGTTGAAAAGTCTTAGGCGGCAGATCTAAACCTGTTTCCTTAGCCATCGCTGCCCTGCAAGTAGGTCCAAGATGGACTATTGTATTCTATCCACGGGCCACACTCTCCAAAGTCGAATATCGACAAGGAGGAAAAAAACTACTTACGAGTCCTATCGACTTCTAAGAGGGAACATTCTCTTGTGAGATCCTTACGACTCTCAAGAGAAAACGCACTTAGGAGTCCTCACGACTCCTAAGGAGAAAATACACCTACAGGATCCTCTTGACTCGTAGGGAGAAAAACCTTCTTGAGACCCATACAGTTTATGAAGATGGAAAAAATCTTAGGCTACAAAGACCCTAAACTTGTTTCCTAAGCCATCAATTCTCCGGTCACGCATAACATTGCACTACTTCACCCACGTATATACTTACGTGGGAAAAGTAGTGGGGGCATTTGTTCCCGCCAAAATTTTGGCTCAAAACTTGCTCCCTTAAAATATAATAACAATAAAATAAAAATAAAAATATAGGAAAAACTCCATATGCAAAGCATGTAGGTACTGCCTCGGATAGAATTAAATCCTATGATGGCGCCTCACGGGCTCCTCTCACGGGAGCCAATGTGCAAAACACAAAAAAGAAATCTATTAAATAAGAGTTAAACTTTTAGGAGGCAGCACCTTACGTGCCTTACACAAGGGCGCCAGTGCCAGGAGTTAAAAACTCTGAGGCGGCGCCTCACGTGCCTTGCACGAGGGCACCAACTGTTAGGATACCTACAACGGCAGCAAGGTTTCGGGAGGCATCACACATGCCAAGTTTAAATTTTTGTCATTCTAGATAACCCAAACACAAGATCTTTAACTAGAGAATCAAACAAAATATCGAAGTAAACAACTTTACTTCTAAGAGTTAGGGATTACAACCTTTGTTGTCCGTTCCTTCGCTTCATAAGCTCCGTGTTGAGGTCCCTTCATTGCGATCATCATGAACCCGGACTCTAGAGAGGCTCCATGAGGTGAATGATGCATCTTGCTTGAGGTCTTCCTTTTCAAAGATGATCTACCTTGAAGCAACACTAACTCAAGATCATACTTCTCTAATGAGGTATTAGTGAAGTAAACACCCTAATCTAAGTGGCTAGAATAGATGAGGATGATGAAGTAGGAATTTTGCTCTCTTTTGTTTTCTTGATCTCACTTTTTAAATCACCACAAACAAAAAGCTAGAAAGCTTTTTCAAAAGGAAGAAGAAGAAAAATTCCTTTTGTGATGAATAATGAATTGTGTTGTGAGGTTAGAAATGCAACCAAGGTTAAGAATGAGAAGCTTAACCCATGTAGAGAATAAACCATAGGTTAGGGTTCAATGGTTAGGTTAATAAATATTTAGATATTATCTAAAGGGTGGACCAAGTCAACATTTCCAAAATATCTCATTTTAAATCCACCATTTAGAATTAACCTAAGATGAATGTTAACCCTAATTGAAACCCTAGCATGGTTTAATCTCAAAACCCTAATTGCATTTGTAACCCTAACATGTTACAATATTATATATCACATATATATTTTATAATGTAACAAAAGAAAATAATACAATTAACATATATCGCATATACATCAATGTATTATGCAAGTGAGAAAAAGAATCAATAAAGCGAGCTTATATTAGTTAATGTAACTTAATATATCACATATATAATTATACATTAAATTATCGAATTAACACTTGATCCGATAACCCGGCTATATTAACATACACCGACTAATATAACAAGTACCATTTTATCGAATCAACACTTGATCCGATAACCCGGCTATATCACATATACCCGGCCGATATCATATATCGCGAGAATAGAATACGGTAACTCATATTGTATTAGTCTCGGTCCCGCACATATCACATATGTGCTCCTACTCCGTTTTTCCCGAGCCAGGAAACCTCTGTGTAGGACTCTAAAGAATCGTCAATACGCCAGCAGTAGGTGATGATCATATCAAACACCCACAAGCTGCAACCGGTCAGCTAAATGTAACAGCCACCCAGGTATTGAACGATCAGAAGATCAACAAGCAAGCCTGTACATTCTATTGTGAATCCAATCAGTAACACTCCCGTACAGTCCGGTCTCTTCGTCTGATATGTCACATATCTAGTCTAGAGATGGTAAACATCAGACCCCAGTAACCGATAATTCGTGTCGATGTAAGGCTCATAACAGGTCGAGAAACTACTGATAACACTTACCAGTAGCACTCCATATCATCCCTGGCCAGGGACTTCCAGTTATAGCCAATCGAACACAGCACAACATCAACTCCCTATACCGGGAGAGACGAAACCCCTCCTATCGCTCATTGCCACCATGTGATTCGGGACTGTACCCAAAAGCCACCATTTTGCATGCCCTCTTGGATGTGGTAAGGTGGAAATCAAAGCACAGTGGGAATCACACAAGACTCTATGACGATCTCGGGTCTACAGACTAACCTGTACCAGTGTCACCAGAGAACTGCTATCTGACGATAGGTATAATACCATCTAGGAGTTCTCGGCGAGTCCGTTTAGTGTACCCAGTCTCCACTGAGCAATCTTTGATGTCAAACACCAATGGATATGGGATCATCCATCGCCCATCATATGGGTCAAGAAGCGTATACGCTAGTTTACTCTGGTGTATCGATGCCCTGTCTCGATACACTCTCGACTAGGAATAGTTATAGGATGTACTCGTTGACTACCCTGGCCCTACTAGTATGATCTCATCATTGTCCTAGTAGTCAAGTACATATCCCAAGGGCTTTATCAACATGTGAGAGCAAGACAGTAAACTAATACAAGTCAGCATGTTAAGACAAAGTAAAACCAGATAGCATACTATCATATCGAGCAAGAAAGTCCTCTCTATATATATCCAAGCATCCACTATAATATACATCATATGTACAACAATGGCCTCTAGGGCATATATATAACTAACACCAACGCCAATAGTTAAAGACTCTGAGGCAGTGCCTCACGTGCCTTGCACGAAAGCGCCGGCGCCAGAATTAAAAGTTCTCTGCCGTTGGATCAAAGATCCAACGGAGATGATAAATCATCAAAATACATAATTAAATTCTGTTGAGGAAATATTCCTCAAATCTTTCTAAACGAGAAAAATTACTCTCTATAAAACAGAACACCGTTGGATTAAAAATCCAATGGTGATTAAAAAAATCACCTAGCTATAGAATAAGCTCTGTAGGGGAAAATATTTTTCCCAATCTTTCTAAACAAGAAAGATTACGCTCTGTAAAACAGAACACCATTAGATTAAGATCCAATGGTGATTAAAAATCACCAAGTTACAGAATAAGCTCTGTATGGAAAATATTTTCCCAATCTTGTTAAAAACAAGAAAAATATCTTCTGTAAAACAGAAGTCCTTGGATCAAAAATCCAACAGTGGATAAAATCCCTAAATCAATTAAGAATCTCTCAATGAGAGATATCTTTAACTAAATCAACAAACTTGCCTCCACTATATAAAGGCCCCAAGACTTCAAGTCTTGTACAGAGGACCCCCCCCCTAAACTTCAAGTTCAAAAAGAAGAGCAAGAAAAAAAAGAACTTTAAGAGAGAAGAATGAAGAACTTTCTTCAAGTTAAATAGAGATCATAGTATCTCATCTGTATTCCCAAGGGTTTAACCCTCATAAAAGAATATAGTTCTTTCCCTGGATCTGAGATCCATGAGACAAGTCTCCCACAAATGAGAATTTAATTCTCGTGGGGATGAATTTGTTCTTGGGGATTGAAGATCCAGGGGAGAACAAAGAATCGAACTCTTTAGAAAAATGCACAAAGAAAGAAACAGCGCCGAGCACCTCATGTGCCCCTCACATGGGCGCTGCTTAATAAAGAGTGCTTAGCACTCAGTGGTTGGCGCCCAGCGCCAAGCGCCTCACGTGCCCCTCACATGGACGCTGCTTAATAAAGAGTGCCTAGCACTCAGTGGTTAGCACCCAGCGCCAAGCGCCTTACGTGCCCCTCATGTGGGCGCTGCTTAAAAAAGAGTGCTTAGCACTCCGTGGTTGGCGCCCAGCGCCAAACGCCCTATGCGCCCCTCATGTGGGCGCTGCTCAACAAGTAGTGCCTAGCACTTAGTGGTTGGCGCTAAGCGCCAAGTGCCCTACGTGTCCCTCGCGTGGGCGCCATAAAGAGTGTTTAGCACTCCATAAAAAAAAGGGTGAGCGTCAGAGCCCATATCAACGTTCAGCATTGTTTGCACAGAAAAGGGACCGAGCCCAAACAAGTGTTTAATACTTTATTCAAAAACTGAGTGGACTGAGTCCAAGTTGACCAAAAGCCCCTAATTCAGATCAACCGAGCCCATGCGCTCACAATTTTTCCAAATTGGTCTTAGTCCCAAACACGACTATTGATCTTCCAATGGACATCGGTTCAAGGGCACATCTCTCCATACCTCTGATATATATCATTTTAATTTTTCAAGTCTTCAGAGAGATGGAGGATCCCGATAACCAACAGCTCTTTTGGTACACTCTCGAACCCATGAGCATACCCCATGGACCGTAATGTCCTTAAACTAGCTGTGGACCATAACGTCCCCAAACTAAAACGATAGAGCCCAAATGCTCTTTCGTTGGATCAAAAATGACCCTGAACCCCGGTTAAGTAGATCATAGTCCAATATCGAATTAACGTATCCTTAACAAATATTTAAGTCGATCTTAATCTTAAACAACGTTAACGATCCTTAAATCAAATCAAGCCCAAATCTAAGAAAATACGGATTTGGACTAATCCACGCCCTATGGGAGACAACACAAATTAGTCTCCATATACAATCTACGGGCAACCAAAAATAAAACAAACACACATGATATGAAGTGACCTTCTAGAGCAGGAGAAAGTGGTTATCTCTACACGGTAACGTAATTAACTGCAGGGGCTTGAGCTTGCAGGGAAGAGCGTCCTCACAATCAAAAACCCCTCACAACGAGGGGGAATCTGACGAAGTCTGCTACAACGACCGCATCCGTCCAGACCTCCGATACATGGTGCCATAAATCAGCTTGGCATCTTCGGAGAGGTGGACGGATAAAACCAAATAGCATATGCCCACAAATTCAGGCAAGACGACCTACGCGGTTTCGTCTCTGTTTTCGGCGGTAAACAGTGTCGCTGACGTGCTTGTGGTTAGACCTACTGCCAGTGTATTGTCGGGTCTTTAGAGTCCCACACATAGGGTTTTTCCGGTTCAGGCGACAGATGTAGAAGCCGTACGGTGGTACGAGCAGGGGTCCTATTAAATACGTGTACGCAGTATATAGATTTTAATCGGATGATTAATAATACTAGCCGGCTTAGGATTAAGCCGGATTATTAATTCAGATTTTGATTTAATAATTTATATATGCATTTTAATACATATATTTTAGTATTATTGTTCACTATTCATTTTCTCTCTTTGGTGCTATCCGTATTTTTATACGGATACAAATATGTGTAGCGATACATATACCAGATGAAGTATTCCGTATTTTTACGGGAATCCTTCTAGAAGAAGGACACCTCATATTTGATTTTCCTTTTTGGAAAATTAAATAGGAAATGAGGTGGCAAGTGGAGAAAGTAAAGCATGATTGCAAACAATGTAGAGAGGCATGGCTATGTATTTTTATTTGTTATTTCATGTGGATGCACTATTGCATCATGGTTGATATTAGTAGCCATACTTTTTCTATACTTGTTGACTTGATGAGATTTTCTTCATCTCCTCCATGGCTCATGCTTCATCTTCTCCATCTCCTTCTTCTTCTTGCTTCCATTTTAGAGCAAGATTCTATAGAGAAAAATATAGTGAAGTATTCCTACATCACCGGCCATCCAAACCTAGTAACTTTAGACCGTCAGTTAGAGCCTCCTCCGCGTTCCCTCAGGTAGATCGTCTTCGACGAGGATGGTCGATGCTTAAGCGCGTTCCCGGCGGCTATGTGCTTGGAAGGGTCTTCCACAATTGGATGGACACGCGACAAAGGTTGTATTTCTCAACCTTGCATGTTTTAGTATTCTAGTTCAGGGTGTTTGGTTCGAATCCTCGGGTGTGAGCGTCCTCAAAAAGTTTTTTTTTCGCTTCCGCATCGCCCGCATTCTCCGCGGTGTGGGTACTGGATCCCAACACGGGATAACCCATAACTGCCATTACTGAAACGTGCCTAGAGTTTATCCAGATTTTGGTTTTAAGCATAAGCCGGACAACTCCATATACTTTAACATCGTTAAGATATGAATCAATTCTATATCCAATATAGAAACAAAGGCACTAATTTAATTGGAACCAGATTCAAAAAAAAGCAGCGGTT
Source organism: Agapanthus africanus (assembly GCA_030015575.1). Lineage (NCBI taxonomy): Eukaryota > Viridiplantae > Streptophyta > Magnoliopsida > Asparagales > Amaryllidaceae > Agapanthus > Agapanthus africanus. Next base: position 365,794,169 of record JASDDO010000018.1, read on the forward strand.
TCTAGTGCATATCGACTAAATGGAAGAAGGCCAAGCAGCATTACTCATCAAGGAGCATACTCACGGATGAGTAATCTGAGAGAGAAACAAGTTCTCAAATATATTACTTACAATGGAATACCTAGCATAATTATCTACATCTTCGATCATCTCGAAGAATCATGATACTTACAACATATGGTTCTCTACTTTATTTTTATACCTATAACTTCTCAAAATTTGAACCTTGTATTTCAACGAAATATTTGTCTAAAACTAGAGAAATCATAAGTAAACGGAATATAGTATGAGTACCAACCCCTTTATCCTAATGGATATGAAAACATATAATACTTTGTATAAGTCCTCTGAGTTTAATAACTCAAACTCTGTACGTCATAGGTTGAAAATTGTATTATGGTTAAGAAGAATTACACCGCTGTTGAATGCACCTTACCTAACCATCAACTGATATAGGTAAATGTCTTAGACATAATTTCAAAAAGTTATACCTCACTTTATAAAATAAACGTACAGATATATTAGTTTGAAATTGGTGCATAACAACGGATATTCAAAACCAAATATTTGTCGTTAGGCAAAACCCAGGTGATTTCCTCAAATATTACCAATTACAAAGAATTCTGACATATAGAGGTTCTAATCATCCAATTCTCAATATCTTACTCCCACTCGGTATCTGTAACACTATACAGATGAAAGAATCAAATCTGGTAAATACATACCCTGGAGTCAGAATCTAATTGGGAAAACAGTTTTCAATTAACACCGCACAGTAAAACTGAAACATGAAAATGTTTCAAAGGGGTGGCCAGATATTCCTAGTAATGCATCTTCCACTATTCAGATTCATGACAGTAACTATATATTTCCTTTCCCTCACTCTAATCTCTTCATATGTCTTTACTTCTTACCTTATGTATACCATACTTAGGCTAATTGGTTTTCTACCTTCCCTATTATAACATTTCAGAAAATATAAAATATTATTTTTTGAATTTAATATTAAAATAATGTATTTCCCGAAAACTGCCTGATTTGCGAAATTGGGATTTTCAAAAAAGGGTATAAATATATACTAATAATTATGAAATAATTAGGAATTAAAATGATTTATTCATTTAAAAATATATTTAAAGGATTTGGCATTTTTAAGATTTATTATATGCAGTTTGAATGAAAACACGATTAGTGCACTGCTAATCGCGATTATGCCAAATCCGTGTTTTTACAGTTTTTCATGGCTAGTGCACCATGTCGTGTTGCATTTGGTTACATATTGTTGCATTTGTTTTATTTTGTGGGTATTATTGTGATTTGATTTTAAAAGAGAAAAGAAAAGAGGAATGGCAAAAGGGTAATTAGTGAGAAAGTGGGTGAGAATAAGAAAGGAGAGAGAGGGCTGCCACATTCTCTTCCTCCACCATTTTTACATCATTTTCTTCTCCTACTTCAACCTCATCTCCCTCCACCTTCACCCCAAGAAATCATCTCCAAATCTCCATCAAAACCCTAAACCCCTTTTATTAAAAGTGATCCCCTCTTCACCCTTTACACAATGGACCAAGCAAAGTAGGATTTTGACAACATTGGCAAACTAGGGTTTTTCTTGGGTTGCCCAAGTGAGGTATAAATTCTTCTCTCTAGTTTAATTTAAAGTCTAATAGCACCTTATAGCAGTTTAGAGTTAAATTGGTATTGATTAGTGAGGTTAGAAAATTTCTAGAGAAGGATTAGGGTTTGAGTGGTGTTGTGGTGATATAGTGGTTGTTAACAAGACTTGAGTGATATTTTTACTGACCTAGAATAGAGAATAGAACCCAAAACACGGACTTAGAAACCCTGACACCGGATAATTGTATGAATTGTGAGGGTATTTTGGAATCTGCTAACACCCGAGGACCCTAAAAATTATTTAGCAATTACTGTGAGTCATGCAGGCAACCTAGAAGCTACCCTGAAAACCTGAGCCACCCCCTCCATGTTCTGGCCGCAAATTTAATCTATCTGGCCGCAAATTGAGGCAAGGATGGGACCATTTGTGTTCGTATTTGTTCGGTGGCTTTATCTCCAGTAAACTAGACCCTTGACATATGCAACACTGGCTAATTTGGCCTAGGGTAAAATCTGCAGCTAAATTTCAAGATTTCTGATTTCGTTTGCGGCTTTTTAAATAATTTGAATTTAGTATGTGGATTTGTGTTTCCGTCGTGTGGCGTTTGAACGCCAACGGCTAGGGTTACTGATCGTGTTTTGCATGCTTAGGCCATAGGTTTTGACCTATGAACGATACGCGTGCCGATTTGGTTTTCGTACTTAATTTCTATTTACGATATCCTGTGATATCCTTGTAGGTAACCTCGAGTGGGCTCGGAGCAACAAGGAAGACCATGGCGACATCGACATCGGCAAGCAAGAGCAAGGTGAGTAAATTTATATCTAAGGGGGAAGTCAGGTGGATGGCGTATAGCACCCCCGCAATTTCATAAGATTTTGATGTGACGTGGTATAGAGATACATATATGGGTTATTGTGAGGTATGAACCTTAGAAAGAAAAGTTTTAGGAGATCATGGGTTAATGTTAGCGAGATTTGAGGAAAGTGGTGTTAGGTCCACGTTACCTCTCCCGGTACTTTCGGGGTTGCGGAAACGGTAAATCAAAATTTTTCTAAACTTTGTAACATGGACCGTAAAAGCCGGATCTTTGCTAAACTAAACTAGCATACTTGCAAAGAAGAATTAACTACTCGGCAAAGTGGTTATACCTCAACTTGAACTCCTTCACTTCTTGTTGTTGTTCTTCTTTGATGTTCTTCTCTTCTTGTTCTTCTTCTCATCGCTTGCTCAATGGTTGATCCGGACTTCGGTCACCTCCGCGGCCTCCTTGAGTCGAAGACGATCCACCCGAGAGATGTACACCGAGCTCCACCTCAAGCCGAGGTAACTAGGGCAAGGAGATTGCTAATCTAAAAGCCCTAGGTTGTGTAGAGAGGATGTATGGATGTGTTTGTCAAGTAGAATCCTTTTTCTCTCAACACATGAGATCAAAGGAGAAATCAAGAGGAGGAAGAAGAAGGAGGTTTTCTATCAACCATGGAGCTTCTCATTTCAAGAGAGAGAATGAGAATGAGCAAATGAAAAGCTTAACTAAGAGAAAAGCTAACCATGGTTGCAATAATGCACAAACATTATCATTACAAATCCAATCAAGATAAAGGTGATGGCTACAAATGACATGACCATTATCATAACTAAATAAAAAGAAAACCAAAGAATACTTTAGATCTTCTAAGAAGATCCAAATCAACTTTGGTCAAAAGGTCAACAAAGTCAAGATGGTCAAATGGTCAATGTAATTAGCCATAACAAAATTATCAATGAAAGGATTAGTAAATAATATCCCCGGCTCATTATGGTTTTGACCAAACGAACTGTCGAAACCCTAATGAGTCCGCCTCAAAATGGTTTTGACCGAATCAACTGTCAAAACCCTAATGAGCCTGCCACATAGTGGTTTTGGCCTAACCAACTGCCAAAACCCTAATGAGGCACCTCCTCCTTCATCGCTCCAGAAAACTGTGCATACACACCTGCATCCGTATTCCGTAGAATGCGGATGCGTAGAAGACAAAACAAATCCATCCGTGCAATACTAGGATCTGGCTTAAACCAAAGCCCACCAGTACTGCCAGCCCGAACATCATACGCACACAAGTGTACGTAAGTGATCGCAGCCCTGCCGTAAAACCATACGGCCTCTACACGTTTCGCTCAGTGCAGGGAAACTCTCTGTGTGGGACTCTAAAGACTCGACACTACGCTGGCAGTGGGTTTAACCACAGACCGCAAGCGGCACTAGCTGTACGTAACGGTCCCCAGGTAGATGTCGATAAGAAGGCCGATGAGGTAAACCCATCCGAACTCCTACTGAGTCTGTATGTGACAATCTCCGTACAGTCCGGTCTGTTCGTCTGATACATCGCATGTCGGGCCTAGGGGGCGGCAAGCGTCAGACCCCTAATAGCGGTACAAGTCGTGTCAGAGTGAAGCCCAGAACACCCTGAGATAACACTGGAACCTACCAGTATATCTCGCTTGCCCTGGCCAGGGACTACTCATGTAATGGCTCTCCTAGACACAGCGCGATGTCAACCCCCAATACCGGGAGAGACGAATCCTGTCTAACCGTCACTGCCTCCAAGTGCTTCGGGACTGCTCCCAACTACTACCTGTTTGCACGACTCAGTAGAGCCGTGGTAGGGTAGTAATCAAAGAACAGTGGGAACACACTCGAGGCGAAGTGACAGTGTCAAGTCAGCGGACTAAGCTGTACTCATGTCACCTGGGAACTGATAACTGACGATAGGTATAATACCAACCATCAGTTCCCGACGAGTCCTGTCCAGTGTACTCGTAACCCAACGAGCACCCGCATACTATCTCAAGTACGACGTACCGACGGCTGTGGGACAGACCGTCTCCCGTGCTGGGATGAGAAGCGTATACGCTAGTCTACTCCGGAGTATCGATGCCCTATCTCAGTACTCCCACGACTAGGGACGTGTATAAGGATGTGCTTGTAGATTACCCAGCCCCCACGAGTGTGATCGCCATCACAACGCCGGTAATCAAGCAAAGATCCTAAGGGCTCTACTAATGCGTATAGGTGATATAATAAATAAACACACATGTACACATTAAAGCAGAGACAAACCAAGTAGCATACTACTATATTGAGCAAGATTGTCTGTACAACTGTGAATATCCCAAGCTTCCATCAAGTAATATACATACTAGTATGATACAGTAATGGCCTCTAGGGCATATACACTAACAATCTCCCACTTGCACTAAGGCCATGTACTGGCGTATCGAAGACCTATCATCTCGATCAGCCGCTCGAACTGAGTCTGGGGTAAGGCCTTCGTGAATGGGTCCGCAGTGTTGTCCTTTGTGTCCACTCTCCGCACCTCGATCTCCTGTCGATCAATGATCTCCCTGATCAGGTGATACCGCCTTAAGATGTGCCTGGATTTCTGATGGGACCTTGGTTCCTTCGCTAAAGCTATAGCCCCATTGTTATCGCAATACAGAGGTATTGGGTCAACAATGGACGGAACCACCTGAAGTTCACTAATGAACTTCTTTATCCAGACCGCCTCTTTTGCGGCATCGCTTGCAGCAATGTATTCAGCCTCCATCGTCGAGTCTGCGACGGTATCCTGCTTGGAACTCCTCCAACATACCGCCCCTCCGTTGAGGGTAAACACAAAACCCGAGACAGACTTGCTGTCATCTTTATCACTCTGGAAGCTTGAATCGGTAAAGGACTCGACCCTGAGGTCTCCATTACCGTAAACCAGGAACATCTCCTTAGTCCTTCTCAGGTACTTGAGAATATTCTTCACTGCTGTCCAGTGGTCCTCCCCTGGGTCTGACTGATACCGGCTTACCGCGCTCAGCGCGTAAGCTACATCTGGTCTTGTACATAGCATCGCATACATTATAGATCCTACCGCCGAAGCGTAGGGTATAGTGCTCATGCGAACCCTCTCTTCGTCAGTCTTAGGAGACATCTTCTTGGAGAGGGTAATTCCGTGCAATGCGGGTATGTTACCGCGCTTGGAACCCTCCATACTAAATCTCTTTAGTACGGTCTCTATGTACCTGGACTGCGAAAGTCCCAATAGTTTCTTGGATCTATCTCTATAGATCTTGATCCCCAGAATGTACGAGGCATCACCCAGGTCCTTCATGGAGAACCTTTGTGACAAAAATAGCTTGACCGATTGTAGCATAGGAATATCATTTCCTATCAAAAGAATGTCATCCACGTACAAGACTAGGAATACGACAATTCGTCCTACAATCTTCTTATATACACAGGGTTCATCTTCGTTCTTGATGAAATCAAATTCCTTGATTGCCTCATCAAAACAGATGTTCCAGCTCCGCGATGCCTGCTTTAATCCATAAATGGATTTAAGCAACTTGCACACCCTTCCGCTGCTCCCACTGTCTACGAAACCTTCTGGTTGATCCATGTAAACGCACTCTTCCAAACAACCGTTTAGGAAAGCCGTCTTAACATCCATCTGCCAGATTTCATAGTCATGGAAGGCAGCAATGGCAAGTAAGATCCGAATGGATTTGAGCATAGCTACTGGAGAAAAAGTCTCATCATAGTCCAAACCAGGTCTTTGACGAAAACCTTTTGCAACGAGTCTAGCTTTATAGGTTTCCACCTGCCCATCTACACCAAGTTTCCTTTTGTAGATCCATTTGCATCCAACGGGTTTTACCCCAGGTGGAGCAATATCCAAGGTCCACACTTTATTGGCGTACATGGACTCCATTTCGGATTGCATTGCTTCCTGCCACTTATCAGAGTCCCTACTGATAATGGCCTGCCTGAAACTGGTAGGGTCATCTTCTTCCAAGATGCAATCCTCTCGATCCCCGTCTATGAGAAAACCGTAGTATCTCTCGGGCGGATGAGAAATCCTACCAGATCTGCGGAGTGGCTGAGGTTCGTTTGGGGTCACTGAATTTTCTGGTTCTGCTAAATCCTCAGTTTGAGTTTGTGGATCAGATATTTCATCCAGTTCTACCGTGCTCCCACTTATTTCTTTTGCAAGAAATTGCCACTCTAAAAAGGTGGCGCGGCGAGCAACGAACACCTTCTGTTCCTCAGTGTGGTAGAACAGATATCCCAGAGAATTTCTAGGATATCCCACAAATTTACATAAAACTGACCGTGCCTCAAGCTTGTCTGGTTTTTGTACTTTTACATAGGCCGGACAGCCCCATACCTTAATCCGTTCTAGATATGGTTTCTTTCCACTCCATATTTCATATGGAGTCTTAGGCATGGATTTAGACGGAACCTGATTCAGTAAGTATGCCGCTGTATCTAGCGCAAGTCCCCAGAATGAAAGAGGTAACTCAGCATCACTCATCATGGATCGAACCATGTCCAACAGGGTACGATTCCTTCTCTCCGATACACCGTTGTGCTGTGATGTATAAGGAGGAGTGAGCTGAGAGAGAATACCATTCTCTTTTAAGTAATCTCGGAATTCCGTGCTTAAGTACTCCCCTCCTCTATCAGACCGGAGGATCTTGATACTTTTGCCTGTCTGGTTCTCTACTTCGTTTCTGAATTCCTTGAATTTCTCAAAAGTTTCAGATTTGTGTTTCATCAGATACACATATCCGAACCTAGAGAGATCGTCAGTGAATGTGATGAAGTACGAGAACCCACCCCTTGCAAGTATAGACATCGGACCACACACATCACTGTGTATGAGTCCCAAGAGCTCTCTTGCTCTTTCTCCATGTCCGGTGAACGGAGATTTGGTCATCTTCCCTTTGAGACAAGACTGACAAGTTTCATAAGATGAAAACTCGAACGCATTCAAGAGTCCATCTTTATGCAACTTACTCAGTCTTTTCTCTCCGATATGACCAAGTCTACAATGCCACAAGTAGGATTCATTCGGATCTGAATTCTTCCTCTTGCGTGTGTTTTGTATATTGAGAACTGTATTCTGATTTAGAACGTAGATACCATTAAACAGTGTACCCTCTGCAACCAGTACCTTATCAAGGTAAATGTTCATGATATTCTTTTCAAGAACAAACTTATATCTATCTTTATCGAGTAAAGAAACTGATATGATGTTGCAAACCATGGAGGGTACATAGTAGCAATCGTTCAAAATCATAGTCTTGCCATTTGGCAATACTAGGTGATATTCACCGACGGCTGCCGCATTAACTTGTGCTCCGTTCGCTACTCTGAGCGACATATCACCCGGTGCAACTTTCCTACTTTTTCTCAGTCCTTGAAATAAATTACAGATATGAGATCCTGATCCGGTATCAAGTACCCAGGAGGTAGGGCTGACCGTAAAACAGTTCTCAATTACAAGAACACCTGAAGTAGATGCAAAACCATGCTTCTTCTCCAACTGGGTATCCTGGAAATCCATACTTTCCTCTTTCCCATTCTCATACTCATGACTGTTGTCACAAGTTAGAGCTGAACCAACTTTCCCCAGTCCCGAATAAGAATTCGGATTGGTCAAGCGATACATTTTATTATCTTGATTAGGGCGTGAAAAGGTTGCTGCCTGGAGAGAGAGAAAAGAAACACTCAGCGTATGCTCTTGCAAGATTAGATTGGTTTATTAATTTATCTAACCAGGATGTCTCCCACTGTTTCCTCAAATCCTTCTTAAAACCTTTTAAAAGAAGAACTAGCCGGGTTTTAATTCACGTCACAATACTTGCTTAACCTTTCAGCCAGGCTAGTGTCGGTACTTCGAGGGAGGTTTTCCAACGCTTTCGCGAAGTTCCTTAATTAAAGAACCTCTTTTCCCTGGGGCGTAACCCCGCTAACACTTTTCTAGACACCTACTAGGTTTATAGCATTGATCGTTAAGTGAAATAATCTCCCGAGAGTAAACCAACTCATCAGTGGGATCGGGATCCAATGTCATTGTGTGATAACCTAGATGGAATCCACTCTAGTCACCACACTCCAGAAGGTATGCTAAATCTGCAAGTTTCAGTTCTTTTGAAACTCCCGATGTGGTTTTTGCCCCTAACGATTCATGACCTTGACAATGCCAACATATCATGAACTGTTAGTCAAGTTCGGCCCGTCATTTTCTTGATTAACTTAGACCCACCCGCACAACTCTTGACAATGCCAACATAGCTATGCGACTGTCCCAAATAATCTGAAAAATTAAGGTTGCAAACAAGCAATACTTAGCTACCGATCACTACGCCTTGACAATGCCAAAATACGTAGCTCGAATACTGAGTAGTACTTGTAGGAAATGACGGAGGGCTACGGCTGGGTTTTTGGCGAAAAACCCGTTAACGTAATGAACTTGATGTCGTTGAAGGAACCTGGTAACCCTTTTGAAAATATAGTGGCGAAAACTTTTGCTAAAGAGGTCACTCCCTGTGAAGGGATCTCGGCTCTTTCCTCGTCGAATGAGGTGCAGGATATTCCAAATTGAATACCTCGATGCAAAGCAAGAATAATCGACTATAGTGAAGTTATTACCCTGACGCAAACTTTTGTCCAAGGGGTCACTCCCGGTGAAGGGATCTCGGCCCTTGCCTCGTCGACTGAGGTGCTGGGCATTCATAACCGAATACCGCGATGCAAAACAAAAAGATGAACGTCCTTGTAATAACAGCTTTTTGAAAAACTTGTTCCAACAACGTCTTTTAGGTTTATTTTCTTGCATTAGTTCTTTTAATGCGTGATATTCTTGCATTAGTTCTTTTAATGCGTCCCATCATTTAATCCTACCATTGCAGAAAACAACCAAAATATGACGTACGCTTATGCCATTCGCATTCGCCACGAGGTCCCGTCATCACTCGTTAGGTTACTTAACTAACGACAGAGCGGGGGCTGGGCTAGCGCGGCTGTAAAACATAAGCAACGCCTAAATAGAAAGCAATGATAGACATTACAGATCACAGATGAACACTTTGGATATACTAGGAACCCGCGATTCGTTCGAGCCTGTAACGAAAAACGGATTACACGGTCGCGATGAATAGCCAAAACCCCACCCAAGACCCCTACGGGTGCGGCAAACTACCCGCCAAGTACCCGAAGCGAAGCAACCTCCCTCAATGCCATGAGTAGGCCACTCGGCACTTCGAGCTACCCGGTAGTTTGTGCACCCCCTCCATGGGTCTATCCTAGGAGCAAAAACAGTAAAAAGAATTATACAATGACGGCTACAACCCCGACCCGGTTGTGCGGCCAAACAAATAATATTACATCAATTTACAATTTTGTTACATGAATGAAAGAAAAAGAAACTCTCATCTCACATCCACCCCGGCTATTCATCCGCGACAATCCAACGAGTTCATATCCACAAACCATCAAGAACAATCACAGATCACAGATATGTATAACCCCGACTAATCGACATATAGCGATTAGCTGACTTCAATACATAAGAACATCACAGATATAACCTTTATAGTCAAAGTATATTGAAGTTCGGAAAAATACGGAATTATAGGCCCCCAAAAACAAATTTCTATTCTGGAAAATCTGGGCACATATAATATATCTGAAAAATCCTAAAACCATGTCAGAAACACACTGCACCAAAATCGATGCAGTAACTCACCAACTTGTCCGCGGTTCCGCGGCAAGAGCTTGCTCTTGCCGCGGAAGCGCGGCTCTTTGGTTGAGTCGCTGCATCGTTTTTGGTGGTTTTCTTCTAAAAACCCTGAGATGATTTTTGGGCTATAACAAAGTTTGTTTTGACCAGAAAAAGTTTTAACAGAAACTCAGATTTTTACAACTTGGTTTTTTTCGATTTTTCCGTTTCGAACTTCGATACACTTTACTACCAAGCTAGTTTATGTTTAACCTGGCTCTGATACCACTGTTAGGTCCACGTTACTTCTCCCGGTACTTTCGGGGTTGCGGAAACGGTAAATCAAAATTTTTCTAAACTTTGTAACATGGACCGTAAAAGCCGGATCTTTGCTAAACTAAACTAGCATACTTGCAAAGAAGAATTAACTACTCGGCAAAGTGGTTATACCTCAACTTGAACTCCTTCACTTCTTGTTGTTGTTCTTCTTTGATGTTCTTCTCTTCTTGTTCTTCTTCTCATCGCTTGCTCAATGGTTGATCCGGACTTCGGCCACCTCCGCGGCCTCCTTGAGTCGAAGACGATCCACCCGAGAGATGTACACCGAGCTCCACCTCAAGCCGAGGTAACTAGGGCAAGGAGATTGCTAATCTAAAAGCCCTAGGTTGTGTAGAGAGGATGTATGGATGTGTTTGTCAAGTAGAATCCTTTTTCTCTCAACACATGAGATCAAAGGAGAAATCAAGAGGAGGAAGAAGAAGGAGGTTTTCTATCAACCATGGAGCTTCTCATTTCAAGAGAGAGAATGAGAATGAGCAAATGAAAAGCTTAACCAAGAGAAAAGCTAACCATGGTTGCAATAATGCACAAACATTATCATTACAAATCCAATCAAGATAAAGGTGATGGCTACAAATGACATGACCATTATCATAACTAAATAAAAAGAAAACCAAAGAATACTTTAGATCTTCTAAGAAGATCCAAGTCAACTTTGGTCAAAAGGTCAACAAAGTCAAGATGGTCAAATGGTCAATGTAATTAGCCATAACAAAATTATCAATGAAAGGATTAGTAAATAATATCCCCGGCTCATTATGGTTTTGACCAAACGAACTGTCGAAACCCTAATGAGTCCGCCTCAAAATGGTTTTGACCGAATCAACTGTCAAAACCCTAATGAGCCTGCCACATAGTGGTTTTGGCCGAACCAACTGCCAAAACCCTAATGAGGCACCTCCTCCTTCATCGCTCCAGAAAACTGTTCATACACACCTGCATCCGTATTCCGTAGAATGCGGATGCGCAGAAGACAAAACAAATCCATCCGTGCAATACTAGGATCTGGCTTAAACCAAAGCCCACCAGTACTGCCAGCCCAAACATCATACGCACACAAGTGTACGTAAGTGATCGCAGCCCTGCCGTAAAACCATACGGCCTCTACACGTTTCGCTCAGTGCAGGGAAACTCTCTGTGTGGGACTCTAAAGACTCGACACTACGCTGGCAATGGGTTTAACCACAGACCGCAAGCGGCACTAGCTGTACGTAACGGTCCCCAGGTAGATGTCGATAAGAAGGCCGATGAGGTAAACCCATCCGAACTCCTACTGAGTCTGTATGTGACAATCTCCGTACAGTCCGGTCTGTTCGTCTGATACATCGCATGTCGGGCCTAGGGGGGCGGCAAGCGTCAGACCCCTAATAGCGGTACAAGTCGTGTCGGAGTGAAGCCCAGAACACCCTGAGATAACACTGGAACTTACCAGTATATCTCGCTTGTCCTGGCCAGGGACTACTCGTGTAATGGCTCTCCTAGACACAGCGCGATGTCAACCCCCAATACCGGGAGAGACGAATCCTGTCTAACCGTCACTGCCTCCAAGTGCTTCGGGACTGCTCCCAACTACTACCTGTTTGCACGACTCAGTAGAGCCGTGGTAGGGTAGTAATCAAAGAACAGTGGGAACACACTCGAGGCGAAGTGACAGTGTCAAGTCAGCGGACTAAGCTGTACTCATGTCACCTGGGAACTGATAACTGACGATAGGTATAATACCAACCATCAGTTCCCGACGAGTCCTGTCCAGTGTACTCGTAACCCAACGAGCACCCGCATACTATCTCAAGTACGACGTACCGACGGCTGTGGGACAGACCGTCTCCCGTGCTGGGATGAGAAGCGTATACGCTAGTCTACTCCGGAGTATCGATGCCCTATCTCGGTACTCCCACGACTAGGGACGTGTATAAGGATGTGCTTGTAGATTACCCAGCCCCCACGAGTGTGATCGCCATCACAACGCCGGTAATCAAGCAAAGATCCTAAGGGCTCTACTAATGCGTATAGGTGATATAATAAATAAACACACATGTACACATTAAAGCAGAGACAAACCAAGTAGCATACTACTATATTGAGCAAGATTGTCTGTACAACTGTGAATATCCCAAGCTTCCATCAAGTAATATACATACTAGTATGATACAGTAATGGCCTCTAGGGCATATACACTAACAAGTGGTTTAGTTGGTTTCTTAGTCGTGAACCCTAGAGTGAGGTTGTTACCCATACACATGCACGCACGGGATATGGTTTTGGGTGTACATGTTATATGTATGTGGATAGATGTGGATGCGTGGGTTTATATATATACATATACGGGTACACGGATGATAGAGGATAGTATATAGTATTTGGAGATGAGTCGATGAGATTGGGCATGGTGCCATGAGATCGGTGATGTGGTTTGGTTCGTATTATGAGATACGACATGATATTAGCGGATTGATGGGCGATGTGTATTCACACACACGCGTACATATATGTTGATGATATTAGTATTGTACTAGACTTAGATCAGTACCCCCCTGTTCACGATATGTGATGATAAAGATACCAGTTGAGTAATGAGATAAATATGATATTTGACCCGTACCCAGATTTGGGATGCCGTACGATAGATTTACCGTACGAGATATAGTTATGATGTTAGATCCGCACTCTTGACTCGAGAATGTCATATCTATATATATATATATATATATATATATATATATATATATATTGTATCGTACGTGATACTATTGAGACGAGATCACCGACTACTAGGTATATATATAGATCGACTCAGACTTAGGTGGATTTCCTTACCCTTTTGACTGGGCTCGAGTCATACTAGTTTTCAAAAGTCGAGAATTGTGAGTAATTTAAATACCAAACTGTATGACTCGTATATTGGGTAGGTATATTTTTCAGTGTTGCCGTTACTACATCACTTTCTGGATATTCATGATGTTTCATTGCATTGCATGCTTATACATATGTTATCTATAATTATTATGAAACCCTGCTATCAAGGCACCAGCACCATTACCGATGATGTGTTTGTTCCACGTACACTTGCTTGCCGGCTCACACACATCATCATCGGTAATTGCCATGTCACGTACACTTTAGAGAATACTATTCATTGACATAGTCTGCTAGTTGATAGTTGCAATATATTATAGCTTTCATATGCTAGCTTAACTATTGCATTTATTGCATGATATCAGATGCATTCATATATTCATTGGTCATGGAGTATTATGGAGATTTATGCCAGTATTCACTGTTTATTAATATCATGATTTTGATGATTTCGGATCCTTCTTGAGATTTCTGGATTTGGAAACCGCATGTGAAAGTTTTATAAACTGATGATTTGTTTTAAAGAGATAGATGCGGTTTTCCTTGATATGATGAGTATTGTCCACCATGATGTTTTCTCGGTTCTAAGATGGTTTTTGAGACCCAATTCGAGGAGTTGGATGAACCATCTGCGGGTACATAGTGGACCCGGTATGGTATCCCGGGGCAAGAAGCTCGAGTTGTAAACGATGAGCCCGGTAGGGGAAGACTGCCTACCGGTGATTGTTTGGCGCGGCGGATATCCGGAGGATACCGTTCGTGGTCGTGTGATTGATGATATCGGCCGATCCGGACTGACGGAGCCCGAGGTATTGGGATATTGAGATATTGAGATTTGAGACACTGAAATATTGAGATTTGATGATACAGGCCAGTCCGGATAGCCGGAGCCTGAGATATTGAGATTTATGTTTTGTGTCGATACTTGACACTGATTTCTCTGTTGATTCCATTGATGATATTTGATTTATATACATACTGGAATCTCATTAAATAAAGAAAACAGTTGTCTCACTCATGATGTATTCTATTTCCATTCGTAATGCATTCATACATCATATATCTGATATGTTGCTATCTGAGGCACTGACACGAGCACTTAGTATTGCACTTATATGTAGATGGATCAGGATATTATTTAAGGATATTACTTGATATGACCTAGGATGCGTCATACATGCTCTGTGATGTTTTCTACTCACGAGTTGGCAACTCACCCCCGTTGTGCCACAGTTCCTTGCAGGTTTTTCCGTACAGGTTTCGTTGCGGCTTTGCTGGCACACTGTTCCTTCCGGTTGATTGCTTTGGTAGGTGGGTTCACTTGCATCGTGACCACCATTGTATATTTGTTATTTCAGTTGTATCTAGTAAAACTCCATCAACCAGACTTGTATATTTGATAGAGATAGATAACCAGTGTATATTCTTTCGACCTTAGAGTCGCGCGCTGTATTATTATGGTTTTCCTCTGGTTTTCTTGATGATGTTGGATTTTTATCCTGAGTTTGATCCTCGCCTTTCGGCATTGTATATTATATTGCATTGTGTGGTTTTGTCCGCCGGTTGGCGAAGAGCTAGCTCCCGCTTGGGGATGCCTTTATTCATTATACATGCTTTATCAGGTTTTGTACCCGTTTGGGGTTTGAATTTACAAAGGAAACTCTACCGAAATTTTCAGAAAAGACTTGACATTTTAAAAATGCATACTTTGGCTTATGTTGTTAAATTTCTTGCTTTAAAATTGGTTTTTCCTTCACTCTACTGCTTTACTTGGTTTTGATTTCTAGGTTTTGGCTTACTTAGATTACGTACGCCTTGAGACGTTTCATAATTTAAGTGTCAGCCACGCTCGGTACTTTTCGGGTCGTGACAAAATTGGTATCAGAGCGTTAGGTTTTACCTTCTGAGTGTAGGATGACCCTTGGTTGATGGAGTAGGTGACTCAAGTAGAGTGACGTACCGTGTGTATGTTCCGCGGCATACTTACGTTACGATACTCCACTTAAGAAACCTATGGATGTACATTTCTTTGCACAGTATTATCTTCATTCTTATGATCTATCCTCATCAGTACCAGTTATGGGTTTGTTACCACGGTTGTACGGGCGTGGAGAGCTATGGCTAGAATTGCGGTCAGCATGAACTCGTCATGGACGAGGAATGACCAGAGCATATTTCCAGTGGCACACGATTGCATAGACATATCGGCACACAATTGCATAGACATATCGTTTATTTGTGTTTTCGCGCCATGAGCGTTTGATGGATCGCTTTTACGAGATTTACCGGATGTGCAGATCAGCACCAGAGGATTGGGCTACTACTAGAGGCCAGCCAGAATGTGATGACCGTCAATGCACAGATTATTTGATGATTGAGGCACTGTTCAGCGTGCGGACGAATGAGCCAGTGATTTCGGCGAATGAAAAGATATCGCCCCAGATGTTTGAAGCTAATGCCGCACGAGTTATAGTTCGAGATATGTTAGAAGATCGCTAGTCACCAAAGATGAAAGACTAGGACATGTGATTCATTGCCTACCCCGATGCGAGGTCATCTGATTGATTGATTCCAACTAGAGACGACTTCACGCAGGTACGATGGGAGTCGATAGAGACGATCGAATGTCAGCCACCCATTCTCCAAGTTTAAAGTATTCAAAAAACAATGCAAGTAATTCTATGGACCCTCTAGAAGAATGAAACCCTAACTCGATATAATGACCATGAGAACGCTTCAAAACCTTAGGGTTTACAGCAGTTCAGCGGTACCATTAATGAGGCTTGGGTTTGCCCTTCTACGATTGGTCCACAGGTGCTGTGGCATGTATTCGATACTATTAAACTGTACCCAAGATGTTGAGCTCTTTGGGGATTATGGAATCTTGACGAATCGATCGAAAATTTCGGCATCATTCAGATATCATATGATGGGATGCATTGTTTGGGAGACTCCAGATATGAGTATAGCCGTTGGAGCGTAGTCCATGCAACCACGAGAAAACGAGTCCGAATCAGTCGATATTAGAGAAAAGTAGAGTAAGAGATTCATACGAGATCGTGACGAGATGACATTCCACTCCGCTGACATCAGAAATGTGATACGCATGCAGAGGTGTTGTACATGGATATATCTTCCAGAAGGAGTCGTGATGAGTATGCAGCCGTTCCGGAACAAGAAATAGATTTAGTGAAAGATGATGACTTCCGGGCAGTTCGGCGGAAACGAGATTTGGGAGATACTTTGACAGAACCTTTCTGAAGTACTATACGAGAAGACCTGGACCCAGGATCGGTTGTATTACGCACATCCAGGAGACCAGAGTTCGGCATCATTTATGAGATATGTTATGAGCGACTATGATAATTGGCCAGAGATCTTTAGAGGATATGCTAGAGCGGATCGTTTCCGTTAGTACACCGAACTGGGCCGACGAGCCAATGGATTGCAATATTGGTAATCCACAGAGAAATGAAGACCCAGAGACAAAAGACACCAGACCATGAGCAGGAGGCAGCGGATGTTCTTGCTATGCCAGTTTTGGGCGCACCGACACTTTTCGACATTGTAGGAGGCGTACCTCAATGTCTTTCGTTGCGATTTGCGTTGTGATCTGAATATCACACTTATATCACTTGAATTTGAGTTTTGATGATTGGGCTTTATGGTATTGTTTTCGTGCACCATGGCTGCACCTACTGAGTATTTACGTTTTGTGCATAGTTATTGCACTTGAGATATGCTTTATACACCGTTGTGTTGATTTATGATTTGTGCAGATTTATTGCACTTGATTCAGTTTTGTGCCTTGGCTGCACATGTTTATGATTTCATGGATTGCATACAGCTGATTTGATTTTTGTGCAGATAGTATGCACTCGATTTGGTTTTTGCACTCGGTATAGCTTACATGTTGTAACGAACCCAATATTACTATATCATCGTGTTTTCTTTGTTTAGTAAAATATTGTATTTATTTATTCGAAGTATTTTTCCGTATATTTTGTTTTTAATTATATATATATATTATTTTATTATTCCATCTATTTTTTCCCAAACCTAATTCTTTAAACTAAATCTTAATCTATTTCAAATTAAACGCAAGACCTGACCTAGCCCATAACCCAAATCCAATCTCATTTTCATTTTTAAAAAAAATAAAACTATGAGTCCAAAAGCCCACTTTCTTTTTAAGCAACAACATATATTTAATTCTAATTAAATATGTGTATGAACAACCTTATATCATATTAGTTAAGTCCATGCATTGTTATTCCATAAGTCACATATTCAAATCTCCATTCTTGCAATTATTTTTTTTATCAATTTTTATTCTTCTCATAACTTACAAATGAGACCTTTCATTTCCAAAATGAATGGTGACCTTTCATTTCTCTTTTAATTCCCATGTTGAATGCATATATTATGATAGATAATTCACCATTACACCATTTTTATTTGTCCTCCTCTTTCTTTTTCTTCCTCATATTTTTCTATCTCTCCCTTCTCCCTCTTCACCTAGAGTCTTAGAAGAAGAACACAAAGAAGTTTTCAAGAAGGTCTCGCTAGTAACATGAGGCTATCGGCGGATAGACAAGCCCGGTGACAATACCGGCTTGTGTATGTAAGTCCCTTCTCTCTTTCCCTCCCTCCATCTCCTTCTCTCTATATTTCTCTTGTCATATTGCCATGAAAAACTTCCCTCATCATATCATAGTCTCAAAATTATTAATTACATGGATACATATATAAATAATGAACACACACAAACATACACACATATATAGTTTGTAAAGTCTTTTTCGTTACTCTCAATCCATATGTTAAGATTTCATAGTAACCAATTAGGATTGCATCGTTTGTTGTTATATTTTAAATTATTTTATTTAAATTTTGTATAAAAAAAATGAAGTTACGATCAAATACCATGGTTTTCTCATTTATCATATATGACATATCAATACCTTTACTTTTAAAATAATTTTTAGAAATTAATTTTTACTTCTGGAAATTTCAGAAAATTTACATATGATAGAATATATTATTTTGTACATGCTGTAAAAAATTTAGATCGAACCGCATAACTTTTTAGGAATTATACCGTTTTTATTCACTGTTAGTAAAAACAGAAAATTGCAATTATCGGTCAATTTCTAAGACACATAACTTGGTCTAACGATATCCAAATTGAGCAAACTCAGGTGTTTTGGATATTTATATCGAATGATCTAGATTTTCTTAGTTTTATATTTAACTGAAAACTGACCTAAAATATAGAAAATTGTGTTACAACATTAAGCGACGAATCTGGACAGAATCTGTCCTGATTCGCACACTGTTTTTAAATTAGACATAACTCAAACTCCCGATGTCCGTTCGTGACAAAATTTAAATGTGTAGATGCACAATTAATAGAAATATAATTTTTTGAATACTTTATTATTTAAAAAAACATGAATCAACTCAATATAGGCTTTGCAATATAACATATAGTTGATGTCCAGAAATCTGAATTTCTGTTTAAAATGTTGATATTAAAATGATCATAAGTAGAGCCTCAGAAATCCAAATTGCGTGAATCATAGTGTTTTGGATAAGTATATCGAAAGACCTACAAATTTCTAATAATCTTCGTAACCTGAAACCCAATATAAATTAACTTAAACTGTGTTTTAAAAATATGTGACGATACTGAACAGATTCTGATCTGTTTTGCTCGACGATACGAAAACGAGTATATCTCCGAAACCGGTAGGCGTATTTAGGCGAGACCAGAACTCACGTGTGCATAATAATTAATTCTATGTTTTCGTTTATATTCCGCATTCGTTCGACTTGATTAATTAGTCATACATAATATTTCTTTACAGCATTGTTTTTGGTAGTTACTCGTATAATATACTTGACTCATTTCATACTATTCAAACATGTATACATATTTATCTTGATCATTAAATTGTTGTATGCAAATAAAGATGATAATTAAATACTTTAGTTGTATTTTGAAAACTATACAAAATTATTTTTACATAAAACCCCTCAAGTTATATAAATTACAATAAGGACCCTAGTAAATATAGGTTTAAGAGGGACCAATCTCTTGAGCCTCAGGGAGCCGGAGAAGTGGGTGCTTGCCTACTTAAGGTAGACAACTTAATAGTGGTGTTATCAATACGGTAATCGTCTTTGAAAAATACATAAATCTTGTCGTCCATGTGCAGCGGTTACAGATAACATCAAAAACAATCAGGACATCAATTTACTTTTCTGACTCAGAGTGAGTCTCATTATAATCTGAATTGAATATGATTCAAGTACAATCTACAATCTACAATCTATAAATCTTCAATATTACAATTTAACATGAATCCATGAATCCAATTATCAATTTATACAACTTGACCGAACCGAACCATGGATATGCATTCCATTTACATGATTCTACAGCTACATCCGTTTACTGATATCATGATTTCGGTCGGCTAATCAATTATACCATCAATATAATTTACAAAACAAACAAGACATCTCAGGGTTTAAGGGGTAGATTGGTACAGAAAGTGTTAGAAGTGGCACGAGACTGTAAGACTTAATACACCTAACATGAATCCAGTTGCTGTTGTACCGTGGCATAAACGGTTCCTTGTACTATACTTGCCTCTAGTCTCTGGCATATAGAGACTCCTCTCATATACACTGGCATTCTTCTGTACCAAGCTATAAACAACAGCGTTAATACAACATTACAACAATTTAATACAACTTTAAAAGATACCTTCTTTTTCTGTCTATTCTACTTTCCTCTTATCTTTGGGACTTACCGAGCGACCTGTTCGCTGACGACATTCTCTTCCTTTCTTCTTTGAATATCTTCGGGTAATTTGGACACATCAGAGATTGAGCCTACTGCTGAAGACTTGGATCAGTTTGCTGAAGACCCAGAGCTTTAGTTTCATTGTACACATTTCCTTTCAGTACTTTACATTCCTATTATGCCATTGTTTAGGCATCGCTTTTATTTCAGTTGTATTTACGTTTCATGTATTGTACAGAAAGAATGTGAATAAATAAAGTTGCTGTTTATTATATTCTGTCTCTTATGCTTTAATTTTATATTGCTTAGATACGCTTAGCGTATTTACTTCACAGTAAATACGTAGCGGCCTCGTCGCGTCCTCTGCCCGTATACTGGGAAGCGGGGCGTGACAGGTTTTGTTGGTGGCCCATGCAGGTCAGAGCTGTAAGAAACCCTACCATGCAGGTTAGTTTTGCATGAAGTCATAAGCAATATAAACACAAGAAACAGCAACTGAAAACATTCTTTACATTACATATTCCTTGAATCCATCTTGAACTCCACCTTCGGTTTTCTTGAAGTCCATCTCTCCACTTTTGAATCCTTAATTCTTATTCACCCTTTCTATTTGAAACTTGTAGACTTATTAGCTCAATTAGTTAGAATATCGATCGACGGAGCTCGAAGACGACATCATCCTAATCCTGTTTCCTTACTCTGTTGTAATATCCTTCTTGAGTAATTTCGAGGACGAAATTATTTTTAAGGAGGGTAGAATGTAACGACCCCGATATTACTATACCATCGTGTTTTCTTTCTTTAATAAAATATTGTATTTATTTATTCGTAGTATTTTTCCGTATATTTTGTTTTCTATTATATATATATTATTTTATTATTCCATCTATTTTTTCCCAAACCTAATTCTTTAAACTAAATCTTAACCTATTTCAAATTAAACGCAAGATCTAACCTAGCTCATAACCCAAATCCAATCTCATTTTCATTTTTTTGAAAAATAAAACTATGAGCCCAAAAGCCAACTTTCTTTTTAAGCAACAGCATATATTTAATTCTAATTAAATATGTACATGAACAAGCTTATATCACATTGGTTAAGTCATTGCATTGTTATTTCATAAGTCACATGTTCAAATCTCCATTCTTGCAATTATTTATTTTATCAATTTTTATTCTTCTCATAACTTACAAATGAGACCTTTCATTTCCAAAATGAATGGTGACCTTTCATTTCTCTTTTAATTCTCATGTTGAATGCATATATTATGATAGATAATTCACCATTACACCATTTTTATTTGTCCTCCTCTTTCTTTTTCTTCCTCACATTTTTCTATCTCTTCCTTCTCCCTCTTCACCTAGAGTCTTAGAAGAAGAACACAAAAAAGTTTTCAAGAAGGTCTCGCTAGTAACACGAGGCTATCGGCGGATAGACAAGCCCGGTGACAACACCGGCTTGTGTATGTAAGTCCCTTCTCTCTTTCCCTCCCTCCATCTCCTTCTCTCTATATTTCTCTTGTCATATTGCCATGAAAAACTTCCCTCACCATATCATAGTCTCTAAATAATTAACTACGTGGATACATATATAAATAATGAACACACACAAACATACACATATATAGTTTGTAAAGTCTTTTTCATTACTCTCAATCCATATATTAATATTTCATAGTAACCAATTAGGATTGCATCGTTTTTTGTTGTATTTTAAATTAATTTATTTAAATTTTGTAAAAAAAAATTAAGTTACGAATAAATACCATGGTTTTCTCATTTATCACATATGACATATCAATACCTTTACTTTTAAATTAATTTTTACTTCTGGAAATTTCAGAAAATTTACGTATGATAGAATATATTATTTTGTACATGCTGTAAAAATTTTAGATCAAACCGCATAACGGTTTAGGAATTATATCATTTTTATTCACTGTTCGTAAAAACAGAAAATTGCAATTATCGGTCAATTTTTAGGACACATAACTTGGTCTAAAGATATCCAAATTGAGCAAATTCAGGTGTTTTGGATATTTATATCAAATGATCTAGATTTTCTTAGTTTTATATTTTTACTGAAAACCGACGTAAAATATAGAAAACTGTATTACAATATTAAGTGACGAATCTGGACAGAATCTGTCCTGATTCGCACACTGTTTTTAAATTAGACATAACTCAAACTCCCGATGTCCGCTCGTGACAAAATTTAGGTGTGTAGATGCACAATTGATAGAACTATAATTTTCTGTATAATTTATTACTTAAAAACGTATGAATCAACTCAATATAGGCTTTGCAATATAACATATAGTTGATGTCCAGAAATCTGAATTTCTGTTTTAAATGTTGATATTAAAATGATCATAAGTAGACCATCAGAAATCCAAATTGCGTGAATATTAGTGTTTTGGATAAGTAAATCGAATGACCTACAATTTTCTAATAATCTTCGTAATTTGAAACCCGATAGAAATTAACTTAAACTGTATTTTAAAAATATTTGACGGTGCTAAACAAATTCTGATCTGTTTTGCTCGACGATACAAAAACGGGTATATCTCCAAAACCGGTAGGCGTATTTAGGCGAGACCAGAACTCATGTGTGCATAATACTTAATTCTATGTTTTCTTTTATATTCCGCATTCGTTCGACTTGATTAATTAGTCGTACATAATATTTGTTTACAGCATTGTTTTTTGTAGTTACTCGTATAATATACTTGACTCATTTCATACTATTCAAACATGTATATATATTTATCTTGATCATTAAATTATTGTATGCTCATAAAGATGATAATTAAATACTTTAGTTGTGTTTTGAAAACTATACAAAATTATTTTTACATAAACACCCCTCAAGTTATATAAATTACAATAAGGACCCTAGTAAATATAGGTTTAAGCGGGACCAATCTCTTGAGCCTCAGGGAGCCGGAGAAGTGGGTGCTTGCCTACTTAAGGTAGACCACTTAATAGTGGTGTTATCAATACGGTAATCGTCTTTGAAAAAGACACAAATCCTGCCGTCCATGTGCAGTGGTTACCGATAACATCAAAAACAATCAGGACATCAATTTACTTTTCTGACTCAGAGTGAGTCTCATTATAATCTGAATTGAATATGATTCAAGTACAATATACAATCTACAATCTACAAATCTTCAATATTACAATTTAACATGAATCCATGAATCCAATTATCAATTTATACAACTTGACTGAACCGAACCATGGATATACATTCCATTTACATGATTCTACAGCTACATCCGTTTACTAATATCATGGTTTCGGTCGGCTAATAAATTATACCATCAATATAATTTACAAAACAAACAAGACATCTCGGGGTTTAAGGGGTAGATTGGTACGGAAGGTGTTAGAAGTGGCACGAGACTGTAAGACTTAATACACCTAACATGAATCCAGTTGTTGTTGTACCGTGGCATAAACGGTTCCTTATATTATACTTGCCTCTAGTCTCTGGCATATAGAGACTCCTCTCGTATACACTGGCATTCTTCTGTACCAAGCTACAAATAACAGCGTTAATACAATATTACAACAATATAATACAACTTTAAAAGATACCTTCTTATTCTGTCTATTCTACTTTCCTCTTATCTTTGGGACTTACCGAGCGACCTGTTCACTGACGACATTCTCTTCCTTTCTTCTTTGAATGTCGTCAGGTAATTTGGACACGTCAGAGATCGAGCCTACTGCTGAAGACTTTGATCATTTTGCTGAAGACCCAGAGTTTTAGTTTCATTGTACACATTTCCTTTCAGTTTTTTACATTCCTATTATGCCATTGTTTAGGCATCGCTTTTATTTCAGTTGTATTTACTTTTCATGCATTGTACAGAAAGAATGTGAATAAATAAAGTTGCTATTTATTATATTCTGTCTCTTATGCTTTAATTTTATATTGCTTAGATACACTTAGCGTATTTACTTCACAGTAAATACGTAGCAGCCTCGTCGCGTCCTCTGCCCGTATACTGGGACGCGGGGCGTGACATATGTGCTTGCAGTGCGTGGATACGTGTTTTGTGCACGCAGTTGCATGCGTTTATGATTTTATAACCCTTGGCACACTCGGTGTTGCTTTTTATACGTATTTGAGTTATTGATGCATTTCCGTGCACTTGTTACACCCGATTTGTATTTTGTGCAGTTGTTGCACTAGGTTTTTACGCTGTGTATTGTTGCACCATATTGTATTTCGTGCACTGAATGCACTGTATTTGGTATTTCGTGCACTTGATGCATTGTATTTGGTATTTCATGCACTGGATGCACTGTATTTGGTATTTTGTGCACTGGATGCACTGTATTTGGTATCCCGTGCACTCGATGCACTGTATTCGGCATTTCGTGCACTAGATGCACTGTATTTGATATTTCGTGCACTGGATACACTGGAGTTGGTATTTTGTGCACTTGATGCACCATATTTGTATTTTTGTGCGATTGTTGCACTGTATTATATTTCATGCACTGGATGCACCGTATTCATATTTTGAGCATTTATTGCACCAGCTGGGTATTTTGTGCATTGGTTGCACCGGAATTATACTCCATACCTTGGTTGCACCCGATTTATGTCTTTGAGCATTTGTGTTACCAGATTTTTGTTTTGTGCGCATCTGCACTTGATGTTTGTTTTCATGCATGTTACTGCACTAGATACTTTTCATGGACTGACGCGCTTGGGTTGGATTTTTGCGCATATTAGGCGCCTAATATTTGATTTTATGCGCATCGGCTGCACTTAATTTAGATTTTATTCGTGCATGTTGGATACACTTGATTTAGATTTATTTGTACATGTTTGATGCACTTGATTTAGATTTTATTTGTGCATGTTGGAACCACTTGATTTAGATTTTATTCATGCATGTTCGATGGCCTTGATTTAGCCTTCATTAGTGCATGACGGATGTACTTGATTTGGATTTTCGCACAAGTTGAGCGCATGATTGAGATTTTGTGCACCACAGTAGCACTTGACTTTGATTAGATATCATTCGAGATGTTGATTTTGATTCCATGCCCAATATTTTGAGCGATTTATTTGCATGATTGAGATTTTGTGCACCACAGTAGCACTTAACTTTGATTAGATATCATTCGAGATATTGATTTTGATTCCATGCCTGACATTTTGAGCGATTTATTTGCATGATTGAGATTTTGTGCACCACGGTAGCACTTGACTTTGATTAGATATCATTCGAGATGTTGATTTTGATTCCATGCCTGACATTTTGAGCGATTTATTTGCATGATTGAGATTTTGTGCACCACAGTAGCACTTGACTTTGATTAGATATCATTCGAGATGTTGATTTTGATTCCATGCCTGATATTTTAAGCGATTTATTTGTGTGATTGAGATTTTGTGCACCACAGTAGCACTTGACTTTGATTAGATATCATTCGAGATGTTGATTTTGATTTCATGCCTATAGTATGCATGTGATTTGACTTATGCTTTCGGCATAGTTTTCATACACTTTTAGTATTTTGATTCGATTTTGGGCACGCTGATGCACATGGTTGTGAGCTTATATACTACGGTATACCTGATTTTGATTTGGATTGAGATGTGTTGTATACCGTCGATTTTGATTGCGATATTCGATATTGTTTTCGTGCACCTTGTGCACTGGATTTGGATTCTTGCGCATATTTGGGCGTTTGATGCGATTTTGATGCACACCAGATGCACTCAATCGAGATTCTTCATGTATATCAGATGTACCTGGTTTGGCTGTCAGGCACACTAATTGCCCTTGACAGGTGTTCGTGCACACCCGTTGCACTTAGATTTTGTTTCTGTGCACATGTATGGCACATTTCATTGATTTCGATTTCCGTGCGCACCAGACGCATGTGGCATTCATGTACATATTTTGTATTTGATTTCCCTTTGAGATGATATTTATGATATTTACTAATTGGTATAGTAGCTGAGCGGGACTAGTCCGAGGACAGTACCTGATTATGTTTTTGCATGCATCGATAGTTATCGAAGGGATTTCCAAAAGGGAGCGATAGTCTCAGTATTTACCTACGTGTTCGAGATGACACGAAATATTTTATAAAGGAAACCCTTCTAGCATTGTTTTCAAAATGGTGGGGCGTGTATATTAAACAAGGGGTATATATATATAGTTGTTTTCTTTCTATAGACGTCCGCCACTGTGCAGTGATACGCGCGTCGCACAGCGATTTGAAAAGAGTTTGGCATGCATTTCTTTCAGATGTTTTGACGAATTTACCATGATAGTTACATGTATAGTTGATGTATATCATGTTGTTTTGAGTTTCCTTTTGAGTTTTGTACTCGTTTTGCAGGCGCATGCGGTGCGCTGTAGTGTTTTTATATCTTCCGTGATTTCGGAGCCCCGTTGATTTGATCTGATTATTGAAATGTTTTCGAATTTGTGGGTTTAAATTTAAATTCGAGGACCGAATTTATTTAAGGGGGGAAGATTGTAACATTTCAGAAAATATAAAATATTATTTTTGGAATTTAATATTAAAATAATAAATTTCCTGAAAACTGCCCGATTTGCGAACTTGGGGTTTTCGAAAAAGGGTATAAATATATACTAATAATTGTGAAATAATTAGGAATTAAAATGATTTATTCATTTAAAAATATATTTAAAGGATTTGGCATTTTTAAGATTTATTATATGCAGTTTGAATGAAAACACGATTAGTGCACTGCTAATCGCGATTAGGCCAAATCCGTGTTTTTACAGTTTTTCATGGCTAGTGCACCATGTCGTGTTGCATTTGTGTTGTTTTGTGGGTATTATTGTGATTTGGTGTTAAAAGAGAAAAGAAAAGAAAAGAGGAATGGCAAAAGGGTAATTAGTGAGAGAGTGGGTGAGAATAAGAGAGGAGAGAGAGAGGGGGGCTGCCACATTCTCTTCCTCCCCCATTTTTACATCATTTTCTTCTCCTCCTTCAACCTCATCTCCCTCCACCTTCACCCCAAGAAATCATCTCCAAATCTCCATCAAAACCCTAAACGCCTTTCATTAAAAATGATCCCCTCTTCAC
Organism: Agapanthus africanus; assembly: GCA_030015575.1. Classification (NCBI taxonomy): domain Eukaryota; kingdom Viridiplantae; phylum Streptophyta; class Magnoliopsida; order Asparagales; family Amaryllidaceae; genus Agapanthus; species Agapanthus africanus. The sequence goes on from JASDDO010000018.1 coordinate 365,821,425, forward strand.
CCTCTACACAATAGACCAAGCAAAGTAGAATTTTGACAACATTGGCAAACTAGGGTTTTTCTTGGGATGCCCAAGTGAGGTATAAATTCTTCCCTCTAGTTTAATTTAAAGTCTAATAGCACATTATAGTAGTTTAGAGTTAAATTGGTATTGATTAGTGAGGTTAGAAAATTTCTAGAGAAGGATTAGGGTTTGAGTGGTGTTGTGGTGATATAGTGGCTGTTAACAAGACTTGAGTGATGTTTTTACTGACCTAGAACAGAGAATAGAACCTAAAACACGGACTTAGAAACCCCGACATCGGATAATTGTGTGAATTGTGAGGGTATTTTGGAATCTGCTAACACCCGGGGACCGTAAAAATTATTTAGTAATTACTGTGAGTCATGCAGGAAACCAAGAAGCTACCCTGAAAACCTGAGCCACCCCCTCCATGTTTTGGCCATAAATTTAATTTATCTGGCCGCAAATTGAGGCCAGAGTGGGACCATTTGTGTTCATATTTGTTCTGTGGCTTTATCTCCAGTAAACTAGACCCTTGACATATGCAACTTTGGCTAATTTGACCTAGGGTAAAATCTGCAGCTAAATTTCAAGATTTCTGATTTCGTTTGCGGCTTTTTAAAGAATTTGAATTTAGTATGTGGATTTGTGTTTCCGTCGTGTGGCGTTTGAACGTCAACGACTAGGGTTACTGATCGTGTTTTGCATGCTTAGGCCATAGATTTTGACCTATGAACGATACGCGTGCCGATTTGGTTTTCGTACTTGATTTCTATTTACGATATCATGTGATATCCTTTTAGGTAACCACGAGTGGGATCGGAGCAACAAGGACGAGCATGGCGACATCGACATTAGCAAGCAAGAGCAAGATGAGTAGATTTATATCTACGGGGGAAGTCGGGTGGATGGCGTATAGCATCCTCTCAATCTCATAAGATTTTGATGTGACGTGGTATATAGATACATATATGGGTTATTGCAATGTATGAACCTTAGAAAGAAAAGCTTTAAGAGATCATGAGTTAATGTTAGCGAGATTTGAGGAAAGTGGTTTAGTTGGTTTCTTAGTCGCGAACCCTAGAGTGAGGTTGTTACCCATACGCATGCACACACGGGATATGGTTTTGGGTGTACATGTTATATGTATGTGGATAGATATGGATGCGTGGGTTTATATATATACATATACGGGTACACGGATGATAGAGGGTAGTATATGGTATTTGGAGATAAGTCAATGAGATTGGGCATGGTTCCATAAGATCGGTGATGTGGTTTGGTTCGTATTATGAGATACGACATGATATTAGCGGATTGATGGGCGATGTGTATTCACACACACGCGTACATATATGTTGATGATATTAGTATTGTACTAGACTTAGATTAGTACCCTCTGTTCATGATATGTGATGATAAAGATACCGGTTGAGTAATGAGATAAATATGATATTTGACCCATACCCAGATTTGGGATGCCGTACGATAGATTTACCGTACAAGATATAGTTATGATGTTATATCAGCACTCTTGACTCGAGGATGTCATATATATATATATATATATATATATATATATATATATATATATATATTGTATCGTGCGTGATACTATTGAGGCGAGATCACCGACTACTATATATATATATATATATATATATATATATATATATATATATCGACTCAGACTTAGGTGGATTTCCTTACCCTTTTGACTGGGCTTGAGCCATACTAGTTTTCAAAAGTGGAGAATTGTGAGTAATTTAAATACCAAACTGTATGACTCGTATATTGGGTATGTATATTTTTCAGTGTTGTCGTTACTACATCACTTTCTGTATATTCATGATGTTTCATCGCATTGCATGCTTGTACATATGTTATCTATAATTATTATGAAACCCTACTTTCAGGACACCAGCACCATTACCGATAATGCGTATATTCCACGTACACTTGCTTGCCGGCTCACACACATCATCGGTAATTGCCATGTCACGTACACTTTAGATAATACTATTCATTGACATAATTTGCTAGTTGATAGTTGCAATATGTTATAGCATTTATATGCTAGCTTAACTATTGCATTTATTGCATGATATCAGATGCATTCATATATTCATTGGTCATGGAGTATTATGGAGATTTATGCCAGTATTCACTGTTTATTGATATCATGATTTTGATGATTTCGGATCCTTCTTGAGATTTCTAGATTTGGAAACCGCATATGAAAGTTTTATAAACTGATGATTTGTTTTAAAGAGATAGATGCGGTTTTTCTTGATATGATGAGTATTGTCCACCATGATGTTTTCTCGGTTCTGAGATGGTTTTCTAGACCCGATTCGAGGAGTTGGATGAACCGTCTGCGGGTACATGGTGGACCCGGTATGGTACCCCGGGGCAAGAAGCTCGAGTTGTAGACGATGAGCCCGGCAGGGGAAGACTACCTACCGGTGATTGTTTGGCACGGCGGATATCCAGAGGATACCGTTCATGGTCGTGTGATTGATGATATCGGCTGATCCGGACTGACGGAGCCCGAGGTATTGGGATATTGAGATATTGAGATTTGAGACGCTGAGATATTGAGATTTGATGATACAGACCAGTCCGGATAGCCCGAGCCTGAGATATTGAGATTCATGTTTTGTGTCGATACTTGACACTGATTTCTCTATTGATTCCATTGATGATATTCGATTTATATACATACAGGAATCTTATTAAATAAAGAAAACAGTTGTCTCACTCATGATGTATTCTGTTTCCATTTGTAATGCATTCATATATCATATATCTGATATGTTGCTATCTGAGGCACTGACACGAGCACGTAGTATTGCACTTATATGTAGATGGATCAGGATATTATTTGAGAATATTACTTGATATGACCTAGGATGCATCATACACGCGATTTCTGCTCTGTGATGTTTTCTACTCACGAGTTGGCAACTCACCCCCGTTGTGCTACAGTTCCTTGCAGGTTTTGCCGTACAGGTTTCGTTGTGGCTTTGCTGGCACACTGTTCCTTCCGGGTGATTGCTTTTGGTAGGTGGGTTCACTTGCATCATGACCACCATTGTATATTTTTTATTTTAGTTGTATCTAGTAAAACTCCATCAACCAGACTTGTATATTTGATAGAGATAGATGACCAATGTATATTCTTTCGACCGTAGAGCCGCGCGCTGTATTATTATAGTTTTCCTCTGGTTTTCTTGATGACGTTGGATTTTTATCCTGAGTTTGATCCTCGCCTTTCGGCGTTGTATATTATATTGCATTGTGTGGTTTTGTCCGCCGGTTGGCGAAGAGCTAGCTCCCACTTGGGGATGCCTTTATACATTATACATGCTTTATCAGGTTTTGTACCCGTTTGGGATCTAAATTTACAAAGGAAACTCTACCGAAATTTTCAGAAAAGACTTGACATTTTAAAAATGCATACTTCGGCTTATGTTGTTAAATTTCTTGCTTTAAAATTGGTTTTTCCTTCACTCTACTACTTTATTTGGTTTTGATTTCTGGGTTTTGGCTTACTTAGATTACGTACGCCTTGAGACGTTTCATAATTTAAGTGCCAGTCACGCTCGGTACTTTTTGGGTCGTGACACCTACCTTCGGCACCAGCCTACGGTTTGGAAGAAGACTATCCAATAAGCATAATAGGTATACTCTCCTAATACTAAGAGCCCTCGCATCCTGAGAGAAGGTAAAGAGAAAAGACAACCGAATAATCCTATTCAATTTCTCCAGAACCGGAAACCATCCTCGAACAGAAACAAGTTTCTTCGAGTTCGTATGTAACTATACGATGGAATATCCAAGCAATATGGATTTTCATAGTGATACGGAGTGTTCTGGAGAAATGCAAAGGGGAAGTAGGAGTGGCAGAGATATACGCGGCTTTGTCGTGATTGATAGTAGTCGCAATTTCCTTTGCCCTCACTCTAATCCTTTTATATGTCTTTACTTACTACCTTCTGTACACCACACTTAAGCTAATTGGTTTTCTTCCTTCCCTATCTTTCGGCACCTGCCTATGGTTTGGAAAAAGACTATCCAATAAGCGTAATAGGTGTACTCTCCTAATATTAGGAGCTCTCGTAACCTGAGAGAAGGGAAAAAGAAAAGACAACCGAATAATCTTATTCAATTTCTCCAGATCCAGAATCCATTCTCGAACAGAAACAAGTTTCTTCGAGTTCGTATGTAACTATACGATGGAATATCCAAGCAATATGGATCTTCGCAGTGATACGGAGTGTTCTGGAAAAATTTCAAAGGGAAAGTAGGAGTGGCAGGGATATATGCAACATAATGACAATCCAAAAGCCAAAGTGTTTAAGAAGGTTCGGTTAACTTGGTTCATGAGTTTTAGTTTAAGGTCAGGTCATTGTTGCTGCCAAAAAGAGAGAGAGAGAGAGAAAAGAAACATTCAGCGTGCACTCTAATCAATATTAGATTGGTTAATCACTTTATCTAATCAGGATGGCTCCCACTGTTTTCTCGAATTCTCCTTTAAACCCTAAAATGAGAATTAGTCGGGATCATCTGAAAATCACCCGAGGAGTAACATCTACTCATCGGTGGGAATCAGGACCCAACTATCATCACATGATAATTTGATGGAAGCCACTCATGTCACCACACTCCAGAAGGTATGCACATGCCTGGTAAGTTTCCTTTATGTTTGAAACTCGCAATATAGTTTTTACCCCTAACGACTTATGACCTTGACAAGATCAACAAATCATAAGTCGCTGTCAAGTTCAACCCGTCATTATCTTGATTACCCTAGACCCACCCGCATAATCCCTTGACAAGGTTAATAAGGCTATGTGACTGTCCTAGTTAATCACATCATATGCTACAAACAAGCACCACTCGGCTACCGTACACTACACCTTGAAAAGGTCAACAAACGCAGCATGAATACTGAGCACTACTCATAGGAAATGACGGAGGGCTATGGCTGGTTTTTGGCGAAAAACCTTTAACGTAATGAACTTGATATCGTTGAAGGAACCCGAATAGTTTTTCAAATATATAGTGGCGTAAACTTTTGCTAATGAGGTCACTCCCTGTGAAAGGATCTAGGCTCTTTCCTCGTTGAGTGAGGTGCAGGATATTCCTAACTGAATACCACGATACAAAGCAAAAGAATCGACTATAGTGAAGTTATTACAATGACGCAAACTTTTGCCCAAGAGGTCACTCCCCATGAAGGGATCTCGGCTCTTGCCTCGTCGAATGAGGTGCTGGATATTCACAACCGAATACCGCTGTGCAAAGCAAAAAGAAACATCTGTAATAACAGTTTTCAAAAATTGGTTCCAACAACATCATTTAGGTTTATTTTTCCTAGCATTAATCAAAATTAAGCATTAATCAAAATTAACGCAGTCCTATCAATTAATCCCTATCACACTAGAAAAGAAAAAAAATACAATGTACGTATATGCCATCCGCATTCGCCACGGGGCCCCGTCTGCACCTTTAGGTTACTGAACTAACGGCAGAGCGAGAGCTGGACTAGCGCGGGTGCAAAACATATACAACATCTACTAGTATATATAAATATATATATAACAATCATCCCAGGCATGATATAAGCAACATCACAGAAAAACGATAAGCAACACTGAATAACGAATAATCTAGGAGCCCCGGGTTTCCTTTGAGCCTCAAATGAAACCCGACATTCCCCGGTCGTGTGGATTGTTGGGTTACGGCACCGCCCCGGATATCAAACCGTGGCCAAATACGGAACAAAAATTTTCTAAACTGGCACTATCCTAACCCGATGCCCGGATCTACCCTAAACCCTATACTAGCAAGCAATATAAAGAAAGTTCGGAATGGTTATACCGAGTTGATCCGTGTCCTTCGGTCTTCAACCTTCATCCCAAGCTCCTAGAGGTTGCGGATCGAGTTTGGTTGCCGGTCTTTCTCCATCTACGATGATCCACCTAAGGGAAACGGCGCAAGCTTCAGCCTCACCAAGCGAGGCAACCGACGCTCTAAGATTGCTAGCAATGGAGAGTGGAGGTGTAGGAATATGTCACTATAATTTTTCTCTCACCACAAATGCTCCATGAGCAACTCAAGAAGATGAAAGAAAGGTGAGGAAAACATGTGGCATGAGCAACTCAAGAAATGGCTAAGTCTCCAAGTGAGAATGAGTGTGATCAAGTGAAGAAAAGAAATGAGCATGGCCAAGTAAAGAATGTGGCTGCCTCTTTCTCTCATGCACACAAAAATATCTCCTCATAATTTTACAGTAAACAAATGTGTGCCATACCTCTCTACATACCATCACCCATGCTCATGCCAACTCACCCGCCACCTCATTTGTAAAACAAATGATTTTCTAAAAAAGAAAATCATACAAATGAGGTGTTCAGTCTTCTAGAAACAATTCCATATAAATACGGAATACAACATGGTATACGTATCGAAATACATATACACGTATTTGTACAAAAATACGAATAGCCAAGAGAGAAAATGAATAGTGAACAATAATACTAGAATATAAATACATATATAAATTATTAAATCAAAACATGATTTAATAATCCGGCTTAATCCTAACCCGCTAGTATTATCAACCGTCCGATTAAAGTCTGTGCGGCATGTACACATATTTAATCGGACACCTGTATGTTCCAACATACTTCATATACACCATATCGCCTGAACTGTGAAAACCCTTTGTGTTGGACTCTAAAGACTCATCAATACGCTGGCAGTGGGTTTAACCACAAGCACGTCAGCGGCACTAGCTGTATGTAACGGCTACCCAGGTATTGAGCGAAAGGGAGGCCGACGAGCAAACTCATCGTGAAACCCTACTGAGCCTGACAGTGACAATATCCGCACAGTCCGGTCTGTTCGTCTAAGAGTATCGCATATCGAGTCTACGGGGGTGGATAAAGTCAGACCCCTAACAACGCGATAATTCGTGTCGGTATGTAACCCATCACCACCTGAGAAACTATCGATTCTGGATCGGCAATTCTCGTATACCTCGACCGAGGATTTCTGGTGATGGCCACCCGTACACAACGCAACATAAACCCCCAATACTGGGAGAGGAGAATCCCCGACGATCCGGTCACTGCCTCCATGTGGTTCGGGACTGTACCCAACTAAAACATGTTTGCATGACTCCTTTGAGCCGGGGTAGGGTAGTAATCAAAGCACAGTGGGAACTCACATGAGACAAATGACGATCTAAGGTCGACAGACTAACCTGTACACATGTCACTTGGGAACTGCTATCTGAAAATAGGTATAGTACCAGCTAGCAGGTTCCTGGCGAGTCCGTCTAGTGTACTCATAACCTAATGAGCACATGTATACTATCTTAGGTAAACAAACTAACACCAATGGCTTGTGAGACCTGGCCACCGTCCCTCGTCGGGGTCTCGATCAGTATACACTAGTCTACACTGGAGTATCAATGCCCAGTCTTGAAACTCCCACTACTAGGGACATTTAAGGATTTGCTTATGGACCCCCAGCTCCCATATATATGATCGCCATCATAATGCTGGTAGTTAAGCAAGAATCCTATGGGCTCTATCAATATGTAATAGTGATGATAAAGACAAACCAGATAGCATACTATCATCTCGAGTAAGACTGTTCTACCGGTATAGGTCCTCTCTCAATCATCATAATCATGTGCCTGCGACTATGATAATTGCCTTGAGGGCACTATAGCCAATAATCTCTCACTTGCACTTAAGGCTAATTATTGCGGTGTCACATACTCACAGCTCGTGTGATTCCAAACATCCAACTTCTCAACTAATCAGTCTCAATGAATAGATCCGCTCCAATGTTTCTTTCTATATCTCTCTATATCTCAACTTCACGGAGAAAGCTATCTCCCGAAATGAGCAATACCTGTCATAGAATATTTCTGGATATCTGATTGGACCCGGTTCACAAATGAACTCCAAATCCAGCAAACTTCTTAGACTGTATCGTCCACTGAATTTAATCAGTATGTGCGCCATGCCTTCCACAGTACCCGCTTGGACCACCTGTCCAACATACCGTCCCTCAATCGAGGGAAAACTATAACTCTGACAGCCACTCTGTCATCCAAGTCACCTTAGAAGCCTGAAATGATAACCGTCTCCTGAAGGAGGCTGCCATTACCATATCCCAAGAACATCCATTTATGTTCATAACTGCTTCCCAATATTTCTCCAGGATTGGATTAATATATGTTTATTGCAGCCAGTGCTTAAACAATACCTGGTGTTGTACTTGACATCACATGATTGACTCAATTGCCTAAGCAAGTGATATGCTAATCATGCAAATCCCTATCCCCTTTAGTCTGAAAGACATCCTTTCGAGAGGGTGACTCCATCATCTGCGGGTATAACCACCTCGCCAGGAGTCGTTCATTCTAAAACACCTTTAGAATATTGTCGATTATCCTAATTGGGACACTTCCCAAATCTAGATCTAAAACGATAGATCTAGTCACTAGAATCCCTGATATTATATCCATATCCTATGTAGAGAAACCACCTTGTGACAACCATAGTATAACCGATCGTAGTATAGAAATATATCTTCCTATTAAGTGCATGTCATCCCAAATACCTAGACATCACTCTTTACTACCTTCTTACCAGATCCATCTCCTATTCTGATGTGGTCAAGACCTATGAATGTTACATCAAAAATAGATGATCTATTTCCTCCATACTTCCTTTAGTCTATAAATAGACATAAGCTACTTGCCCATTATGCTTCCGCTGCTCCCACTGACTACAACAACCCTCTGGCAGAGTCATATACACGTGCATTTCTAAAGCTAGTTTAGAATGACGCTATACTCATCCTCCTACCGGGTCTTATAGTCTAGATTAGCAGCAATGGCAAGTCTGGGTAAACAAGAACCTCTCTGTAACCATCTCTGAGAAGACCGAAGTATCTCTCAGGTGCGTGAGGTTACCCACCAAATTTGCGGAGTGACTAATGGATCGTCGAAACCAATTGAATTCTCAGGTTCTATTAAATCTTCAGTGATTGTTTGTGGTTCTAGAATCACTTCCAGTTCTACCATACTCCCACTTCTGTTTTCTGAAAAAATCCATTTTACTAAAACTGTGGCGAGTCAAGAACAATATCACTATTGATCTTCCTGATGGTAGAAAGTTAACCTTTGTCAAAGCCTGGGATAACCCACAAACTGCCATTACTAAAACGTGCCTTGAGTTTGTCCAGATTCTAGTTTTAAGCATCAGCCGGACAACTCCCTATATCTTAACATCGTTAAGATAAAAATTGATTCTATATACCATATAGAAACAAAGGCACTAATTTAATTGGAACCAGATTCAAAATCATGCAGCTGTCTCCAGTGCATATCAACCAAATGGAATGAGGCCAATCAGCATTACTCAACTAGGAGTGCATCCACATATGAGTAACATGAAAGAGAAGCAAGTTCTCAAAAACCATTACTATCAACGGAATACCAAGCACAAGTATCTACATCTTAGATCACCTCGAAGACTCTTGATACTTGCAACAAATGGTTCTCTCCTTTATTCTTATACCTACAACTTCTCAAAATCTGGACCTTGTATTTCAACGAAATGCTTGTCTAGAACTAGAGAAGTCATGAGTAAACAGAATATAGTACGAGTACCAACCCCATTATCCTAATGGACACTGGACAACATACAACACTTTGTATAAGTCCCCTGAGTTCAATAACTCAAACCCTATGCGTCGTAGGTTGAAAACTATACTATGGTTAAGAAGAATTACACCGCTGTTGAATGCACCTTATCTAACCACCAACTGATATAGGTAATGTCATAGACATAATTTCAAAAAGTTATATCTCACTTTATAAATTAAATGTACAGATGTATCAGTTTGAAATTGGTGCATAACAACGGATATTCAAAACCAAATATTTGCCGTCAGGCAAAACCCAGATGATTTCTTTGAATATCACCAACTACAATGAATTCCGGTGTAATGAGGATCTAATCACCCAATTCCCAATATCTTACTCCCACTCACCATCTATAACACCATACAGATGTGAGAATCAAATCTGGTAAATACATACCCTGGAGTTAGATTCCAATTGGGAAAACAGTTTTCACTTAACATCGCACAGTGAAACTGAAACATGAAAATGTTTCAAAGGGGTTAACTGGTATTCCTAGTAACGCCTCTTCCACTATCCTGATTCATGACAGTAACCATATACTTATCTGCTCTCACTCCAATCCCTTTATTATGTCTTTACTTTTTACCTTCTATATACCACCTTTAGGCTAATTAGTTTTCTTCCTTCCCTACCTTTCGGCACCAGCCTAAGATTTGGAAGAAGACTATCCAATAAGCGTAACAGGTGTACTCTCCTAATACCAGTAGCCTTCGCAACCTGAGAGAAGTTAAAGGGAAAAGACAACTGAATAATCCTATTCTATTTCTCCTGAACCGGAAACCATCCTCAAATCTGGAACAAGTTCTTTCGTGTTCGTATGTAACTATAAGATGGCATGTCCAAGAATTATGGACGTTCGTAGTGATACGAAGTGTTCTGGAGAAAACCAAATGGATGTGGGAGTTGTAGGGGTATACGCGTTTTTGTCGTGAATGATAGCAGTCGCAATATCCTTTTGCCCTTAATCTAATCCCTTTATATGTCTTTACTTATTACCTTCTGTACACCACACTTAGGCTTATTGGTTTTCTTCTTTCCCTACCTATTGGCACCTGCCTATGGTTTGGAAAAAGACTATCCAATAAGCACAATAGGCGTACCCTCTCCTAACACTAGGAGCTCTCACAACCTGAGAGAAGGTAAAGGGAAAAGACAACCGAATAATCCTATTCAATTTCTCCTGAACCGGAAACCATCCTCGAATCTGGAACAAGTTCCTTCAAGTTCGTATGTAACTATACGATGGCGTATCCAATAAATGTGGATCTTCGTAGTAATACGGAGTGTTCTAGAGAAATGCAAAGGTGATATAGAAGTGGCAATGATATATGCGACACCGTGGCATTCTAAAAGCCAAAGTGTTTTAAGAAGGTTCGGTTAACTTGGTTCATGAGTTTTAGTCAAGGGTCGGGCCATGGTCGTTGCCAGAGAGAGAGAAAGAAAAGAAACACTCAGTGTGCACTCTTACCTAGATCAGAATAGTTAATCACTTTATCTAATCAGGATGGCTCTCACTGTTCCCTCAAATTCTCCTCCAAACCGTAAAGGAGAATCAGTCGGGATCATCTAAAATCACCCAAGGAGTATTCCTACTCATCAGTGGGAATCGGGATCCAACTATCATCGCATAATAACTTGATGGAAGCCACTCAAGTCACCACACTCCAGATGGTATGCACATGCCTGGAAAGTTTCCTGTATGTTTGAAACTCCCGATCTAATTTTTGCCCCAAGCAGTTTATGACCTTGACTTTGGCCAACAAATCATAACACGCAAGTCAAGTTCTACCCATCATTGTCCTGATTGATTTAGACCCACCAACACACACCCTTGACTTTGGCCAACAAAGTGGTACGACTGTCCTAAACCAATGCATATCCATGCAATGGACAAGCAACACACAGCTACCGCACACGATGCCTTGACTTTGGCCAACAAACACCGTACGAATACTATGTGCTACTTATCCGAAATGATGGAGGGCTACGGCTGGTTTTTTGGCAAAAAACCTTTAACGTAATGAACTTGATATCGTTGAAGGAATCCAAGTGATTTTACAAATATATAGTGAATAAAAAAAACTTTTGCTAAAGAAGTCACTCCCGGTGAAGGGATCCCGACTCTTTCCTCATCGAATGAGGTGCAGGATATTCCAAAATGAATACCACGATGCAAAGCAAAAGAATCGACTATAGTAAAGTTATTATGTTGATGCTAACTTTTACTCAAGGAGTCACTCTCGATGAAAGGATCTCGGCCCTTGCCTCGTCGAATGAGGTGCTGGATATTCATAACCGAATACCACTGTGCAAAGCAAAAGAGAATGTTTGTAATGTCAGTTTTCAAAAAACTTGGTTCCAACAACATCATATATAGGTTTGCTTTCCCTTACATTGATTAGAATCAACGCAGTCCCATCAACTAATCACACCAGAAAAGAACAAAAATATGATGTACGTATATGCCATCTGCATTCGCCACTGGGTCTCGTCATCACCTGTTAGGTTACTTAACTAACGATAGAGCGGGGACTAGACTAGCGCAGGTGAAAAACATATACAACATCTACTAGTATATATATAAATATATAACAATCGTCCCAGGCATGATATAAAGAAACATCACAGAAGCATCATAAAAGCAATATAGAATGGTGGATAATTTTGGAGCCCCGGGTTTCACTTGAGTCCCAAGTGAGACCCGACATTCCCCTGTCGTGTAGATAGCCTGTGCAATAAAACCTAGACCCCTAAGAGTGTGGCAACTTACCCGTCAATCTCAGAAGCGAGGCAACCCCAATCAACAACGTGAATGGGCCACCTAACACTTCACGGAATCCGGTAACTTGGGCACCCCTCCGTGCGTCAACCTATTGTAAGTCTACGGTAGCGCCCGGCCGTCAATCCGAGGCCAAACGCGGAACAAAAACTTTTATAAAATGGCGCTAACGCAGTCTTTCACCTGGATCGTTCCATTAACCCTATACTAGCTAACTACAAAGATGTTAGAATGGCTATACCGATCGATCCGTGTCCTTCGGTCTTTAGCCACCACCCCAACCTCCTTCGGCTGCTCCAACGAAGTACGCTCTTCGATCTCGCTCGTCAAAATGGCACTACGTCAAAGATTCTTTATATGGGCTCCCACTTCAAACCGAAGCAACTCGGACATGAAGTTTGCTAGCCGACATGTCCAAGGTAAAGTAGAGATAGGTGTGATTACTTTGTCTCATAACATCCATTGATTCTCAACACATGAGATGGTATGGATGGAGGTTGAAGAAAAATCCATTGATGAAGAAGTTGTGAGCACAAGAAAAACTAGTGAAGAAGAAGAAGCTTGCTTATTATGTGGGATAAATTGTGAGAGCTCTAGATAAATAAAAAACAAAACCCAAGCCATCACTTGGATGCCCTCTCTCTCTTCATATATCAATCCTACACAATAATCAATCAAGAGATTAGACATGGCACAAAAAATAACATCATGAGTCACCACAAATGCACATGCCACATTTAATGCTCTTCATTAATACTTGCACTTACAATTTCCACTTAATAAACATTAATCCAAATGTTTAAAACAATAAATAGAATGGCATCTTCTGAAGTAAACTCGTGACGGATCACAAGAATACCCCTCACCTGTATATACATACTCGTATTCGTATTCCGACTAAATACGAATACTTCGAGACGAAAATAATCCAACATTCTAATACTAGGATCCGGCTTAAACCAAAGCCCACTAGTATGATCCGTCCGATCATGATCCGTGCACGAGTGTACGTATATGATCGAAACCTGCCATAAAACCATACGGCCTCTACAACGTTTCGTCCGAACTTGGGAAACTTTCTATGGGGGACTCTAAAGACTCGTCAATACGCTGGCAGTAGGTTTAACCACAAGCTCGTCAATGGTACTAGCTGTACGTAACGGCTGCCCATGTATTGAGCGAGAGGGAAGGTGACGAGAGAACCCATCCTGGAACTCTACTAAGCCTATCTTTGACAATCTCCGTACAGTCTGGTCTGTTCGTCTATGAGTATTGCATATCGGGCCTAAGGGGATGGTAAATGTCAGACCCCCAATAGCGGTATAAGTCGTGTCGGAGTGTAGCCTAAAACACCTTGAGAACCTACTAGAATACCTACCAGTAAATCTCACTTGCCTTGGCCAAGGACATTGTGTAATGGCTCTCCAGACACAACGCGATATCAACCCCCAATACTGGAAGAGACGAATCATATCTAACCGCCACTGCCTCCAAGTGTTTCGGGACTGCACCCAACTACTACCTGTTTGCACGACTCCTTTGAGCCGTGGTAGGGTAGCAATCAAAGAACAGTGGGAACACACTTGAGGCAAAGTAGCAGTGTCAAGTCAACGGACTAAGCTGTACTCATGTCACCTGGGAACTGCTCCTGACGATAGGTATAGTACCAATCAGCAGTGCCCCTGTGAGTCCGTCCGGTGTACTCATAACCCAATGAGCACCTGTATACTATCTTCGGTGAACCAACTGACACCAATGGCTTGTGAGACCAGCCACCGCCCCTCGTCGGGGTCTCGATCCGTATACACTAGTCTACTCATGGAGTATCGATGCCCAGTCTCGAAACTCCCATGACTAGGGACACTTTAAGGATGTGGTTGTAGACTACCCAATTCTCATGTATATGATCGCCATCATACTGCTGGTAGTCAAGCAACAATCCTATGGGCTCTATCAACATATAATAGTGATCTGTAGTGTCACCTAAAGCATATACACGATGATAAAGACAAACCAGATAGCATACTATCATCTCGAGTAAGACTGTTCTACCGGTATAGGTCCTCCCTTAATCATTGCAATCACGTGCCTGTGATCCAATAATTGACTTGAGGGCACTACAACCAACAATCTGTTAGTGTATATGCCCTAGAGGCCATTACTGTATCATACTAGCTTGTATATTACTTAATGGAAGCTTGGGATATCCACAGTTGTATTGACAGCCTTGCTCAAATTGGTAGTATGCTACTTGGTTTGTCTCTACTTCAATATGTGCATGTGTTTCTTTTAGCATATCGCTTATATACATATTAGTGGAGCCCTTAGGATCTTTGCTTGATTACCAGCGTTGTGATGGCAGTCACACTTGTGGGGGCTGGGCAATCTATAAGCATATCCTTATACAGGTCCCTAGTCGTTGGACTATCGAGAGAGGGCATCGATACTCCGGAGTAGACTAGCGTATGCGCTTCTCATCCCAGCAGGGGAGATGGTCTGTCCCACAGCCATCAGTACGTCGTACTGGAGATAGTATGCGGGTGCTCGTTAGGTTACGAGTACACTGGACAGGACTCGTCCGGGACTGTTGGTTGGTATTATACCTATCGTCAGTTATCAGTTCCCAGGTGACATGAGTACAGCTTAGTCCGCTGACTTGACACTGTCACTTCGCCTCGAGTGTGTTCCCACTGTACTTAGATTACTACCCTACCACGGCTCAAAGGAGTCGTGCAAACAGGTAGTAGTTGGGTGCAGTCCTGAAGCACTTGGAGGCAGTGACGGTTAGACAGGATTCGTCTCTCCCGGTATTGGGGGTTGACATCGCGCTGTGTCTAGGAGAGCCATTACACGAGTAGTCCCTGGCCAGAGCAAGCGAGATAAACCGGTAGGTTTCCAGTGTTATCTCAGGGTGTTCTGGGCTACACTCCGACACGACTTGTACCGCTATTAGGGGACTGAAGTTCACCACCCCCTAGGCCCGCCATGCGATGTATCAGACGAATAGACCGGACTGTACGGAGATTGTCACATACAGGCTCAGTAGGAGTTCAGATGGGTTTACCTCATCGACCTTCTTATCGACATCTACCTGGGGACCGTTACGTACAGCTTGTGCCGCTTGCGGTCTGTGGTTAAACCCACTGCCAGCGTAGTGTCGAGTCTTTAGAGTCCCACACAGAGAGTTTCCCTGCACTGAGCGAAAGGTGTAGAGGCCGTATGGTTTTACGGCAGGGCTGCGATCACTTACGTGCACTTGTGTGCGTATGCTGTTCGGGCAGGCAATACTAGTGGGCTTTGGTTTAAGCCGGATCCTAGTATTGCACAGATGGATTTGTTTTGTCTTCTGTGCATTCGCATTCTACGGAATGCGGATGCGGGTGTGTATGCACAGTTTTGAGGAGCGATGAAGGAGGAGGTGCCTCATTAGGGTTTTGGCAGTTGGTTCGGCCAAAACCGTTATGTGGCAGGCTCATTAGGGTTTTGGCAATTTGTTCGGTCAAAACCATTATGAGCCAGAGACATTGTTTACTAATCCTTTTAGTGATAATTTTGTGATGGCTAATTGCATTGACCATTTGACCACCATGACCTCTCTTGACTTTGTTGACCCGTTGACCGGTGTTGACCATTGACCTTCATGAGAGGTCTACACTCTTCTTTGGATTTTCTTTTTTTTTTGATTATGAAAATGGTCAATTCAAAGTAGCATCAACTTTATCATGATAGGATTTGTAATGATGTTGTTTACTATTATTGCAACCATGGTTCATTTGCTTTAGTTAATCTTTTTCATTATTCTCTTCTCATTCTCTCTCTTGAAGTGAGAAGAAAAGAAAAGCTCCATGGTTGCTAAAGTTTCTCCTTCATCTTCCTCCTCTTGATAATTCTTTTGATCTCATGTGTTGAGAGAAAAAGAATCCACATAGACAAACACTTCCATCTTTCTCTTCTACACAACCTAGAGCATCTAGATTAGCGATCTCGTTGCCCTAGTTGCCTCGGCTCGAGGTGGAGCTCGGTGTACATCTCTCGGGTGGATCGTCTTCGACTCAAGGAGGCCGCGGAGGTGACCAAGATCCGGATCGATCCTCGGAGCGTGGATGGACGAGCCGGACAGCGGAGAGAAGACCCGAAGGACCGGTTTCGTGAGGTATAATTTCTACGGCATAGTAGTTAAAGCCTTTAGTAGTTTGCTAGTTTCAAGTTTAGCAAAGATCCCGGCTTTTAGTCCATGTTGCCTTGCGCCCAAAAATCGTTTTTCGTCTTTTCCGCCTCCCCGTAAGAACCGGGGTGAGCAAAGTGGACTTACACAATCTCCCACTTGCACTTAAGGCTAATTATTGCGGTGTCGCATACTCACAGCCCGTGTGATACCGAACACCCAACTCCTCTACTAATCAGTTTCATAAAGCTCGTTTGTGAAACTATTGCTTTCGAGAAATAGCCTCGGTGAGTAGATCCGCCCTGATGTTTCTTTCTATGTCTCTCTTTATCTTAAGTTCGCGGAGAAAGCCATCTCCCGAAATGAGCAATACCTGTCTTAGAATATATCTGATGAGACCTAGTTCACAAATGAACTCCAAATCCAGTAAACTTCTTAGACTGTATCGTCAACTGAATTTAATCAGTATACTACGCCACACTTTCCTTGGTATCCGCTTGGACCACCTGTCCAAAATACTTCCCCTCACAGAGAAAAGTCTATAACTCTAACAGTCACTCTGTCAACCAGGTCATCTTGAAAGCCTGGAATGATAACCGTCTCCCGAAGGAGGCTGCCGTTATCAAATCCCTAGAACATCCACTTATGTTCTAAAACTGCTTCCGAACGTTTCTCCAGGATTGGATTAATATCTCAACTTATTGCATCTAGTGCAAAAACAACATCTGGTGTGCTACTTGACATCTCATGATTGACTCAATTGCCTAAGCAAGTGATATGCCAATCATGTACATCCCTCTCCCCTTTAGTCTGTAAGACACCTTTAGAGAGGGTGACTCCATCACCTGCAGGTACACTACCATGCCAGGAGTCGTCCATTCTAAAACACCTTTAGAATACTGTCTAAGTACCCAAATTGGGAAACTACCCAAATCTAGATCTAAAACCATAGATCTAGTAACCAGAATGCCTGATATAATATCTATATCCTTTATGGAGAAAACACTATGTGACAACTACAGTATAACCGATCGTAGTATAGGAATGTCACTTCCTACAATGTGTATGTCATCCAAATACCAGGACATGACACCTTACCACCTTCTCAACAGATCCATCCCCTATTCTGATGAAGTCAAAAACCTATGACTGTCACATCAAAGATAGATAATCTATCTCCGTTATATCTGCTTCAGTCTATAAATAGACACAAGCAACTTGTCCACTATGCTTCCGCTGCTCCCACTGACTACAACAATTCTCTGGCAGAGTCATATATACGTGCATTTCTAAAGCTTGTTTAGAACGACGCTATACTCATCCTCCTGCCGGGTCTCACAGTCTAGAACATCAGCAATGGTAAGTATGGGTAAACAAGAACCTCCCTGTCACCGTCCTTGAGGCTACCGAAGTACCTCTCGGGTACCTGAGGTTACCCACCATATCTGCGGAGTGGCTAATAGAATGTCAAACCTTATTGAATCTTTTAGGTCCTATTAAATTTTCAGTAATTGTTTGCGGTTCTGGAATCACTTCCAGTTCTACCATACTCCCACTACTGTTTTCTGAAAAAGTCCATTTTCCTAAAACTGTGGCAAGTCAAGAACAATATCACTATTGATCTTCCAGATGGTAGAAAGTTAACCCTCATCATAACCCGGGTTAACCCACAAACAGCCATTATAGAAACGTGCCTTGAGTTATCCAGAGTCTGGTTTTAAGCATAAGCCGGACAACTCCATATACCTTAACATCGTTAAGATATGATCCATTCTATATACCATATAGAAACAGAGGCACTGATTTAATTGGAACCAGATTCAAATCATGCAGATGTCTCCAGTGCATGTCAACTAAATGGAAAGAGGCCAATCAGCATTACTCAACTTAGGAGTGCATCCAATTATGAGTAACCTGAAAAAGAGAAGCAAGTTCTCAAAATCATTACTATCGACTGAATACCAAACACAAGTATCTACATCTTCGATGACCTTGAAGAATCCTGATACTTGCAACACGTGGTTCTCTACTTTACTCTTATACCTATAACTTCTCAAAACTTAGACCTTATATTTCTACGAAACACTTGTTTAAAAACTAGAGAAGTCGCAAGTAAATAGAATATAGTACGAGGACCAACCCCTATGTCCTAATGGACACTGGACAATATACAATGCTTTGTATAAGTTCCCTGAGTTGAATAACTCAAACCCTGTGCATCGTAGGTTGAAAACTGCACTATGGTTGTGAAGAATTACACCGCTGTTTAATTCTCCTTACCTAACCATCAACTGATATAGGTAAATGTCATGGACATAATTTCAAAAAGTTATATCTCACTTTATAAAATAAACGTACAGATATATCAATTTTAAATTGGTGCATAACAACGGATATTCAAAACCAAATATTTATCGTCCGGCAAAAACCCAGGTGATTTCCTCAAATATCACCAATTACAACGAATCCCGATATAATGGGGATGATCACCTAATTCCCAATAACTTACTCTCACTCATCATCTGTAAAACTATACAGATATGAGAATCATACCTGGTAAATACATACCCTAGAGTAAGGATCTAATTGGGAAATCAATTTTCTATTAACAACGCATAGTGAAACTGAAACATGAATATGTTTCGAAGGGGTATTCGGGTATTCCTTGTAATGCCTCTTCCATTATCAGATTCATGACTGTAACCGTATATTTCTTTGCCATCTTTCTAAATCCCTTTATTTGTTTTTACTCATTACCTTCTGTACACCATCGTTAGGCTAAATGGTTTTCTTCCTTCCCTACCGTTCGGCACCAGCCTATGGTTTGAAAGAAGACTATCCAATAAGCGTAATAGGTGTACTGTCTTAATCCTAGGAGCACTCGCAACCTGAGAGATGGTAAAGATAAAAGACAACTGAATAAATCTTATTCTTATTTCTCCTGAACCAGAATCCATCCTCGAACAAGTTCCTTCGAGTTCGTATATAACCATACGATGGATTTATCCAATGGAAGTGGATGTTCGTAATGATACGGGGTGTTCTGGAGAAATACAAAGGTGAAGTAGGAGTGGCGATGAAATATGTGGTTTGGTCGTGAATGATAGCAGTCGCAATTTACTTTGCCCTCTTTCTAATCCCTTTATTTGTCTTTACTTATTACCTTCTGTACACCACACTTAGGCTAATTGGTTTTCTTCATTCCATACCTTTCGGCACATGCCTATGGGTTGGAAGAAAATTATCCAATAAGCGTAATAGGTGTACCCTCTCCTAATCCTAGGAGACCTCATAACTTGAGAGAAGGTAAAAGGAAAAGACAACTGAATAGTCCTATTCAGTCTCTCCAAAACCAGAATCCATCCTCGAATCTGGAAAAAGTTCCTTTGGGTTCGTATGTAACTATACGATGGCTTTATCCAATGGAAGTGGATGTTTGCAGTGATACGGGGTGTTCTGAAGAAATGCAAAGGGTAAAAGAAGGAGTGGCAATGATGTATGCAACTCAGACAATCCAAAAGCCAGTATTTTAAGAAAGTTCGGTTAACTTGGTCACTGAGTCATAGTCTAGGGTCGGGCCATGGTCGCTGCTAAAGAGAGAGAGAAAAGAAACACTATGCGTGCACTCTAACCTAGATCAGAATGGTTAATCACTTTTCTAATCAGGATGTCTCCCACTGTATCCTCAAATTCTCCTCCAAATTTGAAAGAAGAATTAGTCGTGATCACCCGAGGAGTAAACCAACTCATCAGTGGGAATCACGATCCAACTATCATCGCATGATAACGTGATGGAATCCACTCACGTTATCATACTCCAGAAGGTATGCGCATGCCTGGCAAGTTTCAGTTTCTTTAGAAACTCCCGATGTGATTTTTACCCCATGCTCTTATGACCTTGACGAAGGCCAACATATCATAAGTCACATGTCAAGTTCTACTCGTCATTATCCAGGTTAATTTGAACCCACCAGTATATACCCTTGACGAAGGCCAAAATAGTAGTACGACTGTCCCAAACCAACGCATCTATCTATGCAACAGAAAAGTAACAAATAGCTACCATACACTATGCCTTGACGAAGGCCAACATACATAGCATGAATACTAAGTGCTACCTGTCTGAAATGACGGAGGGCTACGAATGGTTTTTGGCAAAAAACCTTTAACGTAATGAACTTGATATCGTTGAAGGAACCGGATAGGTTTTTACAAATATATAGTGGCGAAAACCTTTGCTAAAGAGGTCACTCCCGGTGAAGGGACCTCGGCTCTGTCCTCGTAGAATGAGGTGCAGGATATTCCAACTGAATACCGCGATGCAAAGCAAAAAGTAATCTACTATAGTGAAGTTATTACCCTGACGCAAACTTCTGCCCAAGGGGTCACTCCCGATGAAGGGATCTCGGCCCTTGCCTCGTCGAATGAGGTGCTGGATATTCATAACCGAATACCACTGTGCAAAACAAAAGAGAACGTCCTTATAATAACATCTTTTTGAAAATTGTTCCAACAACATCGAATGGGTTTGTTTTCTTTCCATTCATCTAAATCAATGCAGTCCAATCAACTAATCAACCACAAAAGAACGAAAATATAATGTACGTATATGCCATCCGCATTCACCACTGGGTCCCGTCATCACTCGTTAGGTTACTTAACTAACATCAGAGCGGGGACTGTACTAGCGCGGGTGTAAAACATATACAACATCTACCAGTATATATATAACAATATATAATAATCGCTCCAGGCGTGATAAATGCAACATCACAGAAAAGTAATAAGTATCACAGAACAATACAGATTATCTGGGAGCCCCGGGTTTCCTTTGAGCCGCAACTGAAACCCGACGTTCCCCCGGTCATGTGGATAGCTTGTGCAATGAAAACCTAGACCCCCTACGAGTGCGGCAAGTTACCCGCCAAAACCAGAAGCGAGGCAGCCCCCTTCAGCAAAGTGAATGGACCACCCAGCACTTCACGGAATCCGGTAACTTGAGCACCCCACCTTGGGTCAACCTTTACCCCCTACAAGTGCGGCGAATAGCCCGCCAATTCTAGAGTGAAGCCCCCTCCGTCTCAAAGCCATGAGATGCGGGCCCGTTGCCCTCTAGAACCCATCTATCCGTGCACTCCACCGCGAGGTAATCCTAGTACAGAAAAGAAAATATGTACAACGGGTACATCGACCTCAACCCGGTCGTGCCCGAAAAGAATAATATACAAACAGGCAGTGACGGCAGTCCACATGTCGGACGCTCGCCCCGCGATATCTAATGTACAAATAAAACTAAACTGTACTAATATTGCATCCAAGCTATTCACCATGACAAATCCGCAATATAACAGCACAACACGAAACATCAACGTGAATGTCACGTTCGCAAACCCGTCTAAAAGAACATATAGCAATTAGACGAGTTGTACCGCTCTAATGACATTCACAGTCATAGATAGAAATGCATGTACTGTAAACTAACGTATTTAAAATTTCGATCGACTAAACTTCCCTAAATGGCACCAAGTGCAAATCCAGCACTCAAACGAATCTGGGCCAAAACAAAACAACTTAGAAACCAATATTCCATATAAAAGACACCCAGAAGAAAAATGATGCACTGTGTCCACCATACCGCCACGCAACCGCGGCAAACACGATGGTTTGGCCGCGGTTCCGCGATGTGATGGTCAGAACGTGCTTTCAAATTTCTTCCAGGGTCTTAAAAAAGCCTGCACGATTTTCTGATATACCCAAAATAATTTTTAGACTGCTTTAAAAATTCGGCAGAAACTTGAAGAATGGAATTGCGGTTTTAGAAAATTTGGTCGATCGATATTTTAAACATGTTAAAACAAGCTAGTAAGGGTTAATGGCGTGGCTCTGATACCATGTAAGTCTACGGTAGTGCCCCGGCTATCAATCCGAGGCCAAACACGGAACAAAAACTTTTATAAACTGGCGCTAACGCAGTCTTTCATCCGGATCGTTCCATTAACCCTATACTAACTAACTACAAAGATGTTAGAATGGCTATACCGATCGATCCGTGTCCTTTGGTCTTTAGCCACCACCCCAAGCTCCTCACGGCTGCTCCAATGAAGTACGCTCTATGATCTCGCTCGACGAAATGGCACCACGTCAAAGATTCTTTATACGGGCTCCCGCTTCAATCTAAAGAAACTCAGACATGAAGTTTACTAGCCGACATGTCCAAGGTGAAGTAGAGATAGGTGTGATTACTTTGTCTTATAATATCCATTGATTCTCAACACATGAGATGGTATGGATGGAGGTTGAAGAAGAAGCCATTGATGAAGAAGTTGTGAGCACAAGAAAAACGAGTGAAGAAGAAGAAGCTTGCTTATTATGTGGGATAAATTGTGAGAGCTCTAGATAAATCAAAAACAAAACCCAAGCCATCACTTGGATGCCCTCTCTCTCTTCACATATCAATCCCACACAATAATCAATCAAGAGATTAGATATGGCACAAAAAATAACACCATGAGTCACCACAAATGCACATGCCACATTTAATGCTCTTGATTAAGTCTTACACTCACAATTTCCACTTAATAAACATTAAACCAAATATTTAAAACAATAAATAGAATGGCATCTTCTAAACTAAACTCGTGACGGATTACAAGAATACCCCTCACCTGTATATACATACCCACATTCGTATTCCGACTGAATACGAATACTTCGAAATGAAAATAATCCAACATTCTAATACTAGGATCCGGTTTAAACCAAAGCCCACTAGTATGATCCGTCCGATCATGATCCGTGCATGAGTGTACGTATATGATCGAACCTTGCCATAAAACCATACGGCCTATACAACGTTTCGCCCGAACTTGGGAAACTTTCTGTGGGGGACTCTAAAGACTCGTCAATTCGTTGGCAGTGGGTTTAACCACAAGCACGTCAGTGGCACTAGCTGTACGTAACGGCTGCCCATATATTGAGCGAAAGGGAAGGTGACGAGCGAACTCATCCTGGAACCTTACTAAGCCTATCTGTGACAATCTCCGTACAGTCCGGTCTGTTCGTCTATGAGTATTGCATATCGGGCCTAGGGGGATGGTAAACGTCAGACCCCAAATAGCGATTTAAGTCGTGTTGGGGTGTAGCCTAAAACACCTTGAGAACCTACTAGAATACCTACCAGTAAATCTCACTTGTCTTGGCCAAGGACATTATGTAATGGCTCTCCAAACACAACGCGATATCAACCCCTAATACCGGGAGAGACGAATCATATCTAACCTCCACTGCCTCCAAGTGTTTCGGGACTGCACCCAACTACTACCTGTTTGCACGACTCCTTTGAGCCGTGGTAGGGTAGCAATCAAAGAACAGTGGGAACACACTTGAGGCAAAGTAGCAGTGTCAAGTCAACGGACTAAGTTGTGCGCATGTCACCTGGAAACTGCTCCTGACGATAGGTATAGTACCAATCAGCAGTGCCCCTGCGAGTCCGTCCAGTATACTCATAACCCAATGAGCACCTGTATACTATCTTAGGTGAACCAACTGACACTAATGGCCTGTGAGACCAGCCACCGCCCCTCGTCGGGGTCTCGATCCGTATACACTAGTCTACTCATGGAGTATCGATGCCCAGTCTCAAAACTCCCACGACTAGGGACACTTTAAGAATGTGCTTGTAGACAACCCAACTCTCACGTATATGATCGCCATCATACTGCTGGTAGTCAAGCAAGAATCCTCTGGGCTCTATCAACATGTAATAGAGATCTGTAATGTCACCTGAAGCATGTACACGATGATAAAGACAAACTAGATAGCATACTATCATCTCGAGTAAGACTGTTCTACCGGTATAGGTCCTCCCTCAATCATTGCAATCACGTGCATATGATCCAATAATTGACTTGATGGCACTACAGCTAACACCTATACCCCCTACGAGTGCGGCGAAAAGTCCGCCAATTCTAGAGTAAGGTCCCCTCCATCTCAATGCCATAAGATGCGAACCTGTTGCCCTCTAGAACCCGGCTATTCGTGAACTCCACCGTGGGGTAATCCTAGTATAGAAAAGAAAATAATATACAAGGGTGACATCGACCTCAACCCGGTCGTGCCCCGAACAAATAATATACAAATTGGCAGTAACGGCAGTCTACATGTCGAACGCTCACCCCGCAATATCAAATGTACAAATGAAACTAAAATGTACTAACATTGAACCCAAGCTATCCATCACGACGATCCAGCCAACATCACAGCACAACACAGAACATCAACATGAATGTCACGTTCGCAAACCCGTCTAAAAGAACTATAGCAATTAGACAAGTTGTACCGATCTAATGACATTCACGATCGCAGATAGTAATGTAAGTACTATGAACATTTAAACAGTGTTAAATTATCGACTTCGAAACACCCCGAATTGCCTCTGAACAATAGATAACAAAATATCCAAACTAGGAAAAACAAACAATACCACTGCACCAATATTCTAGAGACTAGACCACCCTACAAAATTCAAGTCCAAACTCCACTAAAAACCGGCCTCACCCATTTTTTCGCAGATCTCGCCGGGTCAAATCTGGCGAATGGGGCTCATTTTTGTAGGGTGTTCTAGTTGTCACAAAAATAGCCTTCTGCACTTGCTTAAAAAAATTTTTGAAGACTCTGAAAATTCGACAGAACCTGGAATATGCAGTGTACAGTTTCGGGGTTGTTTCGGTTTCGATACTTTAACATCGTCTAAACTAGATAGATAAGGGTTTGAAACCGGGCTCTGATACCATGTTAGGTTACGGCAGTGCCCCGGCCATCAAACCGTGGCCAAATGTGGAACAAAAATTTTCTAAACTGACGCTACCATGACGCAATGCCCGGATCTACCCTAAACCCTATACTAGCAAGCAATATAAAGAAAGTTAGGAATGGCTATACCGAGTTGATCCGTGTCCTTCGGTCTTCAACCTTCATCCCAAGCTCTTAGAGGTTGCGGATCGAGTTTGGTTACCGGTCTTCCTCCATCTACGATGATCCACCTGAGGGAAACGGCGCAAGTTTCAGCCTCGCCAAGCGAGGCAACCGACGCTCTAAGGTTGCTAGCAATGGAAAGTGGAGGTGTAGGAATGTGTCACTATAATTTTTCTCTCATCACAAATGCTCCATGAGCAACTCAAGAAGATGAAGGAGAGATGAGGAAAACATATGGCATGAGCAACTCAAGAAATGGCTAAGTCTCCAAGTGAGAATGAGTGTGATCAAGTGAAGAAAAGAAATGAGCATGGCCAAGCAAAGAATTTGGCTGCCTCTCTCTCATGCACACAAAAATATCTCCTCACAATTTTATAATAAACAAATGTGTGTCATAACTCTCTACATGCCATCACCCATGCTCATGCCAACTCACCCTCTACCTCATTTGTAAAACAAACAATTTTCTAAAAAAGAAAATCATACAAATGAGGTGTCTAATCTTCTAGAAACAATTCCGTATAAATATGGAATACAACCTGGTATACGTATCGAAATACATATACGTGTATTCGTACAAAAATATGAATAACCAAGAGAAAAAATGAACAGTGAACAATAATACTAGAATATAATACATATATAAATTATTAAATCAAAACCTGATTTAATAATCCGGTTTAATCCTAAACCGCTAGTATTATCAACCGTCCAATTAAAGTCTGTGCAGCATGTACACATATTTAATCGGACACCTGTATGTACCAACATACTTCATCTACACCATATCGCCTGAACCGTGAAAACCCTCTGCATGGGACTCTAAAGACTCGTCAATACGCTGGCAGTGGGTTTAACCACAAGCACGTCAGCGGCACTAGCTGTACGTAATGGCTACCCAGGTATTGAGCGAAAGGGAGGCCGACGAGCAAACTCATCCTGAAACCCTACTGAGCCTGACAGTGACAATATCCGTACAGTCCGGTCTGTTCGTCTAAGAGAATCGCATATCGAGTCTAGGGGGTGGATAAAGTCGGACCCCTAACAACGCGATAATTCATGTCGGTATGTAACCCATCACCACCCGAGAAACTGTCGACTTTGGATCGGTAATTCTCTTATACCCCGGCCGAGGATTTCTGGTGATGGACACCCGTGCACAACGCGACATCTACCCCCAATACCAGGAGAGGCGAATCCCCGACGATCTGGTCACTGCCTCCATGTGGCTCGGGACTGTACCTAACTAAAACCTATTTGCATAACTCCTTTGAGCCGTGGTAGGGTAGTAATCAAAGCACAGTGGGAACTCACATGAAACAAATGACAATCTCAGGTCGACAGACTAACCTGTACACATGTCACCTGGGAACTGCTATCTGACAATAGGTATAGTATCAACTAGTAGGTTCCCGGCGAGTCCGTCCAGTGTACTCATAACCCAATAAGCACCTGTATACTATCTTAGGTGAACAAACTAGCACCAATGGCTTGTGAGACCTGGCCATCGCCCCTCGTCGGGGTCTCGATCAGTATACACTAGTCTACACTAGAGTATCGATGCCCAGTCTTGAAACTCCCACGACTAGGGACATTTAAGGATTTGCTTATAGACCCCCAGCTCCCACATATATGATCGCCATCATAATAGTAGTCGAGCAAGAATACTATGGGCTCTATCAACATGTAATAGTGATGATAAAGCCGAACCAGATAGCATACTATCATCTCGAGTAAGACTGTTCTACCGGTATAAGTCATCTCTCAATCATCATAATCATGTGCTTGCGACTATGATAATTGCCTTGAGGGCACTATAGCCAACATGGATATCCTGTACAATATATAACTAAGACCCTTACGAGTGTTGCAAGTTACCCACCAATCCCAGAAGTGAAGCAACCCCAATCAACAAAGTGAATAGGCCACCCAGCACTTCTCGGAATCCGGTAACTTGAGCACCCCACTGTGGGTCATCCTATACCCCCTACGAGTGCGGCGAATTGCCCGCCAATTCTAGAGTAAGGACCCCTCCGTCTCAACGCCATAATATTCGGGCTTGTTGCCCTCTAGAACCCGGCTACTCGAGCACTCCAACGTGGGGTAATCCTAGTACATAAAAGAAAAGTATATATACAATAGCGACATCGACCTCAACCCGGTCGTGCCCCAATAAAAGAATATACAAACTGGCGGAAACGGCAGTCCACAAGTCGGACGCTCGCCCACAGTAATGAATACACAAATGAGTCTAAACTGTACAGCTACCATTGCACTAGAGGCTATCCCACACGACAATCTGAACAAAACATCATAGATATCAACATCACAGCAGTATAAGCAAATATGTGCAACCCCGTCTAGATGACATATAGCAAATAGACGACGTTTGAAAAACACATACACCACATTAAAGCTATCAACGATGCAAAATTTCAAGTTTTGAAACTTTCCAAGTTTCCCCAAAGCAAAGACAACACTAAGTGAAATCTGAGGCAAAAAAAACAAGACCAAAAATACCAATTTACAAAACCCCAGGCACAGGATGAAAACGATGTACAATGGTGAGCAATGAACCGGCCATATCGAGAAAATAGGGATTTTGGCCGGCCAAAGTTTCATGGAATGGGATCGTTTTCATCGTATGTCACACACATTTCTAGACTAAGTCTCTACACTTGTTTAAAAAAAATTCAGAGATCAAAAAATTTTCAGAACAGAGAGTGGGTTTTGAAATCGGAATTTTTCGGTTTTGAAACTAATGCATCGTCTACTACTAGTTTCTATTGTTTGGGTGGCTCTGATACCAAGTTGGGGTTTGCTAGCGCTCTGGCCATCTACCGTGGCCGATGTGGAACAAAAATGGTGTTTAAAAATTTTGGTGATAAAAAACCCATCCTAGAATCGAAACCAAATATGAAACTAGTAAACTACAAAGAGGTTATCTACTTTGATAGAAGCGTTATACCGAATGATTCATGTCCTTCGGTCTTCTATTCTCTTCCTTAGCTCCTTGAGGTCATCTTGATCGAGCTTGACCGCCGGTCTTCCTCCGTCGAAGATGATCCACCCGAGGGATGTGGCTCATGGTTCTAACTCCACACTAAGAATCTAGTGGAGCAACTAAGGACTCTAGATTGCTAATTTAGAGTGCCTAGGGATGTAGTGAGGTGCTCTAAGTGTATATCTATCTCTTCTTCTACCCTTGATTCTCAACACATGAGATGGTAGGGTAGAAGATGAAGAAGAAGGAGGAGGAGCTCAAGAAAGGCTAGTGAAGAGAAGTAAGCAAAATGGTGAGAGTTTTTTCAAAATGACCATCCAAGAGAGAGAAAACCATGAAGCATGGTTTTGTATATCTCATTTTCCAATAAAAATATAGCAACCATCCTTGAATAGTTTGCACAAATGAATTGAAAATTCATTTGTCAACACTATTCAAGCATGGTTCTCACCATTCTCTCTTCACTACCTTTACATCTTATTTCCATTTAATTTGATAAATGGATAAACCAAAATGAGGTGTCCACCTTCTAGAATGTTTTCCATATAAATACGGAATACATTCAACTGTATATACATACCCGTATTCGTATCAAAATACGAATACCCAAAGAGATAGAATAACACAAAGAACATAATACTAGAATATACATATCGAAATATATATACAAAAATTATTTAATCAATACTTGATTTAATAATCCGGCTCAATCTTAAGCCAGCTAGTATTATCAACCGTCCGATCGAAAGTCCGGGTAACTAGTACAATCATTCGATCGGAGCCCTGTACATATCAAAATACGGCTACTACATCATTTCGCCTGAACCAGGGAAACCCTCTGTGTGGGACTCTAAAGACTCGTCAATACACTGGCAATGAATTTAACCACAAGCACGTCAGCGGCACTAGCAGTACGTAACAGCTACCCAGGTATTGAGCGAAAGGAAGGCCAATGAGAAAACTCATTTGAACCCCTACTTAGCCTGTCTGTGACAATCTCCGTACAGTCTGGTCTGTTCGTCTAAGAGTACCGCATATCGGGTCTAGGGGTGGATCAAGTCAGACCCCTAATAACATGATATTTTGTGTCGGTGTGAAGCCCATCACCCACTAAGAAGCAACTGATCTAAATTAGTAATTCTCGTCCACCTTGGCCAAGGATTTCTGGTGATGGCCACCCATGCACAGCGTGATATCAACCCCCAATAGCAGGAGAGATGAATCCCCGACGATCCGCTCACTGCCTCCATATGGCTCGGGACTGTACCCAATTAAAACCTATTTGCATGAATCTTTTGAGCCGTGGTAGGGTAGTAATCAAAACACAGTGGGAACTCACACGAGACAAAAGAAGATCTCAGGTCGACAGACTAACCTGTACTCATGTCACCTGAGAACTGCTATCTGACAATAGGTATAATACCGTCTAGCATGTTCCCGGTGAGTCCGTCCAGTGTAACTCATAACCCAATGAGCACCTGTATACTATTTTAGGTGACTAACTGATACCAATGGCTTGTGAGACCGGTCACCGCCCCTCGTCGGGGTCTCAAAAAGTATACACAAGTCTACTCCGGAGTATCGATGCCCAGTTTCGATACTCTCTCGACTAGAAACATTTAAGGATGTGCTTATAGACCACCCAGCTCCCATGTATATGATCGCCATCATAATACTGGTAGTCAAGAAAGAATCATATGGGCTCTATCAACATATTATAGTGATCTGTAATACCACATAATGTATGTACATGATGATAGAGACGAACCAGATAGCATACTATCATCTCAAGTAAGAATGTTCTACCCGTATAGGTCCTCCCTCAATCATCGCAATCGCGTGCCTACGACTACAATAATTGACTCGATGGCACTATAAGCAACACTGCTTACGTCCCAAATGACTTTAAACTAATATATGTTAAATTTCCAGGAAAACAAGCTTAGCTTCCAACGCGACCACCGTCGCATATGTTAGGAATATGTATGCCCTAGAGGCCATTATTGTATGATATAGTGGATGCTTGGACATATATATGGATGACTTTCTTGCTCGACATGATAATATGCTATCTGGTTGCTCTTAGTTGGTACCATATCAATCGTCAGATAGCAATTCTCTGGAGACACTTGTACAGATTAGTCTGTAGTCCCGAGATCGTCAAAGAGTCTTGTGTGGTTCCCACTGTGCTTTGATTTCCTCCCTACCATGGCCCAAAGGAGTCGTGCAAACAGGTGGATTTTAGGTACAGTCCCGAGTCACATGGAGGCAATGAGCGATAGGAGTGGTTTCGTCTCTCCCGGTATAGGGAGTTGATGTTGCGCTATGCTCGATTGGCTATAACAGCAAGTCCCTGGCCAGGGCTGATGAGATTTACTGGTATGTGTTATCAGTAGTTTCTCGAACGGGTATAGGCCACACATCGGCATAACTTATCAAGTTACTGGGGTTTGATGATTCCACCCCTAGACTTGATATGCGACATATCAGACGAAGAGACTGGACTGTACGGTAAGTGTTGCTTATAGGCTTTGTGGGAGTTTGGACAAGCTTGCTTGTTGATCTTCTATTCGCTCAATACCTGGGTAGCCGTTACGTCCAGTTAGTACCGCTGACGGCTTGTGGGTGACTGATGTAATCATTACCTACTGCTAGCGTATTAACGAGTCTTTAGAGTCCCACACAGAGGTTTCCTAGCTCAAGCGAAACGAAGTAGGGCACATATGGTGATATGTGCGGGAGCTTGATTAAATACGAGTATGTGATACCGTATTCTAATCTCACGATATATGATATCGGTTGGGTTATATATTATATAACTGGATTATTGAATCAAGTATTGATTCAGTGATTTGTTATATGTATATATAAATTTGATATTTGCCGGTTATATATGATATGACCGGATTATTGAATCAAGTGTTGATTTAATAATGAATATTGAATGATGTCGGTTATATGTGATATGACCGGGTTATTGAATCAAGTGTTGATTCGATAATTTGATATACAAATAAATAATATTAGTCAGTTATATATGATATAACCGGATTTTTGAATCAAGTGTTGATTTAATAATTTAATATATATTTATTTTTGATATATTTATATATTAACTAATATTGGGCTCACTAAATATTTTCTTCTCTTGATTATATATAATGATGTATATATGTATATATGATATATATATATATATATATATATATATTTGTTTATATATAAAACACTATTATGTCATGGTAAATAATACATTGAACATGGGTGTATGAGACTCACACCAAGGCTAAAGATAATTAGGGTAATTATTTATTTAGAGTAAAATCAAAATGAAGTGGAAATGAGCATGGCTTAGTGTGACGACCCAAAAAGTACGGAACATGACCGACACTTAAATTACGAACGTCTCGAGGCGTACGTAATCTAAGTAAGCCAAAACCCAGAAATCAAAACCAAAGAAGCCGTAGAGTGAAGGAAAAACCATTTTAAAACAAGTAGTTTTAATCAACATAGGCCGAAATATGTATTTTTAAAATCTCAAGTATTTTCTGAAAATTTCGGCAGAGTCTCCTTTGTAAACACTGCCCCCAAACGGGATACAACATGAATAGTAAACGAAATCAATAAAAAGGTATCCCCAAATGGGAGCTAGCTCTTCGTCAATCGACGGTCACAACCACACAAGTAATATAATATACAATGCCAAGGGCGAGGATCAAAACTCAAAGAAACTCAAAGCAACATAAAAACCATAATAATACAACGCGCAACTCTAAGGTCGAATGAATAACAAACTGGTCTTCTAACTCTCTCAAATATACAATCTGGTTGATAGAGTTTCTAGATACAACTGAAATAATAATAAACGATGGTGGTCCTGATACAAAGAACTCACCTGCCAAAGCAATCACCCGGAAAGAACAGTGTGCCAGTAAAGCCGCAAAAAACCTGTACAGCAAAACCTGCAAGGAACTGTGGCACAATGGGGGTGAGTTGCCAACTCGTGAGTAGAAAACATCTACAAGCAGAAATCGCATGCATAACGCTATCTTAGGTCATATCAGGTAATATCCTCAATAAAATCCTGGTCCAGCTATGTATAGTGTAATACTACATGCTCGTGTAAGTGCCTCAGATAGCAATATATCAAATATATGATGTATGAATGCATTACGAATTTAAACAGAATATATCATGAGTGAAACAACTGTTTTCTTTAATCAATGAGATTTCTATATGTATGTCAATCACGTATCATCAATGAATGCAACAGAGAAATCAGTGTCAAGCATCGACACAAAACATAAGTCTCAGTATCAAATCTCAATATCTCAAATCTCAAATCTCAATATCAATAACTCAGGCATCCGTATCATCTGCGGGATCGGCCCGCGGGCTCGGGCAGAACGGATCATCCTATAACCATCTCATGACTCTGGCCGGTATCCTCCGGATAACCGACGAGTCTAAATAATATCACCGGTAGATAGTGCTCCCCTGCCAAGCTCATCGAATATAACTCAAGCTTCTTGCCCCGGGATACCATACCGGGCCCAACATGTACCCGAGACGGTTCATCCAACTCCTCGAATTGGGTCTCGAAATCAAAAAGCAATCATGAAAACTCATGGTGGACGACTCATACATCATGAGAAAACCGCAATTTGCATTTTTAAAATGATGATACTAAGCTTTTATTAACCTCTTGCGGTTTTCCCCCAAATCCAGAAATCTCATGTAAATCCAAAATTATCAAAATCATGATACCAATAAACGTTGAATACCGACATAAATCTCCATAATACTGCATAACCAATGAATATATGAATGCACATAATATCATGCAATGAATGCAATATTTAAACTAGCATATGGAAGCTATAACATATTGCGACTATCAGTTATCAAGCTATGTCAATGAAAAGGTATTTTCTAAAGTGTACGTGGCATGGCAATTACCGATGATGATGTGTATGAGCCGGCAAGTAAGTGTATGTGGAACATACGCATCATCGGTAATGGTGCTGGTGTCCTGACAGCATGATCTCAATAATGCCATATGGAAGTACAATATAAACATGCAAATGCGATACGAACGGTAATAATATGCGGAAGTTGAATGATAAACACAATGATAACTAATCTGCATTTATATAAATATGAGTCAAACAGTGGTGCCATTTGAAATAACACGAATCGTGCTGTTTTCAAAATAAGGGCTACGGTGTTTTTAGGAAAAGATACGTCATTTGAAATATCCGTAGAATCGCTTGTCCCGTCTTTAAAATACACACGATTCGTTAGTTTTTGAAATAAGTATGAGTCGAATCTAATCTATCATTTACAAGTACACTACAGGGCCAAACTAAACAGGCTGATCGAAAGGTAAGGAAACCGCCTAACATCTGAGTCGATACATATATATACATATAATAGTCGGTGATCCCGCCTCAATAGTATCCCATACGATACAATATCTATAATATGACGTCCTCGAGTCAAGAGTGCGGATCTATCATCAATATATAGCTCGTACGGTAAATCCGTCGTACGGCATCCCAAATCCGGGTACGGGTCAAAAGTCACATCTATCACATTAATCATCTAGTATCCTCATTATCAATATTATGATCGGGGTATTGATCTACGTCTAGTACAATACCGATACCACCTATGAAATTCATACGTGTGTATGAAAACACCACGCCTAAAGAACCCCCCAAAATATCATGTCGTATCCCAAATACAGACCATATCACATCACCCATCTCATGGCCTCAAGCCCAATCTCATCGACTCATCTCCAAATATCAAACAATATCCTCAACATTCATGCATGTGTATATGAATGTATATATATATGCTGTTGGAGATAGTGCCCTCAGAGTTAATTATTGGATCA
The DNA here is from genome assembly GCA_030015575.1 of Agapanthus africanus. Classification (NCBI taxonomy): domain Eukaryota; kingdom Viridiplantae; phylum Streptophyta; class Magnoliopsida; order Asparagales; family Amaryllidaceae; genus Agapanthus; species Agapanthus africanus. The sequence continues at coordinate 365,855,987 of JASDDO010000018.1, forward strand.
CAGGCACATGATTGCAATGATTGAGGGAGGACCTGTCCCAGTAGGACAGTCTTACTCAAGATGATAGTATGCTATCTGGTTTACCTTTATCATCGTGTACTTCTTTAGGTGACTTTACTGATCACTATTGCACGTTGATAGAGCCCCTAGGATTCTTGCTTGACTACCAGCAGTATGAGGGCGATCATATACGTGGGAGCTGGGGTCTATAAGCACATCCTTAAAAGGTCCCTAGTCGTGGGAGTTTCGAGACAGGGTATCGATACTCCAGAGTAGACTAGTGTATACAGTCGAGACCCCGACGAGGGGCGGTGGCCGGTCTCACAAGCCACTGGTGTCAGTTGGTTCACCTAAGATGTATACAGGTGCTCATTGGGTTATGAGTACACCGGACAGGACTCGCCGGGAACATGTCAGTTGGTCTTATACCTGACATCAGATAGCAATTCCCTGGTGACATGTGTACAGGTTAGTTCATCAACCTGAGGATCGTCATTTGTCTCGTATGAGTTCCCACTGTACTTTGATTACTACCCTACCACGCTCAAAGGAGACGTGCAAACAGGTTTTAGTTGGGTACAGTCCCGAGCCACATGGAGGCAGTGAGCGGATATGCAGGGGTTCATCTCTCCCGGTATTGGGGGTGAGGTCGCGCTGTGTCTAGGAGAGCCATTACACAAAGCTCTCGGCCGAGGCAGGAGATTTACTGGTAGGTATTCCAGTGGTATCTCAGGGTGTTCTGGGCTACACTCCGACACGACTTGTACCGCTTTTGGGGGTCTGACTTTGTCCAACCCCCTAGGCCCGCCATGCGATGCTCATAGACGAACGGACCGGACTATACGGATATTGTCACTGACAGGTTCAGTAGGGTGTCAGGATGAGTTCGCTCGTCGATGTCCCTTTTGGTCAATACCTGGTAGCCCGTTACGTATAGGCTAATACCTCTGACGTGCTAGTGGTTAAATCCATAACCAAGTTGTTGACGAGTCTTTAGAGTCCCCCAAAGACCAGTTTCTCAAGTTTCGGGCGAAACACTGTAGAGGCCGTATGGAGATATGGCAGGGTTCGATCAGATACATGCGGTATTGTACGGATCATGATCGGACGGAAAATACTAGCGGGCTTTGGTTTAAGCCGGATCCTAGTATTGCACAGTGTAGATTTCGTCTCTTTGCATTTGTATTTCGGTCGAAATACAAATGCAGGTATGTATATACAGTAGTGGGGTTTTCCTATAATTTATTACGGGAACAGTTTTTGAAGTTGCCAGTTTGTTTTCCGTTTCGGCCATTTTTCTTTGTATCTTTCTTTGGCCGAAGTTTGGTGGAGGAGGGCTTATTTGCATTTGTGCAAATAAGTATTTGTGGAGGGTGTTATTTGCATATTGTTGTGTCATAATCACTTGACTTTCTTTAGTCATCATGGTTTGATTTGTGGAGATATGATGGCTTGACCTTTGGTGTCATGATGAGGTTTTGGAGTGTGGATTTGGTTCTAATGATTCTTGATCATGATCACTTTTCTCTCTCTCTATTGTTATTGATCCACACACCCCCTTGTGTTAGTCACTCCACTCCTATTATTCCTTGGCCGGCCAAGTTAGGGGCTGTCCATGATTTTTGGTGGGGATTTTTGGGCTCTCTCATGCTTGCAAAAATCCCCAAGTTCATCACAAAATTCTATATTTTCATTCCTCCACCATATACATGGCAACTACAACCCCTAAAGACAAAAGAGTTCTACAGTCAACCTACAGCAAACCTTGGGCACGTCGACTCTGTTAGTGTATATGCCCTAGAGGCCATTACTGTATCATACTAGTTTGTATATTACTTAATGGAAGCTTGGGATATTCACCTTGTATATACAATCTTGCTCAAAATAGTAGTATGCTACTTGGTTTGTTTCTACTTCAATGTGTACATGTGTTTATTTTATTATATCACCTATACGCATTAATGGAGCCCTTAGGATCTTTGCTTGATTATCAGCGTTGTGATGGCAGTCACACTAGTGGGGGGTGGGTAATCTATAAGCACATCCTTATGCAGGTCCCTAGTCGCAGGACTATCGAGACAGGGCATCGATACTTCGGAGTAAACTAGCGCATGCGCTTCTCATCCCAGTGTGGGAGATGGTCTGTCCCACAGCCATCAGTACGTCGTACTGGAGATAGTATGCGGGTGCTCGTTAGGTTACGAGTACACTGGACAGGACTCGTCGGGAACTGACCGGTTGGTATTATACCTATCGTTAGTTATCAGTTCCCAGGTGACATGAGTATAGCTTAGTCCGCTGACTTGACACTGTCACTTCGCCTCGAGTGTGTTCCTACTGTACTTTGATTACTACCCTACCACGGCTTAAAGGAGTCGTGCAAACAGGTAGTAGTTGGGTGCAGTCCCGAAGCACTTGGAGGCAGTGACGGTTAGACAGGATTCGTCTCTCCCGGTATTGGGGGTTGACATCGCGCTGTGTCTAGGAGAGCCATTACACGAGTAGTCCCTGGCCAGGGCAAGCGGCATATACTGGTAGGCTTCCAGTGTTATCTCAGGGTGTATTGGGCTTCACTCCGATACGACTTGTACCGCTATTAGGGGACTGACGTTTACCGCCCCCCTAGGCCAGCCATGCGATATATCAGACGAACAGACCGGACTGTACAGAGACTGTCACATTCAGGCTCAGAAGGAGTTCAGATGGGTTTCACCTCGTCAGTCTTCTTGTCGGCATCTACCTGGGGACCGTTACGCACAGCTAGTGCCGCTTGCGGTCTATGGTTAAACCCACTGCCAGCGTAGTGTCGAGTCTTTAGAGTCCCACACAGAAAGCTATTCGCCTTTAGGCAAAAGAGTAGAGGTCGCATGGTTTTGCGACAGGTCGCATGGTTTTGCGACAGGGTTCAGTCACATCCGTGCACTTGTGCACGTTTAGTGTCCGGACAGTTTACACTAGCGGGCTTTGGTTTAAGCCAGATCCTAGTGTACATTTTGGGATTGATTTTATCTCGTTTGTGTTCGTATTCCTCGGAACGCGGATGCGGGTGTGTATGCACAGTTGACAGAGAGACAGAGGTAGAGTATTCTCATTGGGGTTGTTGACTGTTGACAGTTGACAGTTGACTGTTGACCATTGACTTTTGCTTAACCCTAATAAGAATAAGATATATGATTAACATTAATATTAATTAAGTATTGTAGTGACATGGTTGTTGAGAGGTTGACTTTGTTGACTTGTTGACTTTGTTGACCGGTTGACTAGGTTGGACTGGTTGACCATCATCATGACAATGGCTATCATTCCATGGCAAAGACTTTTGCTTGCTTGTTTATTTATGCAAAATGAGTGCATGAAATGATGTAGCCATTTTGACTTAAACCATTTACACAATACTTGATTACTATTTTTTGTTATGATGGCTTTTGGATTATAAGAGGTGAGAATGAGATGAGTATGGTTCATTTCTATGATTTTCTTTCTTTCTCTTGAGCTCTCTCATTCTCAAGCTCTCCCTCTTGCTCTTGCTCTCTCTACCTTAAGGCAAACCATTCTCATGTGTTGAGATTCATTGCCTTAGAGATAAAAAGACACCAAAACATTCCTCTACTCACTCTAGTTCACAAGGTTTAGCAAACCGAGTGAAGTAGTTTCTTCAAAGTTCGAAGAAGAAGCCAAAGGTAGAAGCTTTCAGGTGGATCGATCTTCGGCGCAAGGAGACGACGGGGTGAAGCCGATCCGGACAACCATCGAGGCTTGAAGACGAAGGAGTTCAAGAAAGAAAGGTATAACCCCCTAACCGAGTAGTTAACAACTCCCAGTTAAGTTGTTAGTTAGATATTTAACAAAGATCCGGTTTTGAGTCCATGTTACCGCCTCTAGAAAATTGTTTTTCATCAAATTCCGCATGCCCGAAAGTACCGGGAGAGGTAGCATGGACTTACAGTGGTATCAGAGCCTAGTTAAACACTACCGAACATGTTAGCATAGTAACTAGAAATTCAATCGGAGAAAAAGTCGCGAAATACACCCGGATTTCAAACTTTCTGTCGATTTTCAAAGTGCTGCAAAAATTATTTGAGATATACCAAAAATCGACTCAGGGTTTTTAGAAGAAACTGTAAAAATTCGACCCACTGAATCGATCAACTCGCCGCGTTTCTGCGGCAGGAGCTTGCTCCCGCCGCGGAACCGCGGCCGAGTTGACTCGGTCGTGGGGTTTTATTTTTGCAGTTTGTTCATAGGGGTATTTTGGGATTTTTGGAATATGTATTTTCTGCCCAGATTTTCCAGAACGAAAATTTTGTGTTTGGGGCCTGAAAATCCGTATTTTTGATCGAACTTCTAAAAGACTTAAGCTGACAGGTTTTTCTGTGATGTGATATTTGTATTGAATGTCTGCTAATCGCTATATGTCGATTAGTGGGGGTTATACAAATCTGTGATCTGTAATGTTATTGGAATGTGTATATGAATTCATTGGATTGTCGCGGGTGAATAGCCGGGGGTTGTGAGACGAGAGTTTTCTTTTCTTTCAATTCATGTAAATTTGTAAATTGATGTAATTATTATTTGTATGGCCGCACAACCGGGTCGGAGTTGTAGCCGTCATTGTATAATTTCTTTTTACTGTTTTTGCTCCTAGGATAGACCCATGGAGGGGGTGCACAAACTACCGGGTATGCCGAAGTGCCGAGTGGCCTACTCACGGAATTGAGAGAGGTTGCTTCGCTTCGGGTACTTGGCGGGTAGTTTGCCGCACCCGTAGGGGTCTTGGATGGGGTATTGGCTATTCACCGCGACCGTGTAATCTGCTTTTCGTTACAGGCTCGTACGAATTACGGGTTCCTAGTATATCCAATGTGTTCATCTGTGATCTGAAATGGCTATCATTGCAGTATATCTATATATGATATTATTTAGGCGTTGCTTATATTTTACAGCCGCGCTAGCCCAGCCCCGCTCTGTCGTTAGTTAAGTAACCTAACGGGTAATGACGGGGCCCCGTGGCGAATGCGAATGGCATAAGCGTACGTCATATTTTGGTTGTTTTCTGCAATGGTAGGATTAAATGATGGGACGCATTAAAAGAACTAATGCAAGAATATCACGCATTAAAAGAACTAATGCAAGAAAAATAAACCAAGTAAAAGTCGTTGGAACACTTTCGAAAAACCACTCGGTTCTTTTCAAAAATAACTTTTAAATGCGGAGCTTGAGCCACTCCTTTTAAAAGCTATCTCGTTCCATCGATTATATCAAGTTCACTACGTTCACGGTTTAGCCAAAATCATTCGTAGCCCTCCGTCGTTTCACATGGATGGTCAATAGTATTCAAACTATGTTTGTTGGCCAAAGTCAAGGCATAGTGATCGGTAGCTATTGGGTATTCATGTGCAGCATAGATAGATGCGTTGGTTTGGAACAGTCGTACTGCCTTGTTGGCCAAAGTCAAGGGTAGGTGCGGGTGGATTCAAATTAACCTGGAGAACGACGGGTAGAACTTGACATGTGACTTATGATTTGTTGGCCAAAGTCAAGGTCATAAGAGCATGGGGCAAAAATCCACATCGTGAGTTTCAAAAGAACTGAAACTTGCTAGTGTTGCATACCATTTGGAGTGTGATGATTCTGGTAGGATTCCTTCAGTTTCGTCACACGATGATATTTGGATCCCGATCCTACTGTGAGTATATGCTACTCCTCGGGAAATTTCTCACTTAACGATCAATGCTATAAACCTAGTAGGTGTCTAGAAAGGTGTAAGCGGGGCTACGCCCCCAGGGAAAAGAGGTTATTTAATTAAGGAACTTCGCGAAAGCGTTGGAAAACCTCCCTCGAAGTACCGACACTGGCCTGGCTGAACGGTTAAGCAAGTATTGTACGGTGAGATTGATCCTGACTAATTCTTCCTTTTTGGTTTGAGGAGGGATTCGAGAAACAGTGGGAGCCATCCTGTTTAGATAAACTAAAAACCACTCTAAACTTGCAAGAGCATCATGCTGAGTGTTTCTTCTCTCTCCTAATTGCAGCGACCAATCGACATGACTGGACTTAAGTTACTTCTAGATAAAAACATACTGACAGGGCCAAACTACAAAGATTGGCTAAGGAATGTCAAGATGGCAATCACTTACGACAAGCTGGGGTATCTTCTTACCACCAAAGCTCCCCCTGTCCCAGGTCCCAAAACCAGCGTCGCGGATAAGGAAATCCGTAAGACCTGGGAAATCGATTGCGTGAAGGCCAAGTGCCTCGTGCTTGCCTCTATGGACAACGAACATCAGAGGAGGCACGAGAATATGGACCTCGAATCCATATTTCTCCATACAAAAGAACTGTATGGAGAGCAGTCTCGTATCGCAAGATACGAAGTGTCGAAGAAGTTATTTTCGGCAAGGTTGGCCGTCGGATCATCGGTAGCGGAACACGTGCTTAAGATGATTGGCTACATTGAGGAGCTCGCGGACCTTGGGACCACGTTGGAGAATGAGCTCTATACGGACTTGATTCTCCAGTCCCTTCCTTCCACTTACGCCCAGTTTATACTGAACTTTAATTTACAAGAAAAGGAAGTTGAACTTTCAGAACTCCTCAACATGCTGAGGAGCGCAGAGGGCACCCTACAGAAAGATAGGGAAACATCCACTTTGTTTGTAGGAGGATCTTCTTCTTCTAGGTCCAAGGCGAAAGCCAAGGGAAAGAAGAAGAAAGCCCCCGCCAAACCAAGGGGCGGTGTTAGTAAAGTGGATACGAAGGGAAAGGAAAAAGCAACTAAGAAAGTGGGGAAGCTTGTGGATAAGGAAGAATGCTTCTATTGTCATAAGAAGGGACACTGGAAGAATGATTGCAGGGCTTGGAAGGCCAGAACACAGGAACTGAAGCAGGTTGCGGCTTCAGCTTCAGGTGTGTATGTTATTAAAACTGTCTTTCAATAAACTCTACTTCCTGGGTATTGGATACCGGATCAGGATCTCATATCTGTAATTCTTTGCAGGCGTTGAGAAACCGTAGGTTTTTGAAGGCAGGTGACATGACCCTCAAAGTTGCAAACGGAGCTAGTATGGATGCTAAGGCCGTGGAGGACTATCACCTGGGAATGTCAGATGGACATGTTTTGGTTTTACGTAATTGCTTTTTTGTACCCAACGCAACTTGTAATATCATTTCTGTATCTTTGGTTTCTAAAGAAGGTTATGAATTTGCGTTTGTAAGTAATGTTGTAAACATTCGCCTTAATCAAGTCTTGATTGGGTCAGGTACATTGAGCAATGGTATATACGTATTAAACCAACCACAGATTTTCAATGTCCAGAATACAGACAAAAGAAAGTCTCCGGAAATCAATCAGACTTTCTTATGGCATTGTAGACTGGGTCACATCAATGAGAGAAGGTTGACGAAGTTACATACAGAAGGATATTTGAATCCGTTCGAATATCAATCGTATGCCACTTGTCAATCTTGTCTCAAAGGAAAGATGACAAAGACTCCGTTCACTGGACACGGAGTAAGAGCGAGCGAGCTCTTGGGACTCATACACAGCGACGTGTGCGGTCCAATGTCTACACATGCACGAAGCGGTTATTCTTACTTCATTACTTTTACGGATGACTTTTCAAGGTACGGTTATGTCTTCTTAATGAAACATAAGTCCGGAGCTTTTGGAAAGTTCCAGGAATATAAGAATGAAGTAGAAAAACAAACCCGCAAAAGTATCAAGATCCTAAGATCGGATCGAGGTGGTGAATACTTGAGTGCCAAATTCCTGGACTATTTAAAAGAGAACGGAATTCTCTCTCAGCTTACTCCTCCATACACTCCGCAACATAACGGTGTATCGGAGAGACGGAACCGAACCCTATTGGATATGATACGGTCCATGATGAGTAACGCTGAGTTACCACGATCATTCTGGGGGTATGCGCTAGAATCAGCTGCATACCTTTTGAACCGAGTTCCCACTAAGACTGTGCCTACTACACCATATGAGATGTGGTGTGGGAAGAGACCCTATCTTAATCACATTAAGGCATGGGGAAGTCCAGCTTTTGTCAAAAAGCAGCATGCGGACAAGCTTGAGGCACGCTCAGTACAGTGCAAGTTCGTGGGATATCCAAAGAACACCAAGGGATATTTCTTCTACTGCGAAGAGGAACAAAAGGTTTTGTTTCTCGTCATGCCTACTTCTTGGAAACTGAGTTTTTGGAAAACCAGATAAGTGGGAGCACAGTAGAACTGGAAGAAATTCCAGAACCACGAGCTATTACTGAAAGCTTAGTGGAACCAGAGGGTTCAAAAGAACAGGACATTCCTACGCCGCTCCGCAGGAGTAGTAGGCAGTCTCATCCACTTGAGAGATACTGCGGTTTTCTCATAGACGGGGATAGAGAGGATTGCATCATAGATTATGATGAGCCTACTAGCTTCCAGCAAGCCATTCAGAGCGTTGACTCGGTAAAATGGCTGGATGCAATGCGGACTGAAATGGAGTCCATGTACACCAACAAAGTATGGACGTTGGACATTGCTCCAGACGGGGTAAAACCCGTAGGATGCAAGTGGATCTTCAATAGGAAGATTGGTGTAGATGGACAGGTTGAGACCTATAAAGCTAGACTTGTTGCAAAGGGTTTCCGTCAAAGACCCAGTTTGGACTATGACGAAACCTTTTCTCCAGTGGCTATGCTGAAATCCATTCGGATCCTTCTTGCCATTGCTGCCTTCCACGATTATGAGATCTGGCAGATGGACGTAAAGACCGCTTTTCAAAATGGAAATTTAGAGGAGTGTGTCTATATGGACCAACCGGAGGGTTTCATTCAGAGTGGGAGCAGCAGAAAGGTGTGCAAGTTGCTTATGTCCATCTATGGACTAAAGCAGGCATCGCAGAGTTGGAACATCTGTTTTGATGAGACGGTCAAGGAATTTGGCTTTATCAAAAATCCAGATGAACCATGCATCTATAGTAGATTTGTAGCGAGAACTGTAGTATTCCTCGTTTTGTACGTGGATGACATTCTCTTAATAGGAAATGACATTCCTATGCTACAATCTGTCAAGGGGTTCTTGTCACACAGGTTCTCCATGAAAGACCTGGGTGATGCCTTATACATCCTGGGGATCCGGATCCATCGTGATAGATCCAAGAGGATATTAGGACTTTCACAGTCCAGGTACATCGACACCATACTGAAGAGATTCAGTATGGAAGATTCCAAGCGCGGTAACCTATCGGCTTGTCACGGGATCACCCTCTCTAAAGAGATGTCTCCCAAGACTGATTTGGAGAGGGATCGCATGTCTATTATACCCTACGCTTCTGCGGTAGGCTCTATAATGTATGCGATGTTGTGTACCAGACCGGATGTAGCTTATGCACTGAGTGTGGTAAGCCGGTATCAGTCAAACCCTGGGGAGAAACACTGGATAGCGGTAAAGAACATTCTCAAGTACCTGAGAAGGACTAAGGAGATGTTCTTGGTGTATGGCGGAAAAGACCTCCAGATCGAGGCCTTTACTGACTCCAGCTTCCAGAGTGACAAGGATGATTCCAAGTCCATGTCGGGTTTTGTCTTTACCCTCAATGGAGGGGCGGTGTGTTGGAAGAGTTCCAAACAGGAAACCGTTGTAGACTCGACGATGGAAGCGGAATACATCGCTGCATCTGATGCCGGAAAAGAAGCTGTCTGGATAAGGAAGTTCTTGAAAGAACCTCAGGTGGTTCCGTCCATTGTTGATCCAATACCTCTGTATTGCGACAACAACGGGGCTATAGCTTTAGCGAAGGAACCCAGGTCCCATCAGAGATCCAGACACATCTTGAGGCGGTATCACCTGATCAGGGAGATCGTGGATCGCCAGGAGATCGAGGTTCGGAGGGTTGCTTCAGAAGATAACACTGCAGATCCATTCACCAAGGCCTTGCCCCAGACTCAGTTCGAGTGGCTGATCGAGATGATAGGTCTTCGATACGCCAGTACATGGCCTTAGTGCAAATGGGAGATTGTTAGTGTATATGCCCTAGAGGCCATTACTGTATCATACTAGTTTGTATATTACTTAATGGAAGCTTAGGATATTCACCTTGTATATACAATCTTGCTCAAAATAGTAGTATGCTACTTGGTTTGTTTCTACTTCAATGTGTACATGTGTTTATTTTATTATATCACCTATACGCATTAGTGGAGCCCTTAGGATCTTTGCTTGATTACCAGCATTGTGATGGCAGTCACACTAGTGGGGGCTGGGTAATCTATAAGCACATCCTTATGCAGGTCCCTAATCGCAGGACTATCGAGACAGGGCATCGATACTCCGGAGTAGACTAGCGCATGCGCTTCTCATCCCAGTGTGGGAGATGGTCTGTCCCACAGCCATCAGTACGTCGTACTGGAGATAGTATGCGGGTGCTCGTTAGGTTACGAGTACACTAGACAGGACTCGTCGGGAACTGACCGGTTGGTATTATACCTATCGTTAGTTATCAGTTCCCAGGTGACATAAGTACAGCTTAGTCCGCTGACTTGACACTGTCACTTCGCCTCGAGTGTGTTCCCACTGTACTTTGATTACTACCCTACCACGGCTCAAAGGAGTCGTGCAAACAGGTAGTAGTTGGGTGCAGTCCCGAAGCACTTGGAGGCAGTGACGGTTAGACAGGATTCGTCTCTCCCGGTATTGGGGGTTGACATCGCGCTGTATCTAGGAGATCCATTACACGAGTAGTCCCTGGCCAGGGCAGGCGGGATATACTGGTAGGCTTCCAGTGTTATCTCAGGGTGTATTGGGCTTCACTCCGACACGACTTGTACCGCTATTAGGGGACTGAAGTTTACCGCCCCCTAGGCCCGCTATGCGATGTATCAGACGAACAGACCGGACTGTATGGAGACTGTCACATTCAGGCTCAGTAGGAGTTCAGATGGGTTTCACCTCGTCAGTCTTCTTGTCGGCATCTACCTGGGGACCGTTAAGCACAGCTAGTGCCGCTTGCGGTCTGTGGTTTAACCCACTGCCAGCGTAGTGTCGAGTCTTTAGAGTCCCACACAGAAAGCTATTCGCCTTTAGGCAAAAGAATAGAGGTCGCATGGTTTTGCGACAGGTCGCATGGTTTTGCGACAGGGTTCAGTCACATCCGTGCACTTGTGCACGTTTAGTGTCCGGACAGTTTACACTAGCGGGCTTTGGTTTAAGCCAGATCCTAGTGTACGTTTTCGGATTGATTTTATCTCGTTTGTGTTCGTGTTCCTCGGAACGCGGATGCGGGTGTGTATCCACAGTTGACAGAGAGACAGAGGCAGAGTATTCTCATTGGGGTTGTTGACTGTTGACTGTTGACAGTTGACTGTTGACCATTGACTTTTGCTTAACCCTAATAAGAATAAGATATATGATTGACATTAATATTAATTAAGTATTGTAGTGACATGGTTGTTGAGGGGTTGACTTTGTTGACTTGTTGACTTTGTTGACCGGTTGACTAGGTTGACTGGTTGACCATCATCATGACAATGGCTATCATTCCATGGCAAAGACTTTTGCTTGCTTGTTTATTTATGCAAAATGAGTGCATGAAATGATATAGCCATTTTGACTTAAACCATTTACACAATACTTGATTACTATTTTTTGTTATGATGGATTTTGGATTATGAGAGGTGAGAATGAGATGAGTATGGTTCATTTCTATGATTTGCTTTCTCTCTCTTGAGCTCTCTCATTCTCAAGTCTCCCTCTTGCTCTTGCTCTCTCTACCTTAAGGCAAACCATTCTCATGTGTTGAGATTCATTGCCTTAGAGATAAAAAGACACCAAAACATTCCTCTACTCACTCTAGTTCACAAGGTTTAGCAAACCGAGTGAAGTAGTTTCTTCAAAGTTCGAAGAAGAAGCCAAAGGTAGAAGCTTTCAGGTGGATCGATCTTCGGCGCAAGGAGACGACGGGGTGAAGCCGATCCGGACAACCATCGAGGCTTGAAGACGAAGGAGTTCAAGAAAGAAAGGTATAACCCCCTAACCGAGTAGTTAACAACTCCTAGTTAGGTTGTTAGTTAGATGTTTAACAAAGATCCAGTTTTGAGTCCATGTTACCGCCTCTAGAAAATTGTTTTTCATCAAATTCCGCATGCCCGAAAGTACCAGGAGAGGTAGCATGGACTTACAGACTCGCCAACTTCGTGCCCGAGTTGCCTCGGTATAGAGGTGGAAGCCCGTAAAAGAACCCGGCGATGTGGTGCCCGTTCCGGCGAGGAAGCAAAGACCGGAGATTCCGCGGGAGATCGGGACGACGACGAGAAGACCGGAGGACACGGATCACTCGGTATATCTCTCTTCCCATCTTGTAGTTAGCTAGTAGTTAGGTTAATGGCCCGATCCGGGATTTTTGTGCGCGGTGGTGCCGGTTTACTAGTTCGTAAAAAGTTTTTCGTTTCCGCGTTTCCGGCGTCGGATTGACGGTCGGGGCGCCGCCGTGCACTTACATTGGTATCAGAGACACGCCATTGACCTGGTCTAGCTTGCTCTAATGTGTTTACATTTCCGATCGAACAAAATTCCAAAAACCGCGTTTTCATGTGCATCGGTTTCTGTCAAATTTTTTTTTGGCTCCAAAAATTTTTCAGGTAGTTGCAGAATGATGTGCAGGGAATTCTAAGGCTTCTGTAGAAATTTGATCATGTGAACACACTATACGACCGCGGAACCGCGGTCAAACCCATGCTTGGGCCGCGGTTCCGATGCAGTCCTTACTATTCAGTGTGTCAAATTTCTACAGAGTGTCTCTGTGTTGAAAATAGGGGTTTTGGAACATTCTTTTTAGGCCCAGAATTTTTGTGAGTGCTACAGTAGTTCTTGGGGCCCACTTGGGTAAATTTGATCGATCGAAAATTTTAAACATGTTAGTTCACAGTATTTACATTATATCTGCGACCGTGAATGTCACTTGATCAGTAAATCCTGTCTAACTGCTATAGCCCGGTTAGACGGATTTGCGAACGTGACATTCACGTTGATGTTCTATGATTGTGCTGTGATGTTGCGGATCGGTCGTGGGGGATAGCCTGGTTGCAGTGGTAGTACGGTTTTGTTGTATTATGTACATTTGAAATTGCGGGGCGAGCGTCCGACATGTGGACTGCCGTCACTGCCTGTTTGTATTATTATTTTGGAGCACGACCGGGGTGAGGTCGATGTATCCGTTGTATGTATATTTTACTTTCTGTACTAGGATTGCCCCGCGGAGGGGTGCACGGATAGCCGGGTTCTGGAGGGCAACGAGCCCGCATCTCATGGTATTGAGACGGAGGGGGCTTCACTCTAGAATTGGCGGGCTATTCACCGCACTCATAGGGGGTACAGGTTGACCCAGGAGGGGTGCCCAAGTTACCGGATTCCGTGAAGTGCTGGGTGGTCCATTCACGTTGCTGAAGGGGGCTGCCTCGCTTTGGGTTTTGGCAGGTAACTTGCCGCGCCCGTAGGGGTCTAGGATTTCATTGCACAGGCTATCCACACGACCAGGGGAACGTCGGGTTTCAGTAGCGGCTCTGTGAAACCCGGGGATCCCAGATATCTGTATTGTTCTGTGATGCTGTACATTTCTGTGATGTTGCATTTTATCACGCCTTAAGCGAAAATTATATATTATATATATACTAGTAGACGTTGTATAGGTTTTGCATCCGCGCTAGTCCAGTCCCCGCTCTGTTGTTAGTTAACTAACCTAACGGGTAATGACGGGACCCAGTGGCGAATGCGGATGGCATATACGTACGTCATTATTTTCATTCTTTATTGGTGTGATCAATTGATGGGACTGCGTTGATTCGGATCAATGCAAGTTAAAAACAAACCTATTCTGATGTTGTTGGAACAATTTTTCAAAAATCTGTTATTGCAAGGGCGTTCACTTTTGTTTTGCACAGTGGTATTCAGTTAGAATATCCTGCTCCTCAGTCGACGAGGCAAGGGCCGAGATCCCTTCACCGGGAGTGACCCCTTGTACAGAAGTTTGCGTCAGGGCAATAACTTCACTATAGCCGATTACTTTTGCTTTGCATCGTGGTATTCAGTTGGAATATCCTGCACCTCATTCTACGGGGAAAGAGCCGAGATCCCTTCACCGGGAGTGACCTCTTTAGCAAAGGTTTTCGTCACTATATTTTTATAAAGCTATCCGTTCCTTCAACGATATCAGGTTCATTACGTTAAAGGTTTTCGCCAGAAACCATTCGTAGCCCTCCATCATTTCAGTTAAATATTCGGTAGTATTCAAGCTATGTATTTTGACCTCACGCCAAGGCATAGTGATTGGTAGCTGTCGGATATTTATCTGTTGCATAGATAGATGCGTTGGTTTGGGACAGTCGTACTACTATTTTGGCCTACGTCAAGGGTATGTACGGGTGGGTTCAAATTAACCTGGACAATGATGGGTAGAACTTGACATGTGACTTATGATATTTTGACCTCACGCCAAGGTCATAAGAGCATGGGGCAAAAATCACATCGGGAGTTTCTAAAGAAACTGAAACTTTCCAGATATGCGCATACCTTCTGGAGTGTGATAACGTGAGCGGATTCTGTCACGTTATCATGCGATGATAGTTGGATCCCGATTCCCACTGATGAGTTGGTTTACTCCTCGGGTGATCCCGACTAATTCTTCTTTCAGATTTGGAGGAGAATTTGATGGTACAGTGGGAGGTTTCCTGATTAGATAAATTGGTAACCATTCTGATCTAGGTTAGAGTGCACGCTGAGTGTTTCTTTTCTCTCTCTCTTTGGCAGCGACCATTGACCCGACCCTAGACTATGACTCAGAGACCAAGTTGACCGAACCTTCTTATAAGACTGGCTTTTGGATTGTCAGAGTTGCACACCTCATTGCCACTCCTGCTTTTACCCTTTTCTCCAGAACACCCCGTATTACTACGAACGTCCACTTCCATTAGACAAAACCATCGTATAGTTATATATGAACTCGAAGGAATTTATTCGAGGATGGTTTCCGGTTCTGGAGAAAACGAATAGAACTATTCAGTTGTCTTTTCCTTTTACCTTCTCTCAGCTTGCGAGTACTCCTTGGTTTAGGAGATAGTACACCTATTACGCAAATTGGATAGTCTTCTTCCAAACCTTAGGCTGGTGCCGAACGGTGGGGAATGAAGAAAACCAATTAGCATAACGATGGTGTACAGAAGGTATTAAGTAAAGACAAAGAAAGGGATTAGAAGGGGGGTAAAGTAAATTGCGACTGATATTCACGACTAAACCAAGTATTTCATTACCACTCCCACTTCACCTTTGTATTTCTCCAGGACACTCCGTATCACTACGAAGGTCCACGGTTTATTGGATACTCCATCGTATGGTTATATACGAACTCGAAAGGAACTTGTTCTAGTTCGGGGATGGATTCTGGTTCAGGAGAAATAGGAATAAGGTTTATTCGGTTGTCTTTTATCTTCACCTTCTTTCGCATTGCGAGTGTTCCTAGGATTAGGGCAATACACCCATTATACTTATTGGATAGTCTTCTTCCAAACCATAGGCTGGTACCGAACGGTAGGGAAGGAAAAAAACCATTTGGCCTAAAGGGGTGTGCAGAAGGTAATGACTAAAGACATATAAAGGGATTTGGAGAGATGGCAAAGAAATATACGGTTATAGTTGTGAATCTGGATAATAGAAGTGGAATTACTAGGAATACCAGGATACCCCATCGAAACATTTCAATGTTTAAGTTTCACTGTGTACTGTTGAAGGAAAACTGATTTCCCGATTAGATACTTACTCCAGGGTATGTATTTACCAGGTATGATTCTCACATCTGTATGGTTTTACAGATGATGAGTGGGAGTAAGTTATTGGGAATTAGGTGATCATCCTCATTATATCGGAATTCGTTGTAATTGGTGATATTTGAGGAAGTCACCTGGGTTGTTTGCTGGACGGCGAATATTTGGTTTTGAATATCCGTTATAATGCACCAATTTCAAATTGATATATCTGTACGTCTATTTTTATAGAGTGTGATATACCTTTTTAAAATTATGTCGATGACATTTACCTATATCAGTTGATGGTTAGGTAAGGAGCATTAAACAGCGGTGTAATTCTTCTTAACCATAAGTACAGTTTTCAACCTACGACACACAGGGAGTGAGTTATTAGACTCAAGGGACTTGTATAGAGTATTGTATATTGTCCAGTGTCAATTAGGACAGAGGGGATGGTCCTCGTACTATATTCAGTTTACTTATGACTTCTCTAGTTCTTAGACAGGTGTTTCGTAGAAACACAGGGTCCAAGTTTTGAGAAGTTATAGGTATATGAATAAAGTAGAGAACCAGGTGTTGCAAGTATCGGGATTCTTCAAGGTGATCGAAGATGTAGATACTTGTGTATGGTATTCAGTTGATAGTGATGGATATTAAGAGAACTTGCTTCTCTTTCAGGTTACTCATAATTGGAAGCATTCCTAAGTTAAGTAACGCTGATCGGCCTCCTTCCATTTAGTTGACATGCACTGGAGATAGATGCATGATTTGAATCTGGTTCAATTAAATCAGTGCCTCTGTTTCTATATTAGATATAGAACAGTTCGTATCTTAACGATGTTAAGGTACGGGGAGTTGTCCGGCTTATGCTTAAAACCAGACTCTGGATAACTCAAGGCGCGTTTCTGTAATGGCAGTTTGTGGGTTGACCCAGGCTATGACGGGGGTTGACTTTCTACCATCTGGAAGATCAATAGTGATATTGTTCTTGACTCGCCATAGTTTTAACAAAAATGGATTTTTTCAGAAAACAGTGGTGGGAGTATGGTAGAACTGGAAGTGATTCCAGAACCGCAAACGATTACTAAAAGTTTGATAGGAACCTAAAGATTCAATCTGGCTTGACATTCCATTGGCCACTCCACAGATAAGGTGGGTAACCTCAGGCACCCGAGAGGTACTCCGGTAGCCTCAAGGACGGTGACAGGGAGGTTCTTATTTACCCAGACTTGCCATTGCTGTTGTTCCAGACTGTGAGACCCGGCAGGAGGATGAGTATAGCGTCGTTCTGAACTAGCTTTAGAAATGTACGTCTATATGACTCTGCCAGAGGGTTGTCGAAGTCAGTGGGAGCAGCGGAAGCATTGGTGGACAAGTGGCTTATGTCTATTTATAGACTAAAGCAGATATAGCGGAGATAGATCATCTATTTCTGATGTGATAGTCATAGGTTTGACTTCATCATAATAGGGGATGGATCTGTTAAGAAGGTAGTAGGGTGTGATGTCCTGGTATTTGGATGACATACACAGAATAGGAAGTGAAATTCCTATACTACGGTCGGTTATACTTTGGTTGTCACACAGTAGTTTCTCCACATGGGACTTGGATATAATATTCAGACATTCTGGTTACTGGATCTATGGTATTAGATCTAGATTTGGGTAGTTTCCCAATCAGGGTACTTAGACAGCATTCTAAGAGTTTTTAGAATGGACGACTCCTGGCACGGTGGTGTACCTGCAGGTGATGGAGTCACCCTCTCTAAAGGTGTCTTACAGACTAAAGGGGAGAGGGATGTGCATGATTGGCAGATCACTTGCTTAGGCAATTGAGTCAATCATGAGATGTCAAGTACCACACCAGATGTTGTTCTTGCAGTAGATGCAATAAGTTAATATTGATCTTATCCTGGAGAAACAATCGGAAGCAGTTTTAGAACATAAGTGGATGTTCTAGGGATATGATAACGACAGCCTCATTCAGGAGACAGTTATCATTCCAGGCTTCCAAGGTGATCTGGACGACAGGGTGGCCGTCAGAGTTATAGTTTTCCCTCTGACGAGGGGCAGTGTTTTGGACAGATGATCCAAGCAGACACTGAGGGAGGTATTACGTGGGATACTGATTAATTTCAGTTGTCGATACAGTCTAAGAAGTTTGGATTTGGAGTTCATTTATGAGCTAGGTCACATTAGATATCCAGACATATTCTAATACAGGTATTGCTCATTTCGGGAGATGGCTTTCTCCGCGAACTTGAGATATAGAGAGACATAGAAAGAAATATCAAAGCGGATCCACTCGCTGAGGCTATTCCTCGAACGCAATAGTTTCGCAAACGGGATTTGTGAGACTGACTAGTAGAGGAGTTGGGTGTTCGGTATCACACGGGCTGTGAGTATGCGACATCGCAATAATTAGCCTTGAGTGCAAGTGGGAGATTGTTGGAGATAGTGCCCTCAGAGTCAATTATTGGATCACAGGCACGTGATTGCAATGATTGAGGGAGGACCTGTCCCAGTAGGACAGTCTTACTCAAGATGATAGTATGCTATCTGGTTTACCTTTATCATCGTGTACTGCTTTAGGTGACTTTACTGATCACTATTGCATGTTGATAGAGCCCCTAGGATTCTTGCTTGACTACCAGCAGTATGAGGGTGATCATATACGTGGGAGCTGGGGTCTATAAGCACATCCTTAAAAGGTCCCTAGTCATGGGAGTTTCGAGACAGGGCATCGATACTCCAGAGTAGACTAGTGTATACAGTCGAGACCCCGACGAGGGGCGGTGGCCGGTCTCACAAGCCACTGGTGTCAGTTGGTTCACCTAAGATGTATACAGGTGCTCATTGGGTTATGAGTACACCGGACAGGACTCGCCGGGAACATGCTAGTTGGTCTTATACATGACGTCAGATAGCAATTCCCTGATGACATGTGTACAGGTTACTTCATCGACCTGAGGATCGTCATTTGTCTTGTGTGAGTTCCCACTGTACTTTGATTACTACCCTACCACGCTCAAAGGAGACGTGCAAACAGGTTTTAGTTGGGTACAGTCCCGAGCCACATGGAGGCAGTGAGCGGATCTGCAGGGGTTCGTCTCTCCCGGTATTGGGGGTGAGGTCGCGCTGTGTCTAGGAGAGCCATTACACAAAGCCCTCGGCCGAGGCAGGAGATTTACTGGTAGGTATTCCAGTAGTATCTCAGGATGTTCTGGGCTACACTCCGACACGACTTGTACCGCTTTTGGGGGTCTGACTTTTACCAACCCTCTAGGCCCGCCATGCGATGCTCATAGACGAACGGACCGGACTGTACGGATATTGTCACTAACAGGCTCAGTAGGGTGTCAGGATGAGTTCACTCATCGACGTCCCTTTTGGTCAATACCTGGTAGCCCGTTACGTATAAACTAATACCTCTGACGTGCTAGTGGTTAAATCCACAACCAAGGTGTTGACGAGTCTTTAGAGTCCCCCAAAGACCAGTTTCTCAAGTTTCGGGCGAAACGCTGTAGAGGCCGTATGGAGATATGGCAGGGTTCGATCAGATACGTGCGGTATTGCACGGATCATGATCGGACGGAAAATACTAGCGGGCTTTGGTTTAAGCCGGATCCTAGTATTGCACAGTGTAGATTTTGTCTCTTTGAATTTGTATTTCGGTCGGAATACAAATGCGGGTATGTATATACAGTAGTGGGGTTTTCCTATAATTTATTACGGGAACAGTTTTTGAAGTTGCCAGTTTGTTTTCCGTTTCGGCCATTTTTCTTTGTATCTTTCTTTGGCCGATGTTTAGTGGAGGAGGGCTTATTTGCATTTGTGCAAATAAGTATTTGTGGAGGGTGTTATTTGCATATTGTTGTGTCATGATCACTTGACTTTCTTTAGTCATCATGGTTTGATTTGTGGAGATATGATGGCTTGACCTTTGGTGTCATGATGAGGTTTTGGAGTGTGGATTTGGTTCTAATGATTCTTGATCATGATCACTTTTCTCTCTCTCTCTTGTTATTGATCTACACACCCCCTTGTGTTAGTCACTCCACTCCTATTATTCCTTGGCCAGCCAAGTTAGGGGCTGTCCATGACTTTTGGTGGGGATTTTTTGGCTCTCTCATGCTTGCAAAAATCCCCAAGTTCATCACAAAATTCTATATTTTCATTCCTCCACCATATACATGGCAACTACAACCCCTAGAGACAAAAGAGTTCTACAGTCAACCTACAGCAAACCTTGGGCACGTCGACTCGCCAACTTCGTGCCCGAGTTGCCTCGGTATAGAGGTGGGAGCCCGTAAAAGAACCCGGCGATGTGGTGCCCGTTCCGGCGAGGAAGCAAAGACCGGAGATTCCGCGGGAGATCGGGACGACGACGAGAAGACCGGAGGACACGGATCAATCGGTATATCTCTCTTCCCATCATGTAGTTAGCTAGTAGTTAGGTTAATAGCCCGATCCGGGATTTTTGTGCGCGGTGGTGCCGGTTTACTAGTTCGTAAAAAGTTTTTCGTTTCCGCGTTTCCGGCGTCGGATTGACGGCCGGGGCACCGCCGTGCGCTTACATATGCATAGTCCCTTACCCATGCGTATATACATACATAAACATTCCCATATACCCACAAGAAAATGATGTATGCAAGTGTATATGTGTGTGTGTATGCAAATCCTTACTCTAGGGTTGCGATTTAGAAACCAACCAAAACGTTCCTCACTAACACTAATCCATAAGCTCCTAAGGCTTTTCTTACTAGGTGTACATATCTCACAATAACATATAAACGTATATCATTACCATATCACATCATTTCTCGTAACTTTGCGGGGGTGCTATACGCCATCCACCCGACTTCTCCCCGTAGATATAAATCTACTGACCTGATCTTCGCTCGACTGTGCCGACGTCGCCACGCGCTTGCTTGTCGTCTCGAAGTCCACATGGGGTACCTACATATCATAACGCACCGAATCGTATTAAAATCCGACTCATGACCAAAACGACACACGAATCTCAAATAGGTCAAAACCTATGCTTTGCTTTCACAAATCAACCCAAAAACCCTCGACATCGGCGTACAAACGCCGATTGATCGAGAAAAACACCAAACGTACCAATCATGGTTTCAAAACTCACTAACTTTATAAGAAATAGGATTTAATTCATCAAAACCATAAAATTAAACAAATCGTTTTATTTCCCAAAAACCTAGTTAGCATAAATTCCCATTTCGGTTCAAAACTTGATGTTTTAACCAATATACATATTTTAACGATTAAAATGGCCAAAATGCTCATTAAATATCATAATTAGGTCATACAAATCACTTTCATAAATTAAACTCATCAATCTGTATAAATTCCAAATTCCTACTTTGTAAAAATACTGATTTTAACTCTTTTTAAACTAAAATTCACAATTTTACAATTAAACTTGGTTTTGCATATACTAAAATATTAAACCACAATTTATAATGTTAATAATGCCATGAAACCCTAATTAGAATTTTACCTCACCAAAATATATATATTTTTAAAACCTAGTTTGTAATTTATATAATTTTCACAAATTTAAATTAACAAAAATGCAAACTAGCAACTAGATTTCATTTAGCATAACATTAATATGTCAAATACATCACACAACCATAATCTCACAATACAAAACCACAATTTGAATTCAAACCCCTCTCTTGAATTTTAAATCATGCACTTAGAACCAATTAAAAACCTATTTAAACATTTAATTAAGCTAACCTAAAGCAATTAATAACAAATTAAGAAAAATGTTAGAATTATACCTCATGATCAAGAGATCAAATATGGAAATCAAAGCCTCTAAAATGCCAACTTGTTCCCTAGATCCATGCAAGTTTGGCTAATGAGAAATGGGTAGGGATTAGATTTGGATTTTAGCTTGATTTTGTATGGATTTGAAACAAAATTGTGGATTTTTTTCAAGAGAATGAGAAGTAGATTTGGGGAGGGGGGCTGCTGTTGTGGAGGATGGGGATCGGCTAGAATTTGTGAGGGAGTGAGAGAGAGAGGTGGGTTTCAAATCAACACAAGTCCAAGTCAACAAAGCCCATGCCTCATTCTTATTCTTTTCTTTTCAATTCTTTGTTTTCTTTTCTTTTCTTTTGGCAACACAAGTGGGGAAATGAGGGGGGGAAAACTTGGGCTGCTGATTTGGGGAGAGGAGAGAGGGTGTGGGTGAGTGTGGGTGAGGAAAAAATGATAAATGATATACCCCAACATCTATTTACACTAATTTCACTATTTAAGCCTTTTTCTTCGATATTTTCTAAAACCGTTTGACAGCTTCATTTCATTTCAAAAATAATATTTTAAAATTTTGTTTAATGTGTTATGATGCACAAAATTTGTTTCAACTCATTTCAATTTGTAATTTTCCCTAATTAAATGTATTAGTGGCGGCTTAAAATAATATTAAAATATTAAATTTCGGAAAAATTTTCAGAAAATTAGAAATTTTACCAGTGGCTCAATAAGCACCAAATACTAGCAATTACATAGCTAGAATATGTATAATTAATTTTATAATAAAGATATTTATATTTTGACTTTTTACAGAAAACCCCCTTATTTTACCGATTTTCCGAAATTTTACCGAAACGATTTTCAAAACGTTACAATCTCCCCCCTTAAAGAAATTCGGTCCCCGAATTTAATTTAAAACTCCCCCCAAATACTAAAATATTTCAGCAAAACCATCAAGTCGTCGGGGCTCCGAAATCATAAATGCATAAAACATATATTGTAGCGCAATGCATGCGTATGAAAAAGAGTGTATAACTCAAAATCAAAACTCCGTCAAGCATCCCGCAATCATCGGGAGTCATGGGGAAGACATCAATGTCTAAATCCAATACGAAAACCAATACGATATACATCATTAAAGCATCTGGAAGCAATGCATGCCAAACCTTTTTTTTCAAATCGCTCTGCGATGTGTGTATCACTGCACAGTGGCGGACATCCATTGTAAGAAAATAACTATATATATCCTTTGTTTAACATACACGTCCCGCCGTTTTGAAAACAATTTAGAAGGGTTTCCCTTTTTAAACAGTTTTGTGTCATCACTGACACGTAGGTAAATACTGAGACTATAGCTCCTCCTTGAAAATCCCTTCGATAACTATCAATGCATGCAAAATATACTCAGGTACTGTCCTGTGACTAGTCCTGCTCAGTACTAAACCAAATAGCAAACATCATAAAATATACTACTCCAAAATAAATCAATCCCAAGTATATATATGAATGTCATGTGCGTCTGGTGCGCACGAAAATCGAAATCCATGAATGTGTCATACATATGCACAGAAACAACATCTAAGTGCAACGGGTGTACACGAAACACCTGTCAAAGGTAACGTGTGTACCTGACAGCAAAACCAGGTGCATCTGATATGCACGAAGAATCTCGATTTAGTGCATCTAGTGTGTACCTAAATCGCATCAAGCGTCTTAAGTATGCGCAAAATCCAAATCAAGTGCACAATGTGCATGAAGACGAATATCGAATATCACACTCGAAATCAACAGTATACGATACATTTCAATCAAAATCCAAATCAGGTATAGCGTGGTATAAAATCTCACCATCCTGTGCATCGGCATGCACAAAAGCAAATCAAATACTAAAAGTGCATGAAAACTATGCCGAAAGCATAAGTCAAATCGTATGCTTGTCCTAGGCATGAAATCAAATATCATGAAACTCGGTCAACAAAACTCAATCATGAAACAAATCACCCAAAAATACTAAAAATCCAAAGTGATGGATACGTGATAGTCAATCACAAAATCACAACTCATAAATAATGTCGTCGATATGTCTGTCCTTTAAAGTCGAGAAGGTGTCGATGCATCCAATGCTAGCAGAGCAAGATATCTACTTGCCTTCTGATCATGGCATGTCGCCTAGTGCCCTTAGGCTCTCGTCTCTCACTGCAGATTGCTAAGTACATAGCTCCTCAGCTCAACGGTCTAATATAGAAACGATAACGGAAGCAGTCCGCTCTGACACATCCTCTAAAATCTCTGATCAACTATCATGGTTACTCATAACATGTCTCGTCAACGATGTCGAACTCTGGTCTACTGGGTGTGTCATATGACCGCTCCTAGGTCTAGGTCTTCTTGTTTAGTATTTCCAGAAAGATCTTGTCGGGGCCTCTCCCAAATCTCGTTCCTGCCGAACTGCCCGGAAGTTATCATCTCTTACTAAATCTATGTCTTGTTCCGGAACGGCTGCATACTCATCATGACTCCTCCTGGAATATATATCCATAGTCAACGCTTCTGCTTGCGCATCACATCTCTGATGTCGGTGGAGTGGAATGCTATCTCGTCAAGATCTTGTACGAACCTCTAACTCCACTTTTCTCTAATGTCGACTGCTTCGGACTCAACTCTTCGTGGCTGCATGGACTGCACTCTAAGGGCTATACTCGTATCTGGAGTCTTCCAAGCAATGCATATCATCACATGATATCCGAATTAAGTCGAACCATCCGATCGATTTGTCAAAACCTCATAATCCCCCAAAAGCTCAACATCTGGGGTACAGTTTAATAGTATCAAATATATGCCACAGCACCTATGGACCAACCGTAGAAGGGCAGACCCAAGCCTCACAAATGGCACCGCTAAACTGCCGCAAACCCTAATGTTCACCGGCGTTCCATGGTCATTAAATCGAGTTAGGGTTTCATTCTTTTAGAGGGTCCGTAGAATTGCTTGCATTGTTGTCCGAATACTTTAAACTTAGAAAATGGGTTCCTGGCATTCGATCGTCTCTATCGACTTTCAACGTATCGGCGTGAAGTCGCCTCTAGCTGGAATCAATCCATCTGATGACCTCGCATCGGGGTAGGCAATGAATCACATGGCCTAGTCTTTCATCTCTGGTGACTAGCAATCTCCTATCATATCTTGAAGTATAACTCGTGCGGCGTTAGTTTCAAACATCTGGGGCGACATCTTTTCATTCGCCAAAATCACTGGCTCATTCGCCCACATACTGTACAGTGCCTCAATCATCAAAATAGTTTTTTCTCTGACGGTCATCACAATCTGGATGGCCTATTGAAGTGGCCCAATCCCTTGGTGCTGATCTGCACGTCCGTGAAATCTCGTAAAAGCGATCCATCAAACGCTCGTGGCGCGAAAACACAATAAAACTACGCCTCTATGCAATCATATGCCCCTGGAATCACGCTCTGGTCAGTCCCCGTCCATGAAGAGCTCATGCTGACCGCAACTCCAGCCGTATCTCTTTGCCTGTGTAACCGTGGTAACAAAACCATAACTGATACTGATGAGGCTAGATTATAGGAATGAATATAATACTGGGCAAGCAAATGTACATCCTAAGGCTTCTTAAGCAGAGTAGCGTATCGTAAGTATGCCGCGGAACATACCCACGGTACGTCACTCTAGTTTAGTCACCTACTCCATCAACCAAGGGTCATCCTACACTCCGAAGGTAAAATCTAACTCTCTGATACCAACTTTGTCATGACCCAAAAAGTACGGGACATGACCGGCACTTAAATTACGAACGTCTCGAGGCGTACATAATCTAAGTAAGCCAAAACCCAGAAATCAAAACCAAAGAAGCCGTAGAATGAAGGAAACCCCATTTTAAAACTAGTTTTAATCAACATAGGCCGAAGTATGTATTTTTAAAATCTCAAGTATTTTCTGAAAATTTCGGCAGAGTCTCCTTTGTAAACACTGCCCCCAAACGGGATACAACATGAATAGTATACGAAATCAATAAAAAGGCATCCCCAAGCGGGAGCTAGCTCTTCGTCAGTCGATGGTCACAACCACACAAGCAATATAATATACAACGCCAAGGGCGAGGATCAAAACTCAAAGAAACTCAAAGCAACATAAAAACCATAATAATACAACGCGCGACTCTAAGGTCGAATGAATAACAAACTGGTCTTTTAACTCTCTTAAATATATAATCTGGTTGATGGAGTTTTTAGATACAACTGAAATAATAATAAACGATGGTGGTCCTGATACAAAGAACCCGCCTGCCAAAGCAATCACCCAGAAAGAACTGTGTGCCAGCAAAGCCGCAAAGAACCTGTACAGAAAAACCTGTAAGGAACTGTGGCACAACGGGGGTGAGTTGCCAACTCGTAAGTAGAAAACATCTACAAGCAGAAATCGCATGCATAACGCTATCCTAGGTCATATCAGGTAATATCCTCAATAAAATCCTGGTCCAGCTATGTATAGTGTAATACTACATGCTCGTGTAAGTGCCTCAAATAGCAATATATCAGATATATGATGTATGAATGCATTACGAATTTAAACAGAATATATCATGAGTGAGACAACTGTTTTCTTTAATCATTGAGATTTCTATATGTATGTCAATCACGTATCATCAATGAATGCAACAGAGAAATCAGTGTCAAACATCGACACAAAACATAAGTCTCAATATCAAATCTCAATATCTCAAATCTCAATATCAATATCTCAGGCATCCGTATCATCTGCGGGATCGGCCCGCGGGCTCTGGCAGAACGGATCAGCCTATAACCATCTCATGACTCAGGCCGGTATCCTCCGGATAACCGACGAGTCTATATAATATCGCCGGTAGGTAGTGCTCCCCTGCCAGGCTCATCGAATACAACTCGAGCTTCTTACCCTGGGGTACCATACCGGGCCCACCATGTACCCGAGACGGTTCATCCAACTCCTCGAATCGGGTCTCGAAATCCAACAGCAATCATGAAAACTCATGGTGGACGACTCATACATTATGAGAAAACCGCAATTTGCATTTTTAAAATGATGATACTAAGCTTTTATTAACCTCTTGCGGTTTTCCCTCAAATCCAGAAATCTCATGTTAATCCAAAATCATCAAAATCATGATACCAATAAACGGTGAATACCGGCATAAATCTCCATAATACTGCATAACCAATGAATATATGAATGCACATAATATCATGCAATGAATGCAATATTTAAACTAGCATATGGAAGCTATAACATATTGTGACTATCAGTTATCAAGCTATGTCAATGAAAAGGTATTTTCTAAAGTATACGTGACATGGCAATTACCGATGATGATATGTGTGAGCCGTATGTGGAACATACACATCATCGGTAATGGTGTTGGTGTCGTGACAGCATGATCTCAATAATGGCATATGGAAGTACAATATAAACATGCAAATGCGATGCGAACGGTAATAATATGCGGAAGCTGAATGATAAATACAATGATAACTAATCTGCATTTATATAAATATGAGTCAAACATGCCATTTGAAATAACACGAATCGTGATGTTTTGAAAATAAGGGCTACAGTGTTTTTAAGAAAAGATACGTCATTTGAAATATCCGTAGAATCCCTTGTCCCGTTGATTGAATGAAATTCTTAGGATGTGTCGTTTATAGAAAATTGAATAGAAATCACAACCAAAAATTATTTGACCGCAATCAATAACGGTGTCGATTGTAGCGCGTTAGTAAGTGCGGATCGTCCACAGGCAAAGTGTAATCGTTTGTCTTTTGAATTAGTTGAGTCGAAATTTTAAAGAAAAGAAAACAAACAATTCATGATTTATATTTGAAGTTCAAGAATTAGAAAATCTAGATCTAATAACAAGAAAAAAGATAGAATCAAGAATTGATAGTTTGATGATTTTTCCAAACCAAATATCAAGAATCTAAATAAGGCTCGTAGGAATCGATCGGATCTATAGATGTGATGTAATCTTTCAATGACATATTCTTATCCTTCGATGAATTGATACTAGATCGATGATGATCGATCGAGAATGAGGGATTTCTTATGAAACTAGAGTTTCATCTTATCCCTTGTTCTTTCGTCGATATCATTCACATTCTAGCCTCTAGTAATTTCAAGAAACGATCGTAGATCCCTAATTTCGAGCGATCAAAATCAAGAAAGCATCGCAACGAAACTAGGTCATCGATTCTTGAACTTTCTAGGGTTTACAAAACTCGTAGGACTCAAGAATCGTATTAAGATTTGTTACATCATCATTCTATTGATCGTCTCGACTCCTTAACGAGCGGAGTTTTACTCAAACATCACAACAAGAACTACAATTACAAATTGAGATCGAATCATGATGCAAGAATTTAAAGAAAGCAAGATTAAAGAATTTTACCTTTTATTTATATCAACAATTTCGTTACAATCGCTCAAGAACTACAAGAGGAAGAACTCGATAGTCGATTTGGCTTCGCTCGTCTCCTTGAGTCGTGGATCGGCTTGGATCACTTGCCCGATTGAAGATCGGCTCCGCTCCTAAAAGGTTAGAGGATTTTTGATTGATTGGTACTCAAGATCTTGAATTTAGAGTGGAATTAGGGTTAGGGTTTCGCACAAGTCTTATCACTAGACTTGTGGAAGAAGATGGAGAGATGAAGAATTAATGAACAACTAAGATTGAACTATTGAACCACCACCACCCTTAGATCTAGGTTCCTATTTATAGCCATCAAAACCCTAGATCTAGAATTTGAATTTTAAGTTTCCCTCCAAAAGTTTGTTGAGGAGATTTGAATTTCCCTCCAAAAGTTTGTTGTGGAGAAGCTTCTAGATGTGATTAGTTAGGAGCTTAATCAAGATTAGCATGCTTAATGATCTTTGCTGATCTGGCAGAAGACTCTGGAGAATTCTGGAATTTGACGTGTCAAAATGAGGTGTAGCCACTGAGAGAAGAATTATGCACCAAAATTCAAGTGATGATGTGGCAAAAGCGCCGCGGTTCTGCGGCATAAGCTGGCTCCCGCCGCGGTTCCGCGGCGCTTTGGAGGCTTCAGGGCTTGAAACTTTTGGGCTTCTCTAGTACTGACATATGGGCCCTTTTGTGATATATTGAATTGTATTTTTCCCTCTATATTGCTACCAGATCTGAAAACATGGAGTTGGTGTAATTTTGATCAGCTTCTTTTGACTTTGCTCCTGCAATTTCCTGCACAAATCTCAACACAAGTGTTGCGCAATACAGGGATGATGGGATGCCATAAAATACAGTCAATTTCCCTTAAAGTGCCGGTTTAAAAGTCTAACACATGTAATCTGATATTTAACGACTGATTTGCTAATATGTGAAATATGAATACCGAACATTTCTAAAAGAGTGCAAATGATAGGGAAATTGCCGGTTAAAATATGCAATATTTTCGACTGATCACCCGTCTTTAAAACACACACGATTCGTTAGTTTTTTAAATAGGTATGAGTCGAATCTAATCTATCATTTACAAGCACACTACAGGGCCAAACTAAACAGGCTGATCGAAAGGTAAGGAAACCGCCTAACATCTGAGTCAATACATATATATACATATAATAGTCGGTGATCCCGCCTCAATAGTATCCTATACGATACAATATCTATAATATGACGTCCTCGAGTCAAGAGTGCGGATCTATCATCAATATATAGCTCGTACGGTAAATCCGTCGTACGGCATCCCAAATCTGGGTACGGGTCAAAAGTCACATCTATCACATTAATCATCTGGTATCCTCTTTATCAAATATCATGATCGGGGTATTGATCTACGTCTAGTACAATACTGATACCATCTATGAAATACATACGTGTGTATGAAAACACCACGCCTAAAGAACCCGCTAAAATATCATGCCGTATCCCAAATACGGACCATAGCATATCACCCATCTCATGGCCTCAAGCCCAATCTCATCGACTCATCTCCAAATATCAT
This sequence comes from Agapanthus africanus, assembly GCA_030015575.1. Taxonomy (NCBI): domain Eukaryota; kingdom Viridiplantae; phylum Streptophyta; class Magnoliopsida; order Asparagales; family Amaryllidaceae; genus Agapanthus; species Agapanthus africanus. The sequence continues at coordinate 365,885,570 of JASDDO010000018.1, forward strand.
ACAATATCCTCAACATTCATGCATGTGTATATGAATGTATATATATGCATAGTCCCATACCCATGCGTATATACATATATACACATTCCCATATACCCACAAGAAAATGATGTATGCAAGTGTATATGTGTGTGTATGCAAATCCTTACTCTAGGGTTGCGATTTAAAAACCAACCAAAACCTTCCTCCGTTCCTCGCTAACACTAATCCATAAGCTCCTAAGGCTTTTCTTACTAGGTGTACATATCTCACAATAACATATAAAAGTATATCGTTACCATATCACATCATTTCTTGTAACTTTGCGGGGGTGCTATACGCCATCCACCCGACTGCTCCCGTAGATATAAATCTACTCACCTGATCTTCGCTCGCCGGTGCCGACATTGCCACGCGCTTGCTTGTCGTCTCGAAGTCCACATGGGGTACCTATATATCATAACGCACCATATCGTATTAAAATCCGACTCATGACCAAAACGACACACGAATCTCAAATAGGTCAAAACCTATGCTTTGCTTTCACAAATCAACCCAAAAACCCTCGACATCGGCGTACAAATGCCGATTGATCGAGAAAAACACCAAACGTACCAATCATGGTTTCAAAACTCACTAACTGTATAAGAAATAGGGTTTAATTCATCAAAACCATAAAATTAAACAAATCGTTTTATTTCCCAAAAACCTAGTTAGCACAAATTCTCATTTCGATTCAAAACTTGATGTTTTAACCAATCTACATATTTTAATGATTCAAATGGCCAAAATGCTCATTAAATATCATAATTAAGTCATACAAATCACTTTCATAAATTAAACTCATCAATTTGTATAAATTCCAAATTCCTAGTTTGCAAAAATACCGATTTTAACTCTTTTTAAAGTAAAATTCACAATTTTACAATTAAGCTTGGTTTTGCATATACTAAAATATTAAACCACAATTTATAATGTTAATAATGCCATGAAACCCTAATTAGAATTTTATCTCACCAAAATATATATATTTTTAAAACCTAGTTTGCAATTTATATAATTATCACAAATTTAAATTAACAAAAATGCAAACTAGCAACTAGATTTCATTTAGCATAACATTAATATGTCAAATACATCACACAACCATAATCTCACAATACAAAACCCCAATTTGAATTCAAACCCCTCTCTTGAATTTTAAATCATGCACTTAGAACCAATTAAAAACCTATTTAAACATTTAATTAAGCTAACCTAAAGCAATTAACAACAAATTAAGAAAAAGGTTAGAATTATACCTCATGATCAAGAGATCAAATATGGAAATTAAAGCCTCTAAAGTGCCAACTTGTTCCCTAGATCCATGCAAGTTTGGCTAATGAGAAATGGGTAGGGATTAGATTTGGATTTTAGCTTGATTTTGTATGGATTTGAGGCAAAATTGTGGATTTTTTTTCAAGAGAATGAGAAGAAGATTTGGGGAGGGGGGCTGCTGTTGTGGAGGATGGGGCTCGGCCAGAATTTGTGAGGGAGTGAGAGAGAGAGGTGGGTTTCAAGTCCACACAAGTCCAAGGCAACAAAGCCCCTGCCTCATTCTTATTCTTTTCATTTCAATTCTTTGTTTTCTTTTCTTTTCTTTTGGCAACACAAGTAGGGAAATGAGGGGGGGAAACTTGGGCTGCTGATTTGGGGAGAGGAGAGAGGGTATGGGTGAGTGTGGGTGAGGGAAAAATGATAAATGATATACCCCAACATCTATTTACACTAATTTCACTATTTAAGTCTTTTTCTTCGATATTTTCTAAAACCGTTTGACAGCTTCATTTCATTTCAAAAACAACATGTTAAAATTTTGTTTAATGTGTTATGATGCACAAAATTTGTTTCAACTCATTCCAATTTGTAATTTCCCCTAATTAAATGTATTAGTGACGGCTTAAAATAATATTAAAATAATAAATTTCGGAAAATTTTTCAGAAAATTAGAAATTTTACCAGTGGCTCAATAAACACCAAATACTAGCAATTACATAGCTAGAATATATATAATTAATTTTATAATAAAAATATTTATATTTTGACTTTTACAGAAAACCCCCTTATTTTACCGATTTTCCGAAATTTCACCGAAACGATTTTTAAAATGTTGCACTTAGATGCTTGTAGAAGCATGTAGAAGCCATGACTCATCCCACTAATTTTGTTCTACTCTAGATATTTTCTTACCCAAGTCTTATCTTTAAACCATGGTTCATTCTCTCACTTGATCACTTGATATTTTCCTCACCCAAGTTCATCTTCATCCTCTCTAAATTTTCTTGAGTTGAAAAGGAAAAAGAGAAAAGAATTTCTAAAGTGATCAAAATTCCTACTTCATCAACCTACTCTCATCTAGACCATAAGATTAGGTTGTTTGCTTCACTAATTCTTTGATTAGTGAAGAGGTAGCTTGAATTAGAGTAACTTCAAATTAGATCATCTTCGGCCTCGAAAACGATATAGCAAGCTCGATCCTTTCAAGTAGAGCTAAGAAGAGTTCTAGGGACCACTACTTGGAGCTTAGGGACTACTACTTAGAGCTTTAGAAGTGAAGGACCGGTCTACAAAGGTTGTATTCTCTATTCACTTAGTGTAAAGCTTGTATACTTGCTTACAAACCCTAATTCTCTAGTTCAATTCTAGGTTAGTATAGCTTAGACCTCTAGATTTTTTAAAATTTCATACTTGATGCATGTGGAAACCTAGTAGAGGTGCTAAAACACACTTTCAGCATACACAATCAAGGCTACCGCCAAAGTAAGTCTCCCATCAAGCCTCGTGCAGAAGGGGGCAGAACATCGAATCCAATTTAAGTCCATCATATTCGCTTCGGTCTCCGTCAGCGCTCCTACCGCGAAAGATCTAATGAGCCAAATCAACAAGCCAGCTTCAAGGAGGAAAAGGTCAAACATTATAACCGTAAGGGTGCCCGAACCAAAACACGAATCAGTGTTCGAATAGCTTTCTATCTCCCCATCTAGGGGAAAATCTTGTTGGCTATAGTGCCCTCAAGGCAATTATTGTAATCGCAGGCAGGTGATTATGATGATTGAAGGACGACCGATACGGGTAGAACAGTCTTACTTATAATGAGAGTATGCTATCTGGTTTGTCTTTATCATTATGTACATGCATTATGTGGTATTACAGATCACTATTATATGATGATAGAGCCCATAGGATTCTTGCTTGACTACCAGCATTATGATGGCGATCATATACGTGGCCTGTAAGCACATCCTTAAATGTCCCTAGTCGCGGGAATATCGAGGTTGGGTATTGATACTCCAGAGTAGACTAGTGTATACTTATCGAGGCCCCGACGAGGGGAGGTGGCCGGTCTCACAAGCCATTGTTGTTAGTCAGTCACCTAAGATAGTATACAGGTGCTCATTGGGTTAGACGGACTCGTCGGGAACATTCTAGTTGGTATTATACCTATTGTCAGATAGTAGTTCCTAGGTGACATGTGTACAGGTTAGTCTGTCGACCTGAGATCGTCATTTGTCTCATGTGAGTTCTCGCTGTACTTTGATTACTAACCTACCACAGCTTAAAAGAGTCGTGCAAACAGGTTTTAGTTGGGTACAGTCCCGAGCCACATGGAGGCGGTGAGCGGATCGTCGGGGTTTCGTCTCTCCCGGTATTGGGGGTTGATGTCGTGTTTTGCACGGGTGTCCATCAGTAGAAATCCTTGGCCAACGTAGTCGAGAATTACTGATTTGGATTAGTAGTTTCTCAGTTGGTGATGGGCTTCATACCGACATGAAATGTCGCGTTATTAGGGGTCTGACTTTATCCACCCCCCTAGACTCGATATGCGATACTCTTAGACGAACAGACCGGACTGTATGGAGATTGTCACGGACAGACTCAATAGGGGCTCGGATGAGTTTGCTCATCGGCCTTCCTTTCGCTCAATACCTGGGTAGCCGTTACGTACAGCTAGTGCCGCTGACGTGCTTGTGGTTAAACCTACTGCCAGCGTATTGACGAGTCTTTAGAGTCCCACACAGAGGGTTTCCTTGCTTCGAACGAAACGATGCAGAGGCCGTATGCAGGGTTCGATCATATACGTGCACTTGTACACGTATCATGATTCAGACGGATAATACTAGTGGGCTTTGGTTTAAGCCGGACCCTAGTATTACATTATTGGATTATTTTCGTCTTTATATATTCGTATTTTTCAGAATACGGATACGGGTATGTATATACGGATGAGGGGTATTCTTGTAATTCATTACAAGATACTTCTAGAAGATGCCACCTCATATATGTTTTAACCATTTTGTTTAAATGGTTTATGAGGAGGAGGGATAAGCTGTGATGTGCATTTATTGTAGCATGGCTCACTTGGTGACTCATGGGGTGACTCATGGTTCACTATTTGGGCATGCTTGATATTTGTTGTTGTGAGATTTTTGTGAGAGGCATGATTCATTTCATTAGCAAAACAACACTTAGTCATTTTCTTGAGTTGCTTCATGCTTCACACTCTCATCCTCATGCTTCTTCTTCTTCTACCTCCACCCTAAATGTCTCATGTGTTGAGAAACCTAGAGTCTTTCGAGACAAATCAATCCATCATTAGACTCTACATCTTCTAGGTTATCTAGTTTAGCGAACTAAGTACCCTAGTTACCTCGGCTATGAGGTAGGAGCTTAGAATACAAATCCTCAGGTGGATCATCTTCGATGGAGGGAAACCGGAGATCAAGCTTGATCATGGAGGCCTTTAGGAGCTTGGGATGATGGTTAACGACCGAAGGACACGGATCATTCGGTATAACCTTTCTAAACTCCTCTTTATGTTTGCTAGATTAAGGTTAATGGTCGATCCGTATTATAGAGTTATTCTAGCGCCAGTTTTATAAAAATTTTGTTCCGCATTTGGTCACAGTTGATGGCTAGGGCGCTGGCATAACCCAACAAAGCTGTCAACTCATAGGGGGCAACAAGATGCCCTGAGCCATCCCAGGCAAGGCCCATGATGACCGCAAATGTAAATGTATTCTCTAGACTGTCTGTCAGCCCAAAACAGCCGTCAAGGAAGCATATGCCTGATAAGCCTTTAAAACCGAAGAGTTAAAGAAGAAATGGCTCAGAGATAGAGCCAATAAGAGGGCTAAGGTTCCTGCTAAATGGGAGTTCGTCGGATTCTAAAGACGTGACTACCTCGCGACAAAAGCCAAATTTGCTGTGCAAAATCAAAAAAGAACTCAAATAGAGTGTACCGGCTATATCCAAGACCCCGATCGAACCGGCTATCCTCGGTCATTTGTCATTCCCTAAAAAGAGCGGACTAAGGCAACAAGCCAAAAGCTCATCAAGCAACACTACCAATTAGGAGGCAGTGGACGGGTACACAATTCATACAGTCTACATGGTGGGACCTGGAAGAAAAAATTCCTCCCATGCTTCACAACCATGATAAAGATATGGTTGACGCTGCCCAATCCCAGCTCGATTCGGATGATGATAAAGGCACAACAAGGCCAAACAAAGAATAAGTACAACATCGACCCCTGAGTCATTAAACTGTGAATAAATGACCTCTAAGTCGTTAAATTGGAGAGAGAGAAAGAAAGGTATGTCTACAAGTAAAATGTGCACGGATGAAAACCCAAAAGGGCTCCGTGGGTAAAAACAGCAGGACTGCCGGCGAGTGTGTGAAAACCCGAAAGTGCACAAACTCATGAAAAAAGACGAAAATACACTCGCAAAGTCCTGTCGACCATGTGAAGAGAATATCCCCACGTGAGATCCTTACGACTCACAAAGGAGCAACACACTTAGGAATCCCCATGATTCCTAGGGAGAAGATACACCTATGAGATCTTCTCGACTCGTAGGAAGAAAATGCTTTTATGATACCCTTACGGCTCATAAAATTGAAAAGCCTTAGGTGACATAGACCTAAACATGACTCTTAAGCCATCGCTCTCCAATGAGCAACGGAAAATGATGAGTCGCTCCAGACACTACGCTTCAGTGTTAGCGGTGTTGATGCCGACTTAAAATCCAAATCCTCTAAATTCTCCCAGTCCTACGACCAGTCCCCAAATTGACTATCATATACAATCTACGGGTTCAAATAATCCCCATCACACCGATGTCCTACCGCAATCACCAGCCCTGTAGTCGGCCTCCGCACTTTGAATTATGCTCCATTTGAGAAGACCGACTCATGTGTCCTCACAATGTATGAGGAGAACGGCACTTGCTAGATCCTCTCGACTCATAAGAAAAATACACCTTCGTGGGATCCTTACGACCCATAAGGAAAAAACACATTTGGGGGTCCTCACGACTCCTAAAGAGAAAATAGACCTACGAGATCATCTCGACTCGTAGGGAGAAAATACTTTTGTGGGACCCTTATGGCTCATAAAATTGAAGAGCCTTAGGTGACAGGGATCTAAACCTGCTTCCTAAGCTATCGCTCTCTGATAGGCAAAGGAGAATGATGAGTTGCTCCTGGCACCATATTTCAGTATAGCAATCCAGACGCCATCCAAATTCAAAGCCTCCAGCAGCAAATGATGAGTCGCTCCTGGTACCCCATTCCAGTGTAGCGATACTAACGCCAAATCCAAGCTCAAATTCAAATCCAATTCCAACTTAAATCCTACATGGCAATGCCTCAAATTCAAAGGTCCCACCAAACAAGGCAGGAATCGGAAAAATCAAACTAAAATCCCACCCGGAAGTGTTTCCAAGCTCAGAAGTCCCGCCGGACAGATTAGAACCTCCTAAAACAAAACAAATCAACTAATTCCAACAATGACCTCTACGTTAGAAACAGTGACACTCCATTTCGGGGAAACGTCAAATAGCGACACTCCGTCTCGGGTAAATGCCAAACAGCGACACTCCATCTCGGGGAAACGTCAAACAGTGGCACTTCGTCTCGGGGAAGCGTCAAACAGTGGCACTTCGTCTCGGGGAAACGTCAAACAAACACTCCGTCTTGGGTAAACATCAACCAGCGACACTCCGTCTCGGAGATACGTCATACACCGACACTCCGTCTTCGAGAAAACAGTGACACTATATCTCGGGGAAACGTCAAACAGACACTTCTCCTCAGGGAAATGTCAACCAGCGACACTCTGTCTCAGGGATACATCATACAGCTGTTGAAGTTCCTTAGCACCCTCACTGGGTTTTAACAAGCATCAAGTATGCAACTTTTAAAAAATCTAGAGTGATAATCAACTCAAACCTAGAATCGAACTAGAGGATTAGAGTTTAACTAACAAGTATCATATACTAGTAAGTGTCTAACACTAAGAGAAAAGAAATACAACCTTTGTAGACCTCTCATCCTTGTCTTTAGCTCCGTGTAGAAGTCCATGACTTCTTGGTTCCACTCGAAGCTTGAACACGTCCGCTTGAAGCCTTCGAAGTCCACGATGATCAACCACGGAGTTCCTTTTGAAGGACTACCTTAGCACCATGATGAGGTTGTAAAAGCATCTACCATGCCAAATTCAAATTTTTCTTAGTGCTAAGGTAGACTCACAAGATCTTAACAAGATTATTAGGGCTTTCTTTAGATGATATGTCAACTAGAGAGAAGGAGAGATGTTTATACCTTGGTAGAACCAAGTCCTTCTCTTCAATATGCTCCGTGTAGTAGTCCCGCGACTCCACAAGGCTTCTGTTGAAACTTTGAACAAGCTCCCTTCGTAGCCTTCGCGCCAATGATGATCCACCCCGAAGCTCCTACTAGTTCAAGCTACCATTGCACTAAACCCTTTAGTGCATGAAACACATCACACTAATTTGCTAAAAGGTGTGAGATGATGAAGTAGGGGATGTTAAGAGCTCACTAATTTATGCTCAAGCTTCATGATTCACATCTCATGTGAGGGTTGAAACTTGAGAAAAAGCAAGAGGAGGAAGAAAAAGCAAGAGCAAACATGAGCAAGTAAAAATGGCTAAGTCTTTTGGAATGAACAAGAATAATGAGAGCTAGGCCAAGACCCCTCACTCATTCAAGCATGGAATTATGCAATATTAAATTGCAACCATGCTTGAATAGTGAGTCAAGAATCAATAAACAAGTATTTAACCCATGCTTGCATCCATGCTTCATTTTACACCTCATTTATATTTTCACAAAATAGAAAAGAAAATGCCATGCTTCATTTTAATATATATATATATATATATAATATATTTAATGAAGATTAATTAGTGAGCTAATGATATTAATTAATATGTAATTATATCACATATAATTTATATCATATTATTAAATCAACATTTGATCTAATAATTCGGTTATATCATATACGACTGTTTAATATCATTTATCTGTATATCATATTATCGAATCAACACTTGATTCGACAATCTGGTTATATCACATATAACTAAATTGATAACAGATGACTGCCAGATTACAATACGGTATCACATACTCGTATTTAATCAGGCCCACACACATATCACATATGTGTCCTATTTCGTTTCGCTTGAACCAGGGAACTTCTGTGTAGAACTCTAAAGACTCGTCAATACGCCGGCAGTAGGTGATGATCATATCAATCACCTACAAGCCGTCAGCGGTACTATCTAGACGTAACGGCTACCTGGGTATTGAGCGATATGAACGTCAACAAGCAAGCCTATCCACAGTCTCCATGAAGCCTATCAGTAACACTGCCGTACAGTCCGGTCTCTTCGTCTGATATGTCGCATATCATGTCTAGGGGTGGAAATCGTCAAACCCTAGCAACGTGATAAGTCATGTCGATGTGAGGCTCACAACAAATCGAGAAACTACCGATAACACTTATCAGTAGATCTCCAAATCAGCCCTGGCTAGGAACTTCCAGTTATTGCCAATCGAGCATAGCGCAACATCAACCCCCAATACCGGGAGAGACGAAACCCCTCCTATCGCTCATTGCCTCCATACGACTCGGGACTGTACCCAAAATCCACCTGTTTGCACGACTCCTCTTGAGCGTGGTAGGGAAGAAATCAAAGCACAGTGGGAGTCGCATAAGACTCTATGACGATCTCGGGTCTACAGACTAACCTGTACCAGTGTTACCAGAGGACTGCTATCTGACGATAGGTATTCTACCACATAGGAGTCCTCGGTGAGTCCTGTTCAGTGTACCCAGTTTCCACTGAGCACCCGTATCGATCTTTGATGTCAAACACTAATGGATGTGGGATCATCCATCGCCCATCATATGGGTCAAGAAGCGTATACGCTAGTCTACTCTGGAATATCGATGCCCTGTCTCGATATTCCCTCGACTAGGAACAATTGAAGGATGCACTTGTGAACTACCATGGCCCCACTAGTATGATCCACATCATAGTCCTGGTAGTCAAGTACATATCCTAAGGGCTTTATCAACACGTGAGAGCACGACAGTATCACAATACAAGTCTACATGTTTAGATAAAGGTAACCAGATAGCATACTATCATGTCGAGCAAGAAAGTCTTCTCAGTATATACATATCCAAGTATCCACTATAATATACATCATATGTACAATAATGGCCTCTAGGGCATACACATAACTAACAATCTCCCACTTGCACTAAGGCCATGTGTTGTAGTATCTCATACCCAACATCCTAAAAAGTCTCTCAAATTGCGTCTGAGGGGTGGCCTTCGTGAGTGAATCCGCTACGTTATCCTTCGTGTCAACTCTCCTGACTTCGATCTTCCTGGAGATCAACCATCTCCATGATCAGGTGATACTGCCTAAGAATATGTCTGGACTCCAGATGGGACGGGGTTCCTTGGCTAAAGCCATAACTCTATTGTCACACAATGGTAGGAACTAAGTTCATCTCATGAACTAATATATGCAAACTGCCTCTTTGGTAGTATCCTTAGTAACGATGTATCTAGCCTTTAATCGTCTAGTTTGCCTCGGTATCTAGCTTGAAACTTTTCCAACATACCGTCCCTCTTCTGAGGATGAAGACAATGCTTTTGACTGACATTCAGTCGTCCTTATCACACTGGAACCTTTCCAGTGATTCTCCCCAGGATCCATTCATCTCATTACAGCTAGTGAGAATCCTAATATCCAAATAGATCTGTCTCATAGATCCATAACCTAGGATTTAGGAGGTATCACCTCGGTCCTATATGGAGAATCTTTGTGATAAAAGGAGATTGACCGAGCGTAGCATAGGAAACTCCTTTCCTATCAAGAGTATGTCATCCACATACAATACGAGGATCACCACCATACTCCCTACTACCTTTTTGTATATACAAGGTTCATCTACCATTTTGATGAAGTCAAACTCTTTGACTACCACATCAAAACAGACGTTCCAACTCCACGATGCCTGACTTATCTCATAAAACAACTCGCACACGTTTCCGCTGCTCCCACTGTCTACGAAGCCCTCTGGCTGCATACTTATAGACGCTCTTTTCTAAATCATCGTTTTTAGAAAAGCAGTCATGACACACAACCGCCAGATATTGTAGTCATGGTATGTAGCAGTGGCAAGTAGGATCTGGATGGACTTAAGCATAGCTTTGAAAGTCTCAACTTTTCCATGTATACCAAGTAATCTTCTCAAGATATACTTGCTCCTGATGGGGATTTAACCTTTCAGGTAAAGCAACCAAAGTCCATACTTTGTTGGTGTATAAGGATTACATCTCAGATCGCTTAGCATCCAGCCATTCTTACAGAGTCACCACTCCTGATGGCCTGCTCGAAACTAGTTAGGTCATCATCTCATGATGTAATCCTCGCTCCCACTGTCATAGAGAAAACCGAAGTATCTCTCAAGTGAGTGAGGAACCCTACAAGATCGGCGGAGAGGCTGAGGTTCATTGGAAACTATTGAATCCTTCGGTTCTACCAAATCATCGGCTGTAGTTTGTATAGCTGGAACTCTTTCCAGTTCTACCTCATCTCCACTAGAAAAAATGGCATGCCAAGAAATAAAACACATTTGTTTCTCGGTTTGGTAAAAGATATTCCTTTGCAAATGCTTGGGATATCCAACAAACTTCTACAGAACAGACTTTGCCTCGAGGTTGTCCGAATTTTGCTTTTAGACATAGGCCGGACAACCCCAAATCTTAACTTACTTAAGATATGGGCTCTTCCCATTCCATATCACATATGAAGTGGTAGGCAACTGATTTGATTGGAACCCTATTCAATAGGTATGCAGCTTCATAAGTGCATAACTCCCAAAAGAAAATAGGCAACTCAGTAGTACTCATCATAGAGCACACCATATCACATAGGGTGTGATTGCTCCGCCCCGATACACCGACGTGCTGTGGTGTATACGGAGGAGTAATGCTGAGAAAGAATCTCATTCTCCTTTAGAATAGTCCAGGAATCCCGTGCTCAAGTATTCTCCTCCTTGATCTCATCAAAGGACATAATACTCATACCCGTTTTTGGTTCTCTACTTCTAACTTATATTCTGTGATTATCTCAAAAGTTTCGGACTTGTGTTTCAACAAGAACATATGTGTAAATCTTGAGAGATCATCAGTGAATGTAATGAAGTACAAAGAACCGGTCCTGGCATGTGTAGACAGGGGACCTTCATACATCAGCATGTATCAATCCCAAGAGTTCACTAACTCTTTCTCTATTTCCAATAAATGGAGCTATGGTCATTTTATCTCTGTGACATGATCGGCAAGTTTCACAAGATGTAAATTCAAACTAATTTAAATATGCATCTATATGTAACTTCAGCTAGTCGGGTTGCATTGATATGACCTAGTCTACAATGTCTCAAGAAGGATTCGTTCATTTCTGAACTCTTCCTCTTGTACGTGTTCTGTACGTTAAGAACTGTGGTTTGATTTAGAACGTCAATGCTTTTAGATAACGTGCCTGAACCGATCAACTCTTGATATAGGAAATGTTCAAAACATTATCCAACAATACAAAATTATATCATTCTTTACTAATAAAGAGACTGATATGATATTGTATATCAGGTTCGGTATCTAATAACATTCGTTCAAAATCAATGTATTCTGGTAATACAGGTGATAACTACCAATAGACTTGGCTGCAACACTTACACCGTTTCTATCTCATAAAACTTATCACTCGTTCTCAGTTTTTTACCTATCTGTAATCCATGTAACAAATTACATTTGCAGGATCCTGATCCGGTATCTCATACCCAGGACGTAAAGGATACTGAGAAACAGTTTTCGGTAATGAACACACCCGAAGAAGATGCATCAGCATGCACTTTCTTCGTTTGGGCGGCACGGGAATTCTGGTAACCCCCTATTTCCTGCTCTGTCTTATAACAATTATAAGTTGGAGCGGGACCAATGTTCCCTAGCGCAGTATAACAAGCGGGTTCGGTCAATACATCTATATTATTATCTTGATTAAGGCGTGACATAGTCGCTACCTGGAGAGAGAGAGAAGAAAACACTCAGCGTGCGCTTTTACAAGATTAGATTGGTTATTAATTTATCTAATCAGGATGGCTCCCACTGTTTTAGTCAAATCTTCCTTCAAACCCTAAAAGGAAAGACTAGCCGGGATTAATTACACCTTACAAGTTCGCTAATCTTTCGGCCAGGCCAGTGTCGGTACTTTGAGAGAGGTTCCCCGTGCTTTCGCACGGACCTAATTAAAGTAAACCTCGTGTTCCCATGGGCGTAACCCCGTTAACACCTTTCTAGACGCCTACTTGATCGGCTAATTGTAATGTGTAAAACTCTCCCAGGAGTAACTCTTACTCGCAGCGGGTATCGGGATCCAACTATCTCATAGAAGGTATGCAATCTCATTGCAAATTTCAACACTTGAAATTCCCAATAATATTTTGCCCCAAGCGTCCTATGACCTTGACAGAGGTCAACAAACCATAGGCTGCTAGTCAAGTTTAACCCGTCATTTCCTGATTGAAGTAAACCCACCCGCACGACCCTTGACAGAGGTCAACAAGGTCGCACGACTACCCTAAATCAATCACATCATATGTTTATACAGATAAGCACTAATCAGCTACCGCACACTACGCCTTGACAGAGGTCAACAAACGCAGCACGAATACTAACTATTACTTATCTGAAATGACGGAGGGATACGACAGATTTTTAAGAAAACCCTTTGCGTAATTAACTTGATATCGTTGTAGAATCGAGTGATTTTAAATGGAGTGTTTTTGAGGCCTTTTCTAGTTTTGCTAAAGAGGTCACTCCCAGTGAAGGGATCGTCGGCTCTTTCCTCATCGAATAAGGTGCAGGATATTTCACAAATATCACTATGCAAAGCAAAAACTATAGAAGCAATCAAAAGACAAACCGAGTTTGTAGCATCTGCTAGTTTCGCTAAAGAGGTCACTCCCGGTGAAGGGATCTCGGCTCTTTCCTTATCAAATAAGGTGCTGGATGTTCTTCAAGGAACACCGCTATGCAAAGAAAAAACTAGAGCTACCTGTTTTTGAGACAAGTTTCTACAACATCTTTAGGATTCTTTTAATTTCATTAATCTCATTAATGAAGTCCCATTTTTTATTATGCTTCACAAGCATCACATTTGAAACGAAATCTGCAATATAACATATATCTCATATATATAATATAAACATTCGTCTCAGACAGTAATATGATCTCATCACAGAACATTGCAGCAGAAGAACATATATGAAATATTGGATATACTAGGAGGTCCATGTTTTTAATACGAGCCTGTATAAAACACGGATTCCACGGTCGTGAAGAATAGCTAAACCCACATCCCATAGATCCCTACGAGAGCGGCAAGTAACCCTGCCAATTCTAGAGTTAGGAGACCCGGTCTCAACTCCTTGAGATGGTCTCCCACTGGACTTTAGAACCCGGTTACTTGTGCTCCCCACCTTGGGTCTATCCTAATGCGGAAAAGTAAATAATATACAACAACGGTGACATCATCCTCATCCCGGAAGTGCCCCAATAAAAGAATATTACATACAAATTTTACATGAATGAAAAAGAAAACTCTCATCTCACATAAAACCCCCGGCTATTCTTTCACGACGATCCAATAAGACATGTCAGCAACACATGATATCACATATCATCAACGTAAGTAAATATATGTATTCCGAAACTGGTTGACATATAGCAACGAGATCGGGATACCAACATATTACACTTACAGTCGCAGAAAAGAAATTATAAAACTACAATAATTAGAATCTGTATATCCTTAGACATCATAAACCCGGAATATCGCATATTCCGGATTTCATGCCTAAACTGTAAACCTTGTATTTTAGTCTTAAATTGAAAACACTTTTCAATTATCTTAGTCGGGGAATTCAACAAGATTCCCGACTACATTATCAAATACTTGTTGGAAACTTTAGTAGATAGCCGCACCCCCAATGTCGGCGACGAAGTGCTCTAAGACGGAACACCGTGGCCGCGAACACCCGAGTGGGTGCTTTTTGGCAACGGAGTTCTCCTACAGTCACTTGGTCGCGGCTATGGGGCGTGGCTGTCTACTAGAGTTACCCGGCGAGTGTTCGCATACAATACGCGATTGCGACGGAGTTTTGATCCAAATCAAAACTTCGTGGCAACCGATTAATCGAGACTAACATACTAGATTCACAATATACTACATACATTACCAGTTTTCACAAAACCAATAAGCCAGATTCTACCAATTGTATCACATATCATCAAGATCTATACAACGCCAAATATATCGATCAGTTTTACAAAATCCAGAGAACTCAACAACTTAAGAATCACAGTTAAAAATACCCAAACAGTGCAAATATCACCTACGGACCTAAACAAGAAAATATACCCCCTGACTCACCTACTGCGCCGCGGATCCGCCGCCGGAACCAAGGTTTGGCCGTGGATCCGCGGTCGTACGGTCAATTTAGGGGACCAATTTTCTTGTGGGTCCATAGAAAACCCTGCACGATTTTTTGGATATTTTTAATTTCAAAAATTCCAACTTTTGGAAAAATCGACAGAAACTTGCAAAAATACGGGTTTTGAAAACCGATCGAACTTTTTAATTTCGTAATGACCTTCCCCGATGATCTAGTTCGGCTCTGATACCATGAAGGACTATCTTAGCACCATGATGAGGTTGTAGAAGCATCTACCATGCCAAATTCAAATTTTTCTTGGTGCTAAGCTAGACTCACAAGATCTTAACTAGATTATTAGGGTTTTCTTTAGATGATATGTCAACTAGAGAGAAGGAGAGATGTTTATACCTTGGTAGAACCAAGTCCTTCTCTTCAATATGCTCCGTGTAGTAGTCCCGCGACTCCACAAGGCTTCTCTTGAGACTTTGAACAAGCTCCCGTCGTAGCCTTCGCGCCAATGATGATCCACCCCGAAGCTTCTACTAGTTCAAGCTACCATTTCACTAAACCTTTTAGTGCATGAAACACATCACACTAATTTGCTAAAAGGTGTGAGATGATGAAGTAGGGGATGTTAAGAGCTCACTAATTTGTGCTCAAGTTTCATGATTCATATCTCATGTGAGGGTTGAAGCTTGAGAAAAAGCAAGAGGAGGAAGAAGAAGCATGAGCAAGTAAAAATGGCTAAGTCTTTTGGAATGAACAAGAATAATGAGAGCTAGGCCAAGACCCCTCACTCATTCAAGCATGGAATTATGCAATATTAAATTGCAACCATGCTTGAATAGTGAGTCAAGAATCAATAAACAAGTATTTAACCCATGCTTGCAACCATGCTTCATTTTACACCTCATTTATATTTTCACAAAATAGAAAAGAAAATGCCATGCTTCATTTTAATATATATATATATATATATATATATATATATATTAATATATATATAATATATATTTAATGAAGATTAATTAGTGAGCTAATGATATTAGTTAATATGTAATTATATCACATATAATTTATATCATATTATTAAATCAACATTTAATCTAATAATTCGGTTATATCATATACGACCGTCTAATATCATTTATCTGTATATCATATTATCGAATCAACACTTGATTCAACAATCTGGTTATATCACATATAACTGAACTGATAATAGATGACTGCCAGATTACAATACGGTATCACATACTCGTATTTAATCAGGCCCACACACATATCCCATATGTGTCCTACTTCGTTTCGCTTGAACCAGGGAACTTCTGTGTGGGACTCTAAAGACTCATCAATACGCCGGCAGTAGGTGATGATCATATCAGTCACCTACAAGCCGTCAGCGGTACTAGCTGGACGTAACGGCTACCCGAGTATTGAGCAATAAGAAGGTTAACAAGCAAGCATGTCCACAGTCTCTATGAAGCCTATCAGTAACACTACCGTACAGTCTGGTCTCTTCTTCTGATATGTCGCATATCATATCTAGGGGTGGAAATCGTCAAACCCTAGCAACGTGATAAGTTATGTCGATGAGAGGCTCACAACAGGTCGAGAAACTACCGATAACACTTATCAGTAGATCTCCAAATCAGCCCTGGCCAGGGACTTCCAGTTATTGCCAATCGAGCATAGCGCAACATCAACCCCCAATACCGGGAGAGACGAAACCCCTCCTATCGCTCATTGCCTCCATACGACTCGGGACTGTACCCAAAATCAACCTGTTTGCATGACTCCTCTTGAGCGTGGTAGGGAGGAAATCAAAGCACAGTGGGAGTCACATAAGACTCTATGACGATCTCGGGTCTACAGACTAACCTGTACCAGTGTTACCAGAGGACTGCTATCTGACGATAGGTATTCTACCACATAGGAGTCCTCGGTGAGTCCTGTTCAGTGTACCCAGTTTCCACTGAGCATCCATATACGATCTTTGATGTCAAACACTAATGAATGTGGGATCATCCATCGCCCATCATATGGGTCAAGAAGCGTATACGCTAGTCTATTCTGGAATATCAATGCCCTGTCTCGATATTCCCTCGACTGGGAAAAATTGAAGGATGTACTTGTGAACTACCATGGCCTCACTAGTATGATCCACTTCATAGTCCTGGTAGTCAAGTACATATCCTAAGGGCTTTATCAACACGTGAGAGCACGACAGTATCACAATACAAGTCTACATGTTTAGATAAAGGTAACCAGATAGCATACTATCATGTCGAGCAAGAAAGTCTTCTCAGTATATACATATCCAAGTATCCACTATAATATACATCATATGTATAATAATGGCCTCTAGGGTATACACATAACTAACACCTTTGACTCAAGCTCCTTACTTCACTTAAACTAAGTAGAAGTGATGCAAACAACCTCTACAAGTGGGCTAGACTAGTATAGATTGATGAAGTGGGTATATATCTCACTAAAAAACCTTTCTTTTTCTTTCTCTTTTACTCACTAGAAAATGGTAGAGAGCTTGGAGGAAGACGGAGATGGAAATGGCTAAGATTGAGCTAAAGAAAAGATAAACAAAAGAATGATATGAGAAAGAGAGTCACACTCACTCTTAACTAATGGCATGGAAAATATCTAGATATTTTAGTAATTGAGTTAGTGGAGGATTAGAAAACAAACCATGGTTACAAAGATATTTAGAAGAAGTGTGTAGAAGATAAATATCAACCATGGATTAATATCTAATTTCCATTAACTCAATAATCAATAAAATATCATAAAAGTTTCCATATGAGTCTAGCATAGCCATCTCCAATGTATCATCAACCATGACACATGCACACATGTATGTATGCATACATATCCATATAAGCATACATGCATACATGCATACAATTAAAGAAAGGAATCAATAATGAGCTAATGGTCAATTTATATTAAATCAACACTTGATTTAATAATCCGATCATATCACATACGATCCGACTAATAGAAAACGCCATATTAAAATACGGTATCATATACTCGTATTTAATCAAGCTCCCTCACATATCTCCATATGTGCCCCACTTCGTTTCGCCTGAGCTCGGAAACCCTTTGTGGGACTCTGAGACTCATCAATACGCTAGCTATAGGTAGTGATCATATCAGATACCCACAAACCGTCAGCGGTACTAGCTGCACGTAACAGTTCCCAGGTATTGAGAGGATAGAAGAACAACGAGCGAACAGAAGAACAATAAGCGAACTTGTCCAAACTACCGTAGAGCCAACCAGCAACACTTACCGTTCAGTCTGGTCTCTTCGTTAGCTATGTTGCATATCAAGTCTAGGGATGGTATCGTCGATCCCAATAACTCAATAAGTCATGCCGATATGTGGCCTATAACAGATCGAGAAACTACTAATAACACTTATCAGTAAATCTCATCAACCCTGGCCAGGGACTTTCAGTTATAGCCAATAGCGCATAACACAACATCAACTCTCAATACCGGGAGAGACGAAACCCCTCCTATCGCTCATTGCCTCCATGTGTCTCGGGACTGTACCCAAAAACCACCTGTTTGCATGACTCAGTAGAGCCGTGGTAGGGTGGAATCAAAGCACGGTGGGAGAACACACGAAACTCTATTACGATCTCGGGTCTACAGACTAACCTGTACAATGTGTCACCTGAGAACTGCTATCCGACGATAGATATAATACCATATAGGAGTTCTCGGCGAGTCTGTTCAGTGTGTCCAGTCTCCACTGAGCAACCGTATACAATCTTTGATGTCAAACACGAATGGATATGGGATCATCCATCGCCCATCAAATGGGTCAAGAAACATATACGCTAGTCTACTCTGGAATATCGATGCCCCGTCTCGATACACCCACGACTAGGAACATTTAAGGATACACTTATAGACTAGTCACACCCCACTAGTATGATATGCATCATAATCATGGTAGTCAAGCGGATATCCTAAGGGCTTTATCAACACGTATCAAATGAATAGTATACACAATCAAGTGAACATGTTAAGATAAAGAGTAACCAGATAGCATACTATCATGTTGAGCGAGAAAGTCCTCTGTATATATATACATATCCAAGAATCCAATATCAAATAATGGCCTCTAGGGCATACATATATCCAACAATCTCCCACTTGCACTAAGGCCACTTATTGGCATATCTCATACCCAACATCTCAAAAAGTCGCTCATGCTGAGGCTGTGGGAGGGCCTTGGTGAGTGGATTTGCGGTGTTATTCTTGTGTCTACTCTCCTATTCACGATCTTGCGCTGATCAACTATCTTCCGGATCACATGATATCGCCTCAGGATGTGTCTGGATTATTGATGGGACCTGGGCTCTTTGGCCAATGCCATAGCCCCATTATTATCACAATACAATGGTATTGGATCAATAATGGTTGGAACTACTCCTTACTCCGAGATGAACCTCCGCATCCAGACGGCTTCCTTGGCAGCATCATTTGCAGCAATATACTCAGCTTCCATCGTTGAGTCCGCAACGGTAACCTGTTTGGAACTCTTCCAACATACCGCCCCTCCATTGAGGGTAAATACAAACCCTGAGATGGATTTGTTGTCATCTTTATCACTTTGGAAGCTCGAATCGGTAAAGGCCTCCATCTGGAGATCCCCATTACCATACACCAAGAACATTTCTTTAGTCCTTCGTAAGTATTTAAGAATGTTCTTCACAGCTGTCGAGTGTTTCTTCCCTTGGTTGGATTGATACCTGCTTACTACACCCCGTCATAAGCTACATCAGGGCGAGTACATAACATCGCATACATTATAGATCCCACGGCTGAAGCGTAGGGTATAATGCTCATGCGAGCTCTCTCTTCATCAGACTTTGGGCAAAAGTCCTTGGAGAGAGTGATTCCATGACAAGCAGGTAAGGCACCTCACTTGGAATCTTCCATGCTAAACCTCTTTAGGATGGTGTTAATGTACCTTGATTGGGACAATCCCAACAACCTTTTAGATCTATCTCTATAGATCTTAATGCCCAAAATGTACGAGGCATCACCCAGGTCCTTCATGGAGAACCTTTGTGATAAGAATATCTTGACCGATTGTAGCATAGGAATGTCGTTTCTTATCAGGAGAATGTCATCCACGTACAATACGAGGAACGTGACATTACTCCCTACAATCTTCTTATAAATACAAGGTTCATCTGGATTTTTGACAAAATCAAACTCTTTGATCGCATCATCAAAACAGATGTTCCAACTCCGTTATGCTTGCTTTAATTCATAAATGGATTTAAGCAAGCTACATGCTTTCTCGCTGCTCCCACTATCAACGAAGCCCTCTGGCTGATCTATATAAACGCACTCTTCTAAATCACCATTTAGAAATGCAGTTTTAACGTCCATCTACCAGATTTCATAGTCGTAGTGAGCAGCAATAGCAAGTAGGATCCGAATGGATTTAAGCATTGCTACAGGAGAGAAAGTTTCTTCATAGTCCAGTCCTGGTCTTTGACGAAATTCTTTCGCTACAAGCCTTGCCTTATAGGTCTCTACCTGTCCATCTACACCGATCTTTCTCTTAAATATCCATTTGCACCCTACGGGTTTTACCCCAGAAGGTACAACTTCCAAAGTCCATACTTTGTTAGTGTACATAGACTCCATTTCGGATCTCATGGCATCCAGCCACTTCACTGAGTCACCACTCGTGATAGCTTGCTGAAGACTAGTAGGGTCATCATCATCCATGGTGCAATCTTCTCTATCACCATCAATGAGGAAACCGTAGTATCTTTCCGGTGGGCGAGAAGTCCTACTAGATTTATAGAGTGGCTGATGTTCATAAGATTCTATTGCGACATCAGGTTCGACCAAATCGTCATTAGTAACTTGTGACTCTAGAACTTCTTCTAGTTCTACCGCATTGCCATTAAAAATTCATTTTCCAAAAATGTGGCATACTGAGAAACAAACACCTTTTGTTCCTCCTTATGATAGAAAAGATATCCATACGAGAGTTTTAGATATCCCACAAATGTACACATGACCGATCGTGTCTCAAGTTTGTCTGGATTCTGCTTTTTAACAAAAGCAGGACAACCCCATATCCTAACTCGTTTAAGAGATGGTCTCTTCCCATACCATATCTCATATGGAGAGGTAGACACGGTTTTGGTAGGAACCCTATTCAGTAGATATGTTGCAGTCTCCAATGTATGCCCCCAAAAGGAGAGTGGTAACTCAGCATCACTCATCATGGATCTTACCATATCTAATAGGGTACGATTCCGATGTTCTGACACACCGTTGTGCTGTGGTGCATAAGGGGGAGTGAGCTGAGAAAGAATTCCATTCTCTTTTAGGAAGTCCGAAAACTTTATACTCAAGTACTCTCCATCTCGATCCGATCGAAGTTTCTTGATGCTCAAACCGGTTTGTTTTTCTATGTCACGACCCGCAGGGTACGGAACGTGACTGGCACTTAAGTTTACGAAACGTCTAAAGGCGTCCGTAAAATAAGTAAGCCAAAGCCCAGAAAAACAAAACCAATTAAGCAAAAGAGTGAAGAAAACCCAAACATTTGAAAGCAAGTTTATCAAATAAGTCATGTAAAACCCTTTTTTAAAAACAATACTAATTTTTTCCGAAAATTTCGGCAGTCTCCTTTGTAAATACTGGCCCCCAAAAATGGGTACAACAAGAATATATGTAAAACCAACAAAATAGGGCATCCCCAAGCGGGAGCTAGCTCTTCACCATAAGGCGGTCACAAATCCCACGCAATGTAAATGACAGCAAGCATAATAATCAGAATAAAGCATAAGGAAGCATGAAAAAGTAGCATGTCGGCTCAAGTGAGCTCGACCCCCAAAATACAGCATAAAATCCACAAACCTCACAGTCTCATCTCTAGGTCAATATACAATAAATCTGGTAGAAACAGTAGATGGAGTACACTAGATACAAGAATATACAAGGTGGTACAAAATAATAACATAACCCACCTATGAGCAAATCTCGAGCCCAAGCAAAACAGGCAAAAGAACAAGTGCGCCCGCCGCTACTGAACTGACGGAGCGGACCTGCAAAAGACTGTGGCACAACGGGGGTGAGTTGCCAACTCGTGAGTAATAAATAACATCTGCAAAGGCTATCGTATGCATGCACACAAGCATCCTAGCATCTAAAATACAGGTATGACTGGATGCACTAGCAGGTGTGTATATCATATCAGTGTGCTAATATGTATGCAACATGAATATCTGAGGTCTCAATATGTATATATAAGAAATATTTATTCTCTTTTTGCTTTTGAAACTCTTTTAGAATGCCAGCATAATGTCAATGAATCGACGAAAATCGGTGTCCAGCAACGACACCCAAAAGCTGTCTCAAATCTCATAAATCCATGTCATAGTGTCTCTGGCCTCAGCCATCCGGCTGACCCATCTCAGTATCAATATCTCATCATCTCGCGGCCCCGGTCGGTATCCTCTGGATATCCGCCGTGCCCAATGAAGTCACCGGTAGGTAATCCGTCCCCTGCCAGGCTCATCGTCAACACCACGAGCTTCTTGCCCCGGGGTACCCTACCGGGCCCACCATGTACCCGAAACGGTTCATCCAACTCCTCGAAACGGGTCTCCAAAAACCACAGCAAACTCATGGTGGACGACACTTACATCACTAGAAAACCGCAATTTACATGTTTTAAAAATATCATAAGTTTGGAAATTTTGCGGCTTTCCCCCGAAATCCAGCAATATCATAAAATCTCAAGAAATCCTCATAAGTGCATATATCAATGATAATGAATGCGTATGATATCAATAATCAAGTTGCGATGTGTGATTAATGTATTAAGCATGAACAATGAATATGATGAAGTACATGCACATGAATAGCAATCCTACGGTTTCATTTTAAGGAAATAGCACAATTTAAGTATCAATTAGTAAAAGGTTTAAATTAAAGGTTATCTAGTGTGGTGGCATGGCAATTACCAGGGTGTGTGTGTAAACATGAATAGTGCTCGTGCTGCATATAAAAACCTGGTAATGGTGCATGTGTCCTACAATTGAGTTTGCGTATATGGGTATAACATATTGATCTAATTGCAGCAATTATCATGCCAGTAATATTATTCTAATGTCACAAGTGGTTATCCAGTTTACTATTTTTCAGTTTACTAAATCTATCGGGCGACTTGCGCCATCCAAACGATCGTCCCCCGTAGATGTTAAATCTACTCACCGGAATCCCTGGCTAGCTGTGTCCAATCACCGCCTTTCCCTTTCGCGCCGCGTCTGACGTCTCCGCGACCGAACCTGGAATTTACATCAATACCAGACATAAGGTTACACATTCAAGAACGACGCAAAACCCCAACGAAACTACTAAAGTTCGCTAGCTAGGTACAACGTGCACAAGGTGCGCGGACACACGCGAAAATCGCAAAAACTGCCGAAAAACGCCGATTTGGTCGCCCGGCAAAACTAAAACCCGACTACCCAAAAATCCGCACTCACGCATCCTAAAAGTCGTAGGACAAGCCATACAATCATCAAGATATCAAAAATAATTCATCACATAACTTTTATAAAAATCTAGTAAGCATTTGCATTCCAATTGATGCAAACATCGACAATTTAGCGACAAGGTCAACACCACCCAACACCAACATCCAAACTAACCAAATAGCTAGCCAATACACTAATTTTAAACCATCAACTATGCTTAAAAAAACTAATTTCCATAAACAAAACCTTCTCTTGATTTTTATAATTAGCAAATATAAACCAAACTATATATGAAAAATCTTAATTTAACACTAGATTTTTGCCTAATAAGCAAGTTAACCACTTAGATTAAGGTTAGCAAAACACTAGATAGCAAATTAGGTTTAATCAATTAAATAATGTTTTCTAAACCTTAATCAACTCACTAATCAAGTTTCACAACTCAATTCCATACACTAACCCTCTCTTGAAATTCCTTAAAACGACAATTACAACTAAAATCGAACTTTTAAAGTTAACTAAATTAACACAATTAAAAGACTACATAACAAGGTAACCATATAGATTAGTTCATTAACAACTAGATTAATTATAAAACAACTTAATTAACTATTATGGCTTTCAAACCCTAGTTAGATTTTCAAGCAAAACCTAAGAAACTAGATTAAACTACACTAAATTAACACTAAACCATCTAACATAAGAACTTAAACAAAAGAATTTAACATGATAGAAATTATACCTCTTGATCTATGGATCAAGCAAGAAAATTTTGCTCCAAATGATGGCCTCAACACCAAGATCCAAGCAAGAATGGCTAAGGATAATGATAGCTTAAGGATTTTGTTTAGATTTTTGAATTAAATCATGGATTTTGATGTATTTTCTTGAAGAAATTGAAGAAAATGAAAAGAAAAGAGAGGAAGAAGAGGGTGTGCAGGATTTTCGGCCAGAGGAGGAATGGGGGAGGGTGTGGGCAAGTGGGGAAGGTCATGGGTCAAGTCCACAAAGTCAAATGCACCTTACTTTATTCATTTTAATTAAAATAAATCCAAAAAACCCCTTAAATCACTCAAGAAAGCAACTAAAGAAAAGAGATCAGAATTTTCTGGTCTCACACAAGGTGGGGCTGTCCTAGGGCTGAGGAAAAAGAGAGAGGGGTTTTACAAAAGAAATTTTATGCAAAAAGGCCCCCTACAACTCAAAAATTGCAAATTTTAGCCCAAAATTCAATAAATTCGTTTCATAACATAAAAATTTGTTAAAAATCAAAATAAATTACTAAAAATTCATGTTATCACTAGATTATAATTATAATAATTTTAGAGATTAAAATTAGCCCGGAAAAATTTGTATTTATCGCTTATTTAATGTATTTTCTTACCGGCTTAAAATAATATTAAAAAAATGAAAAATAGGGAAAAAATTTTGAATGACCAAAATTTCATAATTAACTCATTAGCTACTAAAAACAAGTAATTACCTATTCATTTTAGGTATAATTAGCCCTAAACTGCAAAATATCGAGAAAGACGGTTTTCGGAAAAATACCGAATTTTCACCGAATTTCAGGAAAACACCAAAACGACTTTTCAAGACGCTACAATCTTCCCCCCTTAAAGAAATTCGGTCCCCGAATTTAAAAATATAGCCACGCGTACCTTCGAAGAGATGGGGATACTTCTTCCTCATCTCGCCCTCGGTCTCCCAGGTAACCTCCTCGCTGCTCGGGCTACGCCAAAGGACCTTGACGGTTGGTATAATCTTCGACCTCAACTTCTTCACCTGCCGATCCAGGATGGCCACCGGCTGCTCTGCAAAAGAAAGGTCGCGCTCTAGCTGGACTGTCGGGTGTTGAATCGCATGCGAAGGGTCGTGAAGGTACTTGCGGAGCATCGAAACATGGAAGACGGGGTGAACATCGGGAAAGCTGGGAGGAAGAGCCAAACGATATGCAACAGCACCGACACGCTCGAGGATCTCGAAGGGACCTACGAATCTAGGGCTAAGCTTCCCCTTTCGCCCAAAACGCATCACGCCCTTCATCGGAGAGACTTTCAAAAAAACATGGTCGCCAACTGCGAACTCTAATCTGCGACGGCGCCTGTCTGCATAGGATTTCTGTCTGCTCTGAGCCGCTCTCATCCGGTCTCGGATCAACTGTATCTTCGATGTCGTCTCCTCAACGAGCTGCGGCCCCAAAATGCTGCTCTCACTGAGCTCTGTCCAACAAACGGGCGATCTGCATCTCCTCTCATACAATGCCTCGAAAGGTGCCATCTGAATAGTATCCTGGAAGCTGTTGTTGTAGGAGAACTCCACTAGAGGTAAATGACGGTCCCAGCTACCACCAAAGTCTAAAACGCACGCTCTGAGCATGTCCTCGAGAGTCTGAATGGTCCGCTCTGACTGTCCGTCTGTCTGCGGATGAAACGCTGTGCTGAAGCTCAAACGAGTGCCCAAAGCCTCCTGAAGTCTCTGCCAAAGTCGGCTGGTGAACTGAGTGCCTCGATCTGACACGATACAAGTCGGTACGCCATGTAGTCGCACGATCTCGTCAATATAGAGCTGAGCATACTGAGCCAAGCTGAAAGTCGTCTTTACTGGCAGGAAGTGAGCCGCTTTCGTCAATCTATCCACGATCACCCAGATGGAGTCGTACCCTCGACTGGTCCTGGGTAGACCCACAACGAAGTCCATCGAAATCTGTTCCCATTTCCACTCTGGAATGGGTAACGGCTGTAGCTCTCCTGCGGGCCTCTGGTGCTCGGCCTTGACTTGCTGACAAGTCAGGCATCTCGAAACGAACTCCGCAATGTCCCTCTTCATCCCGTCCCACCAGTAGGTCTCTCTCATATCATGGTACATCTTGGTGGAACCGGGGTGGACACTATACACTGATCGGTGTGCCTCCTCAAGAATGTCGCGTCGCAATCCATCAGCATCTGATACGCACAGTCTAGATCCATATCGTAAAATCCCCTGATCGTCAACCATGAACTCGGAAAATCTGCCCTGTCCCATCTGTGCCATGATCTCTGAGCAACGGTCGTCACTGCGCTGTGCCTCATATATACGGTCAAGCAACTGTGGGCGTGCACGAACATACGCGAGCTGTCCCCCTGTCTGAGTGAACTCGAACTCAACTCGGCTGTCGCATAACATCTGCCAATCTGCTGACGACTGCCTCTGCACTGCGCGCAAAAAGGATAGACTACCCCCGGGCCTCCTACTCAACGCATCTGCCACCACATTTGCCTTGCCGGGGTGATATAAGATCTCGCAGTCGTAGTCTTTCACCAACTCCATCCAACGACGCTGTCTGAGGTTCAGGTCTCGCTGCTGAAATATGTACTTTAAGCTCTTGTGATCGGTGAATATCTGACACGACTCGCCGTAAAGGTAATGTCGCCAAATCTTCAGTGCAAAGACCACTGCAGCCATCTCCAAATCATGAGTGGGGTAGTTCTGTTCATGCTTCTTCAACTGCCGAGAAGCGTAAGCGATCACCCGGCCATGCTGCATCAAAACGCATCCTAATCCCACTCGCGAAGCATCACAGTAGACAACAAATCCGCCTGATCCCGAAGGCAAAGATAATACCGGCGCCGTAGTCAAACATGTCCGCAGCTGCTGAAAACTGCGCTCGCACTCCTCTGTCCAAACGAAAGGAACTCCCTTCCGGGTCAAACCGGTCAACGGTGCAGCTATACGGGAGAAGTCCTGAACAAAACGCCTGTAGTAGCCCGCCAGGCCTAGAAAACTACGGATCTCAGTAACTGATGTAGGTCGGGGCCAATGCTGAACAGCCTCAATCTTCTTCGGGTCCACACAAATGCCGTCTCTCGTAACCACGTGACCCAAGAATCCGACGCTGTCCAGCCAGAATGCACACTTGGAGAACTTCGCGAACAGCTGGTGCTCCCTCAGAGTCTGTAACGTAATCCACAAGTGCTGCTCGTGCTCCTCTCTGCTCCGGGAGTACACCAAGATATCGTCGATAAACACGATGATGAACAAGTCAAGATACGGCCTGAATGTACGGTTCATCAAATCCATAAATGCAGCTGGGGCGTTGGTGAGTCCGAACGACATCACCAAAAACTCGTAGTGGCCGTAGCGCGTGCGGAAAGCTGTCCTCGGTATATCCTCCTGTCGAACTCGCAGCTGATGGTATCCTGATCGCAAGTCGATCCTCGAAAAATACCCCGCACCCTGAAGTTGGTCGAACAAATCATCAATGCGCGGCAACGGATATCTGTTCCGAACGGTAACTTTGTTCAGCTGGCGGTAGTCGATACATAAGCGCAAACTTTCATCCTTCTTCTTGACAAACAGGAACGGAGCACCCCACGGAGAAACACTAGGTCGAATAAGCCCCTTATCTAACAAATCCTGCAACTGATCCTTCAGCTCTCGAAGCTCTGCCGGGGCCATCCGATAAGGCGGTATAGAAATAGGCCCCGAACCGGGAATCAAATCAATGCAGAACTCAACATCGCGCTCAGGCGGTAGCCCAGGTAGCTCATCAGGGAAAACATCAGGGAACTCACAAACTACCGGGACCCGGTCTAACGGAACCTCTGTAGCTCGAGTATCACAAACAAACGCTAAGAATCCCTGACATCCCTTCCGCAAGAGCTGACCAGCGCGAAGAGACGAAATTAAGCTGGGAAGGGTGACACTGCGGTCTCCCTGAATAACAAGGACTGGCTCTCCCGGAAAGCTAAATCTGACTGCCTTCTCACGGCAGTCCACCGAAGCATAACAAGTGGCTAGCCAATCCATGCCCAGAAGCACATCAAAGTCCAACATATCGAGGAGTATCAAATCAACTGATGAATCCCTCTCCCCGATACGAACGGAACACAAACGAAATACAAAACGAGCGACAAACGACTCGCCTACCGGAGTAACAACAACAAGCGGCTGATCTAACGACGACGACTCACGGCCCAACATCGGTGCAAAGTGTATAGATACGTACGAATGTGTGGAACCTGGGTCGAATAATACCCGTGCGTCGAAAGAACAACTGGCAAAGTACCTGTCACAACGGCATTGGATGCCTGCGCATCCTGCGGTGTCAAAGCAAATACTCGGGCCTGTCCTCCACCGATAGCGGGCTGACCTCGACCTCGGCCTCTGCCTCCTCGTCCTCTTTGAACAGGACCGCCGCGTCCACGGCCTCTCGGTGCACCTAACTGGCGTGGAGCATCGCCTGGGGTAGGAAGTAGGGCTCTCTGAGGAGGGGGTGGTGATGGTGGTAGGGTCACGTGCGGAACTGTCGCTGCTCCCTGTCGTCTCATCGGACAGTCTCTGACAAGATGGTGCAAACTCCCGCACTCAAAACATCCTGGGGACGGCTGCTGCCCCTGGGGATAAGAACCATATAACTGCCCCCGCCCAAATCCTCTGCCAGGCCTATCTCTCGGAAAGAATCTGGCGCGCTGTCTCTGAGACGGTACATCGGTGCGAAACCTCTTCGGCCCAGAAACGGCCGAAGTCTGTGATATGCGTGTCTCCATCCGCAATGCCGTATCCATAGCCGCTGAATAAGTGTCGTAGTGCTGGGCACCAATGGCAAGATATAGCTGGGCATCAAGTCCCTGTACGAACCTCTTCACCATCTTCTCCTCGGTATCCACCAAATACTGAGCATATCGGGATAACTGTGTAAACTGGATGTCATACTCAGACACCGTCATCCCAGGTGTCTTGACTAAGGCCTCGAAGCTGCGAGCTCTGGCGTCACGAACGCTCTCTGGAAGGAAACGGGCTAGAAAGACCGCTGTAAACTCGACCCAAGTCATAGGCGGTAGATCTGTAGCTCGACCTCTCAAGACTGACTCCCACCATGTCTGCGCGAGACCCTCTAGTCGGAAACTCGCAAGCTCTACCCATCGATCATCCGAACATCTCAGCGAACGGCAGATCCTGGCTAAACTGTCAAGGAACGTCTGTGGGTCCTCCGCTGTCTCGGTGCCGGTGAATACTGGAGGTCTCAGCCTCATGAAATCCTGTAGTGAAACCGGAATGGCCACGGTGGTAGTAGTAGGAGCAGGTATCATGGTCGTCTGTGACGTAGTAGGTACGTCATCCGGCCTCGGTGTACGACTGGCTGCAACTAGGGATCCTACCATCTGACGCAGCTCCTGCATGCCTCCCATCATCTGTCGCAACTCCTCCATACCGGTCTCGAGCCTATCCATACGGCCTGGGGAAGGTGGATCGGTCTGTCCCTGCGGCGTAGGCATACCGCCCTGCTCAGTCCTAGTCTCGGACGAGCCAGCTCGAATCTCGTCTCTGGCGGCAGCCCTCTGTGCCCTCGTAGCCTTCGGCGGCATAGTGGCTGTTACAGGAAAACGGATAGTAAGAACAGTGCAATAGGATCATAGGATACACGGAATTGAAGAAGGAATTTTTCAAGCAAGTATATCCTAAAGTCACTTAGGCGGAGTACCGTATCGTAAGTATGCCGCGGACATACGCACGCTACGTTACCCTGCTTAAGTCACTTACTCCATCTACCAAGGGTCATCCTACACTCACAAAGGTAAAACCTATCGCTCTGATACCAACTTTGTCACGACCCGCAGGGTACGGAACGTGACTGGCACTTAAGTTTACGAAACGTCTAAAGGCGTCCGTAAAATAAGTAAGCCAAAGCCCAGAAAAACAAAACCAATTAAGCAAAAGAGTGAAGAAAACCCAAACATTTGAAAGCAAGTTTATCAAATAAGTCATGTAAAACCCTTTTTTAAAAACAATACTAATTTTTTCCGAAAATTTCGGCAGAGTCTCCTTTGTAAATACTGGCCCCCAAAAATGGGTACAACAAGAATATATGTAAAACCAACAAAATAGGGCATCCCCAAGCGGGAGCTAGCTCTTCGCCATAAGGCGGTCACAAATCCCACGCAATGTAAATGACAGCAAGCATAATAATCAGAATAAAGCATAAGGAAGCATGAAAAAGTAGCATGTCGGCTCAAGTGAGCTCGACCCCCAAAATACAGCATAAAATCCACAAACCTCACAGTCTCATCTCTAGGTCAATATACAATAAATCTGGTAGAAACAGTAGATGGAGTACACTAGATACAAGAATATACAAGGTGGTACAAAATAATAACATAACCCACCTATGAGCAAATCTCGAGCCCAAGCAAAACAGGCAAAAGAACAAGTGCGCCCGCCGCTACTGAACTGACGGAGCGGACCTGCAAAAGACTGTGGCACAACGGGGGTGAGTTGCCAACTCGTGAGTAATAAATAACATCTGCAAAGGCTATCGTATGCATGCACACAAGCATCCTAGCATCTAAAATACAGGTATGACTGGATGCACTAGCAGGTGTGTATATCATATCAGTGTGCTAATATGTATGCAACATGAATATCTGAGGTCTCAATATGTATATATAAGAAATATTTATTCTCTTTTTGCTTTTGAAACTCTTTTAGAATGCCAGCATAATGTCAATGAATCGACGAAAATCGGTGTCCAGCAACGACACCCAAAAGCTGTCTCAAATCTCATAAATCCATGTCATAGTGTCTCTGGCCTCAGCCATCCGGCTGACCCATCTCAGTATCAATATCTCATCCTCTCGCGGCCCCGGTCGGTATCCTCTGGATATCCGCCGTGCCCAATGAAGTCACCGGTAGGTAATCCGTCCCCTGCCAGGCTCATCGTCAACACCACGAGCTTCTTGCCCCGGGGTACCCTACCGGGCCCACCATGTACCCGAAACGGTTCATCCAACTCCTCGAAACGGGTCTCCAAAAACCACAGCAAACTCATGGTGGACGACACTTACATCACTAGAAAACCGCAATTTACATGTTTTAAAAATATCATAAGTTTGGAAATTTTGCGGCTTTCCCCCGAAATCCAGCAATATCATAAAATCTCAAGAAATCCTCATAAGTGCATATATCAATGATAATGAATGCGTATGATATCAATAATCAAGTTGCGATGTGTGATTAATGTATTAAGCATGAACAATGAATATGATGAAGTACATGCACATGAATAGCAATCCTACGGTTTCATTTTAAGGAAATAGCACAATTTAAGTATCAATTAGTAAAAGGTTTAAATTAAAGGTTATCTAGTGTGGTGGCATGGCAATTACCAGGGTGTGTGTGTAAACATGAATAGTGCTCGTGCTGCATATAAAAACCTGGTAATGGTGCATGTGTCCTACAATTGAGTTTGCGTATATGGGTATAACATATTGATCTAATTGCAGCAATTATCATGCCAGTAATATTATTCTAATGTCACAAGTGGTTATCCAGTTTACTATTTTTCAGTTTACTAAATCTATCGGGCGACTTGCGCCATCCAAACGATCGTCCCCCGTAGATGTTAAATCTACTCACCGGAATCCCTGGCTAGCTGTGTCCAATCACCGCCTTTCCCTTTCGCGCCGCGTCTGACGTCTCCGCGACCGAACCTGGAATTTACATCAATACCAGACATAAGGTTACACATTCAAGAACGACGCAAAACCCCAACGAAACTACTAAAGTTCGCTAGCTAGGTACAACGTGCACAAGGTGCGCGGACACACGCGAAAATCGCAAAAACTGCCGAAAAACGCCGATTTGGTCGCCCGGCAAAACTAAAACCCGACTACCCAAAAATCCGCACTCACGCATCCTAAAAGTCGTAGGACAAGCCATACAATCATCAAGATATCAAAAATAATTCATCACATAACTTTTATAAAAATCTAGTAAGCATTTGCATTCCAATTGATGCAAACATCGACAATTTAGCGACAAGGTCAACACCACCCAACACCAACATCCAAACTAACCAAATAGCTAGCCAATACACTAATTTTAAACCATCAACTATGCTTAAAAAAACTAATTTCCATAAACAAAACATTCTCTTGATTTTTGTAATTAGCAAACATAAACCAAACTATATATGAAAAACCTTAATTTAACACTAGATTTTTGCCTAATAAGCAAGTTAACCACTTAGATTAAGGTTAGCAAAACACTAGATAGCAAATTAGGTTTAATCAATTAAATAATGTTTTCTAAACCTTAATCAACTCACTAATCAAGCTTCACAACTCAATTCCATACACTAACCCTCTCTTGAAATTCCTTAAAACGACAATTACAACTAAAATCGAACTTTTAAAGTTAACTAAATTAACACAATTAAAAGACTACATAACAAGGTAACCATATAGATTAGTTCATTAACAACTAGATTAATTATAAAACAACTTAATTAACTATTATGGCTTTCAAACCCTAGTTAGATTTTCAAGCAAAACCTAAGAAACTAGATTAAACTACACTAAATTAACACTAAACCATCTAACATAAGAACTTAAACAAAAGAATTTAACATGATAGAAATTATACCTCTTGATCTATGGATCAAGCAAGAAAATTTTGCTCCAAATGATGGCCTCAACACCAAGATCCAAGCAAGAATGGCTAAGGATAATGATAGCTTAAGGATTTTGTTTAGATTTTTGAATTAAATCATGGATTTTGATGTATTTTCTTGAAGAAATTGAAGAAAATGAAAAGAAAAGAGAGGAAGAAGAGGGTGTGCAGGATTTTCGGCCAGAGGAGGAATGGGGGAGGGTGTGGGCAAGTGGGGAAGGTCATGGGTCAAGTCCACAAAGTCAAATGCACCTTACTTTATTCATTTTAATTAAAATAAATCCAAAAAACCCCTTAAATCACTCAAGAAAGCAACTAAAGAAAAGAGATCAGAATTTTCTGGTCTCACACAAGGTGGGGCTGTCCTAGGGCCGAGGAAAAAGAGAGAGGGGTTTTACAAAAGAAATTTTATGCAAAAAGGCCCCCTACAACTCAAAAATTGCAAGTTTTAGCCCAAAATTCAATAAATTCGTTTCATAACATAAAAATTTGTTAAAAATCAAAATAAATTACTAAAAATTCATGTTATCACTAGATTATAATTATCATAATTTTAGAGATTAAAATTAGTCCGGAAAAATTTGTATTTATCGCTTATTTAATGTATTTTCTTACCGGCTTAAAATAATATTAAAAAAATGAAAAATAGGGAAAAAATTTTAAATGACCAAAATTTCATAATTAACTCATTAGCTACTAAAAACAAGTAATTACCTATTCATTTTAGGTATAATTAGCCCTAAACTGCAAAATATCGAGAAAGACGGTTTTCGGAAAAATACCGAATTTTCACCGAATTTCAGGAAAACACCAAAACGACTTTTCAAGACGCTACATTCTACTTCAAGTTTATACTCTTTGAATTTCTTGAAAGTTTCAGACTTATGCTTCAATAAAAACACGTGTCCGAACCATGAGAAATCATTAGTAAAAGTTATGAAGTAAGAAAAAACGCCTCTAGCTTGTGTAGACATTGGTCCACATACATCACTATGTATGAGGCTTAAGAGTTCAATAGCTCTTTTTCCGTGTCCAATAAACGGAGTTTTGGTCATTTTACCTTTGATACAAACTAACAAGTTGCATAAGATTTATATTCAAAGGGATTTAAATATCCATCTTTATGTAGCTTGTTTAGTCTTGTTTCGTTAATATGACCAAGTCTACAATGCCAAAGAAAAGCTTCATTTATATCTGAAATTTTTCTTTTATTTGTGTGTTGTATGTTGAAAACTGTGTGTTGATTTAGAACATATATCCCGTTATTTAATGTACCATACCCAATCAACTGTTGATTCAGGTTAATGTTCATAACATTATTTTGCAACACAAAATTATATCCTTCATTGTCTAACAAAGAAATGGATATTATATTACATAGCATGATTGGTACATAATAACACAAGTTCAAAACCAATATACATCCCGATGGCAACCCCGGGTGATACTCTCCTACTGACACAACATGTACATTGGAACCATTTCCAATCCGGAGAGTGTGGTCACCAGTCTTCAAAACTTTGCTATTTCTCAATCCCTGCTTACAATTGCAGATGTGAGAACCCGAAACGGTATCTAATACCCAGGAAGCAGAGTTTATAGAAAAACAGTTTTCAATCACAAACACATCTGAAGCGGAAGCATCACCATGCTTCTTCTTCTTGAGATCGGCGAGATACTCAACACAATTTCGCTTCCAGTGTCCCGACTTGTAGCAGTGGAAACATTCTCCTTTTCCCGATTCCTCAGCCCTGGATTTGTCTCTCCCTTTTGCCTTTTTGACTCCACCTCTCGGTTTGGTGGGTTTCTTCTTATTCCTTCCCTTAACCTTGGCTTTTGGGACGAAAGAAGAAGATTGCCCAACAATCAGAGAGGGAGTCTTCGACTTAAGCGTGCTCTCTGTACTTCTCGACATATTGAGAAGTTCAGGAAGTGACTTCTCCATGCTATGCATATTGAAGTTCACAATAAACTGAGCATAGGCAGGGGGAGACTACAGAACAATATCAATATACTGCTCGTTCTCTATGGTCCATCCCAGGCCCTCAAGTTCTTCAATAAGAGCTATCATCTTTAAGACATGATCACCTACCGACGTGCCAGCAGCCATCCTCATCTAAAACAACTATCTAGATGCATCATAATGCAGGGTACGAGATTGCTCCCCATACAACTCATTTGTATGGAGAAAGATGGATTGAACATCCATCTTCTCATGCTGCTTCTGATATATATTATCCATCGAAGCTAACGTGAGGCATTTGGCTGTGGCACAATCAGCATCCCATGTCTTGCAGATCTCCTTATCCACAAAAGAGGAATCAGGGCCAGGGATGGGAGGGCTGAGACAGTGAGGACATATGCAACCTTATCATATGTAAGGGCAATGTTTATGTTCCTCAGCCAGTCTTTATAATTGGGTCCCGTTAGTTTATTTTTCTCTAATAGAAGCTTAGTCCAGTCATGGGTATCTGCCATTAGGAGAGAGAAAAGAATACACTCAGCGAAATGCTCTTACAAAGATTAGATTGGTTATTATCTTATCTAATTGATGTCTCCTACTGCTTTTATCAAATTTTCCTTCAAACCTTAAAAAGAAAATTAGCCAGGATTAATTACATTCTACAACTTCGCTAACCGTTCAGCCAGGACAGTGTCGGTACTTTGAGGGAGGTTCTCCGTGCTTTCGCACAAACTTAATTAAAGTAAATCTCATTTTCCAAGAGGCATAACCCCATTGACACCTTTCTAGACACCTACTGGATTAGCTAATTGTAAAGTGCTAAACTCTCCTGCGAGTAACTCTTACTCACGGTGGGATCGGAATCCAACTATCACATAGAAGGTATGCAATCTCATTGCAAATTTCAACTCTTAAAACTCCCGATATGGTTTTTACCCCTAGTAGCTCATGACCTTAACTATGGTCAACAAATCACAAGTACTGGTCAAGTTCTACCCATCATTTCGTGATTAATTATACTCACTGATATGACCATTAACTATAGTCAACAAAGTCATATAAATGTCCTAACTAATCATATCATATGCTGTATAGGAAGACGTCACTTAGCTACCGTACACTACGCCTTAACTATAGTCAACAAACGTAGCACAAATACTAAGTACTCTATTTTCTAAAATGACAGAGGATTGCGGATGGTTTTTAAGAAAACTTTTAAAGCTTTGAACTTGATCTCGTTGTAGAATCAAATAGTTTTAAAAGGAGTGGCTTAAGCTCCGCATTTTTGAAACTTGCTTTTTCATAAAAAGGCCGAGTGGGTTTCAAATTCGATTCTACAACATTTTTAGGTTTCTTTTCCTTTACATTAATCTCATTAATGTAGTCCCATCATTTAAGTCCTTAAGCATCACAGAAAGAAACGAAAATAGAACGTACGCTTATGCCATCTGCATTCGCCACAGGGTCCCGTTATGCACCGTTAGGTTACTTAACTAACGGCATGACGGGGCAGGACTAGCGCGGATGCAAAACATAAGTAACGTTTATTATATATCATATATATAATAACATTCATCTCAGGCAGTAATATGATCTCATCATAGAACATCGCAGCAGAATCAAATATATGAATGTATAAGATATACTAGAAAGTCCGCATTTTAAATTAAGCCAATGATAAAAAAATACGGATTCCACGGTCATGACGAATAGCCAAGCCCATACCCCTAGACCCCTACAAGAGCGGCAAGAAACCCTGCCAATTCTAGAGTTAGGAGACCCGGTCTCAACTCCTTGAGATGGTCACCCACTGGACTCTAGAACTCGGTTACTTATGGCCCCCTCCTTGGGTCTATCCTAATGCGGAAAAGTAAATAATATACATCAATAGCGACATCATCCTCAACCCGGAAGTGTCCCAATAAAAGAATATTACATACAATGAATTTTACATGAATGAAAAGAAAAGCTCTCATCTCACATAAAAAAAATCCGGCTATTCAATCACGACGATCTTATACACCATATCACCACAGCAACAGAATAATCATCATAGATCATCAACGTAAGTAAATATACATAACCCAATTATTGTTGATGTATAGTAACGAAACCGGCGATACACCACATATTACACTTACGGTCGCAGAAAAGAAATGTCAAACTACAACATTTGGAATCCGCACAACACTTAGACATCGCAAACCCGGAATATCTCATATTTCAGATTTCATGCCTAACCATGTAGATCTTACATTTAAGTCTCAAAATGAAACCACCTTTTCAAAAGAAATCGGGTAATTCATCAAGATTCCCGATATCCTACGAGACCGAAATGTTAGATTTACAAACAACCAATTAATTTTCTCAAAACTAATTAGTGTAGATTCCAAATATTGTATCACACTCAGAAAAACTAGGCGATGTTAAACATTTCGATCGATTCATCAAAACCCACAATTCTCAGAGATCTCAACACTTGAGACAGATTCAAAAATACCCAGACAGTGCCACTAATACCTACGGACCAGCACAAGAAGGCACGTTCCTTGCCTCACCAACAGCGTCGCGGAACCGCCGCCAAAACCATGTTTTGGCCGCGGTTCCGCGGTCGTTAAATCAAGTTAGGTGTTCATTTTTCTTGGGGGTCTATACAATACCCTGCACTATTTTCTGCATATTTTTAAACCCAAAAATTCCAACTTTTGAAAAATTTCCAGAGAGCATGTAAAGATCCGGTTTTGATGTTCGATCGAACACTTTAACGTCGTCTAGGTCACGCCTAATACTCTAGCTTGGCTCTGATACCACTGTTGGAGTTCCTTAGCACCCTCACTAGGTTTTAACAAGTATCAAGTATGCAATTTTAAAAAAATCTAGAGTGCTAATCAACTCAAATCTAGAATCGAACTAGAGGATTAGAGTTTAACTAACAAGTATCACATATTAGTAAGTGTCTAACACTAAGAGAAAAGAAATACAACCTTTGTAGACCTCTCCTCCTTGTCTTTAGCTCCGTGTAGATGTCCTTGACTCCTTGGTTCCACTCGAAGCTTGAACACATCCGCTTGAAGCCTTCGAAGTCCACGATGATCCACCACGGAGTTCTTTTGACTCAAGCTCCTTGATTCACTTAAACTAAGTAGAAGTGATGCAAACAACCTATACAAGTGGGCTAGACTAGTATAGATTGATGAAGTGGGTATATATCTCACTAAAAAACCTTTCTTTTTCTTTCTCTTTTACTCACTAGAAAATGGTAGAGAGCTTGGAGGAAGAACGAGATGGAAATGGCTAAGCTTGAGCTAAAGAAAAGATAAGCACAAGAATGATATGAGAGAGAGAGTCACGCTCACTCTTAGCTAATGGCATGGAAAATATCTAGATATTTTAGTAATTGAGTCAGTGGAGGATTAGAAAACAAACCATGGTTACAAAGATATTTAGAAGTGTGTAGAAAATAAATATCAACCATGGATTAATATCTAATTTCCATTAACTCAATAATCAATAAAATATCATAAAAGTTTCCATGTGAGTCTAGCATAGCCATCTCCAATGTATCATCAACCATGACACATGCACACATGTATGTGTGCATACATATCCATATAAGCATACATGCATACAATTAAAGAAAAGAATCAATAATGAGCTAATGGTCAATTTATATTAAATCAACACTTGATTTAATAATCCGGTCATATCGCATACGACCTGACTAATAGAAAACGCCATATTAAAATACGGTATCATATGCTCGTATTTAATCAAGCTCCCGCACATATCTCCATATGTGCCCCACTTCGTTTCGCCTAAGCTCGGAAACCCTTTGTGGGACTCTGAGACTCATCAATACGCTAGCAGTAGGTAGTGATCATATCAGATACCCACAAACCGTCAGCGGTACTAGCTGCATGTAATGGCTCCCAGGTATTGAGCGAACAGAAGAACAACAAGTAAATTTGTCCAAACTCCCGTAGAGCCAACCAGCAACACTTACTGTACAGTCCAGTTTCTTCGTCAGATATGTTGCATATCGAGTCTAGGGATGGTATCGTCGACCCTAATAACTCAATAAGTCATGCCAATGTGTGGCCTATAACAGATCGAGAAACTATTGATAACACTTTTCAGTAAATCTCATCATCCCTGGCCAGAGACTTTCAGTTATAGCCAATCGCGCAAAACACAACATCAACCCCCAATACCGGGAGAGACGAAACCCCTCCTATCGCTCATTACCTCCATGTGTCTCGGGACTGTACCCAAAAACCACCTGTTTGCACGCCTCAGTAGAGCCGTGGTAGGGTGAAAATCAAAGTACAGTGGGAGAACACACAAGACTCTATGACGATCTCGGGTCTACAGACTAACCTGTACAAGTATCACCTGAGAACTGCTATTTGACGATAGATATAATACCATATAGGAGTTCTCGGCGAGTCCGTTCAGTGTACCCAGTCTCTACTGAGCACCCATATACAATCTTTGATGTCAAACACTAATGGATATGGGATCATCCATCGCCCATCAAATGGGTCAAGAAACGTATACGCTAGTCTACTCTGGAATATCGATGCCCCGTCTCGATACACCCACAACTAAGAACATTTAAGGATACGCTTATAGACTAGTCATGCCCCACTAGTGTGATCTGCATCATAATCATGGTAGTCAAGCGGATATCCTAAGGGCTTTATCAACATGTATCAAATGAATAATATACACAATCAAGTGAATATGTTAAGATAAAGAGTAACCAGATAGCATACTATCATATCGAGCGAGAAAGTCCTGTGTATATATATACATATCCAAGAATCCAATATCAAATAATGGC
Organism: Agapanthus africanus; assembly: GCA_030015575.1. Lineage (NCBI taxonomy): Eukaryota > Viridiplantae > Streptophyta > Magnoliopsida > Asparagales > Amaryllidaceae > Agapanthus > Agapanthus africanus. Next base: position 365,925,199 of record JASDDO010000018.1, read on the forward strand.
ATCTAGGGCATACATATATCCAACAACACCGACACTCCATCTCAGGGAAATGTCAAACAGTGACACTTCGTCTTGGGGAAACGTCAAACAGACACTCCGTTACAAGGAAACGTCAAACAGACACTCCGTCTCGGGAAAACGTCAACCAGCGACACTCCATCTCGGGGATACGTCATACACCAACACTCCGTCTCGGGGAAACGTCAAACAGCGACACTCCGTCTCGAGGAAATGTCAAACAGACACTCCGTATCAGGGAAACATCAACCAATGACACTCCGTCTCAGGGATATGTCATACACCGATACTCCGTCTCGGGGATACGTCAGACAGCGACACTCCATCTCGGGGATACGTCAACCAGCAACACTTCATGTCGGGGATACGTCAACCAGCGACACTCCGTCTCAGGGATACGTCAACCAGCGACACTCCGTGTTGGGGATACGTCAACCAGAGATACTCCGCCTCGGGGATACGTCATACAGCGACACTCCGCCTTGGGGATACGTCATATACCGACACTCCGTCTCGGGGATACGTCAGAAACCGACACTCCATCATAGGGATACGTCATACACCGACACTCTGTCTCGGGGAAATATCACATAGACACTCCGTCTTAGGGAAACATCACATGGACACTCTGTCTCGGAGATAAGTCAAGTATCGACCGTCCATGTCGTAAAAAGGGCAGTGCCAGCCTTCTAAAAGCGAGAACCAAATCAAGTAAATCTCCACACGAAAGAAGATTCATCAATTTCATGCACACGACTTATATATATATTATGCATTCATTGATGGGAGGCACTTTGTTGAAGTCAAAAATTACACCCCTGATTAGTCAAAAACAATGCATATTTGTATGAACATTTTCCCTACTATTATTAACTGCTAAAGTGAGTTAATTGTAAATAAAGAACATATGTGGGTTTATTTGTAAACATATTATTATCATATGTTTCTTCATTTATAATTAATATAATAAGGGAAAATATATGCATATAATAAGGCCATTATTATACATATGATGTATATTATAGTGGATACTTGGATATGTATATACTGAGAAGACTTTCTTGCTCGACATGATAGTATGCTATCTGGTTACCTTTATCTAAACATGTAGACTTGTATTGTGATACTGTCGTGCTCTCACGTGTTGATAAAGCCCTTAGGATATGTACTTGACTACCAGGACTATGATGTGGATCATACTAGTGGGGCCATGGTAGTTCACAAGTACATCCTTCAATTGTTCCTAGTCGAGGGAATATCGAGACAGGGCATCGATATTCCAGAGTAGACTAGCGTATACGCTTCTTGACCCATATGATGGGCGATGGATGATCCCACATCCATTAGTGTTTGACATCAAAGATCGTATACGGGTGCTCAGTGGAAACTGGGTACACTGAACAGGACTCACCGAGGACTCCTATGTGGTAGAATACCTATCGTCAAATAGCAGTCCTCTGGTAACACTGGTACAGGTTAGTCTGTAAACCCGAGATCGTCATAGAGTCTTATGCGACTCCTACTGTGCTTTGATTTCCACCTTACCACGTTCAAGAGAATGTGCAAAACGGTGGCTTTTGGGTATAGTCCCGAATCACATGGAGGCAATGAGCGATAGGAGGGGTTTCGTCTCTCCCGGTATTGGGGGTTGATGTTGCGCTGTGCTCGATTGACTATAACTGGAAGTCCCTGGCCAGGGCTGATATGGAGATCTACTGGTAAGTGTTATCAGTAGTTTCTCGACCCGTTATGAGCCACACATCGGCACGACTTATTGATTACTTGGGTCTGACGTTTACCACTCCTAGACTGGATATGCGACATATCAGACGACAAGACCAAACTATACGGTAATGTTACTGACAGGCTTTACAGGAGTATGAGCAGGCTTGCTTGTTGATCTTCTGATCGCTCAATACCCGGGTGGCCGTTACGTTTAGCTGACCGCTGATGGCTTGTGGGTGGCTGATATGATCATCACCTACTGCCGGAGTATTGACTATTTTTTAGAGTCCTACACAAAGGTTTCCTGGCTCAGGTGAAACGGAGTAGGAGCACATATGTGATATGTGTGGGACCGAGATTAATACGTATATATGATACCGTATTCTATTCTCGCGATATGTGATATCGGCCGGTTATATGTGATATAGCCGGGTCATCGGATCAAGTGTTGATTCGATGAAATGATACATTTTATATTAGTCGGTTATATGTGATATAGCCGGATTATTAAATCAAGTGTTGATTTAATGATTTAATGTATAATTATATATTTGATATATTAAATTACATTAAGTAATATATGCTCACTTAAGTATTTTTTTTCTCATTTTTGATACATTTAACATATATGTGATATATGTTTATTGTATTGTTTTCTTTTGTTGCATAAATAATATATATGTGATATATATTATTGTGACATGTTAGGTTATATATGCAACATGGGTGTATGAAACTTACACCATATATGAGATAATATCTAGGTTTTTATTTATTTAAGTAATTCAAAAATGAATGGAATTTGTCATGGTTGCAAGCTATGTATAACCATTGACTTAGTCCACCATTTTTGTTTTACCTTAGATATTTATAAATCTAACCATTATCTTTAACTATGGTTTATTCTCTACAAGGGTTAAGACATGATATATACTCACCATGGTTGCATTTCTAACCTCACTCTCTCTCATTTTTCTTTTGCTTCATCTTCTTCAAGCTCAAGTGAGAGCTTTCTAGCTTTTGAGCAAGTGAGCAAAATTAGTGAAAAATTAATTCTAAAGTGAGCAAAATTCATATTTCATCATTCTCTTCTATACTAGCCATATAGTTTAGGGTGTTAGCTTCACTAGTTCCATATTAGTGAAAGGACAGCTTGGGTTTACGTCTCCTCGAAGTAGATCATTTTCGGCTTTGAAGACTTCGAGCAAGTTTGCATCTTTTGCCTTGTGGAGCCTCTCAAGAGTCCGGGAGTTCTTTAATCGCAGCGAAAGGACCACTACTTGAAGCATTTGAAGTGAAGGATCGGTCTACAAAGGTTGTATCCCGCAATCACTTAGTTGTAAAGTTGTTTACATATCGTATTGTCTAAATCTTTAGTTAAGATTCTAGGGTTAGGGTTAAGTAGCATGGCAAAAATTTGAAAATGGCATGGACGATACCTCCCGAAACCTTGTTGTTGTGCTAAGTAACCCTACAGGAATAATATCTCAAAAATACCAAATGCTACTAACACTTTAATTTGATATATTGTGTAGGTATTAGCTCAGGCTTGAAATCTATGTAGGAGATTCAAGTCAAATCGGGATATCGAAACCGAATCTGCCAAATTTTAGAAGCAAAACGAAGAATCTAACAATGGTAGATACTCAGAGCAATATTTTCAGAATCTATATATCAATAGGATCTCCAAATATCGAGATGAAAAGCCAAAAAAATCCTAAGTCATGATCCCACCAAACGGAGGCGGAAAGACGGTCAAATAGGGCTTTTGGCGGCGGAAGGGCAGTCATTTAGCGACCGTTGGATGTGAATTTTCAGGGGCATGATCGTACATACTTTAATATAGCATCTAGGGTTTCACATTTCAGAGCTTATAAAAGGACCGAGATTTATCTATCTAATAAATTTATATATCCATCGTAGAATTCTAGAGAAAGATCTAGCGAGCAATTAGGATTCTTGTAATCTACTTTTTAAAGAGAAAAGTTGTAATGCAATAGTTGATTGATAAAAGTAGTTTTTGTTTTAATTCTTTTCACTTTTACTTTACGCATTTACTTTTACGCATTACTTTTTCCGCATTACTTTTTCCGCATTACTTTCAGCATTACTTTCTGCACTTCTAATATGATTTCATTCATCTTCCACCTGTCTTTTACTACGCTAATAATCATGAGCGAGTAATCTCTTGCTTGCTAGGGTTCGTAGGATAGGGTGGAATAATGGATCAAAAACATCTTTTGAATTCTTTTTAAGATTTAATATGTATAAACCTTAGCAAAATAAATGTTAACTCTCTTATCGGGCGCGCTATCAATTCATAGTGGTCACGACCACGATTCGAGATTCGTTTATACTCATTTTATTAAGGGATTGAGATAAATAGAGGTCAACGGAAGGACAAAGGTAGGTAGTGGGAAACCCTAATTCCCTCCAACAACCCTGATCCACATTCATCGCTATCTATCCAATTTTAAACAATTAAAAGATAAAAAGAATCATTTCTAAAACTTCATCCATTAACTACTAATTCCTATGAACCCTACGAGTCTTTCTATTATAAATTTACTACCCATCTTAATTTAAAAACGACAACAATCCCTCCTCTCTTTTATCAACTCGTCTAAAATAAGAAAAGAAATTCATGTTTCCCTGCGGACGGCCCGTACTCATCGCGGCTAGCTATTTACGACACTGTTTTGATTGTGGTTATTTACAAAACATACAAAAACACTTTTCGCACGAACAATCAAATGGCGCCGTTGCCAGGGAAACGATCGTAATTACTTTTCTTGTTATTCGGATTGATTTCTTATAAAAAAAAACCAGGAACATAAAAATAAAAATAAAAAAACCGTATTTTGTATTTTTAACGTTTTTGGTGCGAGTTTTGCGAGAAATTTGGAGCACTTGAAGCGAACCATCAGAGATTCAGAGACTTTTAAACTTCGACCAAAAGAGTAGTGGTGTGCCCTGAAAAAGTTTTTAGCAGAAGATCTTTCAAAACAGCAGTGGAACCGCGGTTTTTGAGTACACTCGGCGACGGAACCACGGTCCCTTGGAAGAGTTGGGCCCCCAATCTTCTCTAGTATTCTCCTATTGTCTTCCTCTCTCCTTTAAGACTCCAATAAATTGTTTTTACCTACAGGATTCTTTGCGAACATCACCGTTTTAGATTTTGGTTTGTTTTGCATATCTAAAACAGACATTAAGGGGCAATAAACCCAAATTTAGATTAGGTGGGCACAAATCACAAACGAGCATACGCATAACCCTACATTAATAAAAAAAAATATCTAGATCAAGCCCTAAGGACTGTCGCGCTCAATTAAGACAGAGGAAAGTTGTGGGTAATCTATTGCTTATCCGCATTATCTTGTGGTGTTCAAGGCAAGTGTGACTAAGGAATGTGCTTACTTAATTATGCCCGCTATTTCGATAATTCGTATAGTGGATACCTCCCACTTACCTGACTGTAAGATTGATAAGGAGATAGTAGAGGATTGATCCTACATCTTGTCCTTTGGAAGTTTAGGAGCGGTCTAGTAAATTGACATAGGTGACCCTAGTTCTAGGTATTGTTTGTGCACGTTTGTCGAGTCCCTCTTTCAAAGCAAAACAATTTCCAAAATCCAAAAAAAAGAGCTTAAATTATTACCATTTCACCCTCTTTTCTTTTCACTTTCTTATAATGGGTAACCCAAACAGACGAACTCTTGCCTAACTTTGCTATCCAGAACCAGATATTTCTTATTTTCGTAATTGCTTCGGTACAAATTTCGACTCTACCATGTCTTTAAGGGATAGGATAGAGCGCGCGGAAAATAACAGTTGGACACCTCACTCAAGGTCCTATCAACCGCATCAAAATTCAATATTTTCTTATGTTGATAATCCGCTTAAGGCTAGTAAGGAAACTTCTAAACGCATGTTCATTGCTAAGTATATTGCGAAGGCTCGTAGCCAAAGTTTCATACCTTTCACTAATCCAAAACCGTTAGGATAACAATCACTATCATTTCTATATGAAAATGTTGATACTCGTTTTAAGGCGAATATGACATCTTTTACACCCATGACCATTGCAGAACAAATAGTAATTGACAGTCGCTAACTAACCAACCAATCTCAATATTCTTCATATCACAATGTTGATCATAATCCTGTTTATGAAACTTGGATATACTCTTATTATTCTTATCAACAGTACCAAACTTTCACACGCTCTCATATTAACACTTCTCTTAAGGCTAATGGGGCAAGTCGTAAACGCATGTCGATTGCGGAACATATTGAACTCGCTCGTAACCATAAAACCATCTCATGTTGATACTTTTCTTTAGGCTAATGTGGCAAATCATAAATGCATGTCGATTGCGGAACACATTGAACTCGTCCGTACCCAACAATTAAACACATTCCAACTATACTCAACTTTTTCAACTTATCTAGACAATGCTTTTGAAAGTCAATTAGGAAGTTCTATGGTTCAAAGAGAATCCTCCATTAGAATTTTTTCACAAACCATATCTAGTCTTGAAGTAGAGTTGGAATTGAGTAGTGAAAAAAAACAAGAGATCCATCAAAGTCAAATCAAAACCAATTCTTTTGATCTCGACACCTTCCATCATGCACCCCAACCGAATGTATTTTATGATCAACCGCTTCATAATCTAAGTGCTGAGGTGCCCGAGAATAATATGTTTGACTTTTCTAATAGTGAGTGTGAAAGAGAGCTTTACACCAGTCCAAATCAAACCGATCCTTATTCAACTACACTTGATATTTCAAACTTTCCAATTCTATCAAGTGAACCAAGTGATTTATCGATTGAGGATATTATAATTGATGAATTTTTAAAGACCTATTCATCTGATTTGACCGAAGGTATTAGTGAGAGCGGTGATGAGAATATCGTTGAAGATGAACCCGTTATGTTGGATGAGTTGTATTCTCCTAGCCATCATGTCCCTTCTATTGAATATGAATATCTTCCTGTACATTTAACCGATCTTATTCTTACCATCGACCTATCCGATATGCAAAATGATATTTAGCCTTCATCTCCACATCTGGTTCAACAATGCTCGAAACTCAAGTTTGTTTACCCATTTCATCACCTACTTTCTTTGGTTCTTCTAATCTTCTTTCAACCCCACCGAATTTTGATGAACCACATTCTGATATTTCAAGTTCTATGATTCTTGAAAGACCGCTTGATTTAGACTCTTTTGAAAATAAGGTAAATGAGCTTTTCGAGTCTCCTACCTCCATAATTTCTGACAAATCAAGTGTGTTGAATTCTGCCGCGAAAAAGATTGACCTTGAAACTTTCAGGCTTCTTAGAGAATCTGCCTATTCCACTTACTCTTTTCTTTCCGATGAGATCATCATCAATGAAAGTTTCGAAAATATTTTCGCCGAAAAACTCGCGTTCCTTAAAGACTTGGATGTTGTGATAAATCAACCTCTATTGGAAATTCGTGCGCCTCCTTATGAGGCCGGAAAAGTTGAACCACCACCCCTTCTTCTTATCCCATACGAGAATGCAACTATTCCACCCATTCCTAATCATTCACATTCTCGTTTTCATTCATACTCACTTTTTTATCTCTACCAACCGAGACGTAAATCCTTTTGATTACACCTCTTATCTCCTTCCCACTTCTTTACGTCTATCTGTAACATGATCTTCTACCAACCATGGTGTTACGCAGATAAAATATTTGAATGGTTGGTGTTGACTTTTGGTCTTTGTAAAGCTCTGTATAGACTAATAATATCTCCACCCCTCTTATGTTAAATTTCAATGCTTAAATAATGAAAACAATGTTTTACTCAAGTTTGAGGGGAGAAGAAAAATATTTTTTTGGCTCTTGAAAGAATGGAAATTTTTACACGATAGTGAGCCAAGAAAAAGTTTGGGGAAAGATTTTATGGTTATTCACTCTTGACCCCTTCTTTATATTATCTTATTAAACTGTTCCTCCTAACTTCAGGTTTTGAGCTTTCAGGATAATATCAGTAAGGACACTGCTGCAAACAAGTTTGGAGGGGGGTTGTATGGATGGTTTGTATGTGTGTGTGTGTGTGTGTGTAAATATTGCATTGCATAAAAAATTTAGAAAATAAAAGTTAGAAAGTGAAAAATACATATGAAAGAAAGGAAGAGATTTAAGAAAAGAAAGAAAATTAGATATTTTAAAACAAAACTAGTAATAGGTAGTCATGAGCTGTTGTCCAAAAGGTTACTAACATGAAAGGAATCACTAATCTGCGGATAAAAATAAGTCTGAAAAATAGTCCATATTCTTGAGTCCATACATCTGAACGTTGATACCCTACTATACGCACTTGCACACATCTTGAAACCTGGGATAATAGAGAATACTTTGAAATGCTCTTGTCTAAAATCTTGAATATGAAGGAAAAAAATATATAAACAAAAATATAAATGACACATAAAAATATAAATGATGAAGAAAAATGAACACTGGTTTTGTAATTACTTAAGGCGGTATAAAAAAATATATAACAGGGGTGCATTATCACCTAGTGCCTTAGACCAACTGGTTTGGGAGTCACTGCTAAGCCTTAGGTGTTGCAAGACTAGGATATTGCTAATTACGTCTTAATAAGTGAGCACATTTTGTAATCGGTTGGTTAGTACCTCAAGAAGTATTAACGGTCACATGAAAAATGTGTAAAGCAATTCCATCTAAAAACATTCACCGACTAAAAAGTACTAAGGAAGATGGACAAGAGTATGATAGTTTGAATTGAATTCTCTAAGCATAGGGATATATTTTACACACACGTAGGGGTATATGATCGATGTTTGGAAGAAAGGTAGGGAGGAAGACTAAAGATGATATTTTATTGAGAGATGATGTGATTTCTGACATTTTTTCAAGACCATTAAGATAGGGCTCATGACAACTAAAAGGCTAGTGCAGTTTGAAACTCTTATTTTCAAGTTCTTATCTTTTATATATTTCTTATCTTTGTATGTAATTTTCATCTTCTTTCTTTTATTATGGGATTTTGTAGGTGTAATCCGTTGAAAACCCTTAGGAGACAACACTCCTCCTACTAGAGACACCTAAAGGTTTAAAGGCTTGTTGCACGTGCTAAGTGCAATCGTATTGCCTACAAAAGTGTGCTAGTTTTTTTTTTCTTTTTTCTTCTAATAAATAGTTTGCTCGGAACGATCAAAGATAAGTTTGGAGGTATTTGATTAGTCAAAAATAATGCATATTTGTATGAACATTTTCCCTACTATTATTAACTGCTAAAAGGTGTTAATTGTAAATAAAGAACATATGTGGGTTTATTTGTAAAAAGATTATTATCATATGTTTATTCATTTATAATTAATATAATAAGGGAAAATATATGCATATAAAATTTAAATGAAATATTAGTAATTAAAATATACATATCATATCAAATATTCCTAATCAATATTCTTAAGATATTTTATCATATAAATGGTTGGAATAATATCTCAAAAATACAAAATGCTACTAACACTTTGATTTGAGATATTGTGCAGGTATTAGCTCAACCTTGAAATCTATGTAGGAGATTCAAGTCAAATCGGGATATCGAAACCGAATCTGCCAAATTTTAGAAGCAAATCGAAGAATCTAACAACGGTAGAGACTCAGAGCAATATTGTCAGAATCTATATATCAATAGGATCTCCAAATATTGAGAAGAAAAACCAGAAAATATCCCAAGTCACGATCCTACCAAACGGCGGCGGAAGGACGATCAAATAGGGTTTTTAGTGGCGGGAGGGCGGTCATTTAGCGGCCGTTGGTTGTGAATTTTCAGAGGCATGATCGTAATCTCACATACTTTAATATGGCATCTAGGGTTTCACATTTCAGAGTTTATAAAAGGACCGAGAGCTATCTATCTAATAGATTTATCTATCCATCGCAGAATTCTAGAGAAAGATCTAGCGAACAACCAGGGTTCTTATAATCTACATTTTAAGGAGAAAAGTTGCAATGCAATAGTTGATTAATAAAGGTAGTTTTTGTTTTAATTCTTTTCACATTTACTTTACGTGTTTACTTTTACGCATTACTTTTTCCACATTACTTTCTGCACTTCTAATATGATTTCATTCATCTTCTACCTCTCGTTTACTACGCTAATAACCATGAGCGAGTAATCTCTTGCTTGCTAGGGTTCGTAGGATAGGGTGGAATAATGGATGAAAAACATCTTTTGAATTCTTTTTAAGATTTAATGTTTATAAGCCTTAGCAAAATAAATTTTAACTCTCTTATCGGGAGCGCTATCAATTCATGGTAGTCACGACCACGATTCAAGATTCGTTAGTACTTGTTTTGTTAAGGGATTGAGATAAATAGAGATCAACGAAAGGACAAGTGTCAGTAGTAGGAAACCCTAATTCCCTCCAAGAACCCTAATCCACATTCATTTCTATCTATCCAGTTTTAAACAATTAAAAAATAAAAAGAATCATTTCTAAATTTTCATCCATTAATTACTAATTCCTATGAACCTTACGAGCCTTTCTATTATAAATTTACTACCCATCTTAATTTAAAAACGGCAACAATCCTTCCTTTCTTTTATCAACTCGTCTAAAATAAGAAAAGAAATTCTTGTTTCCCTGCGGACGACCCGTACTCATCGCAGTTAACTATTTGCGACACCGTTTTGATTGTGGTTATTTACAAAACTTACAAAAGCATTTTTCGCACGAACAATCAACCCCATTGACCAAAAATCAAAGTTAAACCGCGAAAAAGTAGACCTAAGCCAAAACAAACGAGCCCTACTGTAGAATCCAAGCCGGGCCTACGCCCGAACCCATGCTGGGCCCACTCCCGAACACAAGTCCAAGCAGGTGGGCCCAAGCCCAGACCGGCCCCATGCCAAGAAAGTAAAACAAATAAATGTAATATTAAAATAAATATGCAAAATATGAAATAAACGAGCAAAAAGCTAAATTTTTTTGTAAAGCCCATGGCTTATGTACAAAAAGAAATAAGCACATGAGTATGGGATGGGCAAAATACCATTTTGTAAAGCACAAGAGACTATGTGTAAATTTGTAAGCCTATATAAGACAACATTATGAAGAAATGAAACATAATTCAATTCCCATATAAAATATAGGGTTTACTGTCTCCTCCTTCTTCAAGGTTTTAAACATTCTTTTTCTTTTTCTTTTAAATTAAATCAAGAGTTTAACTTTTCCTTTCTCAAAACTAATTAGATTTTAGCTATAAATCTATTGAAAAGAGAGTGATCCTCCCATCAAAATCCCAAATGGGAAGATTTTTGCAATCTACTTCTTCCTCCGCAAGATCCAATTTGAAAGAGGGAGAAGAAGAGAACCCACCACTCAAGGCTCCAACAAAAGAAGAAAAGGGATCTCTTTTCATCATCTAAGACCCAAGATCCAAATAGTTTCAAGAGAACCCTCGTCCTGACTTTGCGTTTCTTCTCAAAAGAGAGAGGAGGAAGATCTTTGGAGTCCAAATCTCCAAGAAAAAAAATTGTTTTCTCTTGAGGGTTTAACTCCATATAAAATCTTTTGGGAGTTTAACTCCGGAAAAAAATTCCTTTAGGAATTCAACTCCATTAAATGTTTTAGGAATTTAATTCTTCCAAATCCGAAAATAAGAGTTTTGGGAGTTTAACTCCCCCCAATCCAAAATAAAAGTTTTAGGAGTTTAACTCCTCAAAATTCAAAATAAACGTTTTAGGAGTTTAATTCCTCTGAATCCAAATAAAATTGTTTTGGGAGTTTAACTCCATATAAAATCGTTTTGGGGAGTTTAACTCCACTTCTGAGGAGATAGAAGTTTAACTCCGAGGTTTTAGGGGCTTATCCCTTTTTGCCAAGAGCTCACCACTCTCTTCCGTTCGCAAGCATGCCCGCAGGTGCCTCGCGCCGAGCACGTGCCCGCTGGCACTCAGTGGTCACGCGCCGTGCATGTGCCCGCAGGTGTCCATGGTCACGTGTCCGCAGGCGCCCCGTGGTCACGTGACACGCACGTGCTCACACGCGCCCCCGCGGTCACGTGCCGCACACGTGCTCACACCCGCCCCCACGGTCACGTGCTGCGTCCCCCTTTTCACATGATGGGGGTGCCTCTTTAAAAAAAATTTAAAAAATAAATAAAATGCAATAAAAATAAATATAAATAAAAGAAAAAGAAAAAATGAAATGAACATGCCCTTCTGCATTACTTTCAAGCATCAACACATCACATTGAGTTCGTATGATCAGCTCAAGTCGTCGATCGGAGGTTCTCTCGCATCAAAAGTGAGAGGTAATTAACAGTCGCTTAGTCCGCGGCTGCCGGAGATTTGGATCCCCACAATCAATAAAGCCCAGCCTATCCTAGGCAGGAGGAATCTGTACATGCCTAACAAGCGCGGGCATTCCTATCTCAATAGGGTGACGAATAACACTCTACACACTCGTGATGGGCAAACGTCTGAGAAGTATCCTTTAGATATCTGCCTGCTCTCTGTTTTTCAAAGACTCGTGACGAGATGTCTGGATCTTCTTCATCAGACGTCTGGCTCCGCTCTGTTATTTGGACGGACTTGTGCAGACATCTGCCACGCCTTACTTAGACGTCTGCCTCCGTTCTGTTATTTTGGCAGACGTCTGTCAGAGGTCTGCAACGCCTTCTTTAAACGCCTGCTTCTGTCTTGAGCACTTGTCACTAATAAAATTATATTAAAATACTATGAACCTTTCATGCAATGTTTTGATACTATCGACAATGAAGTTATCATGTAACCTTTCAAGAATCAAGATATGAAGCAACATAAAATGCTATTATAAACAACAATATTACTATAATGTATAACTAAGTTTATATTACTCTAGTGTCTGGCATCACATTTTTGTGATGGTTTTTGTATAGTATTTTGTTGGATTGTTTAATTGATCGAGAAATTTTTTGGTGTTCCTTGGCCCGCCATCAAATGTGATTAATGAAATATAAAAGTTTCTTTCTATAATTGCTCGCACACATCTCAAAGTAAATTCAATGGTTAAGAAATATGCAGAGCATGATCGATTAACCCTACTCATAAAACTAGTCTTGAAAGCTTATTTTAAGGACTAAAATGTAAAATTTGGAGAATAGTGTTACAGTATTAGTATACTAAGGAGAAAGCATGATGGCGTTATTGCAAATTATCCTCAACCATGCTTCCTCTCTCCCTCTCCTCTTCCTCCTTCGTCCCCAAAACCCTAAGCCCTAAACCCCTCATAACTCCCAAAACCCTATTTGCTCCCAAAGCCCTAACCCTAACAAATCCTTCAATCCCCAAATTAAACCAATTCAAACCTCTCCATTGCTCTTCCCCTTCGATTTCCCCAATCCAAGTCGCAGACCTCGTCGAAAAAGACTACTCCTTTCTCGAATCCGACTCCTCCTCCCCCAAAATCTCCCGCATCATCGCCGCCGCCCAAATCGCTGAGAAATCCAGGGTTTTGATTTCGTTCCCAACTATAAGCTTCGTGGATCGAGTCGTGAACGCCGCTAACAAACTGGATCTGATCGTGGCGGTGCACGAGTCGCTGTTCGTTCTTGCGATGATTAAAGAAGGGAATGATTCGGTGAGGTGCTTGCAAGGTGGGAACGATGTCGTGCCGGCGAAGTTCTTACCGTTCGATGTGGTGTTTGCTTGCTATTTCCCGGGGATGGGAGTTTCGATCGGGGATTTCATGGGGTCGGTGCTGAAATGGTGCTCTAAAGGTTTGATCTTTGTTCATGGACATCATATCAGTATTAGAAATTTTGAGAATATTTTACTATTAACATGTAGTTGGAAATTTAGCACAACATAGAAAGGGATTTTCCCTTAAAAACACGTTGACTTAGGTGGCGAGACAAATATACAAACTTATTGGTTGTGTTTCTTAGCTCATGTCGGTTAACTGAGCAAACCGATACAAATTATGCTATAGGAATGAGACTACAAGGTGTGATAATGATGTGATTTGCTCTAGGTAATTGTGTTCGTCTCAAATGCATTATTTAACCCAAACAATAAATCAACACATCCAATTTCTTAAATGTTGATGTGCATTCTGCAATTGAGTTGAGTCTACTAGGTGGGAGTATCATATGTTAGATTTTTCTTCCTTACAAAATATTTATCAGATAGAGAAGATACAGAAAGTGTCACAATGATAAGAATATTAAGGAATTTTAAGGTGATAGTTTGATTTCCTCGCTAAAGAGTGGTGCTCAATAACAACTTGAGATTTTTGGCCAAATAAAATTGTCGTAATGATATGAATATAAAGGAATTTTAAGGTGGTGGATATGATTTAGCACGTGTAGGATTTGAACAAAGTAAGATAGATGGAAATATTCAATTATATCCAAAAATTTGAAGCAGCAGCAATTAGATTTATAGCAATCAAATTATCTAGGGAGACAAGAATGCAGTTTTGGTAAAACAACAAGTTGCGGTAACAAAATAATTAGCAGTTCAAAAATGAATACGGTAAATACACTCAGTTGTTTGCAATTTCTTTTTCACTCACTATTAAGTAGGTTATTGTTTCTTAGTTATGTCAGAAAAATAAATACCGCCACTGAAAAGGAACAAGTCTCAATTCTGGAGAAATGCAAGCAACATGTGTATATCGGTGAACAAATATTAGCTTGCATTTAAAAATTTAATCATGACTTCAATTATCAGTTCAAATTCTTCGATGTTAAATCCTTAAAAACCTCAACCAGCAAGAGAGATTAATACTGTTTTGAATCTATACAACAATGAAAGTTCAGCAATAAAAGCGAATGCAAGATCAACAAAATATTGATGGCTTTTATTCTAACATGATTTGAAAATCGCTAGATCTATATGGATCAAATCAATATACTCTTTTATTTTTAAAGTAAGTTGTATAATCATTTGTCAATGTTGGACAAGCCTGTAGCGGTCACATACTCACCGTTTTGAATCTAAAACCGACCAGTAATTTTGGTTTTAATGATTATTGCACATCTTGAGTTTTTCAAGAACAACCAATAAATAATTATATTATTAAGGGTATGTAATAAAAATCGCTAGTTTTTATTTATTGAATAATTTTTTTAGTTAAAAATGCCATTAGCAGGGCCCAGTGGCGAAGCCAGAATATTACTCTAGGGTGACCGGTTAAAACATATTTTCTAACATAAAATCATGCTCATATACTGAAAAATAGTATTAAATGATTTTTAAAACCATTTTATATTAGTGCACCAACTTTTTTTTATTTTTACAATATTGATTCAATTATAAAGCTTTCTAAAAAAAAGAAGCTACATATATTTTATTTACAATTTACGAAGTAAATAATGCTCCAAAAATAAGTGATTTAGTGGTGTCTGCACCATAAACTAACTTGAATTAATATATTATTTTTAGTAAATTATTATGTACACATTATTTTTTATTTTATTTTCCTCTAACATAATATTTGTAGTTGAAATAAAAAAAGTTACATATATCAAAGGCAAATATATTTTATTAAATATACACTTCATATTAATTGCTAAAACTTTGAAGGTTTTCAATGGATAATAGATTATTAAAGTATACATGTGGCCTTGAAAAAAGAAAAGTAATTAAAAATGCAATCAATTAGACTTGAACTAATGGCCTCTAGACCCATAATAGAATGTCACGACCAATGGACTATAATTTCCCTTGTGTAATT
The DNA here is from genome assembly GCA_030015575.1 of Agapanthus africanus. Taxonomy (NCBI): domain Eukaryota; kingdom Viridiplantae; phylum Streptophyta; class Magnoliopsida; order Asparagales; family Amaryllidaceae; genus Agapanthus; species Agapanthus africanus. The sequence goes on from JASDDO010000018.1 coordinate 365,940,674, forward strand.
TATATTAAGATGTATACCGATAGTGTTTCTTCAAACATATCAAAACAAAAGATAAAAATATGCATAGGTTCGTTGGAGTCTTGGAGAGCCTGGGCCCGAGCCCGTCCTCTAGCTCCACCCCCAAATAAGGCACATATGGACCTATTTACTTTTTCTTTCGATGAAAGTATGAACTATTTCTATTATTATTTATTTATTTATTTTCATGCATAGATTTGGTTCATAAAAGAACTTTAAGTGGTTATCATAACTGCCTGAGGATTTTGTTTTTTATATTTTATTCAAAAAATTCTACTATTCGTTCCAAATAATAAAAAATTTAAGAGAAAATAGGAGAAGATATTAAGTATGGTTGTAAGGCTTTAACTTTTATGCATTCAGTGAGGTGGTTTCTGGTGTTGGACTTACGTCTATTGATACTTTTGTCGTAATCTGAGAAGACCATAGTGACTTAAGGCTATGAACAAGGCCTTTTATTAGAAATAAGCAAAAACACACTTTAACTGCTTAGTGATTATTATATTTGGTAATGGGTTAGCGCGTTAATTTGGCCATGCGTCCTGTACTGATTTAAGCCGGAGCTAATATGTCATCTAGGCTAGTATTTATTGGAGCTTTGCTTCAGGCGATCCCATTTGTATGTGGAATGCTTAGAATCTTGGATGATGATGGCATTATGAAATATATCCTATTTCGCGTTTGGATATATTTGTGCCGTAGAGTTAAACATAATTTCATATGAGAATAATGAAGAAAAGAGGCCTTTGGAGGCTTTTTCGTTAGGTGGCGTTAAAATCTATATCATCCACGATGTTTTGCGATGATCAGTACCCATCATTTCCTTCTTTATAATCTAAGAAGCTGATACACCAAATTTCATATGACTGCCACTTTTTTACTGTTGAATTAGCAATGTAAGAAGTTTTATTGTCGGTAAACCGTTAATTTTGCACCCACTAAATCTACGATGAAAAAGTGGTAGAATCATATGAAATTTAGTGTATCCACATCTTCGATGATAAAGATGAAAGTGATAAATACCGATCGTTGTCGTGGAGAGTATATTTTTTCGATGCCATAGGAGGAAATTCCCTCATATGGCACCTTTTCTCCATTATCCTCATTATATATAGTAAATATATCATCTTTTTTTATCTTTTTTTACGCCTTTCCATAGGCTAAGAATTTAAAAGATGTCAAACTTCTCTCTTGTTATAGTTTTATGAACCATAAATTTGACACTTATTTGGGAAAGATTGCCTTTAGGTCGCTAGTCTCCTCTCCGAAAGGAAATAGCCCGGCGCTAAAATTTACGTCTTCAAAGTGAGAGGTCACCTATTCGATTCTTATGAGAGCTAAAATACAAAAAGGGAAAAAAGGAAAAAGAATAGAAAAAGGACTACATATGCACGCAATCAAACCTTGTTTAATATGAATTATGAAATCATGTGGAATATTAGGCATTTACACCCATCTCATGTTTTGCTTTATAGAAAGATTGGTTTATTATGAGAATTAGGACTCTTAATAGATCTAAGACCCAGAGCATGGGTTATTTCTTGTGTTTTCATGAATAGGTATACAACACATGACCAAATTAACTCGCCAGCCAAATATAGTAATGCCTTTTATGTGTATTTTTGTTTATTCCTAATAAGGGGGGTCCAGTTCAATGCCTTAGGTCACCATGATTTTGGGAAAGCGACAAAAATATCACTTGGCATAGGTTCAAGGATGGAAGCCACCTACACTGAATGTATTACGTCCATAATATATATATATATATATATATATATATATATATGAGGATAATGAAAAAAAGAGGTCCTATGAGGCTTTTTCGTTTGGTGGCGCTAAATATCTATATTCTTCACTATTTTGTTCGACGATCGGCACACATCATCTTTATCATGTAAGATGTGGATACACCAAATTTCATATGATTCCACCACTTTTTCACTATTGAACTAGCAACGTAAAAAGTTCTATTTTTGGTAAACCGTTAATTTTGCATCCGCTAAATCAATGGTGAAAAAATGATGGAATCATATGAAATTTGGTGTATCCACATCTTAGATGATAAAAATGAAAGTGATGGGTGCGGATCGTCGGAAAAAATCGTGGAGGGCATATTTTTTCGACGCCATAGGAGGAAATTCCCTCCTATGGCACCTTTTCTCCATTATCATATATATATAATGTCAAATGAGGCTTGTCGGGTCCCTGTAGACTACTGTAAGCATATGTGGCTAAATCATAGCCAATGAAACAAGTATCGGCCGATATATCGGTATTGATCGAGTAACGTAAATTTTCGTATCGATAAGAGCGTATATCGTTTTAACACAATATCGGCCGATATAACAGATATTGGCCGATGTATCGGCTATATCGTATCAACTCATTTATCTGCGATATGGTGCTTATCGGGTAGAAAAGATGTGGGTTATTTTTTTGGGTTTCAACTTTCAATCTGTATCTAAAACCCAAACCCATTAACAATCCAACTTATAATATATATATATATACAAATTATTTTAAAATCCTATTATGCTCGTTCTCTCTGTCTCAGTGTTCCACTACAAGAATTTTGTTTTTTATTTAAGTTCTTTTCTGGCATGATTTATTTTATTGCGCTTCCTTGCATGTATGTATGTTGATTACAATATAGGTATATATCTCTATGACAGAAGATGTTTTAGGATTTTATTCTAAAATTTATAAAAATAAACATGTGTAATGTTCATTATATACTAAGACCAATATGTCCAATATGTATGTAGAATTTTCCGATGTTGATATCTGATATGCCCGATACCGATATCGATATGCCCGATACCGATAGTCGATATGAACGTTTGATATGTAACTCGTATCGACGATATATCGTCCGATACCGCCATCCGATTTTGAAAACACCCATCTGATACTATACTGATATCCGATATTTAATACCTTGATCATAGCTATCTATTAGTTGGAAAAGAATGTAGGATTTGATTTGAAAAAATACCTCCTCTTTACGGCTGGAGCCTATCTACCCATGACTTTTTTGTTTCTCACACCAACCAACACCCTTCCCCCCTTCTTTTTTTTCTTGTTCATGATTAGCAGAAAAAAGGTGGAAGAAATCAATTCCTACATCATTGCCGAACTTCCAACATATAAAATATATGTAGAGAAGAAAATCACTTTTGGATACAAAGTTAGAGATCGATGCTATAATAATTCATTAAGAATAATCAAAAACAAAATTTCCTGTAATTGCTCTTCATATATTCAGACAATTCTAATCCTTTGCAACATGCCCTTTTTTCATTAAAAAAACAGAAGCATGTAGTTCATTCCATTGCTAACCTCTACTAGAATAAAGTTAATAAGGAATCTTAATTGGTTTTCCTTCACTGTCGATTCTAATGATAATGAGCTATCTCCACGAGATTCGACAGTGTCACCGTCAACAATGACTTGCTCGAGAATGAAAAGCTAATCGGCGACGCTATACCGAGCAGCAGAGGGATCAAGTTAGATTAAGAAAAAAGAACTAGCTCTCATTGTTCTCGTCTAGATGGAGTGATCGCAGTTATCAAGTAGGAGTAAAGGAGAAAGAGAGAGGGATGTGGAGGAATATCAGAAGATAGATGAGAGGAAGCAACTCAGGAGAAAAGGTGTCTGGCGTGAGAAATGAGAGATTAGATAGTGACAAATTGGTGGATTTTTTCAAATTAGTCCTTAGCAAAGTTTTTTGATAAACGGCAGAGATTAGGCCACATATTCTTCACTGTATAGAGCAACATACAGGGATCCGATAGGTCCCGTTTACCCATATATAAATAAATAATATTTTTTCTCTTGACATTTATTTTTTGGGAGGGATTATTAGATTTTTTTTATAAAAATATGAAAGGTAAAAACAAATATCTTATGTGGTTATGATAACCACTTAAAGATCTTTTATGCGCCAAATTTAGAATTTGATGAGATTCTATATCTATCTAAATAATAAGTATATATTTTCTCAAAAAGTTCACTTTTCAAAAACCAATCTCCTAATTACCTTTATTAGAAAATTTTAATAACCGGTTAGTTTATGGGCAAATGTTTACATCTAGTCAATTCTCCGTCATGCTCCTGTAGAGAAGAGAAGAGTAACCGTTAAGGAGCATAAAGTCTTGGTTGTCCGCACATAGGCGGTTTCTTCGTCTGTAGGACAAAGGGAATCTTCTGCCTTTCCAAACCCGGCAAAAAGTTCCTAATTTACTTTATAATTACTAATTTTGAATTCTAGATCCTATCTCATATTATTTGTTATTGGGAATCTTCTTCCCCTCTAAGCTGTGATTAAGTCCAAATAATAACATCAACAAATATTCCTTGACATGAAGGAAGTTGAATTCACATCTATTATCCATTTAATGGCTTCAAGATTCATAAAATATTGGGAACTTCGATTAGCTTGTTGCAAGTGAATAGCGTTTACAAGGTGGCAGAATTTTATATGATTGTTATAGGGAATCATATGTTCAACTTAAAGGCATGAATTGAGCCACATGTAGAATGAAGACATATTCCTTGTTAAACTTTAATAGATGAATTGCTGACTTTTAACCATTAAATGGCTTCATGATTCGTGCATGAATTGAGTCAACAAGGTTGACGTTGTGATATAATTTGCTATAAGAAATCATTATCATATCCATTATTTGGTCAAATATTAAAATGAAGACCGTCCCTCTCATTAATTCTTGGAAGATGAATTATTAACTACATTTAAAACATTGAATGACCACCTAGTAACTCTGGCCATGTAGCATAAGTCGACAAAAGAGGGAGACTGATATAGTTTTCTTCCCAACTCCTGATTTAATCCAAATGTTTAGATGAAGTCCTTTTAGGTTTTTGTTAAATTATATGGAGACGAATTGACCGCTTTATACGCACTGTTTGGTAATTAAAATGGATTTTCCCAAACTAGGGTCTGGTAGACTTCCAAATTTACAAAATCATGGTTCTAAATACTTTTCGAAATTATACTCTTATTGGATTTTCGTGAAGTTTCAAAATTTCAACAATCGAAGCTTCAAACTGTGTTAAAAGGTTGATATATTCTCTTGACAAATTTTAGGAAGATGAACTTTTTCCAACAAGCAAAATGCCAACAACAAAGCAATTTATCCGAAATATTCAGAATTTAGATCAATCCTTTTTTCTCTATTCAGACCTGCTCATGATCATTTCCTCTGAAATAAACATCAACCATATAATTGACATTTTTGATGTCCGGTCGTATGACTCCTTAATGGTACACTTTCCTTTTCAAACTTTAAACCTTAGACAATCCATCTTGCCTGCAGCTTCAAACGGCAAGTTTTATATCCAATTCTGCACCCAGCGATCTCCTCGCATTTAAACCATAGTTTTGCAGGTGCGAGATTGGTCATCTGCTTTGATCAAGGGAGGGAGACCATCGAGCGAGAGCACAAGAAACTATACCCTGACATTGCAACCACGGACTTGCCTGACAAGACTGCTTTAGAGAAGGCAGCAGCAGATCATTCATTTCAAATAACTGAGTTTGTTGATGAGCCTTCTTTGTACCTTGCTGTATTGAAATTTTGTGGATAAAGCAATCTATCCTAGTCGGTAAATTTTCAAGGGAAAAAAGTTGGGGAGTGTCTTGAGGATATGAGATCAGTGTATAATCAGCAATTCTGAACCTGAAACACATGTATGACCAATTTTGCCTGAAAGAATCTTGGTTACATCCATTTACTCAATGTATCCATTTCCTTCTTCTTGTCGTTGTAATGAACATGTGTCCCTCAAATGGTGTGATATGTAATCATATATGCCTCGGTCTTTATTTCATGGACTTGAAATAAACATTATGAGTAGCATCAAAATTTCTTCCTGAAAGCGAAGGGCATAAATATCGGATGGAGTCCAGGATAGAGTCCAACACGATTAATTTCTGCTTCATTCAAATTGTTATATTCTGGTTCTCTCTGGAAATGTTGATTCTCTATGGAAATGTAATTTAATTTCTGCTTCATTCAAATTATTACTTTCTGGTTCTCTCTGGAAATGTTATTCTCTATGGAAATGTAATTTAACTACCCGTCCCCATCCTTCAAATTTTCGCTTAATCGCAATCCACACTTTATTTCCACATTTACAGTATCAAGATATTTTCTGTGAGTATATATTTCACTGAAGCAAGCAGAAGTTTACATCCTAACTAGGAGAAAGTATCGAGTCAGTTACTCAATTGGATCTAAAACATCAAAAAAGTCAATTACTCAAATGGATCTAAAACATCAAAAAATTCACGTAGTCATACTACGGAAACTTGGATAGGCATAAGTTATACATCAAAAAGGCATAGATAGACGACAATGAATCTTGTAACTGCAAAATACATTCATGAAAACTATTCCATATAAATGTTGGAAATAATTAAAGGTAAAAAAGCCTTACATCTCATACAGGAAAAAGAAAATGAATAAGCAAAGAAAATGAAAATATAAGAAGACTCAGTTTCTTTTCTACAATCCAAACCTACAGAGCACAAACTCCAGGCACAATAAACCAACAGAAAAATATGCCGAAACTTTTTCTGAAAAGATTATTTCTTTAACCGGACTCAAGCGCACACACTTTCAAACCGAATTAATCAGATATAAACACACTTAGAAAATCGAAAATCTAACACCACTGCCTCCAGAAAATAAGCTATACTCTTCTATTGTTGCATCCTCCTTTGAACAAGCAACATTTTCTTCTTTTGCCGAATTTACATTAAATCCTATGGGCCCCGCTATAGGACCGCCATAATGAAACAGAGAGAAGGGCGAGCTATCCTCATGTCTTGGCTTCGAGGGAATTTGTTTTTTTGGAACTTGCTTTTCAATGGGCTTCACAACGGACACGGGCTCATACACCCGCGCATTGAACAAAGAAGGCGGCGGCATATACTGAGGCATTGGTAAACTGTAACTGATAGGGTTTGCGGGGTAAACAAAATGATTTGGCTGCGAAAATTGCCACGGAATTGGGTTTTGGTTTATATACCCAATTGCTGGAGATGAAAAAATAGGTAAAATGTGTCGCTGCTGTTGATGTGTATCAAAGAATCCAAAACCCCTGTTATTATCATCAGAAATTTGAGCTGGGTTTTTTCTTGGTTCGCCCTTTTGAAAGTTGGCATCTCTTCCTTCTTCTGATTGTGGGCTAGCGTCTTCAGAATCTGAAGTTGTTGAAGATTCTGCATTTTGAGTGCCTGAAGAGCTACTGCTGTTGTCTCCCTCACTAAGGCAGGACGAGCAGTTATCAGAACTAGAAGAGTTTATTACAAGATCGCCACTGCCATTGCTAGTGGAGACCTTTTCAGAAACCTCAGTTGAGCATCTGGTGTCAGTTTTGTTAAATTCAATTGCTTCAGATTGATCAGCCGTGATGTCTGAATTAGGTTTTATCCTGGTACTCTTTTTCCGAGGATCCAAAGGTTCCCATACTTGCCTCACATGGATAAATTCTCTGCCGCGATAGAATTGTTCTGTTTTATTTGGAGTTTTGCTTTCCCTTAATGATAATCTATCACGCAATCTGTTGCTCGCACAATGGTATTTTTCATTAAACTTTGGGCTGTACGTTCTAGGGTTAGTGTAGACGACCCTTTCCCTCAATGGCCTATGCATTGTAGTATCATATTCATCATGGTGAAGATTATCCTCATACCACTTAGATGCCTGAAACCTTGATTTTCTTCTAGATGATTTTGATTGCTCGAGTATAAAAGATTCGTTGATGTCTCGAACACTGAATTCTTCGTCAATATGACATTTGTGTGTAAGGTCATCGCTCTTGATATTTTCGTTATCAAGGCAATGATTTGTGGATTGCTCATCTTTGATAGTTTCCCCTGGATCACTGACTGAATCCCCAAAGTTGACAGTTTCAAGAGTACTTGTGGGTGAGTCGTTTGTATATGTTGGCAAATCGTCATGAATTGAGTTACATTCCAATTCATTGTTTTTTCTTTCCCTTTCTCTTTCTTTTCCTTTAAGCCTCTCTTTTCTCCGGAGCTTTTTCTCTCGCTCTTTTGCTCTTCGCCTCTCTCTTCGCTCTTCTTCTTCTTGCTTTTCTTTTTCTTCTTCTTCAAGAAGTTTGATCTGTTATGTGATTTGAATTAGGTTATTAATATCTCTCAGGTATTTTGAAGCCTAATATGCACATTCAAAAGAAAAAGAAAGTAGAGAATATTAAAAGTAAATTGTGAATCTCGATTTCGCATGAATCTCGATTTCGCACAAGGTCATTTATAAAATCTTTTAAGTGTACTTTAGTGGAAAGTAAATTTTAAAGACTTATATACAACATAATAGAGTTATAAAGAATTTTGACAAGAAATGTCATGTGGCATCCAACAGGATAATCATTTGATATTCAGAAGGTACATGCATTATGATCATCGAGACTAGCCAAATATGAAAGATAATTGATTTACCTGCTTCTCTAATGTAATGATTTCCTTGCAAGCAACATGAACTCGCTCTTCCAGCAACTTTAAGGCAAGAGAGACAAATATACTATGTGCATTTTGACGGGCTGTGCCTTCCCTGAAAGCCTTTTCTACCTGAATAACATTAAACCTTGTCTCAAAACCAGTAACTAAAAGACGAAACAGCAACCTCGATTACCTAGGTACCACTTTATATTTATAGTACATATCAATGTTTTATTTCCAAACTAAATTATCTTTTGCACTGAAACCCTCAAGATATTACTTTATATCAAAACATAGCAGACAAAGCAAGTCTACAAAGAGAGTAATAAGCGGAAAATCTAGGATCTATTCTCAATGTCAAGTTAACATAAGATACAAGTTGTCATTAAGTGTATGAAAAGTTAAATAAATATTAAGACTATGAGTCTAAGCCGATCAGTCAGAAGCCAAAACACGTTTAAAGGTCCTTTATGTTTACCATGCAATGCCCACCCGTCTTTTAGGATTGCGCATGCAGGAGGTGTCCATGCTGTATGTGTGTGTGAGATTTTTTAATGAGTATGGGAACTTGGGAAAAGACTGACAGCTTCATGGATCTAAATATTTATACTTTGAATTGCATTGAGAATCTTATAGTTCTCTACTGGGATGAAATGATGCATTTACCCTCCAGCAGTATTATGGTTGGGACATGCAAGCAGTGCAGTTTAGACATACAACTTATTGCTTGCTATATTCATATTATGTTGCAAGTGGTTGGGACATGGCAAGCAGTGCAGTTTTCCCATATGTCACGGGATGCCCTAGATTTGGAGCTATTGATTAATTCAAAGATCATGCTGATATGCTGTTCTTGAATCCTAAACACTATCCCGTAATCCACACTAAATTATTGGCACATATCAATACGATAATTATGGCAACCTAAACCAGATGATAAATATTTGGAAAAAGCAGGTCAACATACCTGTTCTTTGAATATAACAGTGGCAGCATCTAGAAGAAACTCCCTTGCAAGTTCTGGACTCTTGGCATGTTTCTGAGAACGTGAAACATCGCCATCAATCTCATTGCCGTCCTTGTCCATAGCATCATCATCCTGGAAGTGCATATTCCCAAAATTTATATATAACATAATCTTTTTAGAAAGCTAAGTTGCTGGAAACGTCCTCACTTTTCGCAGTATAGCAAGAATACTTTTTTGAAAAATGAACTTTACCCCTTTTTAAAGCCACCAAGTCAAATTTTTATTTCCAAAAGACCCCTCAGCAAGAATATTAATTATGAACTACTGATGAAAGAACTGCAGAAATATAAGAGAATGTTAAGGTTTTTCTGGGAAATACAAATTCGATTTTAACAGAAATAATAACACAGTTGAACTCGGAGGGGGTAAAGCGCATCTTTGAAAAGAGAAGGGTACTTGCTGCTATACTGCCAAAAGAAGGGTCTGCAATTGAGACTTCAAATTACAAAAACAAGATTCCCTAAATGTCTGCTTTAATAGGCAATGGTGGAGAAGTGAAGAAGAAGAAAGGAAAATGAGGACTAATACATGCCAGTCAACCCAGGTTTTAATCATTCTTGTTTCTTTTAATCACTTCAGTACCAAAGCAAATAATCTCAATACCTCTTCTTCCTCTGCTTCTTCAGCATGCTCAAAAAACCTTCGTATGCTTTCTCCTTTGGTTATTGTGACATAGCCATCTCCAATCACTAGTCGGCGATGTACACATAACTGCCCTTTCAAAGCATGTGCCTTTACACAAATCTCTGTGCATCGGCCATCAAGCTTCCAAGCCCTCAGTGTAATAAAGCAAGCACTTAAACCTCCAAGATCAAGTCCATCCACTTCGACCTTTCCACTCATGCCAACATCTTCAAATTCCAAAACATCAGATTTTCCTTCACCTGTTCCGATAGCCCACTCAAAATGATGATATTTTCCTACTGTATCTGCAAAGGATTGCTGCCAATCTGCCTGGACAGTGTCCTCAGTTACCTGAAAAAGGTATGACATAAAACTCATCTAGGTTAATTTACCGAAGGAGGATGAGCTTTTATTTAAGCATTTCAAGTTTTTGTCAAAGCACAGTGTCATTTAGCTTTGAATAGCTAACATGAAATACATGCCAAAATGAGTGGTTCCGGGAAATTGCATATCACAAGCATATGAATGAACTGCAGGATGAAACATGCATATTTAAAACCCTATTTAGATTTAAACCAGATGACCGAAAGACTTCACATTGCCGACCCACAAGATAAAATATGATGACGTAAAATTCTTCATTAGCAATAGTAAAAACTACCTCATATTGGAAAGCAGTGTCGGCAACACAAAACCAACTTGTACAGCGAAGTTCCCTTCGCATGCGCTTTAGTTCTTTAAGTTCCTTGAACTCACGAATCACGTTCCTTCTGCAATCTCTGCAAAATCTCTTGCTGTCAAACCTGTAACATGAAAATTATTCACAGCATTGTTAACACAGAACCTAGCATTTTATGAATAACAACACTTTACCTAATCAGAGTAGCTAGCTAAACCTAGATGTTAATGGAGCTATCCTTTTGTCCAACTGTATGTGACCTTTTGACGTGATTTCTGATTCAATAGCTCAAGACTCGAAATATTAGATGGTGTTCCAGTATTTTGTCAAAGAAACCTCAAGAATCCATGACATCTTTTCGGATATTTCCATTAGTATTTGGTGCAAACCTTAATGAAAACTCTGTGGGTTGGAAGTTCTCTTCAACATAATCATCTGGTTCGGATATGACCAGATACAATCCTTGTCGATCTACAACCGCTGCTAGTTGTTCAGAGACAGCTAAATTAGTATAAAATAGTATAAAGTTGTACAACTCATTCAAGAGAGAATCCGATCACATGTTTTATCCAGTAACTTGCCTCTGCTTTTCACACAAAACAAACAACTTGCCTCTGCTTTTCATAATGCAATCATCATACTTGGGATGCCAATATAATGGTATATTTTTGCACAAACTTGGGTTGGCTACGGAGCATTAGAGATAACTTATTGAGAAATTTTTCTAGGAAAATTGATAGGCATTTTACAATCGGGTGCCAGACTTTTATGCTGTCTACAATTTTTTAGTCTGAGAAAATTATGGACAAATTCAGAAAATAATATTGGTTGACACTATTCCTAGTAGGGAAGCTGGCAGCTAAGAATTCCTATCTTATATGCTCTGCAGTAAAAGGTTGTATTGACAAAGAGCAACCTCTTAAATGCAAGATCAATAAGAATATAGAAGGTGGGAAGATGAAAAGTTCTGCTAGTGAGAATTGCAGTTTATCTCCAGCAGGAGATACAAAGGACAAGTAGAACAATATTCCCAGGATAAGATACTGCCAACTTGTTTGAACAGTTCATTCCTTTGATCTATTAATAAGACAAGTCACTGAAGGAAAGCAAATATACCAGATAATGGATAAACATGCCCAGTTATCTACCTTTTTTTTATAAATATCAACATCGAAGGTGTAAATTACAAGAAACAGTAAAACAATCTATGCCCAGCTTCTTCATAGCTATTCAAATAAACTACTTCCAAATATACAGTAACTTCTTAGATAAATAAAAAATATAAACCCTTAATTCTGCATATCATCATAACCAAATAAACCTTTTTCCTTATCAGCACGGTATCTGGATAGAGCACAGATTAGTTCTACTGGAAGATAATGAAGCAAACAAGTTAATGTCAACGGCCATCAAGCAAATATCAAGCCTTTATGACCTGGTTTAGGAAACAGTACATTCTGCATCCAACTCCTCTGGATTTCCAAACATAACTGCTTTCAAATACACAATGTCTTTTTTAATCAAAGAAATATAAACCTAAATTCTCCAAAGAGCATGATGGTTCGGTTAGTTATTATAACCAATGAAGCCATTTTTCAAACAGTATCAGCATGAAGCATACTTCTGTAGAAAAAATTGAAAGAGTATTTTTACCTGGTCCTCCTGAGAAAATATAGAAACAAAACCCTCGCAGAATCAGTTTAAGCATGGCAATGCTATAGTTTATTTCTCAAAAGTAAACTCTGCCTGTGCATTAAACATATACCCTCAAGTTGAATAATGAAAGGACAATACATTATTTTTGCAATGTATTTACTAGACGTGAAATAAACCCACCGTTGCCGGTCCCAAGTCTAGATAAGAAAGGGTAAGGGTTGTGGTAGGCTTGTGACAGGCAACGTAAAACTGTCACATTCTATGACATGAACCATAATAAGAATATCGTTAGGACGTCTCCTACTCAGCGACGCGCTACATCAGATCTCGGATGTAATGTTAAGTATGCAAGGGCTTCTAGATCATCGTCCGGAAGCGGCGCGCTACATCAGACCCGGGATGTAGTGACAAATAAGTACGGGTTTTATAGGATCCGTCTAACTTCTTGGAATATAGGTTCCCTTACGGGTAAACGAAATAGCGGAGGTGATGATTAGAAGAAGAGTTGGTATTATGTGTTTGTAAGAAACTAAGTGGGTAGGTGAAAAGGGTAGAATCATAGAGCCTTGGAATTATAAGCTTTGGTATACGGGTAGAGATAAAAATCGTAATGGGATAGGCAGAATCATAGATAGACGACTGCTTGAGGATGTAGTTGAGATTAGAAGAAAATATGAAATAATTTTACTGGTTAAGCTTATTCTAGATGGGGAGGTTCTTAATGTTATTAGTATTTATGCACCACAGATAGGTCTTGATGACGCTAGTAAGCGTCTATTTTGAGAGGATTTAGACGAGATGGTGCAAAGAATATCTAGTGGAGAGAAATTATTTATTGGTGGTGATCTCAATGGACATGTAGGTACTTGTCGTAGTGAATTTAATATTTATGCATAGAGGTTTTGGTTTTGGACAAAGGAATGAAGCAGGTAGCTTGATTCTAGATTTTGCCTTGTCTTATGACTTGATCTTAGAAAATATTTGGTTTAAGAAAAGAGAGTCTCACCTTATCACCTTCAGAAGCGGATCAAGTGCAAGCCAAATAGACTTTTGCCTGACGAGAAGGGTAGATAGAGCTTATTGCATCGACTGTAATGTAGTGCCAGATGAGAGTGTAATCACTCAATATAGACTTTTAGTTCTAGATTTTCGATTTAGAAGAGGACCTAGGAAAATTAGACGTAAGGTAGAATATAGAATTAAGTGATGACGAATAAAGGAAAGTAACCAAAAGGTTTAATAGATCGTCTAGTTCAAGAGGCGGATTGGCAGTCTGAAAATGATTCAGACAAAATATGAAACAACATGGCTAGTTGTATTAAGATGGTAGTTAGAGATCTACTTGGTGAGTTGAGAGATGGTACTCCACCATCTAAGGACATCATGGTGGAACGAGGAAATAAAAACTGTTATTAAAATTAAGATGGATTCTTATAAAAATTTTAAGAAAAGCAGAGACGCGGAGAGATTTGAGAAATATAAAATGGTTAAAAAAAAAGTTAAGAAAATGGTTCGGGAAGCTAAACCTAAGGTCTACAAGAAAGTGTATATGAAGTTGAACACTAAGAAGGCTGAAAATGATATATACCGGATTGCTCGGATGCGGGAAAAGAAGACTAGAGACTTATGTGCAGTGAAGTTGTCAAAAATGAAGAACAGAAGGTTTTAATTCGAGATGAGTATATCAAAGAAAGGTGGAGAGATTATTTTGACAAATTGTTCGATGAGAGCTTTACTAAGAATTTGGATGGAGTTGTCATTCAATCTCAAGATATAAACCGTGATTTCATACGTAAAATAAGAATACCATAGGTTAAATAGGCTTTGAAGAGAATAAGATCAAGAAAAACGGTTGGTCCAGACGAGATTCCTATCAAGATTTGGATATACTTAGGAGAAATAAGCGTTAAATGGCTGACAGTTCTGTTTAATAAAATCTGGCAGACCAAAAAAATGTTAAATGAGTGGAGTAAAAGTACCATTATACCTATCTACAAGAATAAGGGTGGCATTCAAAATTGCTCAAATTAAATAAAACTTATGCGTCACACCATGAATCTTTGGTTGAGAGTGATTGAACACAGATTAAGAAAGGATGTTAAGATAACAGAGAACCGGTTTAGGTTCATACCTGGACAATCAACGAGAGAGAAGAGGAGATTTGTATATGATATTTATTGATTTAGAGAAAACGTATGACAATGTACCTAGAGAGGTATTATGGGGGACAATGATGAAGGGGGTCCCCGTCAAGTACATTGTAATCAAGAATATGTACGATGGAGTAGTGTTAAATATCAGAACTTGCGGCGGCCTAACAAGTAATTTTCCGATTACAATTGGTTTATATTAAAGATCTACACTAAGTTTATTCCTGTTTACGATCGTGATGGATGAACTTATTAGAACTATCCAAGATGAGGTACCTTGGTATATGGTATTCGCTGATGATATTGTTCTAGTAAATGAGACGAAAGCAGGGGTTAATGCCAAATTGGAGTTATGGAGGCAAACGTTGGAATCTCGAGATTTCAGATTGAGCGGATTCAAGACAGCATATATGCATTGCAAATTTAGCAAACAGAGAAGTCGAGACCTCATTAGTATAACACTGGAAAGACAAGAGATATCACCGAGCGATCAGTTTAGATATATATAAGTTCCATTATCCAAAATGATGGGGATATCGATAGCGATGTTAATCAAAAGATCCAAGCTGGTTGGTTGAAATGAAAGAGTGCAACATGGATTTTGTAAGATCGTAACTTTCCGTTTAGGTTGAAAGGGAAGTTTTATCGAAGCACCATTCGGCCTGCCTTATTATATGTTACAGAATGCTGGGCTCCTAAGAAACTCATACAAAGAAGATGCACGTAGCGGAGATGCGCATGCTGCGTTGGATGTGTGGTAACACTAGAAAAGATATGGTGTGAAATGAAGATATTTGTGCAAAAGTTTGTGTAGCACCTATAGAGGAGAAGATGCGGGAAAACCGGCTAAAATGGTTTGGTCATATACGACGCAGACCTATGGAACGACTAAGATGGTTTGGTCATATACGACGCGGACCTATTGAAGCACCGGTTCGACAAATGGATATTATCGATATAGGCAATGTCAAAAGGGAGAAAGAGAGACCGAAGAAAACATGGATGAAGATAATACGAAAAGATATGGTTGCCAAAGGCCTCAATGAAAGTATATTGTTCTATAGGAGTGAGTGGAGGCGGAGGATTCATGAGCTGGACCCGGCATGATTCTCATGTTGGTTCATGTAGCCTACTCCATATGCTTGGGATAAAAGGCTCAGTTGTTGTATTTACTAGACGTGAAATAAATAAGCATGTTGTCCGCAAAGAAGTCCAGTTTAAATCTATAACCTAACAAATGAGAAACATGAATAGTCTACGAAGGTTTTGCTATATGCATAAGAAATATTACATGAACTAAAGACCCTTAACACACTTCTAGATGGTTGTGTTTAAAGCTTGGAAGGGATAAAGGTGCAAGAGATGTGAATGGTATATTGCTTATACAGGCAAGCGAGAATTTAAAGTTTTGTGAAAATATAAATATATTGGGCAAACTTGTTTAGAAAGATGCTAGAAGTTCTGAAGCACTCCTATCACACGTTCAGAAATAGGCACACAATACAGAAACAGTAACTGTTAACCTATCAGGGCTGCAGCAGCAAGCATGTTTTGAATCACCTCCGCAATTGTTTTTTTTTAACCAACCATCTTATTATGGCTACCTAAGTTCAATATTTTTCCTCACATTTCCTTTGTCAGACACTTTGACACAGTTTAATGTTCTGTTTGTTTGGTTATCAAGAAGACAAGAACTACACCCAGTAGCGGACCCATGTACTGGGTTGTGGGGGCACGTGCCCTCAATCAACTTCTACAAAAGAAATCAAATCTACTCTGTATACTCATCACAAACAAGCCCTATATGGTCTATGTAAGTTATAGTAAATGGTAATTTGGATGACTGCCAACTTGTGAAGACTTTTAGGACTTAGAATTAAATTGATAGGATCACATTTTTTGTCCTTGTGTCATCTTTAGTGTTAACATGGATGTAATTTTCTCTGTGATATATATCATAATTTTGTTGTCCTTATACCATCTTTAGTGTTAACTTGTCTGTAATTCTCTTTGTGATATGATGCTTTGTATGCTTGGTTTTTTTGCCATTATCAATAGAAAAAATGATATTTGATTTCATGTTCAGATTAGAGCTCTCAAAAATGCATGGGACCGTAAGAGATGAATTGATTTGGGTTTAATACCTTAATGTTTGTTGACATTGAGTAAATTAATATACTAAAACACGGAGAAATTGTCATCTCATTCTTGAAATATCATGAAACGGTTCCAACATATGAAGAATAAAAAAAATGTTACAGTAAACAATATTATTTTTGTCCTTAATGAAAGCTACTTCAATTTTATATTATGGTTTTTTATATGTTATTCAGTTAGAGATTTTAATA
Organism: Agapanthus africanus; assembly: GCA_030015575.1. Lineage (NCBI taxonomy): Eukaryota > Viridiplantae > Streptophyta > Magnoliopsida > Asparagales > Amaryllidaceae > Agapanthus > Agapanthus africanus. Next base: position 365,957,664 of record JASDDO010000018.1, read on the forward strand.
GATAATAAAATCTTTTTACGTATGATTTTGTTAGAGATATTAAAATATGATATAATAAACAATTTTATTTTTTTATACATTATTTAGTTGGAGATTTTAATATATAATAGAAATTTGGTCAGTGCCCCACTAACCAAAATTCCTGGGTCCGCCACTGACTATACCATTCTTTGTTAGAGTATCATACTGTTGCCAGTTCCTTTCCCACTCCAAGCACTCCCTAATCATCATTTCTAAATTTCACATCATCCACCTAGATGCCTTGTCTCCATACTGCGTAAACTAGTAAATACAGCACTGGAGGTGTTATTACTACATTATTCTATTTCTTAATAGATCAAATTGAATAATACATATATTAAAAAATGTGCTTTGTGTACTCCTATCCTCTAGCTATCAGTTCTCATGCTTAGCCATTCATAACATCTACACCACAAACAGCAGCCATTGATATACATTGTGTTTTCTTGAGCTATTCCATGATGCATGTATAGCAACAACCTTAGATATTCATTTATCTGTAAATGAAAATAGCTGGCCTATCACCAGCGGTACTTCATGATATTGGGTGTGAAAATGCAGAGACAACGATCATTTAATACAGCATGCAAAAAAGATTGTGTTACTAACAAGGCAAGAAAGGTGCAATGCCCACGAAGAATAACGGGTATTTTGTAGTTTCATCACAACAATTGATTGTATTGGTTCGATGCAAAACATTGTAATTAATACATTATAGTATATGAAATTGTTTGCATACAACATAGTCGTAACTTACAAAATAACAAAGGCCAACAATGACTTGTCCATATCTATATTCACATCCAACCAAGCCGAGATGGATATTTTCTTTTTTAAATTCTTTCTAAGATATCTCAAGTCATCATTGAAAATGATTTTCTCATCAAACTTTTATGCTACTTCTTTAATCAAAAAAGAACTTCCAATAAGTGTCAGATTCAGAGGGGGCAATGCTTTGAAATATTTGGAGCACAAACGCCTTATGACACCGATATAATGGTCTTAAATAGCATCATTAGTTGGAATGTGAAGCCTTCCTGTGTATATCCTTTGTACTGTTATAAAAGTTAACACTAACCAGAGCTATCACATTCCTTTTTTAATGACCAAATTAGGTTAGCATCAATAAGAATTTAACTGCACACAAAGACATCTTTGTGTCACAACATAAAGATTCGAAAGAATAAACTAACCTGTACATAAGCCTCTCGATAAAATCCTCCTCTTTCATCCGTAGAAGTGATGTCCTGGTTTCTTCACCCAAAGCAGACCAGAAATCTACTAGTGTATCACAAGAAAGCCTGGCCGTATGCAAGGCACAGGTTTCTCGAGTCCCGTGCCCTCTGCCGTAATTAGTCATCCCTTGGCTTATCCAGCCACGACAGCCGCCGCCACATGCATCAGGGTATAGCAATTCGCGTTCGCGCTCTCTTGCTCGAGCACTATCAAAAACCTAAACAAGGAAGCCACAACTCAACCAGTAAGAGAAACAGCAGAATGGTCTCATAATATTTTTAGGCCAAATATTTCATGTCCGTATATTAAATTATATTTGTTTTTAACTACCAAGTAGCATGGATTTAGACACAGATATGGAATAAAATGCAAGCCAATTTGACAAAAGTCTAGGATACAGTTCACCGGGATAAGTTTAATTTATTTTATTTGTATAATTTACTCATATATGGAAAAGAACATATCAGTTTTATCAAGTCTAAACTAGGTATAGAAATAGTTAAGCGAAACGAAGAATACAAATTCTCTTTCCCCTTCTACAATACCTTGCTCCAGTCCATGAGAATTTGGAGGACAAAATCCACTAATTTTATTTATGTAAGACATTGGGTACACAAACAACCAATGTCTTTTATATATTTATTAAAAAAGAATACCAATAATATAAATGTGTTTAGGAATTAAAATAAAGTTTAATAAACTGTGAACCTGATTATTGATATATAGATTATTAGTGACTTAATTTTTTATACATATTCTATGTCTATAGTACAACATAAGTATTCTACAAGTATCCACTAATTATCAAAGCATTTGAATATCCATACAAATACAAATCCTGTATTAACTATCTGTGCAACATAAAAAGGCATAATATCGCATAGTTATCAACCATAAAATGTCAAGATGGGAAGATAGTTTCCTCTTTAAAAAGAACAGCAACAACAATAAAAGAAGTAGAGTGGTTAAATTCTATCAGCTTACATTTTGAAGGGCCTTTAGCGACCTTGCATTAATGAAGCAGTCTAGTAAGGTTAGTATCCCTTCCTTAGTTGCAGCCAAGCCTCCCCATGGGTGTACCGAGGGGTCTTGGATGTCATCCGGCTCGCTATTGATATGGGCCTTGGAGGCAATGCCCGTTCTATTAGGAAGGCGTGGCATAACACCCTCCTGCTGCAATGATTTCCCATACATAACAATTTGGGTGAACCCTTCAAGAAGTAACCCATTGCATCTCGAGCAATAAAGATTCTTCCGAGCTTGCTCAAAAAGGGCTTGTTTATCGATCCTCAAGAGCTCTTGTCTTGCTTGAAGAGGCAACTCATTCCAAAACTGATTGAAATAATCCACGTTAAGTTGCTTACAAATTAAACAAAGAGGAAGAAAAATAAGAAAATCATGATGAAAATTTACAGCTAAGCTAGTGGCTTCAAACTCTTCGACTTATTCAAATAAATTATATACAATCGTAATCGCAGTACTAAATGCCATTCAAGACTCCAATTTTCGAAACCAAACACCCCAGCTTGCAAATTACAAACAAGGACCTTGTAAGCTTAGTTGCGTAGGTTTGCTTTTCTATCCATTGAGGCTCCCGATGAGGCTGATGAGCCAACTTGCCATCACTCCAAAACAGTAAAATTGAACTAGAAAAAGGAAACAGGTCTCCTAACAGAACCAACTCAAATTCTTTCGCATCATATCCAAATTGAAGATTCAACCTTATTATCGAAAAATCATCTGCTGACTGACCCTCAAGTGAAAACGGATGAATAAGCCAGACAAAGTGCTTTGTTTCGTAGCATCAACACCAATAGATATACAATTAAATAAAATTTTGAACAAATCTACATGCTTGACATCCAAAAACCAAATGGCAATCATCAAATTCCAATATTTTCCTGATCTGTCAAATAAATAACCAAAATAACACATGAAATCTGACCAAAAAAATAACAATCAACCCCTCAAAAATTCAAATTAGATCTATTACTCAGCAATTGGATCGAAACAGGAATCAAAAGGCAACCAAGGAACAGATCGATACCTTCTGCAGTTGATCGAAGGTGATATGATCGCGTTTCTTCGACCAGATCGCGTTCGATCCCGCCAGAGGCGATACCGCCGGCGCGGGCGCATTCAAAAGCCCCGGCATCTTCGTCCTCCTTCGAAATTCGATGCAATTCTAGTAAATCAGCACGAATCGAACCTCTTCGTCCTCGTCGATGATCGATCCTCCATCAACGGGCGCTATCGGATCTGTATGGATCTGGACCGTAGCCGTGATCGGATTCGGCTCGGCGACGGCGATTTTTAATGGTCGAGGTTTTGTTCTCTTGATCAGATTTGGCGACTCTCTCTCTCTTCTCTTCTTTATTTTGTATTGTTTTTATTCTAGAGCGAGAAAGGAAGAGGAGAGAGAAAGACAGGGCGACATGACTGTAAAAAAATTCTTCTGAGGGGTTCAAATGCAATAACAATTTGTGTGGGGGTGTTTCTGGTAAAAGTGCAGGGCGGGTGAATCGTGGAGCTTCGAATGTAACGAATGACACGTGTCGTAACGTTGCTGTCTGTGAGTCTCGCACGTGGTTTTGGATCTGCTGTAGGAAGAGGAATTTATATAAAAGTCCTCGTTTATTCAATAATGCACGCTCGTTACTTAATTTTTCAGATGCTCGATTGATTACGTAAACACTATTAAACCACGCTTAAGATTTTGAAGTGTGAATTGATTTTACATAAAACACTGTTTTAAAGTTGCATCAAACTCCCTGATGTTATTTGTGATTATTTAGGTATAATGGTGTTAATATTGTTTTATATAATTTAGGCTTAAATCAACAAAACAACCAAATAGTTTCACTTTTTGGCAACTCACTATCAATTACTTTCAAAACTATGAATAACTATCAAACTTGACAGTGCCATGTCATCACCGTTAAAGCCACGTCTGCACCACATAAGCATATTTGCCACATCATTAAAATTTTAATTTTTTCCAAAAATACCCTTCTTCCTCGTCGCCTAACCCTAATCTTAGCCTAAATCCTAATCCTAACCGGTGACCTACTCCCCCGCCCGAGAGATCCTCCGGTGCCCCACTCCTCCCGCCGGAGAGAGGGGTCGAGGGAGAAGCTGGCATTGAGGGAGGAGACGACATCATTGCCGCCTTCCGCCTCCGTCTCCTCCTCCGTTGTCTTCACCTCGACCTCCCCATAGTTGTCATCATCATCGTTATAGCCGCCTTCGTCGCTGTCACGACCCGAAAAGTACGGAACATGACCGACACTTAAATTACGAACGTCTCGAGGCGTATGTAATCTAAGTAAGCCAAAACCCAGAAATCAAAACCAAAGAAACCGTAGAGTGAAGGAAAAACCAATTTAAAATAAGTAGTTTTAATCAACATAGGCCGAAGTATGAATTTTTAAAATCTCAAGTATTTTCTGAAAATTTCGGCAGAGCCTCATTTGTAAATACCGGCCCCAAACGGGATACAACATGAATAGTATACGAAATGCAACAAAAGGCATCCCCAAGTGGGAGCTAGCTCTTCGTTAATCGACGGCCACAACCACGCAAGCAATATAATATACAACGCCAAGGGCGAGGATCAAAACTCAAAAGAAACTCAAAACAACATGAAAAACATAATAATACAACGCGTGACTCTAAGGTCGAAAGAATAACAGGTCTGGTTTTCTATCTCTCTCAAATATACAATCTGGTTGATGGAGTTTCTAGATACAACTGAAATAATAATAAACAATGGCGGTCCTGATGCAAAGAACCCACCTGCCAAAGCAATCACCCGGAAAGAACAGTGTGCCAGCAAAGCCGCAAAGAACCTGTACGGCAAAACCTGTAAGGAACTGTGGCACAACGGGGATGAGTTGCCAACTCGTGAGTAGAAAACATCGACGAGTACAAATCGCATGCATAACGCTATCTTAGGTCATATGAGATAATATTCTCAATAAAAATCCTGGTCCAGCTATGAATAATGTAATACTACATGCTCGTGTCAGTGCCTCAGATAGCAACATATCAGATATATGATGTATGAATGCATTACGAATGGAAACGGAATATATCATGAGTGAGACAACTGTTTTCTTTAATCACTGAGATTTATATATGTATGTCAATCACGTATCATTAATGAATACAACAGAGAAATCAGTGTCAAGTATCGACACAAAACATAAATCTCAGTATCAAATCTCAATATCTCAAATCTCAAATCAAGCCGCAAATATCAATACCTCAGGCATCCGTATCATTTGCGGGATCGGCCCGCGGGCTCCGGCAGAACGGATCAGCCCATATCATCAATCTCACGGCCACGAACGGTATCCTCCGGATATCCGCCGCGCCAGGTAAAATCACCGGTAGGTAGTCTACCCCCGCCAGGGTCATCGTCTACTTCTCGAACTTCTTGTCCCGGGATACCATACCGGGTCCACCATGTACCCGCAGACGGTTCATCCAACTCCTCGAATCGGGTCTCGAAAACCATCTCAGAACCGAGAAAACATCATGGTGGACACTCATACATCACGAGAAAACCGCAATTTGCATTTTAAAATGATGATACTAAGTTTTTATTAAATTCTTGCGGTTTTCCCCCAAATCCAGAAATCTCATGTAAATCCGAAATCATCAAAATCATGATACCAATAAACAGTGAATACCGGTATAAATCTCCATAATACTGCATAACCAATGACTATATGGATGCATCTGATATCATGCAATGAATGCAATAATTAAACTAGCATATGGAAACTATAACATATTACAACTATCAGCTAGCAAGCTATATCAATGAAATAGTATTTTCTAAACTGTACGTGACATGGCAATTACCGATGAAAATGTGTGTGAGCCGGCAAGCGAGTGTACGTGGAGCATACGCGTCATCGGTAATGGTGCTGGTGTCCTAACAGTATGGTTTCATAATTACTACATACACAATAACATGCAATGAGGCGATAACAACATAATAAGAAAAATGAATAGTAAATACAACAATAATATGCGGAACATGAATAATAACGTAACAACAAGGAATCTACCTTACTATACATGTGATATACTGTTTTGCCGCTTGAAATAATATGAATCGTGGTGTTTGAAAATAAGGACTACGGTGTTTTTAAGAAAAAATACGTCTTTTAAAATATCCGTAGTATCCCTTGGTATGTCTTTAAAATTCTCACGATTCGTCAGTTTTGGAAATAGGTATGACTCGGGTCCAGTCTAATATCTACTAGGTAAACTACAGGTCTAACTAACAAGCAATCGAAAGGGGTATGTAAACCACCTAAATCTGAGTCGATATATATATACATGCATAATAGTCGGTGATCCCGCCTCAATAATATCATGTACGATACAACATATCATATGGCATTCTCGAATCAAGAGTGCGGATCTATCGTCAATATATAGCTCGTACGGCCTCCCAAATCTGGGTACGGGTCAAATGTCACATCTATCACGTTAATCATCCGATATCCTCTTTATCAAATATCATGATCGGGGTACTGATCTATGTCTAGTACAATATTGATACCATCTATGAAATGCATGCGTGTGTATGAAAACACCACGCCTATAGAACCCGCTAAAATATCATGTCGTACCTCAAATACGGACCATATCACATCACCGATCTCATGGCCTTAAACCCAATCTCATCGACTCATCTCCAAATATCATACAATATCCTCAACATTCATGCATGTGTATATGAATGTATATATGCATAGTCCCATACCCAAGCGTATATACATATATACACATTCCCATATACGCACAAGAAAATGATATATGCAAGTGTATATGTGTGCATGTATGCAAATCCTTACTCTAGGGTTTCGTGACTAAGAAATCCGCTAAAGTCGTTTCTTCAATTCTCGCTAACCCTAAACCCATAAGCTCCTAAGGCTTCTCTTACAAGGTGCTCATATCACATAATAACATATAAAAGTATATCGTTACCAAATCACCTCATTCCTCACAACTTTGCGTGGGTGCTATACGCCATCCACCCGACTTTTCCCCATAGATATAAATCTACTCACCTCGATCTCCGCTTGCCGATGCAGACGTCGCCTCGCGCTTGCTTATCGTCTCGAAGTCCACATAGGGGTACCTACATGTCACGATGTTGTAGGGTTCCTGGGCACACTAATGAGGTCTCACAAGGCATCAACCATGCCAATTTCAAAAATTACAAGTGCCGAGAAACCCTAATACGGATCGTTAACTAGATTTTAGGCGAAACAAAGAAACTAGTTAACAACTTAACTAAAAGAACGGAAATACAACCTTTGTAGATCCGGTCCTCCACCTCCATAGCTCCGCAATGAAGTCTCCTCGCTGTCTAAATGGAATCCCGGGCTCTAGCGTCGGCTTCATCGGAAAAATGGGCGGGCTAGGTCGTCGACTTCGATGCCGAAGATGATCTACGTCGAGGCATCACAAGATCAAGCCACTTCACCAAGTCATGAAACTTGTGAAGAAAACACCCTATACTACTTGGCAAGAGGTAGAGGATGAAGAAATAGGAAGTGGGTTCACTTTAGAATTGGATTTCTCACTCTTTTCATCAAATCACCATTGATGAAAGCTAGGTTTTCTTCTTGAAGAAGAAGAAGAAGAAGATAATATTATGATGAGTTGTTTTAAAATACCAAAGAAAATGAATACTTATCATAATATGAACCATGGTTATGTGTAGAGAATTGACTAAGGTTAGATGAATGGTTAGGGTTAAGCATGAAGACAAAATGGTCATTTTGGTCAAAACTTCATGAAGCTTCAACAAGCTTCATGAAAGAAAGAAAGAAAGAAACCATTTTGTTTTCTTTTGCCATTTCTTTTTAATCTAAATTAAAAAGATAAATGAATGATAAAATAAAAACCCTAACCATTTACTTAACCAAGGTTTAATTCTTTACACAAAAACCCTAGCATTAATGTATCATCAAACATGATACAAACTTGTGCACAAAAATATATCACATATACAATGTGCACAAACAAGTGAGAAAAACCATTTAAAGTGAACCAATACTAGTTAATGCAAAGTAATATATCAAATATATAATTATACATTAAATCATTAAATCAACACTTGATTCAATGATCCGGTCATGTCGCACATAACCGACTAGTATCCAATGTATCGATTTATCGAATCAATCCTTGATTCGATAACTAGGTTATATCGCATACAACCATTTGATACATTCATCGCGAGAATAGAATACGGTATCACATACACGCATTATTCTCGGTCCCGCACATATCTCATATGCGCTCCTATTTAGTTTCGCTTGAGCCAGGAAACCTCTGTGTAGGACTCTAAAGACTCGTCAATACGCCGGCAGCAGGTGATGATCATATCAAACACCCACAAGCCGCAAGCGGTCTGCTAAACGTAACGGCCACCCGGGTATTGAGCGATCAGAAGATCGACGAGCAAGCCCGCTCATACTCCTGTGAATCCAACCAGTAACACTTACCGTACAGTCCGGTCTCGTCGTCTGATATGTCGCATATCTCGCCTAGGGGTGGTAAACGTCAGACCCCAATAGCTCGATAAGTCGTGTCGATATGAGGTCTATAACAGTTCGAGAAACTACTGGTAACACTTACCAGTAAATCTCAGCAACCCTGACCAGGGATTTCCGGTTATATACAATCGAACACAGCGCAACATCAACTCCCTATACCGGGAGAGACGAATCCCCTCCTATCGCTCATTGCCTCCATGTGATTCGGGACTGTACCCAAAAACCACCGTTTTGCACGCCCTCTTGGACGTGGTAAGGTGGAAATCAAAGCACAGTGGGAACCACACAAGACTCTATGACGATCTCGGGTCAACAGACTACTCTGTACCAGTGTCACCAGAGAACTGCCATCTGACGTAAGGTATAATACCATCTGGGAGTTCTCGGCGAGTCCGTCCAGTGTACCCAGTCTCTACTGAGCACCCGTATATGATCTCTGATGTCAAACACCAATGGATATGGGATCATCCATCGCCCATCTGTATGGGTCGAGAAGGTATACGCTAGTCTACTCTGGTATATCGATGCCCCGTCTCGATACACCCACGACTAGGGACCTTGAAGGATGTACTTATGGACTACCATGTCCCCACCAGTATGATCCGCATCATAGTCCAGGTAGTCAAGTACATATCCTAAGGGCTTTACCAACATGTAACAGAGAGACAATCAATGTACACGTTAAGGTAAAGAGTAACCAGATAGCATACTATCATGTCGAGCAAGAAAGTCCTCCCTATATATGTCCCAGCATCCACTACAATATACATCCAATGTACAGTAATGGCCTCTAGGGCATACATATAACTAACAATCTCCCACTTGCACTAGGGCCATCTGATAGCAGTGGTTGTAGTATCTCATACTCAACCATCCCATAAAAGTCTCTCTCTGGGAATAGGCCTTCGTGAGTGGATCCGCCGTGTTGTTCTCTAAGTCTACTCTCCTAACCTCGATCCCCTGGAGATCAACCATCTCCATGATCAGGTAATACTGCCTTAGAATATGTCTGGATCACTGATGGGACGGACGTTCCTTGGCATAAGCCACAACTCCATTGTCACACAATGGGAGGAACTAAGTTCATCTCATGAACTAATATACACCCAGACTGCCTCTTTGGTAGCATCTTAAGTAGCGATGTATCCAGCCTTTATCGTCTAGTATGCTACGGTATCTAGCTTGGAACTCTTCCAACATACCGTCCCTCGATAGAGGGTAAAGACAATGCCTGTGACTGACATTCAGTCGTCTTTATCACCCTGGAACACTTCCAGTGATTTTCCCCAGGATCAACTGATACCATCTCACTACAGCTAGTGAGTATTCTAACATCCATTTAGATCTATCTCATAAATCCAAAATCCAGGATTTAGTAGGTATCATTATGATCCTATATGGAGAATCCTTGTGATAAACGGAGATTGACCGAGCGTAGCATAGGAAACTCCTTCCCTATCAAGAGTATGTCATCCACGTACTCTACGAGAATCACCACCATACTTCCTACTACCTTTTTGTATATACAAGGTTCATCTACCATTTTGATGATGTCAACTTCTTTGACTAATCCATCAAAATAGATGTTCCAACTCCGCGATGCCTGCTTTATCCTATAAAGCATCTTGCATACGTTTCCGCTGCTCCCACTGTCTACGAGGCCCTCTGGCTGTGTACTTATAGACGCTCTCTTCCAAAATATTATTTAGAAAAGCAGTCATGACACCCAACCACCAGATATTGTAGTCATGGTATGTAGCCGTGGCAAGTAGGATCTGGATGGACTTAAGCATAGCCATTTGAAAAAAAGATTTCATCATTATCCACGCCTGGTCGATGACGAAAACCTTTAACAAGTCTAGTTTTGAAAGTCTCAACTTTTCCATCTACACCAAGTAATCTTCTCAAGATTTACTTGCTCCTGATGGGGATTTAACCCTTCAGATATAGCAACTAAAGTCCATACTTTGTTGGTGTTTAAGGATTCCATCTCAGATCACTAAGCATCCAGCCATTCTTATAGAGTCTTACTCCTGATGGCCAGCTCGAAACTAGTTGGGTCATCATCTCATGATCCAATCCTCGCTCCCACTGTCATAGAGAAACCGAAGTATCTCTCAGGTGGGTGAGGAACCCTACTAGATCGGCGGAGAGGCTGAGGTTCGTTGGTAACTATTGAATCCTTTGGTTCTATCAAATCATCTGCTGTTGTTTGTATAGCCGGAACCTTTCCAGTTGTACATAACAGACCTTGCCTCGAGCTTGTCCGGATTATGCTTTTCAGACATAGGCTGGACAACCCCAAATCTTAACTAACTTAAGAGATGGGCTCTTCCCTTATCATATCACATATGAAGTGGTAGGCAACTGATTTGAATTTGAACCCTTTTCAATAGGTATGCAGCTTCTCAAGTGCATAACCCCCAAAAGGAAATAGGTAACTCAGTAGTACTCATCATAGAGCACACCTTATCATATAGGGTGTGACTGCTCCGCCCCGATATACCCTCGTGCTATGGTGTATACGGAGGAGTAATGCTGAGAGAGAATCTCATTCTCCTTTAGAATAGTCCAGGAATTCCGTGCTCAAGTATTCTCCTCCCTGATCACATCAAAGGACATAATACTTATACCCTTATTGGTTCCCTACTTCTAACTTATATTCTGTGAATATCTCAAAAGGTTCGGACTTGTGTTTCAACAGGAACATATGTCTGTATCTAAAGAGATCATCAGAGAATGTAATGAAGTACAAAGAACCGGTCTTGGCATGTGTAGACAGGGGACCTACATACATCAACATGTATCGTCCCAAGAGTTTACCAACTCTTTCTCTGTTTCCAGTAAACAGAGCTATGGTCATCGTATCTTTGTGACATGATTGGCAAGTTTCATAAGATGTAAATTCAAACAGATTTAAATATGCATCTAAATGTAACTTCAGCTAGTCAGGTCGCATTGATATGACCTAGTCTACAATACCTCAAGAAGGATTCGTTCATTTCTGAACTCTTCCTCTTGTGTGTGATCCATATACTAAGAACTGTATTTTGATTTAGAACATCAATGCTTTTAGATAACGTGTCTGAACCGATCAACTTTTGATATAGGAAATGTTCAAAACATTATCCAACAATACAAAATTTTATCATTTCTTTACTAATAAAGAGACTGATATGATTTTGTATATCAGGTTCGGTATCTAATAACATTCGTTCAGAATCAATGTATTTGGAATACAGGGTTACAGTGACCAACAGACTTGGCTGCAACACTTGCCCCGTTTTCTGTCTCATGAAACTTATCACCCGTTCTCAGTTCTCTACCTTTCTGTAGCCCTATGTAACAGATTACATATCTGGGATCCTGATCTGGTATCAAATACCCAGGACGTAGAGGATACAGAGAAACAGTTCTTTGTAATGAACACACCCGAAGGAGATGCATCATATGCACTTTCTTCGTTTGGGCGGCATAGGAATTCTGGTATTCCCCTATTTCCTGCTCTGTCTTATAACAATTATAAGTTGGAGCGGGACTAACGTTCCCCAGCTCAGTATAACAAGCGAGTTCGGTCAATATCCGTATTATTATCTTGATTAAGGCGTGATATGGTCGCTACCTGGAGAGAGAGAGAAGAAAACACTCAGCGTGCGCTCTTGCAAAAATAGATTGGTTATTAATTTATCTAATCAGGATGGCTCCCACTGTTTTTATCAAATCTTCCTTCAAACCCTAAAAGGAAAGACCAGCCAGGATTAATTACACACTACAAGTTTGCCAATCTTTCAGCCAGGCCAGTGTCGGTACTTTGAGGGAGGTCCCCCGTGCTTTCGCACGAACCTAATTAATGTAAATCTCATTTTCCCAGAGGCGTAACCCCGTTGACACCTTTCTAGACACCTACTTGATCGGCTAATTGTAATGTGTAAAACTCTCCCAGGGGTAACTCTTACTCGCAGCGGGTATCGGAATCCAACTATCTCATAGAAGGTATGCAATCTCATTGCAAATTTCAACACTTGAAATTCCCGATAATATTTTGCCCCTAGCTCGCTATGACCTTGACGCATGCCATACAACCCATAGTCTGCTAGTCAAGTTCAACCCGTACATTTCTTGATTGAATTAAACCCACCCGCACGACCCTTGACGCATGCCAAACAACGCCGTACGAATACCCTAATCCAATCGCATCGTATGCTAGCAGATAAGCACTAGTTAGCTACCGTACACTACGCCTTGACGCATGCCAAACAACCGCAGCACGAATACTAACTAGTACTTATCTGAAATGACGGAGGGCTACGACAGGTTTTTTCTGAAAACCTATTGCGTAATGAACTTGATATCGTTGTAGAATCAAATGATTTTAAAAATGGAGTGTTTTTGAGGCTTTTCTAGTTTTGCTAAAGGGGTCACTCCCGGTGAAGGGATCATCGGCCCTTTCCTCGTCGAATGAGGTGCGGGATATATCATATATATCACCGTGCAAAGCAAAAACTCTTAAAAGCAATTAAAAGACAAACCGAAAGTTGTAGCATCTGCCAGTTGTTGCTAAAGGAGTCACTCCCGGTGAAGGGATCTCGGTCCTTTCCTCATCGAATAAGGTGCAGGATATATCACATATACCGCTGTGCAAAGCAAGAACTGTAGCTACCTGTTTATTTTGAAATTCGATTCCACAACATCTTTAGGTTTCTTTTCTTTCATTAATCATATTAATGAAGTCACATCATTTAAATACCTAAACATCACAGATAAATACGACGTACACTTATGCCATCCGCATTCGCCTCGATGTCCCCTCGTGCACCGTTAGGTTAGGTAACTAACGGCAGAGCAGGGCAGGGCTAGCGCGGGTGTAAAACATAAGTAACGTCTATATAATATATCATATATACTATATACAGTATCTATCATAGAACATCACATGATCACATCACAGAAATCGCAGCAGAAGAATCATATGAAATATTGGATATACTAGGACGTCCGTGTTTTCAATACGAGCCAGTATAAAACACGGATTCCACGGTCGTGATGAATAGCCAAACCCACACCCCTAGACCCCTACGAGAGCGGCAAGCAACCCTACCAATTCTAGAGTTAGGAGACCCGGACTCGACTCCTCGAGTTGGTCTCCCACTGGACTCCAGAACCCGGTTACTTGTGCTCCCCTCCTTGGGTCTATCCTAGTGCGGAAAAGTAAATAATATACAAAAGGTGACATCTTCCGCAACCTGGAAGTGCCCCAATAAAAGAATATTACATACAAGTTTTTACATGAATGAAAATGAAAAACAGTCATCTCACATAAAACCCCCCCGGCTATTCAAACACGACGATCCAATATAACATATCCAGCAACACATAACACCACATGTCATCAACGTAAGTAAATATGTCCATCCCAATTGTCGTTGACATATAACAACGAAACCGGCGATATCACATATTACACTTACGGTCACAGAAAAGAAAGTGTAAAACTACAACAGTTGGAATCCGCAATCTCTTTAGACATCGCATGCCTAATCAAATGAATTACTTAGATATCACATGCCTAACAATTATAAACCCCGCATTTTAGTCTCATTATCGAAAACTCTTTTCAATATCAAGTCGGGCAATTCAACAAGATTCCCGACATCCTGATCGAATGCTCGTCCCAAACTTCAGTAGGCGGCCGCACCCCCGACGCCGTCGACAAAGTGCACCAAGGCGGAACACCGCTGCCGCGAGCACCCGAACGGATGCTTTCGGCGACGGGGTTCTCCTACAGTCACTTGGTCGGGGCTATGGGGTGTAGCTGTCTATTAAGTTTACCCGGCGAGTATCCGCGTACACTACGTGACTGCGACGGACTTTTGATCACATTAAAATTCCGTGGCAACCGATCAAGTGAGATTAAACTGCTATGTTTATAATATTCATTCAGTTATCTCATAACTATTTGTGAATTCCAAGTATTGTATCACATTCCGGATAAATAGAAAATGTTAAACTTTTCGATCAAACAATCGAACACCCAAGTTTTCCCGATACAGCTCAACACATGAAACAAGTCTAAAAACATTCAGTTCGTGCCTCAGTACCAACGGTCCAGCCGTAGAAGGGTCAAGCCAACGCCTCACATGTGGCACGCCGTACTGCCCCAAACCGTAAGGTTCAAAGGGCAGTTCAAGACGGTCACATAATCGAGTTAAGGTTTGTTGTCTTCTAGAGGGACCATCGCGTTACTTGCACTACTTAGAACGTCGTTAAACTACGGAAAGATCCAACACTTGGAAATTTCCCGGCAGGGGAAAAGATGGGTATTTATATCCGGTCGAACTTTTTAACATATTCTAAAATATCCGGAAAGCCACATAGACAAAATTAGACAATCCGATCGAAACACCGAGTCCCCAATATAACCCAGAAAACTCAACTCTTGAGTTCAGAAAAAAAAATATCCCAGGAAAACCAGCACTGAAAAATAGGAATTACTGTGCAAAATTCAATGGGAGAAGAGACAAAATGGCCGCGGAACCGCCGCATTATCACGCTAATGCCGCGGTTCCGCCGCACTTTAGACAGATCATTAGGTAATTTTTGCACCGTAATTCTTAGAATTTCCTGCTGAATTTTCTGCATATTTTTAATCTGGAAAAAACCCAATTTTTGGAAAAAGTCCAGAGAGCAAATTTGTGTTAGGGTTTCGGTTTAATCGGACTTCTAACTCCGTCTACGCATCGCCTAAGGCTCTAGCTAGGCTCTGATACCACTGTAGGGTTCCTGGGCACACTAATGAGGTCTCACAAGGTATCAACCATGCCAATTTCAAAAATTACAAGTGCCGAGAAACCCTAATACGGATCGTTAACTAGATTTTAGGCGAAACAAAGAAACTAGTTAACAACTTAACTAAAAGAACGGAAATACAACCTTTGTAGATCCGGTCCTCCACCTCCATAGCTCCGCAATGAAGTCTCCTCGCTGTCCAAATGGAATCCCGGGCTCTAGCGTCGGCTTCATCGGAAAAATGGGCGGGCTAGGTCGTCGACTTCGATGCCGAAGATGATCTACGTCGAGGCATCACAAGATCAAGCTCCCACTTCACCAAGTCATGAAACTTGTGAAGAAAACACCCTATACTACTTGGCAAAAGGTAGAGGATGAAGAAATAGGAAGTGGGTTCACTTTAGAATTGGATTTCTCACTCTTTTCATCAAATCACCATTGATGAAAGCTAGGTTTTCTTCTTGAAGAAGAAGAAGAAGAAGATAATATTATGATGAGTTGTTTTAAAATACCAAAGAAAATGAATACTTATCATAATATGAACCATGGTTATGTGTAGAGAATTGACTAAGGTTAGATGAATGGTTAGGGTTAAGCATGAAGACAAAATGGTCATTTTGGTCAAAGCTTCATGAAGCTTCAACAAGCTTCATGAAAGAAAGAAAGAAAGAAACCATTTTGTTTTCTTTTGCCATTTCTTTTTAATCTAAATTAAAAAGATAAATGAATGATAAAATAAAAACCCTAACCATTTACTTAATCAAGGTTTAATTCTTTACACAAAAACCCTAGCATTAATGTATCATCAAACATGATACAAACTTGTGCACAAAAATATATCACATATACAATGTGCACAAACAAGTGAGAAAAACCATTTAAAGTGAACCAATACTAGTTAATGCAAAGTAATATATCAAATATATAATTATACATTAAATCATTAAATCAACACTTGATTCAATGATCCGGTCATGTCGCACATAACCGACTAGTATCCAATGTATCGATTTATCGAATCAATCCTTGATTCGATAACTAGGTTATATCACATACAACCATTTGATACATTCATCGCGAGAATAGAATACGGTATCACATACACGTATTATTCTCGGTCCCGCACATATCTCATATGCGCTCCTATTTCGTTTCGCTTGAGCCAGGAAACCTCTGTGTAGGACTCTAAAGACTCGTCAATACGCCGGCAGCAGGTGATGATCATATCAAACACCCACAAGCCGCAAGCGGTCTGCTAAACGTAACGGCCACCCGGGTATTGAGCGATCAGAAGATCGACGAGCAAGCCCGCTCATACTCCTGTGAATCCAACCAGTAACACTTACCGTACAGTCCGGTTTCGTCGTCTGATATGTCGCATATCTCGCCTAGGGGTGGTAAACGTCAGACCCCAATAGCTCGATAAGTCGTGTCGATATGAGGTCTATAACAGTTCGAGAAACTACTGGTAACACTTACCAGTAAATCTCAGCAACCCTGGCCAGGGATTTCCGGTTATAGCCAATCGAACACAGCGCAACATCAACTCCCTATACCGGGAGAGACGAATCCCCTCCTATCGCTCATTGCCTCCATGTGATTCGGGACTGTACCCAAAAACCACCGTTTTGCACGCCCTCTTGGACGTGGTAAGGTGGAAATCAAAGCACAGTGGGAACCACACAAGACTCTATGACGATCTCGGGTCAACAGACTACTCTGTACCAGTGTCACCAGAGAACTGCCATCTGACGTAAGGTATAATACCATCTGGGAGTTCTCGGTGAGTCCGTCCAGTGTACCCAGTCTCTACTGAGCACCCGTATATGATCTCTGATGTCAAACACCAATGGATATGGGATCATCCATCGCCCATCTGTATGGGTCGAGAAGGTATACGCTAGTCTACTCTGGTATATCGATGCCCCGTCTCGATACACCCACGACTAGGGACCTTGAAGGATGTACTTATGGACTACCATGTCCCCACTAGTATGATCCGCATCATAGTCCAGGTAGTCAAGTACACATCCTAAGGGCTTTACCAACATGTAACAGAGAGACAATCAATGTACACGTTAAGGTAAAGAGTAACCAGATAGTATACTATCATGTCGAGCAAGAAAGTCCTCCCTATATATGTCCCAGCATCCACTACAATATACATCCAATGTACAGTAATGGCCTCTAGGGCATACATATAACTAACAATCTATCATATCGCATAAAAATCAAATCCGAAATCGAAACGGTATACGAAAACCAAATCGGCACGCGTATCACGTATAGGTCAAAACCTATCGCCTACGCATGCAAGAATAGCCAAACCAACTCTCGATGTCGATGTACAAATATCAACCCATCGAGAAAAACCCAAACACACCAATCGTGATTTCAAAACTCATTAATTATATAAGAAATAGGGTTTAATTCATCAAAACCATAAAATTAAACAGATCGTTTTAATTCCCAAAAACCTAGTTAGCACGAATTTCCATTTCGGTTCAAAACTTGATGTTTTAACCAAACTAAATATTTTAACGATTATAATGGCTAAAATGCTCATTAAACATCTTAAATAAGCCATACAAACCATTTCCACAATTTAATCTCATCAATTTGTATTAATTCCAAATTCCTAGTTTGCAAAAATATCCGATTTTAACACTTTTTAAACCAAAATTCACAATTTAACAATTAAGCTAGGTTTTGCATAACCCTAAAGTGTTAAACTACACATTATATTGCTAATGAGGTGATAAAAATCCTAATCATAATTTTAATCCCACATTTTAATTCAATTTGAAAAACCTAGTAAGCTTGAAAATAGAAAATTTGCGCAAATATCGCGGATTTGCGACAAAATGGTCACAATATCGCACATTAATCACCCAATCCACACTACTAGCTAGCTACAACACTCAAATAACCCAATTACAATGCTTCAATTTCCATTTCCAAAATCAACCCCTTCTCTTGATTTTTCTAGTACAAGCAACAACAACTAATTTAACACTTTAAATTTCTAAATTAGCATATACAAGCTACAATTTAACCATTAGATAGAAATTATACCTCACAAGTCCAAAACCTAGGTTGCTCTAGCCACCAAAGACACCCCCTTTCTCCTTGATTCTAACTAATTTGGGTGTGAGAAGAGGTAGAATATGGATTTGTGTTGAATTTGTGAAGGATTTGTGGATTTTTTTTAATGGCTTTGAGATGAATTTTGAAGCAAGATGAGATGGAGAATTTGGGGGGAAAATATGGGGCTGCTGCAGGAAGTTTGAGCCATGGAAGAGGGAGGGGGAAAGTGAGGGGATGGTGTGAAAAATCTAAGTCAAAGCCCCCCTAAATTACTATAATACCCCCACCCATTTTAACTTATAATAAAACCTTTTTATAAAACAATTTATTTCACAAGAGTTAAAGAAAAAGAAAGAGGGATGTTGTTATTGATGGTGGGGCCGGCCATGGTGGAGGGGTGAGGAAATGTGAGAGGTTGCAAAGAAATTTCATGCAAAAAGACCCCCCCCTCAAGTTACCAAATTGCAAGTTTTAGTTAAATTATTTAAATTTTAGTTTTCCCTTAATTATAACCAATTAGAACTTGAAATAAATTGCTAAAATTTTTATATTACTAACTAGATTTAGTTGTCATGGCTCTATAGTGTGTAATTAGCCTATTCAAATTTGTATTTATCGCTAATTTAATGTATTTTTAACAGCTTAAAATAATATTAAAATAATTAATTTCGGAAAATTTTTCAGAAAATTAGAAATTTTACCAGTGGCTCAATAAACATCAAATAGTAGCAATTATATAGCTAGAATATGTATATTTAATTTTATATTAAAAGACATTTATATTTTGATTTTTTACGGAAAACCCCCTTATTTTTACCGATTTTCCGAAATTTTACCGAAACGATTTTCAAAACGTTACAATCTTCCCCCCTTAAAGAAATTCGGTCCCTGAATTTAAATTAAAAACTCTCCCAAATACTAAAACATTTCAGCAAAACAATCAAGTCGTCGGGGCTCCGAAATCATAAATACATAAAACATATATCGTAGCGCAATGCATGCGCATAAAAAAGAGTGTATAACTCAAAATCAAAACTCCGTCAAGCATCCCGCAATCATCGGAGTCATGGCGAAGGCACAATGTCTAAATCCAAAATGAAAATCAATATGATATACATCATTAAAACATCTGGAAGTAATGCATGCCAAATCTTTTCAAATCGCTGTGTGATGTGTGTATCACTGCACAGTGGCGGACGTTCATTGTGAGAAAATAATTATATATATATATATATATATATATATATATATATATATATATATTTTGTTTAACATACACGTCCCGCCGTTTTGAAAACACTTTTAGAAGGTTTCCCTTATAAAAAGTTTTCGTGTCATCACGGACATGTAGGTAAATACTGAGACTATAGCTTCTCTTTGGAAATCCCTTCGATAACTATCAATGCATGCAAAAATATACTCAGGTACTGTCCTCTGACTAGTCCTGCTCAGTACTAAATCAAATAGCAAGTATCATAAAATATACTTCTCCAAAAGAAATCAATCCCACATATATATATATGAAAGCCACGTGCGTCTGGTGCGCACGGAAATCGAAATCTATGAATGTGCCATACATATGCACAAAATCAAATCTAAGTGCAACGGGTGTGCACGAAACACCTGTCAAGGGCAACATGTGTGCCTAACAGCAAAACCAGGTGCATCTGATATGCACGAAGAATCTCAATTTAGTGCATCTAATGTGCACCTAAATCGCATCAAGCGTCTTAAGTATGCGCAAAATCCAAATCAAGTGCACATGTGCACGAAAACAAATATCGAGTATCAAAATCAAAATCGATGGTATACAACATATTTCAATCCAAATCCAAATCAGGTATACAGTGGTATAAAATCTCACCATCCTGTGCATCGGCGTGCACAAAAGCAAATCGAATACTAGAAGTGCATGAAAACTATGCCGAAAGCATAAGTCAAATCATATACATGCCCTAGGCATGAAATCACATATCATGAAACTCGGTCATCAAAACTCAATCATGAAATAAATCACCCAAAAATACTGAAATCTAAAGTGACGGATACGTGATAGTCAATCACAAAATCACAACTCATATATACTGTCGTCGATATGTCCGTCCTTCAAAGTCGAGAAGGTGTCGGTGCATCCAATACTAGCAGAGTAAGATATCTACTTGCCTCCCGATCATGGCCTGTCGCTGTAGGGTTCCTAGACACACTCAAGAGGTTCCACAAGGTATCAACCATGCCAAAATCAAAAAATTTCATGTGCCGAGAAACCCTAATAGAGATCGTTAACTAGAGGTAAGGCGAAAAACAAGCAAGTTAACAACTTTAACTATAAGTGAAAGGGATTACAACCTTTGTAGATCCGGTCCTCCACTTCTTTAGCTCCGTGTTGACGTCCCTCCGCTGCGATCATCGGGATCCCGGACTCTAGCGTTGGTTTCATCGGAGAAATGAGCGGGCTAGGTCGTTGACTTCGATGTCGAAGATGATCAACGTCGAGGCGACTCAAACTCAAGCTCCATCTTCACTAGGTCATGAAACTTGTGAAGATAACACCCTATACAACATGGCAAGTGGTAGAGTATGAAGAAATAGAAAGTGGGTTCACTTTGGATTTGGATTTCTCACTCTAAATCTCATAGCACCATTAGAGGTAGTAAGCTTTCTTCTTCTTGAAGAAGAAGAAGAAGAAGGAATAATGATGAGAATCATGAATAAAGAATGAAACTTATCCTTTTAATTATAGCACCATGGTTGAGTTAAGCCCTCATGCTTAACTTGTGTAGAGAATTAACCAAAGTATTAGGTTAATAGTTGGGTTAACTAGCATCCTAAGGAAATGGCAAAAGGAATTGACTTTCTCAAACTTTCTTCAAGCTTCATGAAGCTTGATAACTTTGACCAAAGTCTTATTTCTTTTGTTATTTGTTAGGAAATTAGTAAACCCTAATTTAACCTCAATTTGGTTTAAATCTCATACACACACCTTGTATGTATCATCAAATATGATACAAACTTGTACACTTGCATATATCACATATAAACAATGTGCACATTCAAGTGAGAAAATCAATCTTAAGTGAACCAATACTAGTTAATGTAAAGCAATATATCAAATATATAATTATACATTAAATCATTAAATCAACACCTGATTTAATGATCCGGTCATACTGCATATAACCGACCAATATCAAGTGTATCAATATATCGAATCAACATTTGATTCGGTAACCCGGCTATATCTTATATAACCGTCCGATGATATAAATCGCGAGAATAGAATTCAGTATCACATACTGGTATTATTCTCGGTCCCGCACATATCTCATATGCGCTCCTATTTTGTTTCGCTTGAGCCAGGAAATCTCTGTGTAGGACTCTAAAGACTCGTCAATACGCCGGCAGTAGGTGATGATCATATCAAACACCCACAAGCCGCAAGCGGTCTGTTAAACGTAACGGCCACCCGGGTATTGAGCGATCAGAAGATCAACGAGCAAGCCCGCTCACACTCCTATGAATCCAACCAGTAACACTTACCGTACAGTCCGGTCTGTTCGTCTGATATGTCGCATATCTCGCCTAGGGGTGGTAAACGTCAGACCCCAATAGCTTGATAAGTCATGCCGATGTAAGGTCCATAACAAGCGTGAAACTACTGATAACTCTTACCAGTATATCACTGCAACCCTGGCCAGGGATTTCCAGTTATGGCCAGTCGAGCATAGCGCAACATCAACCCCCAATACCGGAAGAGACGAATCCCCTCCTATCGCTCATTGCCTCCATGTGAATCGGGACTGTACCCAAAAACCACCTGTTTGCACGACTCAGTAGAGCCGTGGTAGGGTGGAAATCAAAGCACAGTGGGAGACACACAAGACTCTATGACGATCTCGGGTCAACAGACTAAGCTGTACCAGTGTCACCAGAGAACTGCCATCTGACGTAAGGTATAATACCATCTGGGAGTTCTCGGCGAGTCCGTTCAGTGTACCCAGTCTCCACTGAGCACCCGCATACTATCTCTGATGTCAAACACCAATGGATATGGGATCATCCATCGCCTATCACATGGGTCGAGAAGATATACGCTAGTCTACTCTGGAATATCGATGTCCCGTCTCGATATTCCCGCGACTAGGAACATTGAAGGATGTACTCATGGACTACCCAGGCCCCACTAGTATGATCTACATCATAGTCCTGGAAGTCGAGTACACATCCTAAGGGCTTTATCAACATGTAACAGAGAGACAGAAAGTATACATGTTAAGATAAAGAGTAACCAGATAGCGTACTATCATGTCGAGCAAGAAAGTCCTACCTATATATGTCCCAGCATCCACTACAATATACATCCAATGTACAGTAATGGCCTCTAGGGCATACATATAACTAACAATCTCCCACTTGCACTAGGGCCATCTGTAGCAGTGGTTGTAGTATCTAATACTCAACCATCCTATATAAGTCTCTCTCTGGGAAAAAGCCTTTGTGAGTGGATCCGCCGTGTTGTCCTCTGAGTCTACTCTCCTAACCTCGATCACCCTGGAGATCAACTATCTCCATGATCAGGTGATGTTGCCTCAGAATATGTCTGGGTCATTGATGGGACCAGGGTTCCTGGGCCAAAGCCACACTTCCATTGTCACACAATGGTAGGAATCTAGTTCATCTCATGAACCAATATACACCCAAACTTCCTCTTTGGTAGTATCTTTGATAGCGATGTTACCAGCCTTTATCGTCTAGTTTGCCACGGTATCTAGGTTGGAACTCTTCTAACATACCGTCCCTCTACTGAGGGTAAAGACAATGCTTGCGACTGACATTCAGTCGTCCTTATCACCCTGGAACCTTTCCAGTGATTCTCCCCAGGATCGATTGATACCATCTTACTAAACCTAGTGAGAAGCCTAACATCCATTTAGATCTATCTCATAAATCCAAATCCCAGGATTTAGGAGGTATCGCTTTGATCCTATTTGGAGAATCCTTGTGATAACAGGAGATTGACCGTGCGTAGCATAGGAAACTCTTTCCCTATCAAGAGTATGTTGTCCACGTACAATACGAGGATCACCACCTTACTCTCTACTACCCTTTTGTACATACAAGGTTCATCTACTATTTTGATGAAGTCAAACTCTTTGACTACCACATCAAAACAGATATTCCAACTCCGCGATGCCTGCTTTATTACATAAAGCAACTTGCACACGTTTCTGCTGCTCCCACTGTTTACAAAGCCCTCTGGCTGTGTTCTTATAGACATTCTCTTCTAAATCATTATTTAGAAAACATTCATGACACCCAACCACCAGATATCGTAGTCATGGTATGTAGCCGTGGAAAGTAGGATCTGGATGGACTTAAGCACAGCCACTGGAAAAGGTTTCATCATTATCCATGCCTGGTCGATGACGAAAACCTTTAACAAGTCTAGTTTTGAAAGTCTTAACTTTTCCATTTACACCAAGTAATCTTCTCAAGATATACTTGCTCCTGATGGGGATTTAATCCTTCAGATATAGCAACCAAAGTCCATACTTTGTTGGTGTACATGGATTCCATCTCAGATCGCTAAGCATCCAGCCATTCTTACAGAGTCGCTACTCTCGATGGCCTGCTCGAAACTAGTTGGGTCATCATCTTATGATGCATTCCTCGCTCCCACTGTCATCGAGAAACCGAAGTATCTTTCAGGAGGATGAGGAACCCTACCAGATCGGCGGAGAGGCTGAGGTTTGTCGGGGACTATTGAATCCTTTGGTTTTGTCAAATCATCAGCTGCAGTTTTGTATAGCTGGAACCTTTCCAATTCTACAGAACTGACCTTGCCTCGATCTTGTCCGGATTTTGCTTTTGACATAGGCCGGACAATCCCAAATCTTAACTTACTTAAGAGATAGGCTCTTTCCATACCATATCTCATATGGAGTGGTAGGCAGTGATCTGATTCGAACCTAAATTTAATAGGTATGCAACTTCTTAAGTGCATAACTCCCAAAAGGAAACAGGTAACTCAGCAGTACTCATCATAGAACGCACCATATCATATAGGGTGTGATTGTTCCGTCTCGATACACCGACGTGCTGTGGTGTATACGGAGGAGTAATGCTGAGAGAGAATCCCATTCTCCTTTGGAATAGTCCAGGAATCCCATGCCAAGCATTCTCCTCCCTGATCACATCAAAGGACATAATACTTATACCCGTTTTTGGTTCTCTACTTCTAACTTATATTCATTTAATTTCTCAAAAGCTTCAGACATATGTTTCAACAGAAACATGTGTCCGAATCTTGAGAGATCATCAGTGAATGTAAGGAAGTACAAAGAAACAGTCCTGGTATATGTAGACTGGGGACCTTCATACATCACTATGTATTAGTCCCAAGAGTTCACTAACTCTTTCTCTGTTTTGAGTAAACAGAGCTATGGTCATCTTATCTTTGTAACATGACTGGCAAGTTTCATAAGATGTAAATTCAAACTGATTTAAATATGCATCTAAAATGTAACTTAGCTAGTCGGGTCGCATTGATATGACCTAGTCTACAATGCCTCAAGAAGAATTCGTTCATTTCTGAACTCTTCCTCTTGTGTGTGTTCTGTATACTAGGAACTGTGATTTGATTTAGAACGTCAATGCTTTTAGATAACGTGCCTTAACCGATCAACTTTTGAAATAGGAAATGTTCAAAACATTATCCAACAATACAAAATTTTATCATTTCTTTACTAATAAATAGACTGATATGATTTTGTATGTCAGGTTCGGTATCGAATAACATTCGTTCAGAATCAATGTACTGGTAATACAGGGTGACAATGACCAACAGACTTGGCTGCAACACTTGCACCGTTTTCTGTCTCATGAAACTTATCACCCGTTCTCAGTTCTCCACCTTTCTGTAGCCTATGTAACGGATTACATATATCTGGGATCCTAATCAGGTATCTAATACTTAGGATGTAGAGAATACAGAGAAACAGTTCTTTATAATGAACACACCCGAAGGAGATGCATCTCATGCACTTTCTTCGTTTGGGCGGCATGGGAATCCTGGTATTCCCCTATTTCCTGCTCTGTCTTATAACAATTATAAGTTGGAGCGGGACCAACGTTCCCCAGCTCAGTATAACAAGCGGGTTCGGTCAATACATCCATATTATTATCTTGATTAAGGCGTGATATGGTCGCTACCTGGAGAGAGAGAGAAGAAAACACTCTGCGTGCGCTCTTGCAAGATTAGATTGGTTATATATTTTATCTAATCAGGATGGCTCCCACTGTTTTTATCAAATCTTCCTTCAAACCCTAAAAGGAAAAACTAGCCGGAATTAATTACACTCTACAAGTTCGCCAATCTTTCAGCCAGGCCAGTGCCGGTACTTTGAGGGAGGTTCCCCGTGCTTTTGCACGGACCTAATTAAAGTAAACCTCGTTTTCCCAGGGGTGAACCCCGTTGACACCTTTCTAGACACCTACTTGATCGGCTAATTGTAAAGTGCAAAACTCTCTCAGGAGTAACAATTACTCACAGTGGGTATCGGGATCCAACTATCATATAGAAGGTATGCAATCTCATTGCAAGTTTCAATACTTGAAACTCCCGATAAAGATTTTTACCCCTAGTACTTATGATCTTAACTATGGTCAACAAATCATAAGTACTAGTCAAGTTCTACCCGTCATTTCGTGATTAATTAGACCCACCCACATGACCCTTAACTAAGGTCAACAAAGTCACGCGACTGTCCTAACTAATCGCATCATATGCGGTGTAGGAAGACATCACTTAGCTACCGTACACTGTGCCTTGACTATGGTCAACAAACACAGCACGAATACTAAGTACTCTACTTTCTAAAATGACGGAGGGTTGCGGATGGTTTTTATGAAAACCTTTAACGCTTTGAACTTGATCTCGTTGCGGAATCAAATGGTTTTTAAATGGAGTGTTTTTGAGGCTTTTCTAGTTTTGCTAAAGGGGCCACTCCCGGTGAAGGGATCGTCGGCCCTTTCCTCGTCGAATAAGGTGCAGGATATATCATATATACCGCTGTGCAAAGCAAAAACTATAGAAGAAATCAAAAGACAAACCGAGGGTTGTAGCATCTGCCAGTTATTGCTAAAGGGGTCACTCCCGGTGAAGGGATCGTCGGCCCTTTCCTCATCGAATAAGGTGCAGGATGTTCTACAAGGAACACTGCGATGCAAAGCAAGAACTGTAGTTACCTGTTTTATTTTTGAAATTCGATTACACAACTGTAAGTCCACGTTGCGACCCCCGGTGCTTACGGGGAGGCGGAAACGGTATAAAAAACAAATTTTTATCGCAAGAGGCAACATGGACTAAACAAGGTCGGGATCGTGTCTAAACTAAACTAGCAAGCATACAAAGGAGCGTTAGCTACTATGGAAGATGGTTATACCTAAACTTGAACTCCTTCTTCTTTAAACCTTGTAGAGGTTGATGGTTCTCTTCTTGTCGCCTTCTTCCGTCGAAGATGGATCCACCTCGAGGGTTCGACCTTTGGGCTCTTTCTCGAACTTGGAGTGAACTAGAATCTCCGGCTTGCTAAACCCTTGATCCTAGAGTGAGTAGAGAGTGTCTTAGGGGTGCTTTTCTTTTTAAAGAGAGGGATTCTCAACACATGAGAAGGGTTCTCTTTTGCTAGAGGAAGAAGAAGATGAAGTGAGGAGAGAGAAGCTAAATGAGATAATGAGCTATCTTTTTCTTTCTTGCAACCATAATGCCAAAAGAAAAAGAATTATCTAAATAATAATAATTCAAAATGAGAATAGTTGATGGTAGTTTTGGAATGACCACTATCATGCTTCATTAAATGAAATGTAAGCATGAATCAAGGAGTATCTTTATAAAGCATGATGGTGGTCAACATTCAACCATGGTCAACAAGTCAACTATGGTCAACAAGTCAACAAAATCAACCATAACATAATTCTCATTTAATTACTATTATTAATAGATAATCCATAAATCCATTAGGGTCTGGAAAATGATGACTGTCAACTGTGCATACGCACCTGTTCCGAAACCCTAATGAAAAACCTCATCCTCCGCCTCAAGCAACTGTGCATACACACCTGTATTCTCGTTCCGAGGAACAAGAATACCGAGATATAAAAGCAACCCCCAAAAGATATACCAGTATCTGGCTCAAACCAGAGCCTGCCAGTATAATCCGTCCGGACTCCAAACGTGCACAAGTGCGCGGATGAGAACGAACCCTGCCGCAAAACCATGCGACCTCTACTCTGTTTTGCCCAGAGGCGAATACCCTCTGTGTGGGACTCTAAAGACTCGACACTACGCTGGCAGTGGGTTTAACCACAGACCGCAAGCGGCACTAGCTGTGCGTAACGGTCCCCAGGTAGATGCCGACAAGAAGGCTGACGAAGTGAAACCCCATCTGAACTCTTACTGAGTCTGAATGTGACATTCTCCGTACAGTCCGGTCTGTTCGTCTGATACATCGCATGTCGGGCCTAGGGGGCGGTAAAACGTCAGTTCCCCAATAGCAGTACAAGTCGTGTCGGAGTGAAGCCCAAAACACCCTGAGATAACACTGGAAGCCTACCAGTATATCTCGCTTGCCCTGGCCAGGGACTACTTGTGTAATGGCTCTCCTAGACACAGCGCGATGTCAACCCCCAATACCGGGAGAGACGAATCCTGTCTAACCGTCACTGCCTCCAAGTGCTTCGGGACTGCACCCAACCACTACCTGTTTGCACGACTCCTTTGAGCCGTGGTAGGGTAGTGATCAAAGTGCAGTGGGAACACACTCGAGGCGAAGTGCCAGTGTCAAGTCAGCGGACTAAGCTGTACTCATGTCACCTGGGAACTGATAACTGACGATAGGTATAATACCAACCTTTCAGTTCCCGACGAGTCCTGTCCAGTGTACTCGTAACCTAACGAGCACCCGTATACTATCTCCAGTACGACGTACTGATGGCTGTGGGACAGACCATCTCCCACACTGGGATGAGAAGCGCATACGCTAGTCTACTCCGGAGTATCGATGCCCTGTCTCGATAGTCCTGCGACTAGGGACCTGTATAAGGATGTGCTTATAGATTACCCAGCCCCCACTAGTGTGACTGCCATCACAACGCTGGTAATCAAGCAAAGATCCTAAGGGCTCCACTAATGCGTATAGGTGATATCGCAAAATAAACACATGTACACATTGAAGTAGAAACAAACCAAGTAGCATACTACTATATTGAGCAAGATTGTTTATACAAGATGAATATCCCAAGCTTCCATTAAGTAATATACAAACTAGTATGATACAGTAATGGCCTCTAGGGCATATACACTAACAATCTCCCACTTGCACTAAGGCCATGTACCGGCGTATCGAAGACCTATCATCTCGATCAGCCGCTCGAACTGAGTCTGGGGTAGGGCCTTGGTGAATGGATCTGCAGTGTTTTCTTCTGAAGCAACCCTCCGAACCTCGATCTCCTTGCGATCCACGATCTCCCTGATCAGGTGATACCGCCTCAAGATGTGCCTGGATCTCTGATGGGACCTGGGTTCCTTCGCTAAAGCTATAGCCCCGTTGTTGTCGCAATACAGAGGTATTGGGTCAACAATGGACGGAACCACCTGAAGTTCTTTTAAGAACTTCCTCATCTAGACAGCTTCTTTTGCGGCATCAGATGCAGCGATGTATTCCGCTTCCATAGTCGAGTCTGCAACGGTTTCCTGTTTGGAACTCTTCCAACACACCGCCCCTCCATTGAGGGTAAAGACAAAACCCGACATGGACTTGGAATCATCCTTGTCACTCTGGAAGCTGGAGTCAGCAAAGGCCTCGATCTGGAGGTCTTTTCCGCCATACATCAAGAACATCTCCTTAGTCCTTCTCAGGTATTTGAGAATGTTCTTTACTGCTATCCAGTGTTTCTCCCCAGGGTTTGACTGATACCGGCTTACTACACTCAGTGCATAAGCTACATCCGGTCTGGTACACAACATCGCATACATTATAGAGCCTACCGCAGAAGCGTAGGGTATAATAGACATGCGATCCCTCTCCAAATCAGTCTTGGGAGACATCTCTTTAGAGAGGGTGATCCCGTGACAAGCCGGTAGGTTACCGCGCTTGGAATCTTCCATGCTGAATCTTTTCAGTACGGTGTCGATGTACCTGGACTGTGAAAGTCCTAATATCCTCTTGGATCTATCACGATGGATCCGGATCCCCAGGATGTAAGAGGCATCACCCAGGTCTTTCATGGAGAACCTGTGTGACAAGAAACCCTTGACAGATTGTAGCATAGGAATGTCATTTCCTATTAAGAGAATGTCATCCACGTATAAAACAAGGAATACTACAGTTCTCGCTACAAATCTACTATAGATGCATGGTTCATCTGGATTTTTGATAAAGCCAAATTCCTTGACCGTCTCATCAAAACAGATGTTCCAACTCCGCGATGCCTACTTTAGTCCATAGATGGACTTAAGCAACTTGCACACCTTTCCGCTGCTCCCACTCTGATTGAAACCCTCTGGCTGATCCATATAGACACACTCCTCTAAATTTCCATTTAGAAAAGCGGTTTTTACGTCCATCTGGCAAATCTCATAATCGTGGAAGGCAGCAATGGCAAGAAGGATCCGAATGGATTTCAGCATAGCCACTGGAGAAAAGGTTTCGTCATAGTCCAAGCCAGGTCTTTGACGGAAACCCTTTGCTACAAGTCTAGCTTTATAGGTCTCAACCTGTCCATCTACACCGATCTTCCTTTTGAAGATCCACTTGCATCCTACGGGTTTTACCCCGTCTGGAGCAATGTCCAACGTCCATACTTTGTTGGTGTACATGGACTCCATTTCGGTCCGCATTGCATCCAGCCATTTTACCGAGTCAACGCTCTTAACGGCCTGTTGGAAGCTAGTAGGCTCATCATAATCTATGATGCAATCCTCTCTATCCCCGTCTATGAGAAAACCGTAGTATCTCTCGGGCGGATGAGACTGCCTACTACTCCTGCGGAGCGGCGTAGGAATGTCCTGTTCTTTTGAACCCTCTGGTTCCACTAAGCTTTCAGTAATAGTCTGAGGTTCTGGAATTTCATCCAGTTCTACTGCGCTCCCACTTATCTGATTTTCCAAAAACTCAGTTTCCAAGAAGTGGGCATGACGAGAAACAAGGACTTTTTGCTCCTCTGCGTAATAGAATAGATACCCCTTGGAGTTCTTTGGGTATCCCACAAACTTGCACTGTACTGAGCGTGCCTCGAGCTTGTCCGCATGCTGCTTTTTTACAAAAGCCGGACATCCCCATGTCTTAAAGGATTTAAGACAGGGTTTCTTCCCACTCCACATCTGATATGGTGTGGTAGGCACAGTCTTAGTAGGAACTTGGTTCAAGAGATGTGCAGCTGTTTCTAGTGCATATCCCCAGAAAGATCACGGTAACTCAGCCTTACTCATCATGGAACGAACCATATCCAATAGGGTTCGATTCCTTCTTTCCGATACACCGTTATGTTGCGGAGTGTATGGAGGAGTACGCTGAGAGAGAATCCCATTCTCTTTTAAATAGTCCAGGAACTCGGCACTCAAGTATTCACCACCTCGATCCGATCTTAGAATCTTAATACTTTTGCCTGTTTGTTTTTCAACTTCATTCTTGTAATACCGAAATTTCTCAAAGGCCTCGGATTTGTGCTTCATCAAGAAGACATGTCCATACCTAGAGAAATCGTCTGTGAAAGTAATGAAGTATGAATAATCGCTTCGCGCATGTGTAGACATTGGACCGCACACATCACTGTGTACGAGTCCCAAGAGCTCGCTCGCTCTTTCTCCGTGTCCAGTGAACGGAGTCTTTGTCATCTTTCCCATGAGATAAGATTCACAAGTGGCATAAGACTGATACTCGAACGGATCCAAGTATCCTTCTTTATGTAACTTAGTCAACCGTGTCTCATTGATGTGACCCAGTCTACAATGCCATAAGAAAGCCTGATTGAAATCTGGAGACTTTCTTTTGTGTGTATTCTGGACATTGAAAATCTGTGGTTGGTTTAATACGTATATACCATTGCTCAATGTACCTGACCCAATCAGAATTTGATTAAGGTGAATGTTTACAACATTACTTACAAACGCAAATTCATAACCTTCTTTAGAAACCAAAGATACAGAAATGATATTACAAGTTGCGTTGGGTACAAAAAAGCAATTACGCAAAACCAAAACATGCCCATCTGACATTCCCAGGTGATAGTCCCCCACGGCTTTAGCATCCATGCTAGCTCCGTTCGCAACTCTGAGGGTCATGTCACCTGCCTTCAAAAACCTACGGTTTCTCAACGCCTGCAAAGAATTACAGATATGAGATCCTGATCCGGTATCCAATACCCAGGAAGTAGAGTTTATAGAAAGACAGTTTTCAATAACATACACACCTGAAGCTGAAGCCGCAACCTGCTTCAGTTCCTGTGTCCTGGCTTTCCAAGCCCTGCAATCTTTCTTCCAGTGTCCACTCTTATGACAATAGAAGCATTCTTCCTTTCCAACAAGCTTCCCCGCAATCTTTGTTGCCTTTTCCTTTCCCTTCGTACCCACTTTACTAACACCGCCTCTTGGTTTGGCGGGGGCTTTCTTCCTCTTTCCCTTAGCTTTCGCCTTGGACCTAGAGGAAGAAGATCCTCCTACAAACAAAGCGGGTGTTTCCCTACTCTTCTGTAGGGTGCCCTCTGCGCTCCTCAGCAGGTTGAGGAGTTCTGAAAGTTCAACTTCCTTTTCTTGTAAGTTGAAGTTCAGTATAAACTGGGCGTAAGTGGATGGAAGGGACTGGAGAATTAAATCCGTATAGAGTTCACTGTCCAACGTGGTCCCAAGTTCCGCGAGCTCCTCAGTGTAGCCAATCATCTTAAGCACGTGGTCCGCTACCGATGATCCGACGGCCAACTTTGTCGAAAATAACTTCTTCGACACTTCGTATCTTGCGATACGAGACTGCTCTCCATACAGTTCTTTTGTATGGAGAAATATGGACTCGAGGTCCATATTCTCATGCCTCCTCTGATGTTCGTTGTCCATAGAGGCAAGCACGAGGCACCTGGCCTTCGCGCAATCAATCTCCCAAGTCTTACGGATTTCCTTATCCGCGACGCTGGAGGTGGGACCTGGGACGGGGGGAGCTTTGGTGGTAAGAAGATACCCCAGCTTGTCGTAAGCGATTGCCAATTTGACATTCCTGAGCCAATCTTTGTAGTTTGGCCCTGTCAGTATGTTTTTATCTAGAAGTAACTTAAGTCCAGTCATTTCGATTTGGTCGCTGCAGGGGGAGAGAAGAAACACTTAGCACGATGCTCTTGCAAGTTTAGAATGGTTTTTAATTTGTCTAAACAGGATGGCTCCCACTGTCTCTCGAATCCCTCCTCAAACCACAAAGGAAGAATTAGCCGGGATCAATCCCACCGTACAATACTTGCTTAACCGTTCAGCCAGGCCAGTGTCGGTACTTCGAGGGAGGTTTTCCAACGCTTTCGCGAAGTTCCTTAATTTAAGAACCTCTTTTCCCTGGGGGCGTAGCCCCGCTAACACCTTTCTAGGCACCTACTAGGTTTATAGCATTGATCGTTTAGTGAGAAATTTCCCGAGGAGTAGCATATACTCACAGTAGGATCGGGATCCAAATATCATCGCGTGACGAAAATGAAGGAATCCTACCATAATCATCACACTCCAAATGGTATGCAAATCTAGCAAGTTTCAGTACTTGTGAAACTCCCGATGTGGATTTTTGCCCCATGCTCTTATGACCTTAACTAAGGCCAACAAATCATAAGTCACATGTCAAGTTCTTCCCGTCGTTATCCAGGTTAATTTGAACCCACCCGTATATACCCTTGACTATGGCCAACAAGGCAATACGACTGTCCCAAACCAACGCATTCTATCTATGCAACATATGAATACCCACCAGCTACCAAACACTGTGCCTTGACTAAGGCCAACAAACACAGCTTGAATACTGTTGAATATTCATATGAAACGACGGAGGGCTACGGATGGTTTTGGCGAAACCGTGAACGTAGTGAACTTGATATAATCGATAGAACGAGATAGCTTTTAGAAGGAGTGGCTCAAGCTCCGCATTTAAAAGTTAGTTTTGAAAAGAACCGAGTGGTTTTTCGAAAGTGTTCCAACGACTTTAGCTTGGTTTATTATCTTGCATTAGTTCTTTTAATGCGTGATATTCTTGCATTAGTTCTTTTAATGCGTCCCATCATTTAATCCTACCATTGCAGAAAACAACCAAAATATGACGTACGCTTATGCCATTCGCATTCGCCATGGGGTCCCGTCATCACTCGTTAGGTTACTTAACTAACGACAGAGCGGGGGCTGGGCTAGCGCGGCTGTAAAACATAAGCAACGCCTAAATAGAAAGCAATGATAGACATTACAGATCACAGATGAATACATTGGATATACTAGCAATCCGCAATCCTTTCGAGCCTGCAACGAAAAGCGGATTACACGGTCGCGGTGAATAGCCAATACCCCACCCAAGACCCCTACGGGTGCGGCAAACTACCCGCCAAGTACCCGGTAGTTTGTGCATCCCTCCATGGGTCTATCCTAGGAGCAAAAACAGTAAAAAGAATTATACAATGACGGCTACAACCCCGACCCGGTTGTGCGGCCATACAAATAATATTATTACATCAATTTACATTTACAAATGAATGAAAGAAAAACAAAAGCTCATCTCACATCCACCCCGGCTATTCACCCACGACAGTCCAACAGATTCATATACACAATCCAATATCAAACACAGATCATGTATAACCCCGACTAATCGACTTATAGCGATTAGCCGACGTTCAATACATGCAAGCAACACAGATATAACCAACATAGCCAAAGTGCAGTGAAGTTCGGAAAAAATACGGAATTATAGGACCCCAAAAGTGAATTTCTGTTCTGGAAAATCTGGGCACATATAATATATCTTAAAAATCCCAAAACCAACACAGAGACACACTGCACGAAAAACGATGCAGAGAGGACAACAAACGGCGGCGGTTCCGCGGCAAATGCCTACCTCATGCCGCGGAACCGCGGCGGTTTAGATGAATCAGTGGATCGTTTTTCATGGGTGTTCACACAAAACCCTGAGACGAATTTAGAAGTATAAAGTTTTTCATTTAGAGAAGAAAAAATTTCAACAGAAACTTAGGGTTTTGGTTTTTCCGGTTTTGCGATTTTTCGGTTCCGAACTTTGTTACACTTCACTACCAAGCTAGTTTAAGTTTAGTTAGGCTCTGATACCACTGTAAGTCCACGTTGCGACCCCCGGTGCTTACGGGGAGGCGGAAACGGTATAAAAAACAAATTTTTATCGCAAGAGGCAACATGGACTAAACAAGGTCGGGATCGTGTCTAAACTAAACTAGCAAGCATACAAAGGAGCATTAGCTACTATGGAAGATGGTTATACCTAAACTTGAACTCCTTCTTCTTTAAACCTTGTAGAGGTTGATGGTTCTCTTCTTGTCGCCTTCTTCCGTCGAAGATGGATCCACCTCGAGGGTTCGACCTTTGGGCTCTTTCTCGAACTTGGAGTGAACTAGAATCTCCGGCTTGCTAAACCCTTGATCCTAGAGTGAGTAGAGAGTGTCTTAGGGGTGCTTTTCTTTTTAAAGAGAGGGATTCTCAACACATGATAAGGGTTCTCTTTTGCTAGAGGAAGAAGAAGATGAAGTGAGGAGAGAGAAGCTAAATGAGATAATGAGCTATCTTTTTCTTTCTTGCAACCATAATGCCAAAAGAAAAAGAATTATCTAAATAATAATAATTCAAAATGAGAATAGTTGATGGTAGTTTTGGAATGACCACTATCATGCTTCATTAAATGAAATGTAAGCATGAATCAAGGAGTATCTTTACAAAGTATGATGGTGGTCAACATTCAACCATGGTCAACAAGTCAACCATGGTCAACAAGTCAACAAAATCAACCATAACATAATTCTCATTTAATTACTATTATTAATAGATAATCTATAAATCCATTAGGGTCTGGAAAATGATGACTGTCAACTGTGCATACGCACCCGTTCCGAAACCCTAATGAAAAACCTCATCCTCCGCCTCAAGCAACTGTGCATACACACCTGTATTCTCGTTCCGAGGAACAAGAATACCGAGATATAAAAGCAACCCCTAAAAGATATACCAGTATCTGGCTCAAACCAGAGCCTGCCAGTATAATCCGTCCGGACTCCAAACGTGCACAAGTGCGCGGATGAGAACGAACCCTGCCGCAAAACCATGCGACCTCTACTCTGTTTTGCCCAGAGGCGAATACCCTCTGTGTGGGACTCTAAAGACTCGACGCTACGCTGGCAGTGGGTTTAACCACAGACCGCAAGCGGCACTAGCTGTGCGTAACGGTCCCCAGGTAGATGCCGACAAGAAGGCTGACGAGGTGAAACCCCATCTGAACTCCTACTGAGTCTGAATGTGACATTCTCCGTACAGTCCGGTCTATTCGTCTGATACATCGCATGTCGGGCCTAGGGGGCGGTAAAACGTCAGTCCCCCAATAGCGGTACAAGTCGTGTCGGAGTGAAGCCCAAAACACCCTGAGATAACACTGGAAGCCTACCAGTATATCTCGCTTGCCCTGGCCAGGGACTACTTGTGTAATGGCTCTCCTAGACACAGTGCGATGTCAACCCCTAATACCGGGAGAGACGAATCCTGTCTAACCGTCACTGCCTCCAAGTGCTTCGGGACTGCACCCAACCACTACCTGTTTGCACGACTCCTTTGAGCCGTGGTAGGGTAGTGATCAAAGTGCAGTGGGAACACACTCGAGGCGAAGTGCCAGTGTCAAGTCAGCGGACTAAGCTGTACTCATGTCACCTGGGAACTGATAACTGACGATAGGTATAATACCAACCTTTCAGTTCCCGACGAGTCCTGTCCAGTGTACTCGTAACCTAATGAGCACCCGTATACTATCTCCAGTACGACGTACTGATGGCTGTGGGACAGACCATCTCCCACACTGGGATGAGAAGTGCATACGCTAGTCTACTCCGGAGTATCGATGCCCTGTCTCGATAGTCCTGCGACTAGGGACCTGTATAAGGATGTGCTTATAGATTACCCAGCCCCCACTAGTGTGACTGCCATCACAACGCTGGTAATCAAGCAAAGATCCTAAGGGCTCCACTAATGCGTATAGGTGATATCGCAAAATAAACACATGTACACATTGAAGTAGAAACAAACCAAGTAGCATACTACTATATTGAGCAAGATTGTTTATACAAGGTGAATATCCCAAGCTTCCATTAAGTAATATACAAACTAGTATGATACAGTAATGGCCTCTAGGGCATATACACTAACAACAACATCTTTTAGGTTTATTTTCTTTCATTAATCTCATTAATGAATGTCCCATCATTTAAGTCTACCTAATCATCACAGATAAATATAACGTACGCTTATGCCATCCGCATTCGCCTCGATGTCCCGTCTGCACCGTTAGATTAGGTAACTAACGCCAGAGCGAGGCAGGGCTAGTGCGGGTGTAAAACATAAGCAACGTCTATATAATATATCATATATACTATATACAATATCTATCTGAACAAATCACATGATCACATCACAGATAACGCAGCAGAAAATATCATATGAAATATTGGATATACTAGGACGTCCGTGTTTTATTTTGAGCCTGAATAAAACATGGATTCCACAGTCGTGATGAATAGCCAATCCCACACCCCTAGACCCCTACGAGAGCGGCAAGCAACCCTACCAATTCTAGGGTTAGGAGACCCGGACTCGACTCCTCGAGATGGTCTCCCACTGGACCCTAAAACCCGGTTACTTGTGCTCCCCTCCTTGGGTCTATCCTAATGCGGAAAAGTAAATAATATACAAAGGTGACATCTTCCGCAACCTGGAAGTGCCCCAATAAAAGAATATTACATACAAGTTTTTACATGAATGAAAAAGAAAAACACTCATCTCACATAAAAACCCCCGGCTATTCAAACACGACGATCCAATATAACATATCCAGCAACACATAACATCGCATGTCATCAACGTAAGTAAATATGTCCATCCTAATTGTCGTTGACATATAGCAACGAAACCGGCGATATCACATATTACACTTACGGTCGCAGAAAAGAAAGTGTAAAACTACAACAGTTGGAATCCGCAAACTGTTTACACATCGCATGCCTAATCAAATGAATTCCTTAGACATCGCATGCCTAACAATTATAAACCCCGCATTTTAGTCTCATCATCGAAAACTCTTTTCAAATCAAGTCGGGCAATTCAACAAGATTCCCGACATCCAGAACGAATGCTCGTCGCAAACTTTAGTAGACGGCCGCACCCTCGATACCGTCGACGAAGTGCACCAAGGCGGAACACCGCTGCCGTGAGCACCCGAACGGATGCTTTCGGCGACGGAGTTCTCCTACAGTCACTTGGTCGGGGCTATGGGGCGTAGCTATCTATTAAGTTTATCCGGCGAGTATTCGCGTACACTACGTGATTGCGACGGACTTTTGATCACATCAAAATCCCGTGGCAACCGATCAAGTGAGACTAAAGTACTAGATTTATAACATCCAAATCAGTTATCTCATAACTACTTGTGGATTCCAAATATTGTATCACATTCCAGATAATAGAAAATGTTAAACTTTCCGATCGAACAATCAAACACCCAAGTTTTCCCGAAACAGCTCAACACTTGAAATAAGTTTAAAAACATCTATTTCATGCCACAGTACCAACGGTCCAGCCATAGAAGGGTCAAGCCAACGCCTCACATGTGGCACGCCGTACTGCCCCAAACGCTAAGGTTCAAAGGGCAGTTCAAGACGGTCACATAATCGAGTTAAGATTTGTTGTCTTCTAGAGGGTCCATCGCGTTACTTGCACTACTTAGACGTTCTTAAACTACGGAAAAAATCCAACACTTGGAAATTTTCCGGCAGGGGAAAAAGTGGGTATTTATATCCGGTCGAACTTTTTAACAGTTTCTAAAATATCCGGAAAAATATAAACGAAGTTAAATTATCCGATCGAATTAACAAGTCCCCAATAAAACCCTAGAAAACTCAACACTTGAGTGGAATTAAAAAATTCCCAGAAAAAAATGACAAGAAAGTACCTAAGAATAAATATGTGAAGTTTGAGGGACTAAGTCACAATTTGGACCGCGGAACCGCCGCCAAGCCCTTGGTTTGGCCGCGGTTCCGCGGTCATATAGATGAATCAGTGGTCCGTACTTCACAGTAATTCTTAGTTTTTCCTGCTTAATTTTCTGAGCATTTTTAATTCACAAAAAATCACAGTTTTGAAAATTGTACAGAGAAGGGTTTTGTTTAGGGTTTCGGGGTTCGATCGGGTTTCTAACTTCGTCTACCAATCGTCTAAAGCTCTAGCTAGGCTCTGATACCACTGTAGGGATCCTAAGCACACTCAAGAGGTTCCAGAAGGTATCAACCATGCCAAAATCAAAATTTTTCATGTGCCGAGAAACCCTAATAGAGATCGTTAACTAGAGGTAAGGCGAAAAACAAGCAAGTTAACAACTTTAACTATAAGTGAAAGGGATTACAACCTTTGTAGATCCGGTCCTCCACTTCTTTAGCTCCGTGTTGACGTCCCTCCACTGCGATCATCGGGATCCCGGACTCTAGCGTTGGTTTCATCGGAGAAATGAGCGGGCTAGGTCGTTGACTTCGATGCCGAAGATGATCTACGTCGAGGCGACTCAAACTCAAGCTCCATCTTCACTAGGTCATGAAACTTGTGAAGATAACACCCTATACAACATGGCAAGTGGTATAGGATGAAGAAATAGGAAGTGGGTTCATTTTGGATTTGGATTTCTCACTCTAAATCTCATGGCACCATTAGAGGTAGTAAGCTTTCTTCTTCTTGAAGAAGAAGAAGAAGAAGGAATAATGATGAGAATCATGAATAAAGAATGAAACTTATCCTTTTAATTATGGCACCAGGGTTGAGTTAAGCCCTCATGCTTAACTTGTGTAGAGAATTAACCAAAGTATTAGGTTAATGGTTGGGTTAACTAGCATCCTAAGGAAATGACAAAAGGAATTGACTTTCTCCAAGTTTCTTCAAGCTTCATGAAGCTTGATAACTTTGAC
The DNA here is from genome assembly GCA_030015575.1 of Agapanthus africanus. Classification (NCBI taxonomy): domain Eukaryota; kingdom Viridiplantae; phylum Streptophyta; class Magnoliopsida; order Asparagales; family Amaryllidaceae; genus Agapanthus; species Agapanthus africanus. The sequence continues at coordinate 365,997,620 of JASDDO010000018.1, forward strand.
CAAAGTCTTATTTCTTTTGTTATTTGTTAGGAAATTAGTAAACCCTAATTTAACCTCAATTTGGTTTAAGTCTCATACACACACCTAGTATGTATCATCAAACATGATACAAACTTGTACACTTGCATATATCACATATAAACAATGTGCACATTCAAGTGAGAAAATCAATCTTAAGTGAACCAATACTAGTTAATATAAAGCAATATATCAAATATATAATTATACATTAAATCATTAAATCAACACTTGATTTAATGATCCGGTCATACTGCATATAACCGACTAATATCAAGTGTATCAATATATCGAATCAACATTTGATTCGGTAACCCGGCTATATCTTATATAACCGATGATACAAATCGTGAGAATAGAATTCAGTATCACATACTGGTATTATTCTCGGTCCCGCACATATCTCATACGCGCTCCTATTTCATTTCGCTTGAACCAGGAAACTTCTGTGTAGGACTCTAAAAACTCGTCAATACGCCGGCAGTAGGTGATGATCATATCAAACACCCACAAGCCGCAAGCGGTCTGCTAAACGTAACGGCCACCCGGGTATTGAGCGATCAGAAGATCAACGAGCAAGCCCGCTCACACTCCTGTGAATCCAACCAGTAACACTTACCGTACAATCCGGTCTGTTCGTCTGATATGTCGCATATCTCGCCTAGGGGTGGTAAACGTCAGACCCCAATAGCTTGATAAGTCATGCCGATGTAAGGTCCATAACAAGCGTGAAACTACTGATAACTCTTACCAGTATATCACTGCAACCCTGGCCAGGGATTTCCAGTTATGGCCAGTCGAGCATAGCGCAACATCAACCCCCAATACCGGAAGAGACGAATCCCCTCCTATCGCTCATTGCCTCCATGTGAATCGGGACTGTACCCAAAAACCACCTGTTTGCACGACTCAGTAAAGCCGTGGTAGGGTGGAAATCAAAGCACAGTGGGAGACACACAAGACTCTATGACGATCTCGGGTCAACAGACTAAGCTGTACCAGTGTCACCAGAGAACTGCCATCTGACGTAAGGTATAATACCATCTGGGAGTTCTCAGCGAGTCCGTTCAGCGTACCCAGTCTCCACTGAGCACCCGCATACCATCTCTGATGTCAAACACCAATGGATATGGGATCATCCATCGCCCATCACATGGGTCGAGAAGATATACGCTAGTCTACTCTGAAATATCGATGCCCCGTCTCGATATTCCCGCGACTAGGAACATTGAAGGATGTACTCATGGACTACCCAGGCCCCACTAGTATGATCTACATCATAGTCCTGGAAGTCGAGTACACATCCTAAGGGCTTTATCAACATGTAATAGAGAGACAGAAAGTATACATGTTAAGATAAAGAGTAACCAGATAGCGTATTATCATGTCAAGCAAGAAAGTCCTACCTATATATGTCCCAGCATCCACTACAATATACATCCAATGTACAGTAATGGCCTCTAGGGCATACATATAACTAACAGTCGCCTGGTGCCCTTAGACTCTCGTCTCTCACTGCGAATTGCTAAGTACATAGCTCCTCAGCTTAACGGTCCAATATGGAAACGATAACGGAAGCAGTCCGCTCTGACACATCCTCTAAAGATCTTTGGTCAACTATCATGGTTACTCATAACATGTCTCGTCGACGATGCCGAACTTTGACCTACTGGGTGTGCGCCATATGACTGCTCCTGGGTCCAGATCTTCTCGTTTAGTATTTCCAGAAAGATCTTGTCGGGGCCTCTCCCAAATCTCGTTCCTGCTGAACTGCCCGGAAGTTATCATCTCTTACTAAATCTATGTCTGGTTCCGGAACGGCTGCATATTCATCATGACTCCTTCTGGAAGATATATTCATCGGCGGAGTGGAACGTCATCTCATCAAGATCTCGTACGAAGCTCTTACTCCACTTTTCTCTAATGTCGACTGCTTCGGACTCGTTTCTTCACGGCTACATGGACTGCGCTCCAACGGCTATACTCATATTTGGAATCTCCCAAGCAATGCATCTTATCACCTGATATCCGAATGAAGTCGAATCATCCGATCAATTTGTCAAAACCTCATAATCCCCTAAGAGCTCAACATCTTGGGTATAGTTTAATAGTATCGAATATATGCCACAGTACCTATGGACCAACCGTAGAAGGGCAGACCCAAGCCTCACTAATGGCACCGCTAAACTGCCGTAAACCCTAAGGTTCACCGGCGTTCCATGGTCATTAAATTGAGTTAGGGTTTCATTCTTCTAGAGGGTCCGTAGAATTGCTTGCATTGTTTTTCGAATACTTTAAACTTGGAAAATGGGTTCCTGATATTCGATCGTCTCTATCGACTCTCAGCGTATCCGTGTGAAGTCGTCACTAGCTGGAATCAATCATTCTGATGACCTCGAATCGGGGTAGGCAACGAATCACATGTCCTAGTTTTTCATCTCTGGTGACTAGCAATCTCCTATCATATCTCGAAGTATAACTCGTGCGACGTTAGCTTCAAACATCTGGGGCGATATCTTTTCATTCGCCAAAATCACTGGCTCATTCGTCCGCATGCTGAACAGTGCCTCAATCATCAAAATAATCTGTGCTCTGACGGTCATCTCAATCTGACTGGCCTCTTGAAGTGGCCCAATCCTCTGGTGCTGATCTGCACGTCCGAGAAATCTCGTAAAAGCGATCCATCAAATGCTCATGGTGCGAAAACACACTAAAACAACGCCTCTATGCAATCATATGCCCCTGGAATCACGCTCTAGTCAGTCCTCGTCCATGACGAGCTCATGCTGATCGCAACTCTAGCCGTAGCTCTCCACGCCCATACCACCGTGATAAGAAAACTATAAACTGGTACTGATGAGGCTAGATCATGGGAAGGAATATAATACTGTGCAAGGAAATATACATCCTAAGGCTTCTTAAGCGGAGTAGCGTATCGTAAGTATGCCGCGGAATATACGTACGGTACGTCGCTCTACTCAAGCTACCTACTCTATCAATCAAGGGTTATCCTACACTCCGAAGGTAAAACCTAACGCTCTGATACCAACTTTGTCATGATCCGAAAAGTACAGAACATGACCGGCACTTAAATTATGAACGTCTCGAGGCTTACGTAATCTAAGTAATCCAAAACCCAGAAATCAAAACCAAAGAAGCCGTAGAGTGAAGGAAAAACCAATTTAAAGCAAGTAGTTTTAATCAACATAGGCCGAAATATGAATTATTAAAATTTCAAGTATTTTCTGAAAATTTCGGCAGAGTCTCCTTTGTAAATACCGGCCCCAAACGAGATACAACATGAATAGTATACGAAATGCAACAAAAGGCATTCCCAAGCGGGAGCTAGCTCTTCGTCAATCGACGGCCACAATCACGCAAGCATTATAATATACAACGCCAAGGGCGAGGATCAAAACTCAAAAGAAACCCAAAACAACATGAAAAAGATAATAATACAACGCGCGACTCTAAGGTCGAAAGAATAACAGGTCTGGTTTTCTATCTCTCTTAAATATACAATCTGGTTGATGGAGTTTCTAGATACAACTGAAATAATAATAAACAATGGTGGTCCTGATGCAAAGAACCTACCTGTCAAAGCAATCACCCGGAAAGAACAGTGTGCCAGCAAAGCCGCAAAGAACCTGTACGGCAAAACCTGCAAGGAACTGTGGCACAACGGGGGTGAGTTGCCAACTCGTGAGTAGACCACGAGTAGAAATCGCATGCATAATGCTATCCTAGGTCATATCAGGTAGTATCCTCAATAAAAATCCTAGTCCAGCTATGAATAATGTAATACTACATGCTCGTGTCAGTGCCTCAGATAGCAACATATCAGATATATGATGTATGAATGCATTACGAATGGAAACGGAATATATCATGAGTGAGACAACTGTTTTCTTTAATCAATGAGATTTCTATATGTATGTCAATCACGTATCATTAATGAATGCAACAGAGAAATCGGTGTCAAGTATCGACACAAAACATAAGTCTCAGTATCTCAGTATCAAATCTCAATATCTCAAATCAAGCCTCAAATATCAATACCTCAGGCATCCGTATCATCTGCGGGATCGGCCCGCGGGCTCCGGCAGAACGGATCAGCCCATATCATCAATCTCACGGCCACGAACAGTATCCTCCGGATATCCGCCGCGCCAGGTAAAATCACTGGTAGGTAGTCTACCCCTGCCAGGCTCATCGTCTACTCCTCGAACTTCTTGCTCCGGGGTACCATACCGGGTGCACCATATACCCGCAGACGGTTCATCCAACTTCTCGAATCGGGTCTCGAAAACCATCTCAGAACCGAGAAAACATCATGGTGGACACTCATACATCACGAGAAAACCGCAATTTGCATTTTAAAATGATGATACTAAGGTTTTATTAAATTCTTGCGGTTTTCCCCCAAATCCAGAAATCTCATGTAAATCCGAAATCATCAAAATCATGATACTAATAAACAGTGATTACCGGCATAAATCTCCATAATACTGCATAACCAATGACTATATGGATGCATCTGATATCATGCAATGAATGCAATAATTAAACTAGCATATGGAAACTATAACATATTACAACTCAACTAGCAAGCTATGTCACTGAAATAGTATTTTCTAAAGTGTACGTGACATGGCAATTACCGATGAAGATATGTGTGAGCCGGCAAGCGAGTGTACGTGGAGCATACGCGTCATCGGTAATGGTGCTGGTGTCCTAACAGCATGGTTTCATAATTACTACGTACACAATAATATGCAATGAGGCGATAACAACATAGTAAGGAAAATGAATAGTAAATACAACAATAATATGCGGAACATGAATAATAACGTAACAACAAGGAATCTACCTTACTATACATGTGATATACTGTTTTGCCACTTGAAATAGTACGAATCGTGGTGTTTGAAAATAAGGACTACGGTGTTTTTAAGAAAAGATACATCTTTAAAAATATTCGTAGTATCCCTTGGTATGTCTTTAAAATTCTCACGATTCGTCAGTTTTAGAAATAAGTATGACTCGGGTCCAGTCTAACATCTACTAGGTAAACTACAGGTCTAACTAACAACCAATCGAAAGGGGTATGGAAACCACCTAAATCTGAGTCGATATATATATATACATGCATAATAGTCGGTAATCCTGCCTCAATAATATCATGTACGATACAACATATCATATGGCATCCTCGAATCAAGAGTGCGGATCTATCGTCAATATATAGCTCGTACGGTAAATCCGTCGTATGGCCTCCCAAATCTGGGTATGGGTCAAATGTCACATCTATCACATTAATCATCTGATATTCTCTTTATTAAATATCATGATCGGGGTACTGATCTACGTCTAGTACAATACTGATACCATCTATGAAATGCATGCGTGTGTATGAAAACACCACGCCTAAAGAACCCGCTAAAATATCATGTCGTATCTCAAATACGGACTATATCACTTCACCGATCTCATGGCCTTAAACCCAATCTCATCGACCCATCTCCAAATATCATACAATATCCTCAACCTTCATGCATGTGTATATGAATGTATATATGCATAGTCCCATACCCAAGCGTATATACATATATACACATTCCCATATACGCACAAGAAAATGATATATGCAAGTGTATATGTGTGCGTGTATGCAAATCCTTACTCTAGGGTTTCGTGACTAAGAAATCCGCTAAAGTCGTTTCTTCAATTCTCGCTAACCCTAAACCCATAAGCTCCTAAGGCTTCTCTTACTAGGTGTTCATATCACATAATAACATATAAAAGTATATCGTTACCAAATCACCTCATTCCTCACAACTTTGCGGGGGTGCTATACGCCATCCACCCGACTTCTCCCCGTAGATATAAATCTACTCACCTCGATCTCCGCTTGCCGATGCAGACGTCGCCTCGCGCTTGCTTGTCGTCTTGAAGTCCATATAGGGGTACCTACATGTTACGACGTATCATATCGCATAAAAATCAAATCCGAAATCGAAACGGCATACGAAAACCAAATCGGCACGCGTATCACGTATAGGTTAAAACCTATCGCCTACGCATGCAAGAATAGCCAAACCAACCCTCGATGTCGATATACAAATATCAACCCATCGAGAAAAACACAAACGCACCAATCGTGATTTCAAAAATCATCATTTATATAATAAATAGGGTTTAATTCATCAAAACCATAAAATTAAAAAAAATGTTTTAATTCCTAAAAACCTAGTTAGCACGAATTCCCATTTCGGTTCAAAACTTGATGTTTTAACCAAACTAAATATTTTAACGATTATAATGGCCAAAATGCTCATTAAACATCTTAAATAAGCCATACAAACCATTTCCACAATTTAATCTCATGAATTTGTATTAATTCCAAATTCCTAGTTTGCAAAAATATCCGATTTTTAACACTTTTTAAAGCAAAATTCACAATTTAACAATTAAGCTAGGTTTTGCATAACCCTAAAGTGTTAAACTACACATTATATTGCTAATGAGGTGATAAAAACCCTAACCATAATTTTAATCCCATATTTTAATTCAATTTCAAAAACCTAGTAAGCATGAAAATAGAAAATTTGCGCAAACATTGCAGATTTGCGACAAAATGGTCACAACATCGCACAATCACCCAATCCACACTACTAGCTAGCTACAACACTCAAATAACCCATTTACAATGCTTCAATTCCCATTTCCAAAATCAACCCTTTCTCTTGATTTTTCTAGAACAAGCAACAACAACTAATTTAACACTTTAAATTTCTAAATTAGTATATACAAGCTACAATTTAACCATTAGATAGAAATTATACCTCACAAGTCCAAAACCTAGGTTGCTCTAGCCACCAAAGACACCCCCTTTCTTCTTGATTCTAACTAATTTTGGTGTGAGAAGAGGTAGAATAGGGATTTGTGTTGAATTTGTGAAGGATTTGTGGATTTTTTTAATGGATTTGAGATGAATTTTGAAGCAAGATGAGATGGAGAATTTGGGTGGAAAATATGGGGCTGCTGCAGGAAATTTCGGCCACGGGAGAGGGATGGGGGAAAGTGAGGGGATGGTGTGAAAAATTTAAGTCAAAGCCCCCCTAAATTACTATAATACCCCCACCCATTTTAACTTATAATAAAACCTTTTTATAAAACAATTCATTTCACAAGAGTTAAAGAAAAAGAAATAGGGGGAGTGGGCTGTTGTTATTGATGGTGGGGCCGGCCATGGTGGAGGGGTGAGGAAATGTGAGAGGTTGCAAAGAAATTTCATGCAAAAAGACCCCCCTCAAGTTACCAAATTACAAGTTTTAGTTAAATTATTTAAATTTTAGTTTTCCCTTAATTATAACCAATTAGAACTTGAAATAAATTGCTAAAAATTTTATATTACTAACTAGATTTTAGTTGTCATGGTTCTATAGTGTGTAATTAGCCTATTCAAATTTGTATTTATCGCTAATTTAATGTATTTTTAACAGCTTAAAATAATATTAAAATAATTAATTTCGGAAATTTTTTCAGAAAATTAGAAATTTTACCAGTGGCTCAATAAACACCAAATACTAGCAATTACATAGCTAGAATATGTATATTTAATTTTATATTAAAAGATATTTATATTTTGACTTTTTACGGAAAACCCCCTTATTTTACCGATTTTCCGAAATTTCACCGAAACAATTTTCAAAGCGTTACAGCCGCCGTTTCCCAAACCACCTCCCTCCCCGTAGCTTCCCTAACCTCATCGTGGCATCCCATTTATTTTCTTCTTCTTCCTTAAAATAATTCGTAACTTTAACTCTAACCCTAACCTTCCGCTCTTCTCCTTCGTAGCCAACGTCTCCTAGCTGTCTTGCCGCTGCCAATCTCCCCACCATTTCGTCATCACCATCAAACATCATCATCATCATCATCACCTTCTTCTTATTCTTGCATTTGCTAACTGATGATGCTCGATATCGGTGATCTCTCAGATCATGACACGTGGCAGATGACGTGTCCCAAAGCTCACAAGAAAAGACCCACAGTGGCCGATCAGGCCACTCCTGTGCCCGTCCCACAAACAAACGCTGGCTCACCTCTAAGCCCCCTACACAATTGGCCTCCTCGGCCTCCCAGCTCGTCTCCGGGCTACCGCAGAACCAAGATACCTCGGCTCTCCCGCTCGTCTGTGAGCTCTCCCGCCGAGGTCATCTTCCTCGGTCTCATCGACTGACCAACGACACCACTCACAGGCGCAACCGCCTCACTCCCATGAATCTCGCCATGCACGAGATATCCGCCGGCCACATCCTGCGTTCCACGCCATCACGATCCCCCATTAACGAGCCTGTCTTGCCATTAATGTGGGATCCCGCTCATCACGCGGGCGTGATGTCGGGAGCGTAACGGCCGGCGTGATTCTCGCGCTTGCCTGCTTGCTGCCACCGCTATATAAACCCCTCCTTTAGACGGTTCAAGTAAGCTATTTTTACTCTATTAAGCCGTTACTCTGCTCGGATTTCCTCTCTAACTTGACCGTCGGAGGGTAGTCGGTGGTACAACCACCCCAGGACTTCCTTGCAGGTAGCTCGGCCCAAACAACCTCAAACCTATTGAGATCCACACGCTTCAGGAGCCAGCCGCCAGATCCAATCTCGGCCGTCTATCGCCGCCATCAGCAGATCAACGGAAGGTAACATCTTGACGTGATCTGACCCACGTCAGCTGGCGCTATCTGTAGGAAGACTTGATTCCACTAAAACAAAAGTTCATCTTCCAATCTCAACCAAATGGCGAGTGGTCATCACGACGATCCAAGCACCAGCAGCCGCCTTCCCCTCAATGGAGGCATGGACGAATCTCCTCCTTCGAACACCATCATCGCCATCACCGCTCGAATAGATCGACTTGCGTCCGTCGTGGATGCGCTCGTCCGTGTCCAGACGGCGGGGCAAGCTCCCCAGGTCGCTGCTCCCCGCCTCAGGACCGGGACCCCTACAGAGGGAAAGAAGACTCCGCCGGCGTCGGCACTGCCGACCACTGCCTCGCTACCTCCCACGGCCGCAAATCTCCTGGGCCAATACATTCCGCGACCCGCTGGGCATCCCACAGTTCAACACCGAGGTCCATAGCCAGAGCGCCTCACCCCAAGCCTCTTCGCGCCCCTTTCCCTCCCGAGGAGATGTCGGTCAGCACGCCTGTTCCCAGGCATGACCAACACCCCCTCCTTTGACGGGGTCGCGCGGACGGGACTCGCCACGGCGGCTCGAAGACTACCTTGCCGGGGGATCTAAGGAACCTCATTGATAGGAACCGGGGCCGCGCCCAGACGCAGGTCTCCAACAGCAGAGGCCGGGGATCAAAATGTGCCGAATCGTTAGGATACCACGGCCGACTCGACGCCCTCGAGAAGAAGATCGAAGGTATGCATCGGGAAGGTCACCGTTCGAGCGACGGGGCTAAGTACGCCACCGACTCGCACACCAAACCATTCACCAAGGAGCTGCTCTCCGTCCACGTCTCCTCTCGCAACAAGCCCCCAAAGGTCTCTCTTTGATGGTAAATCTGACCCGAAGGACCATTTGGATGCATTCACCGCAGGAATGAGCTTCCAAGACAACTCCGACGCCGCCCAGTGCCGAGCCTTCCCGGCCACTCTCATCCGCTCCGGACGAGACTGGTTTTGAGGACTCGCGCCGTGCTCGATCTCAACTTTCGACGAGCTGGCCACCCAATTCCTCGGCAACTTCGTCGGGAACAGGCGGCAGAAACGGACAGTCGACCATCTCTTCACGATTAAGAGCGGGGACAAAGAGGCATTCAAAGCATACGTCACTCGCTTCTACAACGCCCTTCTCGAGGTCCCAGAGCACTGGGACGAGATGGTCATCACAACACTTAGGTCTGGTCTTAGGTATAAGGAGTGGTTACGCTCCTTTGCATTAGCGCAACCTAAAACCATGGCCGAGGTAAAGGCCTGGACCGAGCGTGAGGTCCAGCTCGAGTCTGAGGTGAACGCCAACCTCCCCGGGGCAGAGCAAACCGACCAAAAGAAGAGGGTGAGGGAAGAGAGAAGGAGAAGCGAGCGGCCAAAGCCCTACCTCCCAAAGTTTCAGGAGTACACTCCGCTCAACGTCTCCCAGACAGTGCTGCTAGAGGAGGCTAAGGGCGAGGGGTTCTTCAAGCTTTCCTCGATCTCGCACATGGCCTCAAAGCGAACCCGGGGCCCCTACTGCGGTTTCCACAGGTCGCTAGGCCACTCCATGGAGAGCTGTAAGCAGCTCCGAGACTACATCGAGGAGCTCATCCGATCGGGACACCTCGCAGCATACTTACGAGACAAGCGGTAAGCTGACTGCGAGCAGGAGCAGCGTCCTCCTCCCGGCGAGCTGACAATCGGCCAAATCATGGTTGTGTCAGCGGAAGGTACGCTGGGTACCTACGAAGCTCAGCACCCTATGCCGGTCGTGGAGGCCAACAGACATCTGAGGAGCTCAAGATGCACCAATAAAAGGAACATCTACTAGCATGTATTTCTTTTCAAGGCAATGTAAACTTTTCTTGAGATCTTTTTGTTTATATAATAAAAGGGATCAATAAAACATTGCAAAAAAGAAAAGAATCTCATTCAGTCAAAAGGTACTGTGGGCTCCTCAGCCGTACATCCAAAAAGAGAAATTACAGTAATGGGGGAAGGGGGTGCAGGAAACATTGCTCGTGGTACTCCGAAGAGATCTCCGCCAATTGAGCCCTCGCAGCCTCAGACCTCTGTCCCCAGTGACGCCCATGAACGTCGGCGTTGTGCCTCAATTGGTAGCACTCAAGGATGAGCGCCACCGAGCGGTCCCGCCGACCCGCGGAGATCAGGCCGAAGCACCGCAGAGACCTTAACTTACCGACTGCCTAGTCCCTCAGCTGCTCGGACAAGGGGTTGTAGAGCCCTGGCGATGCCCTCCAGATGGAATACATTATCAGCTGTAGCAAGGGGGAACATCGGGGCAGCAGTCGGCCGAAGTGATCCTCAATGCGGCCAATCACTAACCGCACCATGTCCTCGGTGCAGTGCTGGTCGTAGAGGTAGACGTCCTCGAAGCTCACAATGTCGGGGATGGCAAAAGGAAAGTCCTCCATTCTTACGTTTTGGGTGTGAAGGATGGAGTGATCAACACTGCCTCCGTTTTATAGCGAACAACCCCAGGAGTCCAATAGTCGCTCACCTACAACTGTGCCGCCACGCGGCAGGCATCTGGCCTCTCTCGACGAAATCGAAACGACGCAGCTCCGGCACTTCGCCTCCTCTACGCGTTCATGGCACGTGTCACCCGCGACTGTCCCTCTTCCCAAAGTCTTCGCCAAGAGGCAGCTGAGCGGCTACCCTGCTCGGCTATCCCTGGCCGGTAGCTCTCTACTCCACAACGCCAGAGATCAAAGCCCTCACCAAGAGGCAGCTGAGCGGCTACCCTGCTCGGCTATCCCTGGCTGGCAGTTTACTACCACACAGCGCCAAGGATCTAAGCCCTCACCAATAGGCAGCCGAGCAGCTACCCCGCTCGGCTATCCCTGGATGTAGTTCTATACCACACAACGCTAGAGATCAAAGCCCTCACTAAGAGGCAGCCAAGTGGCTACCCCGCTTGGCTATCCCTGGCTGGCAGTTTACTACCACACAGCGTCAGCGATCTAAGCCCTCACTAAGAGGCAGCCGAGTGGCTACCCCACTCGGCTATCCGTGGCTGGTAGCTCCCTACCCTACAACGCCAGGGATCAAAGCCCTCACCAAGAGGCAGCCGAGCGGCTATCCTGCTCGGCTATCCCTGGCTGGTAGTTCCCTACCACACAGCACCAGGGATCAAATCCCTCACTAAGAAGTAGCCGAGCGGCCACCCTGCTCGGCTATCCCTGGCTGGTAGCTCCCTATCCCACAACGCCAGGGATCAAAGCCCTCACCAAGAGCCAGCCGAGCGGCTACCCTGCTCGGTTATCCCTGGCTGGTAGTTTACTATCCCACAACACCAGGGATCGAAGCCCTCGCTAAGAGGCACCGGGCAGCAACCCTGCTCGGCTATCCTTAAGGATCAAAAGCCCTTGCCAAGAGGCACCGGGCAGCAACCCTACTCGGCCCGTCCTTAGTAGGCCCCTTACGGCCCCTCCCGCGCTAAGGATCAAAAGCCCTCACAAGAGGCAACCGGGCTCGCCCTTGCTCGGTTATCCCTGGCTGGTAGTTCCCTACCCCAAGACTCCAGGGATTAAAGCCCTCGCCAAGAGGCACCGGATAGCAACCCTGCCCGGCCTGTCCTTAAGGATCAAAAGCCCTCGCAAGAGACAACCGGGCCCGCCCTTGCTCGGTTATCCCTAGCTGGTAGCTCCCTACCCCAAAACACCAGGGATCAAAGCCCTCGCTAAGAGGCACTGGGCAATAACCCTGCTCGGCCCGTCCTTAGTAGTCCCCTTACGGCCCCTCCTGCGCTAAGGATCAAATCCCTCACCAAGAGGCAACCAGGCTCGCCCTTGCTCGGTTATCCCTGGCTGGTAGTTCCCTACCCCACAATGCCAGGGATCTAAGCCCTCTCCATAAGGCGACCGAGCAGCTATCCTGCTCGGCCCATCCTTAGCATGCCTCTCCGTGCCGGATACGACTAAGGAACAAAAGCCCTCACCAAGAGGCATCCGGTCTATCTACGTTTGAGCGATCTCCACCTCGACTTCGGGGCCATGGAGATACCGTCTTCCCGCCGAATACCGTCTTCCCGCCGGTCTTTGCACACTTGGCGAATGAACAGATTCAACTCGACGCGTAATCGCTAGACGAAGAACAGACATAACATGAAGGCAGTACTGTACAAATACAAGTGTTTACCGACAAAGGAAAGTACGCGAGCAAATATTACTGCAAAAATAATTCATTCCTAAAATCAAAGTCTTTACAAGGGTATTGGGGGATCCCCAGCCTTACAAAATGCTCGGAGGCCTACAAAATTCCCGATGCAACAAAAGAAAAGAAATAAGAAGACAAGGGGTTTCAGGCCTCAGGGCCAGGCGCAACCCCGGGAAGTTCAATATCTACCACGACTCGGGCGGCGTCTGGGGGCTCAGCGCCCATCACAGGAGCCTCAGCGTTGCCCTCACCGGAAATCTCTTCCCCAGCCTCGCCCCCGGGGTCGTCCCCCTGCTCGTCATCCTCGCGAGGATATTCAGCTCGGAGCTCTGCATCAGTGAACTCTGGCATCCGAGCCTTGACGACATCGAGGGCCTCGTGCCAGATGAGGGTAGTGGCCGAGGCTAGAACGGTGTAAAAATGTTCCTACTTCTTGTAGTTCTCCACCGCCTTCGCCGCTCTGAGATCGGCTCGCTTCGTCCTCTCTACTGCCGCCTCCATCTCCTTCCAGAGGGTGCTCGCCGACTTCTTCAGGGTGCCGACGAGCACCTTAGAGTCCTGAAGCTTGGCTTCCGTGGCCTCGACGGCCTCGCGGTACCTGGAAACCTCCTGCTTCCTGGCCACCACCTCGCCCTCCAGGGCAGCGACCCTCACCATCGCCGCCTCCAGCTCCAGCTTTGAGCTCTCCTCCAGCGAGGAGAACTCACCCGCGGCCCGCATCACCGGGGCAATTTCCTCTTCCTTCATCTGGAAGACGAGGGTGACATGCTGGAGGACCTAAAGAAATCAGAAGGGGGTCAGAAAGAGAAGGGGAGCACTAAATCTCGCGAATGATAAGACGCTGAGTGAAAAATCGAGTGAGGTGCGAGCACTAACCTGCACGACCTCTTGGGCGATGGCCACCATTTGCACCTTGAGAGTCCCCCGAGGGACCTTGCCCCCAGCCGACCTCTCCATGTCGGTCAGCAAGCTGTCAGCGACGGAGATCCCCGAGGGCACCTCAAAGCGGAGGTCCCCCTCATCCACCAAGATCGGGGAGGCCGGGGTCCGCGGAACCGTTCGAGGGAACCTCTTGAGAGAAGACGACGGAGAGTCGGTCTCTATCTCCGAAGCCTGGGCCTCCTGTCCCCGAACCCGCTTTCGGCTCGGCATTTGGCTGGGTTCCGGGGCACGGCCTGCACTCGAACGCTGGGGTGGGACGGCTGCCGGGGAGCCAGGACCGACGTTGGACGAGAAGAGCTGGCACTTCTAGCTTTCGATCCCTTCTTCGGCTTGCGCATGGCTCGAAGTTGGCTCAAGTCCATGGGTTCTGCACAAGACAAGATGCAATGGAGTTAGCAACACAAACAAAAATGAAAACAAACGCAAGCCTAACAGATTACCTGCAAGCTCCTAACTTACCGACGAACTGGGCGGGGCTGAGCCCGGCCCAACTAAGGGCCCGCTCAGAAAGTCGCACGTCAGCCCGGGGAATGGGCTCCCACTCCACCACTTTCACCGTGTCGGGATCATTGGACTGACTTCCCCGCCAGCACCTATCCCTAGACCACTGGGTGGGAACGGGCCAGTCCTCACCCTCTGCGGACCAACAAAGAAAAACTTCTTCTTCCAATCGTGGATGGAAGAAGGCAAGACGACGACTCCCGACCCGGCTGCACTCCCCCGTTGTTTCTTAAAGGAGAGGTAAACCCACCTTGGGTCGCCCGCGCGAGTGCCGGGATGACCTTTGTATATGAGAGAGGAGGCAAGGGTGGATAGACTGAAAGGGATCATCTGCAACTTCAAACGGACCAGGAACCCAAGGAGAATCCTCCAGGAGTTCGGCACTAGCTGGCCCGGGGCTAGCCCAAAGTAATTTAGCACTTTAACAACCTTAGGAAAGAAAGGCAGGTGCATTCCGGCCCAAAAGGCTTCCAGGTACAAGGCAATTTCCTTACCACGTACCTAATCTGCCCTCTCTCCTTCCTCGGCCAAATGTAGCGTATAGACGGAAGGGGTATGGAAACGAGCCTGAGCGGTGGCAAGCTCGTCCGCATACCTCACCAAGAATGACACACTAGAGGCGTCCGCCACCTCCACTCTGGGAACCGCCCCTGTCGCGCAACCATGGGAAGAGGATCCGACCCTAACTCCCTAGGAAGACTCCGACTCAGTGGAAGAATCCCTAGAATCTATCCTGACGACATCTACAGACTCCTCAAAAGAAAACATCTAACCTGATGGAAAGAAGTCCTCGGGAGAGAAAACAAAGAGATCTGACCTAAAGAGGAGAGCGCCGAGCTTACAAGATCAAGGACGGGGAAATTATGAAGAGATATGGGCCCTGAAGCGGACCCCATCTCTATTTATAGCTGCCAGCGTACACATCCTATGGCGACAGTCATCTCCCGCCGAAAAGGTTCAGTGCATTTGACGGCCACGATCGCTCCAACCGTCGCACGCGCATTGGCCATATCCTATCAGACGCCAGAAGTCTGCGGCCCGTCGCGTCAGCCAACCAGCGCCCGACACGTGGGCTGTCGCATCAGTGGACGTACGCCCGATCCGACGCACCCTCTTTAATGCAAAGATCTTACCCCTAATTCGCTGGCGTCATCCAGAAAATACAACAGATTTCCCGGGAACACATCCCGACGATATCTTCAAAAAGGAGCTCACCTCGGGTGACCCGGCAGACCACCCTCGACCTGACCTGTCAGCTGGTCGGGACGAGAGTGGGGGGCTAATGATGATGCTCGATATCGGTGATCTCCCAGATCATGACAAGTGGCAGATGACGTGTCCCAAAGCTCATAAGAAAGGACCCACAGTGGCCGACCAGGCCACTCATATGCTTGTCCCATAAACAAACGCTGGCTCACCTCCGAGCCCCCTGCACAATTGGCCTCCTCGGCCTCCCAGCTCGTCTCCGGGCTATCGCAGAACCAAGATACCTCGGCTTTCCTGCTCGTCCGCGAGCTCTCCCGCCGAGGTCATCTTCCTCGGTCTCATCGACCAACCAACGACACCACTCACAGGCGCAACCGCCTCACTCCCGTGAATCTCGCCATGTGCGAGATATCTGCTGGCCACATCCCGCGTTCCAGGCCATCACGATCCCCCATTAACGAGCCTGTCTCGCCATTAATGCGGGATCCCGCTCATCACGCGGGCGTGACGTCGGGAGTGTAACGGCCAGCGTGATTCTCGCGCCTGCCTGCCTGCTGCCACCACTATATAAACCCCTCCTTTAGACGGTTCAAGTAAGCCATTTTTACCCTATTAAGTCGTTACTCTGCTCGGATTTCCTCTCTAACTTGACCGTCGGAGGGTCCTCGGTAGTAAAACCACCCTGGGACTTCCTTGCAGGTAGCTCGGCCTAAACAACCTCAAACCCATTGAGATCCACATGCTTCAGGAGCCAGCCTCCAGATCCAATCTCGACCGTCTATCGCCGCCATCAGCAGATCAATGGAAGGTAACATCTTGACGTGATCCGACCCACGTCACTAACCAAAACCTTAGCACTATTCTAACCCAAGCCACCGTCGACCGCCTCTTCCATCGGTCGCCATCGTCGACTGTCTCCTTTGATCGGTGAGCATATTAATTAATTAGGAATTATTTATAAAATAATTAACATTTATATAAATTAATTAATTAAATTAATTAAAAGGGTAAAATGGTTATTTTATATACAACTTGTACTGTTTGTACTTATCTATAATTTTGAATAAATATTTTCCTATATTTTTCCTAATTTCCTTTTTATCAAATTTCCAAACCCTAACTATTTTTCCTAAATCCTAACTTAAACCCAGCCTAAACCCACAATAGCCCCGGCCCAGTCCCAATTCCCTTTCTTTTTCCCAAGCCTATAGCCCAACAACCCAAACCCAATCCCTTAAACCCAGCCCTCCTCCCTTCTTCCTCTCTTTCTCTTCTCTCTTTCTCATTCTTTCTCTCTCATCTCTTTCTCTTTTTTCTTCTTTTGAACCGCCGTCCCAACGTCTCTCCCCCACTTTCGCACGTTATCCCGATCCCCGCACATGCCTCCTCCAGTCTCACCCATCTCTCCCCTTCTCTTTAACTCTCCCCCTCTCAAAATCTCTCTCTTTCTCTATCCCTCTTCATCTCTCTCTCTCTCTCTCTTCTCCATAACCTCCACCAGCAACCACCTCGACCTTGTCCCACCGCCATCATTGTCGCCGCCATTCCCTCTCCCCCACCTTCTGTCATCGTCACTCCAACACCACACTGAGCCCCTCCTTCTTCTCTGTTTACTGCCGAAAACATAGAAGAACTGGGTTAGAATGTTTTATCTGAATTTTAGGAGCAGATGCTATTTAGAACATATCCGTCCACCTCTCTGAAAATTCCAAGTTGATTTATGGTACCGTATATCGGAGCTTTGGATAGATGCGACCGATATAGCATGACTTTATCAAATTCCCCCTCATTTGTAAGGGTTTTTTGATTGTGGGGACGCTCTTCCCTCCAGGCGCAAGCCCCTGCAGTTAATTACGTTATCGCGTTTAGATAACAACTTTCACTTGCTCCAATAGGTCACTTCGTATCGTATTGTATATATATTGTTTATTATGGTTACCCGTAAATTGTATACGAAGACTAGTTTATGTCGTCGCCCGTAGGGCGCGGATTAGTCCAAATCCGTATATTAGATTTGGGTTTGAACCTAGGTCAGATGTTCCATCAATTCAGAGGATATTTTATTTTATTTAAAGACCGTTAATATGGTTTTAGATTAAGATCGACTTAAATATATGAGCATATGGGCTCGATTTATTTTAACTAAGGATACATTGGTCTTATATAACACTAAGATTGACTTAGAAATATGGTTAAGGATCATTAATTTTATTAAGATCCATTAATATAGGTGAGTATATGGGCTTGGTTATGATGAGTAATATGGGCTCAAGGAGTATGAAGTTTCAGGGGCTCAGCCTTGGGCTTTTTTATCATCCAGCAGTGCTAAGCATTTAGTCTTTTGACTATGGATATGATATTCAAATTCCGCTCTGGTGCTCATGTGGGTGTCACATGAGGCGCTCAAGCTTGGGCATTGCCCTATCAGTGCTAAGCACTTTCTTTTTGCAGCACTCACGTGGGTATCACGTAAGGCGTTAAATCTTAGCATTTTATAAACGCTCATGTGTATATCACGTGAGGCGCTGGGTCCTTATTATGGGTGCTCGTGTGCATGGCACATGAGGCGCTATCTTCATAGGCCTTCTGTGTGCTTACGTGTATATCAGCGGTTTCTTCATAAAATCTTTTGAGCGCTCACGTGGATATCATGTGAGACGTTATGTCCTTAAAAATTAAATCTTTGCTTAATATTCTTTTTGAGAGAAGTTAAACTTCTGCTAATGGTATTTTGACCATTAATAATCACCAAGATCACTGATTTGAAGATCTAACATCGGATTATTTTGAGAACTAAGTTCTTCGAAGGGTTAAAAACCCTGTTTTTAAAGGAATTAAATTCCTGGAACGTAAATTCTATTTCTTTCTTTCATGTTTCTTTTCTTATGTTTAGTTTTCCCCTAAATCTTGAGTCTGAAGAACAAGATCTTTCCGATGGTAATTAAATTCTCAACTTATGGGAGATTTGTCTTACGGATCTCAGATCCAGAGAAAGAAAAAAAGTCTTTATAAAGGGTTAAACCCTTGTATCTATATATGATAGGCAAAAGAGATGTTTTGATCTCTACTTTTTTCTTTACCTAGAATTTGAGAGGAGCAAGAAGATTTTATTCAGAAAGAGAATTGAATTCTCGGGTTTTGTTATTTCTATCACCTTATGGGGTTGATTCTCTCTCTGAGACTTGAAGTCTCGGATCCTTTATATAGGTGAGGAAAACTGTTGATTAGTTGAAAGGATCCCTTATTTAAGAGATCCCAACCTGATTTCACAATCAGGTGGTGATTTTTAATTACCGTTGGATCTTAGATCCAAGCTCTTTGTTCAACAGAATATATTTTTCTTGTTTTTTAACAAGATTAGGGAAATATTAAGATTAGGAAAATATTTTCACATATAGAATTTAATTCTACAATTAGATCTTTGATCCAATGACTCTCTGTTTAACAGAGAATATCTTTCTTATTTAGGGGAATATTTTTCCATGTAGAATTTAATTCTACCTGAAGCAAAATTGCTTCAACTTTGGGCGCTGACGCTCACGTGCTATGCATGCGGGCGTTGCCAAAGAATTTAATTCTCATTGAAACAGGTGTCCACGTGCTTTGCATGCAGGTGCTCACGTGCCTAACACGTGAGGCGCTGTCATATGATTAATCCTATTAGAGACAGTCGTCCACGTACTTTGCAAGAAGGCGCTCACGTGTCTAACACGTGAGGCGCTGCCTTAGGATATAATCCTACCAGAATAAGCGTTCATGTGCTTTGCACGCGGATGCTCACGTGTCTAATACGTGAGGCACTGCCCCATTTTTTATGAGGGAACAAATTCCCCCCACCGTTTTTTTTACGTGGCTTGCACGTGAGTGCAACGGTGTCCAGCCTTTAAGCCGTCAAATCCGTCTTGGGATATGGGGAATTTGAACTGGCCCCATGTAGGGTTCCTAGGCACACTAATGAGGTCTCACAAGGCATCAACCATGCTAAATTCAAATTTTTCCGGTGCCGAGAAACCCTAATACGGATCGTTGACTAGAGTTTAAGCGAAACATGCAACTAGTTAACATCTTAACTAAGTGAACGGAAATACAACCTTTGTAGATCCGGTCCTCCACCTCCATAGCTCCATGATGAAGTCCCCTTGCTGCGATCGTTGGATCCCGGGCTCTAGCGTCGGCTTCATCGGAGAAATGGGCGGGCTAGGTCGTCGACTTCGATGCCGAAGATGATTTACGTCGAGGCAACACAAGATCAAGCTCCAACTTCACCAAGTCATGAAACTTGTGAAGAAAACACCCTATACTACTTGGCAAGTGGTAGAGGATGAAGAAATAGGAAGTGGGTTTACTTTAGAATTGGATTTCTCACTCTTTTTCTCATGTTGCCATTGATGGAGGCAAGGTTTCTTCTTTGTTGAAGAAGAAGAAGAAGAAGAAAAGAATATGATGAGTATTATTTTAAAATAGAAAACAAAATGATACTTATCATAATGTCAACCATGGTTTAGTGTAGAGAATTAACTAGGGTTTAGTTGAATGGTTAGGGTTAGGACATGAAGACAAAATGGTCACTTAGTCAAAGCTTCATGAAGCTTCAACAGCAAAACAAACTAAGCCACCATTTCATTTTTTGCGCAAAATGAATTAATGAATAAATAAATAAATGAATAAGTAAGTAAATCAAAACCCTAACCATTAACATAACCATGGTTTAATTCTTTACACAAACCCAAGTTTGCATGTATCATCAAACATGATACAAACAAGTGCAAAAAAGTATAACACATATACAACTTGTGTACATCAAGTGAGAAAATCCAATTTAAGTGAACCAATACTAGTTAATGCAAAGCAATATATCAAATATATAATTATGCATTAAATCATTAAATCAATATTTGATTTAACGATCCGGTCATATCGCATATAACCGACTAATATCCAATGTATCGGCTTATCGAATCAATTCTTGATTCGATAACTAGGTTATATCGCATACAACCAATCGATACATTCATCGCGAGAATAGAATACGGTATCACATACATGCATTATTCTCGGTCCCGCACATATCTCATATGCGCTCCTATTTCATTTCGCTTGAGCCAGGAAACCTCTGTGTAGGACTCTAAAGACTCGTCAATACGCCGGCAGTAGGTGATGATCCTATCAAACACCCACAAGACGCAAGCGGTCTGCTAAACGTAACGGCCACCCGGGTATTGAGCGATCAGAAGATCGACGAGCAAGCCCGCTCATACTCCTGTGAATCCAACCAGTAACACTTACCGTACAGTCCGGTCTCGTCGTCTGATATGTCGCATATCTCGCCTAGGGGTGGTAAACGTCAGACCCCAATAGCTCGATAAGTCGTGTCGATATGAGGTCTATAACAGTTCGAGAAACTACTGGTAACACTTACCAGTAAATCTCAGCAACCCTGGCCAGGGATTTTCGGTTATAGCCAATCGAACACAGCGCAACATCAACTCCCTATACCGGGAGAGACGAATCCCCTCCTATCGCTCATTGCCTCTATGTGATTCGGGACTGTACCCAAAAACCACCGTTTTGCACGCCCTCTTGGACGTGGTAAGGTGGAAATCAAAGCACAGTGGGAACCATACAAGACTCTATGACGATCTCGGGTCAACAGACTACTCTGTACCAGTGTCACCAGAGAACTGCCATCTGACGTAAGGTATAATACCATCTGGGAGTTCTCGGCGAGTCCGTCCAGTGTACCCAGTCTCCACTGAGCACCCATATATCATCTCCGATGTCAAACACCAATGGATATGGGATCATCCATCGCCCATCTGTATGGGTCGAGAAGGTATACGCTAGTCTACTCTGGTATATCGATGCCCCGTCTCGATATACCCACGACTAGGGACTTTGAAGGATGTACTTATGGACTACCATGTCCCCACTAGTATGATCCGCATCATAGTCCACGTAGTCAAGTACACATCCTAAGGGCTTTACCAACATGTAACAGAGAGACAATTAGTATATACGTTAAGGTAAAGAGTAACCAGATAGCATACTATCATGTCGAGCAAGAAAGTCCTCCCTATATATGTCCCAGCATCCACTACAATATATATCCTATGTATAGCAATGGTCTCTAGGGCATACATATAACTAACAATCTCCCACTTGCACTAGGGCCATCTGATAGCAGTGGTTGTAGTATCTCATACTCAACCATCCCATAAAAGTCTCTCTCTGGGAAAAGGCCTTTATGAGTGGATCCGCCGTGTTGTCCTCTGAGTCTACTCTCCTAACCTCGATCTCCTTGGAGATCAACCATCCCCATGATCAGGTGATGCTGCCTCAGAATATGTCTGGATCACTGATGGGACGGACGTTCCTTGGCATAAGCCACAACTCCATTGTCACACAATGGGAGGAACTAAGTTCATCTCATGAACAAATATACATCCAGACTGCCTCTTTGGTAGCATCTTAAGTAGCGATGTATCCAGCCTTTATCGTCTAGTAAGCCACGGTATTTAGCTTGGAACTCTTCCAACATACCGTCCCTTTACTGAGGGTAAAGACAATGCCTGTGACTGACATTCAGTCGTCCTTATCACCCTGGAACCTTTCCAGTGATTCTCCTCAGGATCAATTGATACCATCTCACTACAACTAGTGAGTCTCCTAACATCCAATTAGATCTATCTCATGGATCCAAAATCCAGGATTTAGGAGGTATCACTTTGATCCTATATGGAGAATCATTGTGATAAGCGGAGATTGATCGAGCGTAGCATAGGAAACTCCTTCCCTATCAAGAGTATGTCATCCACGTACTCTACGAGGATCACCACCATACTCCCTACTACCCTTTTGTATATACAAGGTTCATCTACCCTTTTGATGAAGTCAAACTATTTGACTACCACATCAAAATAGATGTTCCAACTCCGCGATGCCTGCTTTATCCTATAAAGCATCTTGTACACGTTTCCGCTGCTCCCACTGTTTACGAAGCCCTCTGGCTGTGTACTTATAGATGCCCTCTTCTAAAACATCATTTTAGAAAAGTAGTCATGTCACGCAACCGCCAGATATCGTAGTCATGGTATGTAGCCGTGGCAAGTAGGATCCGGATGGACTTAAGCATAGCCACTGGAAAAGGTTTCATCATTATCCACGTCTGGTCGATGACAAAAACCTTTAACAAGACTAGCTTTGAAAGTCTCAACTTTTCCAAGTACACCAAGTAATCAACTAAAGATATACTTGCTCCTGATGGGGATTTAACCCTTCAGATATAGCAGCCAAAGTCCATACTTTGTTGGTGTTCATGGATTCCATCTCAGATCGCTAAGCATCCAGCCATTCTTACAGAGTCCCACTCCTGATGGCCAGCTCGAAACTAGTTGGGTCATCATCTCATGATGCCATCCTCGCTCCCACTGTCATAGAGAAACCGAAGTATCTCTTAGGTGGGTGAGGAACCCTAGTAGATCGGCGGAGAGGCTGAGGTTCGTTGGAATCTACTGAATCCTTTGGTTCTATCAAATCATCAGCTGCAGTTTATATAGCTGGAACATTTCCAGTTCTACATAACAGACCTTGCCTCGAGCTTGTCCGGATTTTTCTTTTAGACATAGGCCGGACAACCCCAAATCTTAACCAACTTAAGATATGGGCTCTTCCCTTTCCATATCACATATGAAGTGGTAGGCAACAGATTTGATTTGAACCCTATTCAATAGGTATGCAACTTCATAAGTGCATAACTTCCAAAAGGAAATAGGTAACTCAGTAGTACTCATCATAAAGCACACCATATCATATAGGGTGTTATTGCTCCGCCCCGATATACCATCGTGCTATGGTGTATACGGAGGAGTAATGCTGAGAGAGAATCTCATTCTCCTTTAGAATAGTCCAGGAATTCTATGCACAAGTATTCTCCTCCCTGATCGCATCAAAGGACATAATACTTTTACCCGTATTGGCTCTCTACTTCTAACTTATATTCTGTGAATATCTCAAAAGGTTCGGACTTGTGTTTCAACAGGAACATATGTCTGAATCTAGAGAGATTATCAGAGAATGTAATGAAGTACAAAGAACCGGTCTTGGCATGCGTAGACAGGGGACCTTACATACATCAACATGTATCAATCCCAAGAGTTCACTAACTCTTTCTCTGTTTCTAGTAAACAGAGCTATGGTCATCTTATCTTTGTGACATGATTGGCAAGTTTCACAAGATGTAAATTCAAACTAATTTAAATATGCATCTCAATGTAACTTCAGCCAGTCGGATCGCATTGATATGACCTAGTCTACAATACCTCAAGAAGAATTCGTTCATTTCTGAACTCTTCCTCTTGTGTGTGTTCTGTATACTAAGAACTGTAGTTTGATTTAGAACATCAATGCTTTTAGATAACGTGCCTGAACCGATCAACTTTTGATATAGGAAATGTTCAAAACATTATCCAACAATACAAATTTTATCATTTCTTTACTAATAAAGAGACTGATATGATTTTGTATATCAGGTTCGGTATCTAATAACATTCGTTCAGAATCAATGTATTGGTAATACAGGGTGACAGTGACCAACAGACTTGGCTGCAACACTTGCCCCGTTTTCTGCCTCATGAAACTTATCACCCGTTCTCAGTTTTTCTACCTTTTTGCAGCCCTATATAACAGATTACATATCTGGGATCCTGATCCGGTATCATATACCCAGGATGCGGAGAATAGAGAAACAGTTCTGTATAAAGAACACATCCGAAGATGATGCATCAGCATGCACTCTCTTCGTTTGGGTGACACGGGAATTCTGGTAATTCCCTTATTTCCTGCTCTGTCTTATAACAATTATAAGTTGGAGCGGGACCAACGTTCCCCAGCTCAGTATAACAAGCGGGTTCGGTCAAATATCCGTATTATTATCTTGATTAAGGCGTGAAATGGTCGCTACCAGGAGAGAGAGAGAAGAAAACACTCTGCGTGCGCTCTTGCAAGATCAGATTGGTTGTTATTTTATCTAATCAGGATGGCTCCCACTGTTTTTATCAAATCTTCCTTCAAACCCTAAAAGGAAAGACTATCCGGGATTAATTACACACTACAAGTTCGCCAATCTTTCAGCCAGGCCAGTGTCGGTACTTTGAGAGAGGTCCCCCGTGCTTTCGCACGAACCTAATTAATGTAAACCTCGTTTTCCCAGAGGCGTAACCCCGTCGACACCTTTCTAGACACCTACTTGATCGGCTAATTGTAATGTATAAAACTCTCCCAGGAGTAACTCTTACTCGCAGCGGGTATCGGGATCCAACTATCTCATAGAAGGTATGCAATCTCATTGCAAATTTCAACACTTGAAATTCCCGATAATTTTGCCCCTAACCTCCTATGACCTTGACAAAGGCTAACAAACCATAGGATGCTAGTCAAGTTCAACCCGTCATTTCCTGATTGAATTAAACCCACCCGCACGACCCTTGACAAAGGCCAACAAGGTCGCATGACTACCCTAACCCAATCTGCATCATATGCATAAGCAGATAAGCACCAGTTAGCTACCGCACACTACGCCTTGACAAAGACCAACAAACGCAGCACGAATACTAACTACTACTTATCTGAAATGACGGAGGGCTACGACAGGTTTTTCTGAAAACCTATTGCGTAATGAACTTGAAATCGTTGTAGAATCAAATGATTTTGAAATGGAGTGTTTTTGATGCTTTTCTAGTTTTGCTAAAGGGGTCACTCCCGGTGAAGGGATCGTCGGCCCTTTTCTCATCGAATAAGGTGCGGGATATATCATATATATCACTGTGCAAAGCAGAAACTATAGAAGCAATCAAAAGACAAACCGAGAGTTGTAGCATCTGCCAGTTATTGCTAAATGAGTCACTCCCGGTGAAGGGATCTCGGTCCTTTCCTTATCGAATAAGGTGCAGGATATATCATATATACCGCTATGCAAAGCAAGAACTGTAGCTACCTGTTTTATTTTTGAAATTCAATTCTACAACATATTTAGGTTTCTTTTATTTCATTAATCACATTAATGAAGTCCCATCATTTAAATACCTAAACATCACAGATAAATACGACGTACACTTATACCATCCGCATTCGCCTCGATGTCCCCTCGTGCACCGTTAGGTTAGGTAACTAACGGCAGAGCGGGGCAGGGCTAGCGCGGGTGTAAAACATAAGTAACGTCTATATAATATATCATATATACTATATACTGTATCTATCACAGAACATCACATGATCACATCACAGATATCGCAGCAGAAGAAACATATGAAATATTGGATATACTAGGACGTCCGTGTTTTCAATACTAGCCAGTATAAAACACGGATTCCACGGTCGTGATGAATAGCCGATCCCACACCCCTAGACCCCTACGAGAGCGGCAAGCAACCCTACCAATTCTAGGGTTAGGAGACCCGGACTCGACTCCTCGAGTTGGTCTCCCACTGGACCCTAGAACCCGGTTACTTGTGCCCTCCTCCTTGGGTCTATCCTAGTGCGGAAAAGTAAATAATATACAAAGGGTGACATCTTCCGCAACCTGGAAGTGCCCCAATAAAAGAATATTACATACAAGTTTTTACATGAATGAAAATGAAAAACACCCGTCTCACATAAAAACCCCGGCTATTCAAACACGACGATCCAATATAACATATCCAGCAACACATAACATCACATGTCATCAACGTAAGTAAACATGCGTATCCCAATTGTCGTTGACATATAGCAACGAAACCGGCGATATCACATATTACACTTACGGTCACAGAAAAGAAAGTGTAAAACTACAACAGTTGGAATCCGCAAACTCTTTAGACATCGCATGCCTAACCAAATTAATTCCTTAGACATCGTATGCCTAACAGTTATAAACCCCGCATTTTAGTCTCATTATCGAAAACCCTTTTCAATATCAAGTCGGGCAATTCAACAAGATTCCCGACATCCTGAACGAATACTCGTCGCAAACTTTAGTAGACGGTCGCACCCCCGATACCGTCGACGAAGTGCACTAAGGTGGAATACCGCTACCGCGAGCACCCGAACGGATGCTTTCGGCGACGGGGTTCTCCTACAGTCACTTGGTCGGGGCTATGGGGTGTAGCTGTCTATTAAGTTTATCCGGCGAGTATCCGCGTACGTTACGCGATTGCGACGGACTTTTGATCGCATCAAAATTCCGTGGCAACCGATCAAGTGAGACTAAACTGCTATGTTTATAATATTCATATCAGTTATCTCATAACTACTTGTGGATTCCAAATATTGTATCACATTCCGGGTAAATAGAAAATGTTAAACTTTCCAATCGAACAATCAAACACCCAAGTTTTCCCGAAACAGCTCAACACATGAAACAAGTTTAAAAACATTCACTTCATGCCTCAGTATCAACGGTCCAGCCGTAGAAGGGTCAAGCCAACGCCTCACATGTGGCACGCCGTACTGCCCCAAACCCTAAGGTTCAAGACGGTCACATAATCGAGTTAAGGTTTGTTGTCTTCTAGAGGGACCATCGCGTTACTTGCACTACTTAGAACGTCGTTAAACTATGGAAAAATCCAACAATTGGAAATTTCCCGACAGGGGAAAAAGTGGGTATTTATATCCGGTCGAACTTTTTAAAATATTCTAAAATTACCCGGAAAAAACACAGACAAAATTAGACAGTCCGATTGAATCTCCGAACTCCCAATACAACCCAGAAAACTCAACTCTTGAGTAAGATTTAAAAATTCCCAGAAAATACAGCACCAGAATATAGGAATTACTGTGGAAAAATAAATGGAAGAAGAGACAAAACGGCCGCGGAACTGCCACATTAGCCACGCTATTGCCGCGGTTCCATGGCTATTTGATCGAATTAGAAGTTCTGTTTTGTACAGTAATTCTTAGAAACTCCTGCTGAGTTTTCTGCATATTTTTAATTCTCAAAAAACCCAGTTTTTAAAAAATGTACAGAGAGCAAATATGTGTTAAGGTTTCGGTTCGATCGGACTTCTAACTCCGTCTACGCATCACCTAAGGCTCTAGCTAGGCTCTGATACCACTATAGGGTTCTTAGGCACACTAATGAGGTCTCACAAGGCATCAACCATACCAAATTCAAATTTTTCCGGTGCCGAGAAACCCTAATACGGATCGTTGACTAGAGTTTAAGCGAAACATGCTACTAGTTAATATCTTAACTAAGTGAACGGAAATACAACCTTTGTAGATCCGGTCCTCCACCTCCATAGCTCCATGATGAAGTCCCCTCACTGCGATCATTGGATCCCGGGCTCTAGCGTCGGCTTCATCGGAGAAATGGGCGGGCTAGGTCGTCGACTTCGATGCCGAAGATGATCTACGTCGAGGCAACACAAGATCAAGCTCCAACTTCACCAAGTCATGAAACTTGTGAAGAAAACACCCTATACTACTTGGCAAGTGGTAGAGGATGAAGAAATAGGAAGTGGGTTTACTTTAGAATTGGATTTCTCACTCTTTTTCTCATGTTGCCATTGATGGAGGCAAGGTTTCTTCTTTGTTGAAGAAGAAGAAGAAGAAGAAAAGAATATGATGAGTATTATTTTAAAATAGAAAAAAAAATGATACTTATCATAATCTCAACCATGGTTTAGTTTAGAGAATTAACTAGGGTTTAGTTGAATGGTTAGGGTTAGGACATGAAGACAAAATGGTCACTTAGTCAAAGCTTCATGAAGCTTCAACAACAAAACAAACTAAGCCACCATTTTATTTTTTGCCCAAAATGAATTAATGAATAAGTAAGTAAATCAAAACCCTAACCATTAACATAACCATGGTTTAATTCTTTACACAAACCCAAGTTTGCATGTATCATCAAACATGATACAAACAAGTGCACAAAAGTATATCACATATACAACTTGTGTACATCAAGTGAGAAAATCCAATTTAAGTGAACCAATACTAGTTAATGCAAAGTAATATATCAAATATATAATTATGCATTAAATCATTAAATCAATACTTGATTTAACGATCCGGTCATATCGCATATAACCGACTAATATCCAATGTATCGGCTTATCGAATCAATCCTTGATTCGATAACTAGGTTATATCGCATACAACCAATCGATACATTCATCGCGAGAATAGCATACGGTATCACATACACACATTATTCTCGGTCCCGCACATATCTCATATGCGCTCCTATTTCGTTTCGCTTGAGCCAGGAAACCTCTGTGTAGGACTCTAAAGACTCGTCAATACGCCGGCAGCAGATGATGATCATATCAAACACCCACAAATCGCAAGCGGTCTGCTAAACGTAACGGCCACCCGGGTATTGAGCGATCAGAAGATCGACGAGCAAGCCCGCTCATACTCCTGTGAATCCAACCAGTAACACTTACTGTACAGTCCGGTCTCGTCGTCTGATATGTCGCATATCTCGCCTAGGGCTGGTAAACGTCAGACCCCAATAGCTCGATAAGTCGTGTCGATATGAGGTCTATAACAGTTCATGAAACTACTGGTAACACTTACCAGTAAATCTCAGCAACCCTGGCCAGGGATTTTCGGTTATAGCCAATCGAACACAGCGCAACATCAACTCCCTATACCGGGAGAGACGAATCCCCTCCTATCGCTCATTGCCTCCATGTGATTCGGGACTGTACCTAAAAACCACCGTTTTGCACGCCCTCTTGGATGTGGTAAGGTGGAAATCAAAGCACAGTGGGAACCACACAAGACTCTATGACGATCTCGGGTCAACAGACTACTCTGTACCAGTGTCACCAGAGAACTGCCATCTGACGTAAGGTATAATACCATCTGGGAGTTCTCGGCGAGTCCGTCCAGTGTACCCAGTCTCCACTGAGCACCCGTATATCATCTCCGATGTCAAACACCAATGGATATGGGATCATCCATCGCCTATCTGTATGGGTCAAGAAGGTATACGCTAGTCTACTCTGGTATATCGATGCCCCGTCTCGATATACCCACGACTAGGGATTTTGAAGGATGTACTTATGGACTACCATGTCCCCACTAGTCTGATCCGCATCATAGTCCAGGTAGTCAAGTACACATCCTAAGGGCTTTACCAACATGTAACAGAGAGACAATTAGTATACACGTTAAGGTAAAGAGTAACTAGATAGCATACTATCATGTCGAGCAAGAAAGTCCTCCCTATATATGTCCCAGCATCCACTACAATATATATCCTATGTATAGCAATGGCCTGTAGGGCATACATATAACTAACACCCCATACCTTTTTAAATAGAGCATTAAGCCCTAGGCGACAGCTGCGTCTCCATCTCTTCTTCTTCTTTGAGAATTTTATTCTCCATTAGAGCTTAGCACTATCGGGAAACTTAGTTCTTCATCTTTCCACAAATCTGCATTGCAGACTCACTCTGCCAAAATTTTCTCGATAAGAGACTTCTTCAACGGAGCTTAGCTCTTGTATTTGGAAGATTGTTCTTCTGGAATTTTGGAGTTCAACTCCATTTTGGTCACAGAGCTTGGCTCTAGTATATTTCCTCTAGGGGATTCATTTGTTATCATAGAATTTAGTTCTAATTTTGATTTTAGATCATATCCCCTTTAGGGATCTTCTGAAGTTTTGACTTCATTTGTTATCACAGAACTAAATTCTGATTTCAATTTCATATCATCTCCCCTTTGGGGATTTCTTGATTTATTTTAATTCAACAGAGTTTTTTCTATGATAATCTTTAATATCAAATCCCCTGTTTGGAGATTTTTAGGACTTAACTCAACTTTATTTTGTAGAGCTTGGCTCTGATCTCAATCATTTTTTTCCTTTAGGTAAATTTTAGTATTTTATACCATTTCATAATATTAATCAGATCTCAGCTCTAAAAAACTTTATTATTAAAACCCACCTTAGAAAATCTTTTTAGATTTATCTACTGAGCACATGTTCTAATCATTAATGAGCCGCCATTTTGATTCTGTAGGGTCCACTAGCTTTTGGATTTAGTGATTCTAGCACTTCTGGCTAATTTTCCACCTGGTTTCTTTTCAGGTACCATGGCTTTGATTTCCTACTTTCCTTATATTCGTTCAGAAAGTGCTTTCGCTGATGCGTTTATTGATCGTGAAGTCCTCGCTTTGATTCGGGACCACGATCTAGAACAGAAATCCCTTCATTTATGGGGAGTATGGTATAGTTACATCATCCGGGGTCATCGCAACTTTACTTGTGAAGTACCGTCAGAGACAATCCCTTCGATTCAGTACACGAAACTTCCACCGACTGCTTATGCGGTGGAGGAAACTAATTGGACTGCGAACGGCCATCTTCAACCGTCTATGGCATAAATACCGATTCAGCCACCAATGGCCATAGATATTTTGGGACGTCGAATATGCCAAGGAGAAGCGCGGCTGTGGGATGAGGTTTATATCATAGGAGTGACCCCACAACATCCTGCGGGTTATCTCGCTTGGGCTCATTATGTCCTATCCGCCAAGAAGTCATTGCTGCTAAAGACTGGTGATTGATACGAAAAATCGTGTTTGTAGTTAACCGCAATCAATAACAGTGTCGCGTGTAGCTAGACCGAGATGAGTACGGGTCGTCCTCAGGGAAATGTTGAATCTTTTATTCTTATTTTAGATATGTTGAAAAAGAGAGGAGGAAGAAAGAATTTGTTGAATGGTTTCTAGATCTACGTTAAGCAAGAATGTAAAATATAGATCTAGATTATTTTAGAGATGTAGATAATATAATAAGAGGGCTTGTAGGGTTCGTTAGGATTTAGTAGTTAAGGACGATTAATTAAAAGTTACCCTTTTTATCCATTAATAGATTTAGAACTAGAACGACGGTGATGCGTGTAGATTAGGGTTTCTGGAGGGAAAAGGAATCCCACTCTTAACCCTTATCTCGACACGGAACTCCGTTCATATCTAGCCTTTACCAAAACAATCATTAATCTAATCTCTAGTCGCGGTCGGAACTAGCAAAGAATTGTTAGCGCGCCCGATTAGGATGTTAATAATTCTTTTGATAAAGTTCATAAACTTTATAGGACTTAAAAAGGGTTTAGGGATTTTTATCGTCCATTAGCCTACCCTAATCCTACGAACCCTAACAAGTGGAGAATTACTCGCGCATGTTGGGAGAAGAAGATGAAAAGACAAAGAGGGAAAACATAATGTAAAATGCAAAAACAATTAAATAAAATAACTACCTTTATTAATCGACTTGAACAAAATACACTTTAATCCGTAGAAAATGATTACAAACTAGTTGCTTCTCGATCTTTCCTAAGGAGGTAGTCGAACAGTCGATGATCAGCCTGGATGCGTGAGCGTATGGAGCTTCGTGATCTCTTCGGCTTGATCACTTTTCCAAGAGGCTCTCGGTGCCTTTTTATAGTGCAAAGCCAGAATCTTTTGGTTGAAGACTTGGTAAATTTCATCAGAGATTAACCCCAAAAAATCTTTTGCTCTAACTCCATAAAATTGCGGCGGATCCGCGGCCCAATGGGGGGTTTGGCCGCGGATCCGCGCTCAAAGAGTGAGATCTCTTGATGAGTTTTCTTGGGTTTGCATCTTGTGGCATGTGGCAATC
This sequence comes from Agapanthus africanus, assembly GCA_030015575.1. Taxonomy (NCBI): domain Eukaryota; kingdom Viridiplantae; phylum Streptophyta; class Magnoliopsida; order Asparagales; family Amaryllidaceae; genus Agapanthus; species Agapanthus africanus. The sequence continues at coordinate 366,029,803 of JASDDO010000018.1, forward strand.
CTAGGCACCTTCAGAATTCAGAAATCTTCTCTCGGTTGCTTCCAGACTTGGTCTCCAAGTTTTGCTTCTTAATTTGGCAAGTTTTCTTCAACAACTTGATTTGTTTGATAAATTCTGCATAACAACTTGGAAAATTCTGCACAATTTGGAAATATTCTGCACAACAACTCAAATAAGATTTAGTAGACCTAGTTCTACTAGGATTAGGTCAAAAAATTTATTTGCATACATTTTCCTACCAAATGCTAATCAAAATATATTAACACATGGAAAATAATGTTTTTACACATAAACCCTCATATGTATAACATATTATAATAAAGTCCTTTTTTAATATGAAAATGGTAGGAAAAATGTAATACAAATGTGCAGTTTTATCAACTGAACAAATACCCCCAAACTTATCTTTGATCGTCCCGAGCAAACTAGTTTATTTAAGAGGAGAAAAAAGAAAGGAGAAAACTAAGCACACTTTCGTAGGCAGACACGATTGCACTGAGCACGTGCAACAAGCCGTTAAACCTCTAGGTGTCCCTAGTAGGAGGAGTGTTGTCTCCTGAGGGTTTTCAGCGGATTACACCCACAAAATCCTATAACAAAAGAGAGAGGGTGAAATTCACATATAAATATAAGAACCATAAAAGAAAGGCCTTGAAAAGAAGAGTTTCCAACTATACTAGCTTTTCAGTTGTCATGAGCCTTATCTTAATAGTCATGAAAAATGTTAGAAATCACATCATCTCTCAATAAAACATCGTCTTTATTCTTCATTCCTACCTTTCATCCAAACATTGATCATATAACCCCACGTGTGTGAAATGGACATCCCTACACTCGGAGAATTCAATTCAAGCTATCATACTCTTGTCCATCTACCTTAGTACTTTTTAACTTAATGAATATTTAGATTTGCTCACACATCTTCATGCGACCGTTAATACTTCTTGAGGTACTAACCGACTGATTACTCATGTGCTTGCTGATTAGGTGATAATATTTTCCTCGTCTTGCACCACCTAAGGCTTAGCAGTGACTCCCAGACCAGTTGGCTTTAGAGCACTAGGTGAAGGGGCACCCTCGCTATATTTTTTTTGTTGCTGCCTTGGCGATAACAAAACCAGTGTTCATTTTTTTCTTTTCACCATTTTTATATTTTCTTCATTTTTTTTCCTTCATACTTTGGCTTTTAGACAAGAGTATTTCAAGGTATCCTCTACTATCCCGAGTTTCCAGACGTGTGTAAGTGCATATAGTAGGGTATCAACATTCAAATGTTCGGCTTCCAGAATAGAAACTATTTTTCAGACTTATTTTTATCCTCAGATTAGTGACTTCCTTCATTTTACTAACCCTTGGGACAACAGCTCATAACTACTTATTACTAGTTCGTGTAAGAAAACTTCTAATTTTCTTGGTTTTCTTAAACTATTCCTATCTTTTGGATGTAATTTTTCACTTTCTACTCTTTTGTTATAAAAGAAATTTTTTGAAATTTTTGAAAATATTGTGCTTATGCAAAATATGATGCAAATTGATGTGTAAATAAGCACAAACCTCCTCCAAACCTGTTTACAGCAGTGTCCTCACTGATGTCATCCGTTAAGCTCAAAAACCTGTAGACTTGGGAGGAAATTATTAAGGGGGGCAAGAATATATGGAAGTGAAAATCCTCCCCCAAACTTATTTTAGGCTCACAATTTTGTAAAAATCATTTTCTTTCAAGAGCCAAAATATACCACCCCCCCAAACTTGAGTTAAAATTTTTTAATCTTTTAAAATCACAAGAGGGGGTCAAGTTTATTGGTCAATGCCAAGCTTTGCAAAGACCGAAGGTCAACACCAACCATTCAAAAATTTTATCGATGAAGTACCAAGGTTGGTGGAAGAATATGTCACCTTTCGACAAGAAGAAGTGGGGAGGTGATAAGAGGTGTAATGGAAAAGGATTGTGTCTCAATTTGGAGAGACGACACAGTGATAGTGATGATGGATTACTAGCATTATCATGATTGTCCAAAAGAAGGGGTGGAGGTCCAATTTCTTCATCTTGGAGTTGATTCATCTCAACACCCGTGTCTTGTAAAAATGCGAGCTCATCAGCGAAAATTTCCTCAAAGCTTTCGTCGATACCCCGAAGAATAATGTTATCAGAAAAAATGGGGTGATCGTCCGACTCTATAAAAAGTTTCTCATCAGTGTTAGATGTTGACCCGGACAACTCGGTGGAAGAGTCCGTATCAAGCAACAACATATGAAAAGAGTCAGTATCATGAGGTTGATCAAATTCGCTGCTGTCGACATCCATTAATTCGACAGAACACACATGAGCATAGGGTTCGGAGGGTTCACTTCCCAACTTGTAAATATTAAGCTCAATTGACTTCTTTCCAAAAGATAGGGTCATAGAGCCGTTTCTACAATTGATTACTGCGTTGGAAGTGGCCAAAAAGGGTCGACCGAGTATCACCGGGATTTGATTGCGTGGGTTTGCCACAGGTTGTGTATCAATAACGATAAAGTCCACAGGGAATATAAATTCCCCGACTTTGATTAACACATCTTCTAGCTCACCCTTAGCTTGGGTGATAGATCGATCGGCCATCTGAAGAGTGCAATGCGTAGGTTTTAACTCTCCGATCCCTAATTGCTCATAAACAGAGTACGGAAGCAAGTTAACACTAGCACCTAAATCGAGTAGAGCACGATTGATATTTTTACCCCCAATGGAAATAGAAATTGTAGGACTTCCGGGGTCCTTTCGTTTCTTGGGTAGTTGTTGTGTAAAAGCTGTGCTCACATTACTCGCAAGGAAAACTTTTTTTAGGTACTTGAGTTTTTCTCTTCCTAGTGCACAAGTCTTTAAGGATTCTTGCATAAGATGGGACTTGTTGAATAGCATCTAGGAGAGGAATATTCACGCTAACTTGCTTAAACATTTCCACAATCTTCTCCATTTGCGGGTTAGGTCTGTTGGCCCTTAATCGGTTTGGAAATGGAGCTCGATCAATAAGTTTTGGGTCCAACGTTTGTTGAGAAGACTGTGGCGACGGATTCGATCCCAAAATTGGAGTGGGCATCGACTTAGATAGATTTGGCGAAATGTTCGAGCCTTGGGGAAAACGGAGAATAGGCTCGGATGAAGGTGGGGGACTAGACGAATTAGGGGAAGAAGAAGAAGAAGCTGGGGTATCAAATGTGTCACTATCATCAAATTGCTCACCCACTCGGTTATTCAGCACTCTCCCCGATCTCAACGTAATAATGGCATTCACATTATGACTTTGTGAATGGCCAGGATTCGGTAGGGGTTGAGATGGGAGTTTCCCTTTCTCTCTCGCACTCATTGCGGCGTTTAACTGTGCGATTTGGTTTTCTATTGATTTGATACTCTCATCATGGGAGGAGGAGTTTTTCGTTAGGGTATCAATAGAAGACTTCATCTCAGCCGAAAATTGCATGGATTGTTTCATGAACATATCCAAAATTTGTGCAAGTGAGTTGTCAATACCGGCCACTTGTGGTGTAGAAATGTTGGCCGGATTTTGGAAATTTTGTGACTGAAAGGGGGGCTGATTCTGTGGTTGTGGTTGCTGTAGAGGAGGTCTTTGATAATTGCTTTGTTGGTTTTGATTCCAAGCAAAGTTAGGATGATTCCTCCATCCTTGATTATATGTGGAAGAATAAGGATCGTTTCTAGGTCGCTGCTGAAAAGCAGCATTAGCTTGAAACGATACATTCATAGGACATTCTTCCGTTAAATGTGAAGGATCCGAACAGCAACCACAAACGGTCTTAGGAAGCGTGACCTGATTTAGGGAGAATGATGAAAATTTGTTCTTAATAGCATCGAGTTTCTTCTGTATCGCTGCCATTTCGGCTTTTACTGCGATAGAAACGTCGAGCTGGTGAATACCTCCCTTAGTTGAAGGTGGTCTTACGCTTTCCCACTGCAACGTGTGTTCAGCAAGGTCTTCCAGATATTTCCATGCTTCACCGTCATCTTTAGACATGAAATTGCATTGACACATTGTTTCAAGCATCTTCTTTGTCGCTGGGTTAATGCCCTCATATATAATCCGACATAAATCCCATCTTTGTATTCCGTGATGGGGGCATTGGACAAGCAGATCTTTGAAACGTTCAAAGCACTTCCAAAATAGTTCATTGGGAAGCTGCGTGAACTGGTTGATCTCGCTCCTAATGTGGGCAGTCTTATGATTTGGGTAAAACTTCTTAAGAAATGCTATGACGAATTCATCCCAATTAGTGATAGAGTGTGCGGCAGTATTATAAAGCCATTTTTCTGCCAAGTCGCACAGTGTGAATGGGAGAAGACGTAAGCGCATAGCATCTAAAGTCAATTGTGAAGTACCCATCATTGTGCATACGTTTTCGAATTTGGTGATGAAAACGTACGCGTCTTCCGACTCAAGCCCGTGAAATTTGGGCAGCAGATTGATGTAGTGGGGTTTAATTTCAAAATTATCCCCGTTAGGTGGTGGAAGAGATAGACAAGTAGGAAGGGGACCACGAATAGGATAGCATCTCTCTTGGAGAGAGATGCGCAGTGGATTCTGCTCACCTACGGGCGGTGGCAGCGTGGTGTTATAATTAGATGGAGTGCCATCCATCACGGTCGATGTGGTGTGTGGTGGGGGAAAAGAAGATGAAGAAGTACCGACTTCGGCGTTGATAGCAGGAACGCGGACAAGACGGGCACTAGGATCCCGTGTCCAGCCGAGCATGCACTAAGTGGATTTAGTGCAAGTGGCAGCGTGTGTGTGATTTTAAAATTGGCTTGTTTTTGAAAAAGTAGGGCTCAAAACAAATCACCCCTAAGATGCACAAGCAACCCTAGAACTAAGGTCACCTAGGTCCAGTCTCTAGACCGCTCCTAGACTCCCAAAGGACAAGCCGCAGGATCAATCCTCTACCGCCTCCGTACTACCCTTGTAGCCAGGTAAGTGCCAGGTAAGTGGGAAGGAACCACAGTAGTGGGCCTAATTAAAAATCACTAGCCTTTGACACACTTGCCTAGGCACTACAAAAGTAATGCGGATAAACGATAGATTACCCACGATCTTCCTCTGTCCTTATTGAGCGCGACAGTCCTTAGAGTCTGGTCTAGATATTTTTTAAATTAATGAAGGGTTGATCTAGATGCTCGGTTTGTAATTTGTGGGGCTTAGGAAGGGTGATGAAATCCCCACCTAATCTTGATTTGGTCTTTGCCCCTTAAAGTCCGTATTAAATATGCAAAACAAAACCAATCACAAAACTTTTGCAAAAAGATTTTTGAGCGGCGCTATTTTGCAAAGAATCCTGCAGAAAATAGATTTTATTGGATTTGAGAGGAGAGAAAGAGTTAAGAAAGATACCAGAGAAGTGTGAAACCCTAGATCTCCTGTTTCCTCAAGTCCGTGACTCCAGATTCCCTCGCAATATTCACACACAAATCGTTAAATATGCAATTTGCAGTTTTGTTTTAATAATGATATGAATCGTCTAAGAATTCAACACAAATAGCAAGAATAAAAAATTACGCACGTTTCCCCGGCAACGGCGCCATTTGATTGATACGAAAAATCGTGTTTGTAGTTAACCGCAATCAATAACAGTGTCGTATGTAGCTAGACCGAGATGAGTACGGGTCGTCCTCAGGGAAATGTTGAATCTTTTATTCTTACTTTAGATATGTTGAAAAAGAGAGGAGGAAGAAAGAATTTGTTGAATGGTTTCTAGATCTACGTTAAGCAAGAATGTAAAATATAGATCTAGATTATTTTAGAGATGTAGATAATATAATAAGAGGGCTTGTAGGGTTCGTTAGGATTTAGTAGTTAAGGACGATTAATTAAAAGTTACCCTTTTTATCCATTAATAGATTTAGAACTAGAACGACGGTGATGTGTGTAGATTAGGGTTTCTGGAGGGAAAATGAATCCCACTCTTAACCCTTATCTCGACACGGAACTCCGTTCATATCTAGCCTTTACCAAAACAATCATTAATCTAATCTCTAATCGCGGTCGGAACTAGCAAAGAATTGTTAGCGCGCCCGATTAGGATGTTAATAATTCTTTTGATAAAGTTCATAAACTTTATAGGACTTAAAAAGGGTTTAGGGATTTTTATCGTCCATTAGCCTACCCTAATCCTACGAACCCTAACAAGCGGAGAATTACTCGCGCATGTTGGGAGAAGAAGATGAAAAGACAAAGAGGGAAAACATAATGTAAAATGCAAAAACAATTAAATAAAATAACTACCTTTATTAATCGACTTGAACAAAATACACTTTAATCCGTAGAAAATGATTACAAACTAGTTGCTTCTCAATCTTTCCTAAGGAGGTTGTTGAACAGTCGATGATCAGCCTGGATGCGTGAGCGTCTGGAGCTTCGTGATCTTTTCGGCTTGATCACTTTTCCAAGAGGTTCTCGGTGCCTTTTTATAGTGCAAAGCCAGAATCTTTTGGTTGAAGACTTGGTAAATTTCAGCAGAGATTAACCCCAAAAAAGCTTTTGCTCTAACTCCATAAAATTGCGGCGGATCCACGGCCCAATGGGGGGTTTGGCCGCGGATCCGCGCTCAAAGGGTGAGATCTCTTGATGAGTTTTCTTGGGTTTGCATCTTGTGACATGTGGCAATCCTAGGCACCTTCATAATTCAGAAATCTTCTCTCGGTTGCTTCCAGACTTGGTCTCCAAGTTTTGCTTCTTAATTTGGCAAGTTTTCTTCAACAACTTGATTTGTTTGATAAATTCTGCATAACAACTTGGAAAATTCTGCACAATTTGAAAATATTCTGCACAACAACTCAAATAAGATTTAGTAGACCTAGTTCTACTAGGATTAGGTCAATGGATTTATTTGCATACATTTTCCTACCAAATGCTAATCAAAATATATTAACACATAGAAAATAATGTTTTTACACATAAACCCTCATATGTATAATATATTATAATAAAGTCCTTTTTTAATATGAAAATGGTAGGAAAAATGTAATACAAATGTGCAGTTTTATCAACTGAACAACTGGATTGTATCCGGCAATGTATGTGTCTTTGTTTTATTATCATATTCCTCATGTATGGTGGGTCAAGTCATTCTTGGAACAATGGAATATCCCGACCCATACGTTTCTACCATCAGACCGGGAAGTGTTGATTTCTCTGGAAGAATTTCTAGAAATCTCTGGATTACCCATCAGGAGGGAGCACTATGAGGAGGTACTTCCTCTCGATGATTACACTTTCGCCACAGAATTGGTTGTCATCGACCTTACACCCAAGAACACCATCTGGCATAAATTCCCGAGTCTCATCAAAGTGTTGAATATCTACGAAAGCTTATATTTAGAATCATGAGGACATAGGGCCAGCTTTGTAGATTTCATCGCCCGTTTCCTTCGTGCGGACGTTTTGTCCAAAAAGACTGCGAAGTTCGTAAAGCTTAATGATCCCTTCGGGTTTGGTTTAGACAAACTATCAACTGCTGACAAGGATCTAAAGCAATTCTATATTCCAGATATCCCTGTCACCCCTTTTGAGGAAATTGCTACCCCGGACATTGATAAGGAGACGTTTCTAGTAGACTCATTGGCTTATGGCTCAGCTGGTTTGCACTTCCTACACATCATCGGTTCATGAGACCGTCTGTCTTCTACCCAGCCCATCGTATCGTGAAGGGAACGCGTATGGCTATCAGTGTTGCGGGATTAGCCCATTTATATAATGGTTTAAGCATGGCAGCTGACACCGCCCAGCCAGGTGTGGAGCCCGTAAACTTCCCTCTCCATTTTTTTACATCGTGGATCGAGATGCATGTGTTGGGAGCTTTCGGTGAGCATAAGAGACCCCGGTTTTATGATGGATATAATTTTCCGCGGGTCATGAAGTTGGTTGATGCTTCTTTTCTCGATCTAACGCAACGGGCGGCTCAGCGATTGCTCCTGCGTCCATGCCTTATGGAGGACAGCATGATCTTCATTGACAGGGTTCCGACCGCTAACAATGAACCTTCGAGAGTGTTCCAGCCACTGCATGATGTGCTTAAGGATTGGGTTTCCGTTTTGAAGGCTAAGGAAGTCACGCATTTGTACTCCATCAGGCCTGGATTTTTGGTATATAGACGAAATGCTTATGTGCTTTTCATGCGGTACAACTCTCATCGCTTTGCCCAGCAATTAGGCTGTGATCAGGGTGTTCCCCTTGAGGCTTTTCTCATCAATATCGTCGCTTCAAAGGAGACCGTTCGCAATGTCGTCCATCATTTCATGCGGTTGAACACGAGATCTCATTTCTTGATGGCCGAACCGGATCATATTCCGAAGGCCTTATCCACTTATACAGCCTGGTTTCAACATGCGACGAGCGCTATTAGAAAGGAAGAAAGGCGGATGCTTCTCGATCATAAGGATTCTGTCCCAGCCAGTAGTCTTGCGGTCCTGCTGAAACAGTGAACAGTCGTCCGCCCTTCTTTAAGGCAAAGCGATGCGGTGGTGCCTCCGCGTGTTTTTCCGACGGCATTGATGATTAAATCAAGGCCTGATATGAGCACCCATGGTGGTGTAGCGGCTGCAGTGTCACCTGAGTCAGACATTGGCTCTGAAATTAGAACTCGCCGTCCAAAGATACTTGTAAAGAGAAAACACTTATCGTCAAGCGCTGCTCTTGACTCCCAAAAGAAGAAGAGGTCGATGTTTTCAGCTGACATCGTGTTCGGTTAAGAGGCTCATGCTCCTTATAGCGAGGGTCTGTCCAAATATAGAACAAACGATAATCTTTTTCTCCCTGAGACCTCCGCCAATGAAAATGTAGCAGCCAATCTTCAAGCAGCCCTTGAAGCTTCTAAATGGTTAGCTAGTGAGTAAGCGGCGTCTGCTGCTCTTGCGGCGTCAAGTATATTTCGTTCACATTCTTTGTATATCCTAAAGCGAAATGATATCGTGCCTTGTTTTTAACACTTTATTATTTTTTTAACAGGCATCACTGCTAAGGAGGCTCTCCAAGCGTCGATTAGGACGTACGAGGAGGAAGAAAGGCTTCAAGCTTCGATGGGTCTCGGTATAACATTGTTTTATGCGTTTTAGAATATATAACTCATTTCGTCCTTGTCTTGACTCCTTTCTTTTATTCTCTTATAGGAACCTTCGCGGCTAGCGTTGATTCGAGCGGGGCACGATCCTTGGGTGTTCATATAAAGGATGCTCCTCCTTCAACAATCGTTATGGAGTCTGCGGAGCCTCCGTTTGTTGATTAGGCTTCCTCTGTGCTGCTACAAGAGGCGTTGTTGAAGCAACCGATGATGGATGTTGTAGCAACTCCTAAGGGTGGCTCTGATTCGGATGAGGACCTTCCTTTATCTGTTGTTCTCGAGGGGGCTATGAGGACAACTCAAGCGGAAGAGAAGCGTCGGAGGTAAGCGGAAAGGGAATGTCTTGCCAACCTGGCCGTAGGTGCTGGTTTGAGTGAGACGCGAACTTCTGATGCTCCTATGGAAGATATCCCTCCTTTTTTATCAACCGCTTAAAGGCAAATTCCCCGAGCAGCTCGTGTGGAGGCGGAGCGCCTTGCTCAGGGGGAGCAGAACATGATGCCTTGATTAAACCTGGTAAGATTTACTTATTTTCTGGGTTTCCTCATATAGTGATTTATTCATCCCCTTTCTGTATGATGACATATGATATAGTAGCAACAAATGAGGCGGCAACATATGGAGATTCTGGAACGGAAGATCATGACCCAGAGTCTAATATTGCTCCAATCACCACTCCTTCTCTCAGTAGATCTCAGGCATCTGCGGGTGATGCTAGCATGGTGACGGCCTTTGTCGATTCAGGAGACGAGGGTGTGGATCTTGAATCTGTCTCCTCCGTGGCAATGGAGATTGAAGAAACTGTCAAGGCTAGTAATGCTCGGGATACAGTCGTGGTTTCTACCTTGCCGACTCTCATGGAATCTACGGCTACATTGCGTGGTATCATTCTTACATTTATTTTTATTTCTGTTAGACATATTTGCTAACGTTTTCTTCGTTCCCGGTGCAGGTACGACAACCATTACACCGGTAATAACATTCAATCTTGGAGATCTACAGGCTGAGGAACCACTATTAGCCAGCATTATGACCGTCGTCGCTCCACCTATTTCCTTTTCTCTTCCATGAATCTTTCCAAGTTTAGCGATGGAAAGTAATTTTTCCTTCGATTTTTATCATTTCTTCATTTCCGTATCGACCCTACTCCTTATGTTGATTGCCTGGCATATACTGTCGCAATCTTGCAGGAGTACTCTTTAACCAGTTGTGTCAAGCATTAACCACATGCTTTGCATTCCAACTGGCATGTTCCTCCTTCCGGCGTTGGTTAGTATATCTTTCGTTTCTTACTCCAACTTTTTACAAGTAACCCTCTCATGATGAGGATTTTTCTAGTACTGATTGCAGTCTTGCGGCTTAAAGAAGAAGATGAAGAAACGGTTGAACCCTTTATGCTCCGAGATTTACCGCTTCCGGCTATTGGTAGGTCGAATCTTATGCATCTTCTTTCATTTTAAACAGGGATCTGACCCATCTTTATGTATGCCCTGTTTTGTAATAGCTTCGTTGGCTTTAGCTCCTTTAGAATCTCGCATGTCTATGCCCACGAGTCCTTTCGCTACACCCCAATCTTCTAGGGGCGCGGAAAACAGTAGGCGCATGCTGAGCGAGTTTATCGAAGACCTTGATATTGAGGCCCTCACCTATGCTGAGGACTTTGCAGATGAAGTCAACCCTATGCTGGCTACCCTTGTGACCTTTCATAACGAAGACTTCATCCGAGTTTGGGTTGGTTACTGTAGACAGATTGAAGTTTGCCTCCATGAGATTGAGCGTAAGCGTCTTGCTCCTGAGGCTTTATCTTCAAGGGCCCAATTGACCACACGAATTGAACTGTGCGCCACCCTCGTTCAATGTTACGGGTAGAAGCTGGCCAGGAAGCAAGAGGAATATGAGACGGCTTCCAGAGAATCAGTACTACATGCTTAGATAGAGGCTAACGCCGTGCGGGTCCAAGTCATTTTCCAGAATTTTCAGCGCTGCATATTCAGAGAGATGGCATTGAAAAGAGATATTGATTTTATGGAGCGAGGAATGCGGGACCATGAGGTTGCCAAGCAGGAGCTTTCTAAGAAGCTCAATTCATGTCTGCAACAACCAACCCAAACCGAAGCACTGCTGGCCGCACTAGTGGAGCGTGAAAATGAACTGCAACAAGAGAATGAGCGCATCAGCGTCTTGCTGAAAACCCCACCCTCTTAGTAGTTATCATTGTAACCCTATTTCTTTATAGATTGTATCTTCTAACCATTTTGATTTGTGAATAAAAGATATTTTATTTTCATATTTGCACCTCTATGTCTCTTGATTGTCCTGATCTAGCGTTAATTAGTTTATTTATTCATTTCGGAATGTTTAGTTTACCTTTCTCTTAGGTTTATAGGCAAACTCACCCTAATGTTAAATATAAATAACCCTTTTTTTATGATAGGAATCCGTTAGATTTATGGTACTGGGTTGAGTCCATTATTCCATCGTGTTGGCTGATATATTCTCGATATGCAATCCTTTGAGTTGTGGCTCGAGTAGCGACGTGTTTGTCGTGTCTCTGATCCCTTTTGAGGCTGGACAAAACATCTTCAAATAATCTTCTTAGATTGGAATATCCATATTACCATCGGAAGATCAAGCGTTAGGTATTGCTATGACGCTTTACTTGAGGTTAGGCCTGATTTGAAGCCCTGATGAGTCATAACCGTGCCCTTCTAGGGTAGGATGACATCTAATGGTCTTTAGGCTTCCCATCAAGACCTAAAGCTAGACACATGCCATTACTTCACTTTCGTTTTGGTGTCGCGCCGATTCTTCACTGAAGTAGGGTGGACATCCGAATGACCTCTGTGCTGTACGTATCACCATCGAGATCTGGGGCTAGGAATATACCATTGCTCTGATTTTATTTGACAGTTATTCCCATACCCCGTTGGAATGAGGAGGAACGTCTAGATAGTCTCTAAGCTATAGATGTACCGTCAAGACTTGGTTTCTCTTTTGACGAAGTATAGTGGTAAAATATGGTTCCCTTTCTTTCATTTATGCCCATGGATTGTATACAAGAGTCAGTGTGGACCTACTTACAGGGTAGAAATTTTTTATCTTATTATTTTTTTATTCTCCACGATGCTTTATCCTTTTAGCTTTTCTTATTGTGAAAGTCGCGCTTGCCCAATCATTTCAGCTATTTATTCGCGGTACCCAATCATTTCGACTATACTATTTTATTTTTACTCGCTGATTTTTATTGCGAGCTGCCCTATCATTTCGGCTATTTCTTTTATTTTTTTATATACTCATCAGTTTTGTTGTGAGTCGAAGACTTGCTATCTGGTAACTTATTTGGCATCAGTATTGCTACGAATGGAATATTGCTAGGAGCAACTCATCATATGCCATTGCCTATTTTGGCCAATGATGGCTTAGTTAATAGGTTCAGATTCCTGCCAACTAAGGCTTTTTGACTTTACGAGCCATAAGGGTCTCATAAAGGCATTTCTCCCTATGAGTCATGAGGATCTCATAGGTGTATTTTCTCCCTATTAGTCGAGAGGACTTACAAGTGTTGTTTACCTTGTCGAGCAATATTTCTCGTTTTTGGTCGGACTTGGTTGGAAATATATTTATTTACGCCCGTGGATTATATACAAGAGTCAATATTGGATCACTTGCAAGACATAAATTTGTGGGGTTATGATGGCTTAAGAACATGCTTAGGTCCTTATAACTTAGGGCTTTTGAATTCCATAAGCCTTGAAGGTCTTACATAGGGTACATTCTCCTTACGAGTCGTGAGGATCTCGTAAGTGCATTTTCTCCTTAGGAATCATATGGATTTCTAAGTGTGTTGTTCCTTTGTGAGTCGTAAGGATCTCACGCATGTGTTTTCTCCTTACAAAGTCGAGAGGACTTTACAAGTGCATCTTTCTTTTCTTTTAACGAGTTCATGCCCTTTCGGGTTTTCACAAGCTCGCCGGCAGTCCTGCTGTTTTTACTTAAGGTGCCCTTTCGGGTTTTCATCCGTGTCCATTTCGCTTGTGGACATATCTTTTTTTGACGTTGCTTGAGGAGACAGGAGGCCCGTAAGGTAATGCACTATCAGCTGTTGTTCATGACATTTTTCGAAGGACCGCATCATATAGGACCCAGGAAAGATATGAATCGTTTTATGCCCGTCAATTGTATACGGTGCTCGATATCGAGACCTACCAAAGGGCAATATATTAGTTTAAGGACATTATGGTCTAATAAAGACATGGAGAACATGGATCCTTTATGCCTATGGATTGTATACGGAGGTCAATATGGAGACAAGACGTAGGGAAACATACTAGTTTAAGGACATCGCAGTCTGTATTAGTTTAAGGACGTTTTGGTCCATCATTAGTTTAGGGATGTTTCGGTTCATCATCCCTAACGAGCACATATCATTCGGTACTACTTTCAGAGTTTTGACTCAGGAAAATAGCGAGCGGACATAAGCATTGTCATCTATCATTGACCTAAGTTGCGTGTCACGCCCCGCTTCCCAGTATAAGGGTGGAGAAAGCGACGAGGCCGCTACGTATTTACTCAGAAGTAAACACTCTAAGCGTATCTAAGCAATATAAATAAAATATACACAAGAGACAAGATATAAATAAACATCAACTTTATTTATTAATATTCTTTTTACAATACAACTGAAAAGTTAATATATGGAATGAAAGAAATGCCTAAGTATTGGCATAATAGAAATGTAAAGGAAATGTAATGTACAAGTGAAATAGAGCTCTGGATCTTCAGTAAACTGGTCCAAGTCCTCGCTTCTAGGCTCGATTTCCAGTGAGTCCAAATTATCTGACGGCATTCCAAAGAAGAAGAAAGAGAATGTCGTCAGCGAACAAATCGCTCGGTAAGTCCCGTAAATAGACAAAAATAGAATAGACAGAATAGAGAGTATATTGTTATAATGTTGTATTTAGTGTTAACGCTGTTGTTTGTAGCTTGGTACAGAAGAATGCCTGTGTATACGAGAGGAGTCCCACTATTCTGGAGACTAAGGTATACGCAGCACAAGGAACCGTTCAGCCACGGTACAACGGCAATAGATATTCAGGTTAGGTGTGTTATGGTTACAGTCTCGTGCCATTTCTAACACTTTCCGTACCAATCTACCCCTTATAAACCCCATGATTTCTTGATTGTATTGTACTGTCTTGTATTATAAATTGTGTAGATGGATAACTTGCCGAAACCATGATATCAGTAATGGAACAGATATAATGGATGATCATATAAATGGAATATATCAATGGTTCGGGTCAGTCAATATAGATTGATTAGATTGAATAGACGGATTCATAGATCCATGTTGTATTGTAGTTTGATACTTGAATCATATTCAAGTCAGATTGATTATATTGAGACTCAGTCTGAGTCAGACAATTAGAAAAGAAATTGAAGTCCTGAATTATGTTTTGGTACTATCGGTAACTGCTGCACATGGACGGCAGGATTTGTGTCTTTTTCAAAGACAATTACTGTGTTGATAACACCGTTTGTTAAGTTGTCTACCTTAAATAAGCAAGTACCTATATCTCCGGCTCCCTGAGGCTCAAGAGACTGGTCCCGCTTAAAGCTATGTTTACTAGGGTCCTTATTGTAATTTAACATAACTTGAGGGGTTTTATATAAAAATAATTTTGTATAATTTTCAAAATACACCTCAAGCATTAAATTATCATCTTTAGAGTTTTCACAGATGTATATTTTATATAAGTGAAATTTCTAGTGAGTAAAACCTAATTTTCATTGTTATGGTATTTATTTGAAATATTGGAATTGTATGGTATTTTCTTATAATTGGGATGTTTTTCTTGAATTTTGGAAATGTGGAATATTATATATACTTAAAATAAGTATTTTGATAATAATTATATATATATATATTTAATGAAAATAATTTTATTTATTTTCTTGTAAAAGTCTTATTTTCTACAGAAAAATGTATAAAATTCTATCGAGACCGAATGCTCCTTGCGGAGGTATGCATCTCGCTCTACTAAGCCCAAGGATGTGTGATAATCTGCACCATCCCGAATGGGGTTCCCCAAATGGGTTGTAGAGGCGCAATTGCATGGAAATGTTTTAATATATCTTTTAAAGAAAACGGTTTTATAAGTTAAAGGTATTTATTTGCAAAGTCGTATTTTCCGTATTCTATTGTCCCAAGATTCATCGTGCAATGATAGATTTGTGTGTTGTGATAAAGTAGGTCATTACCTCGTGAACTATCTAAAGGTATAGTAAGGAAATAAGGTTATAATGTCGAAATGAATAGTTTATGGTATTTATATGTAAAAATGCGATAAATGTTACAAAAATGATTATTTTGAGGTGAAACTTGATTTAATGGTTTTGTTAATGTTTGTTAAGCAATATGTGAGAATATGAAGTTATCTTGATGAAGAAAAAATATAGTTTTTAAAGAAAACCGAATCGGAAGTCGGATTAACTCCATTTCCGTCGGGTTTTGGAAATGAAACTTTATAAAGAATAAGATGAGAAGGGGAAATGAGACTTACTGGCTTTGATGAGAGGGGACAGGTAAGGGAAGGTCTAGTATTTTTCGGTGCTTCGTTTCGTTGCTGGAAACTCCTCGTATCATCGCCGGAACTTCGTCGGAGTTTTGCCCTTCGTTAACTCCACTTGCACACTATAGGAACTTGGAAATTTCTTGAGAGTTTTGGCAGAGAATTATGAGTGAGGAGGGATGAAATAAGGGTGGTATTTATATGGAAAAATTAGGGTTTAGGATGTTTAAAGAATGCATTGAAATATGCATTAAAATTGGATTAATTGGGCATTTTATTGCTCTCTGGAAATAATCAGAGTAAACAAGCAATGTGGGGTTAGTGGGGTAGCTGAAAGGGTGCATGGGGAAAAGTTTGGGAGCATTTAGGATGGTTCTACCTGACGGCGCTGGTTTTTCCATGGGTTTCGCCGGCCAAATTCCGATGGTTGGACTTGGTTCTTTGGCCACATATCCCTGTCGTTTGGTCTACCCTCGTGCATATGTTTGATTAGGCTGTGTCTCTTCAGTTTACGTGTAGTGCACGTGCAGACTTTTGGGCTTCTAAAAATATTAAAGGAATATAAAATAAAAAAAATGTGTGGCTGATGGGATTTGAACTCTGGTGCTATGGTTCAGCAGTTCAAGATCTTACCGGTGAGCTACAAGTGCTTTCTTGCTGTCCAAAAGTAAAACAAACTTATAACTTGTGTTCAGACTTAGGTGTCCCTTTCTGTATTTTTTTGAAAAAATTTCATACAGAAAGTTAGGGTTGTTACATTCTACCCTCCTTATAAAAATTTCGTCTTCAAAATTTGTAAAAGGAAAGTGTAACATATTCAAGAAAAATTTGGTGATAGAAGTACTGATGGTGTATGAAAAATAACAAAGTAATACAAGGGTTTGAAAAGGTTGAAAAGAATTACCGGTGTTACCTTGGTTTACAGCCTCTGCTTCTTCGGCCGCTAAAAGAAAAGCCTGTTGCCGCGGTACATTCCTCCTAGCTGGGGGCACATTCCTCTGTCCTTAGGGCATGTTTCTCTGCCCTCGAGGCATGTTTCTCAGTGCCAGTTGGAATTGGCGAGTAGGCTGTTCAGGTGGTGGAGCTGGGAGTGCAAGATGAGGTGCAAGAGCCTGGATAGCTGGCCGCTGCGGGTAGTTGGTGGCTGTGTGAGATGGGTTGCGTTTATAAGGACATTTTCCAATTCCATGATTGGATACGCCACAAACTAGGCACAGGCCTTTTGCGTGCCTATAGTCCTTCCACAAGTATCCTTCCCTCTTGCAGTAGAAGAAAAAATCTAGACTCGACTGGTTATTAGTTTCTTCCGGTCTTCTGGATTCAACAGTTGGCCTTGAAGAGGCTCCTCCTGCCATCTGATTGGCAGGGCGCTTAACTCCGGAAGATTGGGATCTGCCCTTTTTCTTCACTACTGTCTCGTATCTTCGGGCAGCCTTTAAAGCCAAATCATGGGTTGGGAAATCCCCTATAGCTGATGCAGCTTGGATTTCCGGGTCCAACCCTTATTGAAATCTTCTAGCTCTGATCTCAGCAGTCGGTATGAGATGGGCCGCAAACCTACTGAGCATGGTAAACTCAGCATCACACTCATCTATAGATTTGGTCCATATTGAACTTTGTTGCAGATGGATGAACTGCTGCTCCATATCAAAGCGGGCAGTCTCAGGGAAGTACTTTGAATCGAACATGTCACGGAAAGTCTTCCATTCGATAGGTTGGTGAAGACGGATTTCTTCCGCCTTCCAGCAGACCCGTGCATTGTCCGTGAGCTGCAACTTCGCAACTCGGACCCAAGCGAACTATGGCACTTGTGCTGCTGCCAGGTCATCTTCAATACTTTGAGCCCATTCCTTAGCTTCTAGAGGGCTCTCCTTTCCTGCGAATTGCTTGGGGTGCAAGGCCCTGAACTGCTTCACCCCAGGTGCTTCTGCTTCGGGACGGTTAATCAAAATAGCAGTTTGTTGCTGCTGTCCTTCCAGGAGCCTGCGGATCGCCTCAAGCAGTACCGTCTGCTCATTGATTGGAGCAGCTATGGCAAGTGTAATTGGTAGGGGTGGTGGAGTGTTGTTGAAGTTGGTGCTGGTGTTATTTGGAGAATCCATAACCTTGAAAGAAAAATTTGGGTTAAGACAGGTTCAAAATATATGAAATTAGAAGATTCAAGAAATATGAATTGTAAAGAATGTTTTCAGTTGCTGGTTCTTGTGTTATATTGCTTAGGTTGTCCATGCAGAGTTGACCTGCATGGGCCACCAACAAAACCTGTCATGCCCCGCTTCACAGTATACGGGTGGAGGACGCGACGGGCCAGCTACGTATTTACTCAGAAGTAAACACGCTAATCGTATCTAAGCAATATAAAATAAAATGTACATAAGAGACAAGATATAAATAAACAACAATTTTATTTATTAACATTCTTTTTACAATACAACTGAAAAGTAAATACATGGAATGAAAGCAATGCCTAAACAGTGGCATAAGCGAAATGTAAAGGAAATGTAATGTACAAGTGAACTAGAGCTCTGGATCTTCAGTAAAATGTTCCAAGTTCTCGCTGCTATGCTCGATCTCCAGTGAGTCCGAATCGCCTGACGACATTCCAAAGAAGAAGAAAGAGAATGTCGTCAGCGAACAAATCGCTCGTTAAGTCCCGTAAATAGACAAGAATGGAATAGACAGAATAGAGAGTATATTGTTATAATGTTGTATTTAGTGTTAACGCTGTTGTTTGTAGCTTGGTACAGAAGAATGCCAGTGTATACGAGAGGAGTCCCACTATTCTGGAGACTAAGGTATACGGAGCACAAGGAACCGTTCAGCCACGGTACAACGGCAATGGATATTCAGGTTAGGTGTGTTATGGTTACAGTCTCGTGGCACTTCTAACACCTTCCATACCAATCTACCCCTTATAAACCCTACGATGTCTTGATTGTAATGTACTATCTTATATTATAAATTGTATAGATGGATAACTTGCCGAATCCATGATATCAGTAATGGAATAGATATAATGGATGATCATGTAAATGGAATATATCAATGGTTCGGGTCAGTCAATATAGATTGATTAGATTGAATAGATGGATTCATAGATCCATGTTGTATTGTAGTTTGATACTTGAATCATATTCAAGTCAGATTGATTATATTGAGACTCAGTCTGAGTCAGACAATTAGAAAAGAAATTGAAGTCCTGAATTATGTTTTGGTACTATCGGTAACTGTTGCACATGGACGGCAGGATTTGTGTCTTTTCAAAGACAATTACCGTGTTGATAATATCGTTTGTTAAGTTGTTTACCTTAAATAGGCAAGCACCCATATCTTCGCCCCCTGAGGCTCATGAGACTGGTCCCGCTTAAACCTATGTTTACTAGGTCCTTATTGTAATTTAACATAACTTGAGGGGTTTTATGTAAAAATAATTTTGTATAATTTTCAAAATACACCTCAAGCATTAAATTATCGTCTTTAGAGTTTTCATAGATGTATATTTTATATAAGTGAAATTTCTAGTGAGTAAAACCTAATTTTCATTGTATATGGTATTTATTTGAAATATTGGAATTGTATGGTATTTTCTTATAATTGGGATGTTTTTCTTGAATTTTGGAAATGTGGAATATTATATATATTTAAAATAAGTTTTTTGATAATAATTATATATATTTTTAATGAACATAATTTTATTTATTTTCTTGTAAAAATCTTATTTTCTAAAGAAAAATGTATAAAATTCCATCGAGACCGAATGCTCCTTGCGGAGGTCTGCATCTCGCTCTACTAAGCCCGAGGATGTGCGATAATCCACACCATCCTGAACGGGATTTCCCAAATGGGTTGTATAGGCGCAATTGCATGGAAATGTTTTAATACATCTTTTAAAGAAAACGATTTTATAAGTTAAAGGTATTTATTTGCAAAGTCGTATTTCCCGTATTCTATTATCCCAAGATTCATCGTGCTATGATAGATTTGTGTGTTGTGATGAGGTAGGTCATTACCTCATGAACTATCTAAAGGTATAGAAAGGAAATAAGGTTATACTGTCGAAATGAATAGTTTGTGGTATTTTTATATAAAAATGCGATAATTGTTACAAAAATGATTATTTTGAGGTGAAACTTGATTTAATGGTTTTGTTAATGTTTGTTATGTGAAAATATGAAGTTATCTTGATTAAGAAAAAATATAGTTTTTAAAGAAAACCGAATCGGATGAGCAGGTACGAAAAAATATAGTTTTTAAAGAAATATGTGAGAATATAGTTTTAAAAATATAGTTTGTTAAGAAATATGTTTTGTTTACGTGTACTTCACGTGTAGACTCTTGGGCTTCAAAAAATATTAAAGGAATATAAAATAAAAAGAATGTGTGTCTGATAGGATTTGAACTCTAGTGCTATCGTTCAGCAGTGCAAGGTCTTACCAGTGAGCTATAATTGCTTTCTTGCTGTTCAAAAGTAAAACAAACTTATAACTCGTGTTCAGGCTTAGGTGTCCCTTTCTGTATTTTTTTGAAAAAATTTCGTACAGAAAGTCAGGGTTGTTACATTGCGGCTCTTCAGGCATAGTTCTTTTTAAGGAATCGACCATTTATTGGCCAAAATGGCCTTTCATCATGCATATCCATGAGCAGGTACGCCCCACCTTGGTAGATCTTATCTATGATGTACATGCCTTCATAGTTTGGCTCGAACTTCCCCGTTTTGCACGATTGGAAATCATTGGTCTCTTGACAACCAGCATGAGTTTGCCTTGGTGAAATATTCTCGGCCTGGTTAGTCTTTCATATGATTGCGTCATCCTTGCCTTATAAGCTTCCAGATTTTTCTGTGCTATAAGGCGAGTTTCATTAAGAGTATCGAGCTTCTCGAGCGTAAGATGAGCATTTTCTTCATCCGTTAGCTCGTATTGAACCGCCACTCGTAATGAGGGGAGTTCTATCTCCAGTGGGAGTACCGCTACGGTGCCAAACACCAATGCGTAAGATGTTGTATTTGTCGCCATCTTGAACGTTGTTCGGTATGCCCAAAAGGCTTCATGCGTCCTCTCGTGCTAGTCCTTCTTGTTCCTGGACACTGTCTTCTTTATAATCTTGGTCAAGATCTTATTGAATGCTTCAGCTAGACCATTGGCCCGAGGATAATAGAGTAAGGAGTATCTCCAGTCTATCTTGTGTTGCTATACGAAGCGGCTTATTTTTTGGCTTCTATAGGCTGGTCTGTTATCCGAGATTATCTGTCGTGGAGTTCCGAACCGGTAGATAACATGAGTTTGAAGAAGTGGAGGATATTCTCCGTCTTTACCTCTCTTAGCGGTATTGCTTCCGCCCACTTAGAGAAGTAATCGGTTGTTGCTAGTATAAACCGATGTCCTCTGGATGACGCTGGTTTGATAGGGCCGATTACATCTGTTCCCCACATCTTGAACGACCAACAAGCTATTGTCGGATGTAGAGAATTTGGATGCTGATGTATAAAGTCCTCATGTATTTGGCACGAGTGACACTGTGTCGCATATTCGAGACAGTCCTGAATCATCGTGGGCCAATAATAGCCCATCCTTTTTTATCTTCGGCTTCATTTTTGGTCCTGCTTGACGAGAGCCGCAAAGTCCGTCGTGTACTTCCTGGAAGACATTCCTTGCTTCCTTCGGCCCTAGGCATCTTAACCATACGAAGTTGAATGATCTCTTCTATAGAGTATCATTGACAAAGGTGAATGACAGAGCTCGTTTCATGAGCCGAAATCTAGATGACGCATCTTTAGGTGTTCGTTGGGACTTAAAGTAGCCTATAAAGGCTTCTCTCCAATCCTCGACCTTTTCTTCATTTTCTCTTTAGAGAACTTCTCGTTTGGTTGTTTCTTCTTTTTTTTCCGGATAGTTCTATCAGGGCTTCCGAAGGTATATTTGTTGGCACCAGGATCCTGCGGCTTTGAACAATGATCCTTACGTCATCAAGGTCCTCGTCGGCTAATTCTTTAGCCAACTTGGCTAAAGCATCCGCCTTGTTGTTTTCTGCCTGTGGTACGCTTTTCAGGGCATAGGAGGATTTGGGTCAATATCTGCTGCACTCTTTCACCATACATTATTAGTTTGGCTTGCATGTCTTGTCGTCACCATTTACTTGACTGACAATCAGCTGAGAATCTCCATATATAAGGAGCTCTTTGATTCGCATATCGATAGCAATCTCAAGACCGGCTATCAAAGGTTCATATTCCGCTTCATTATTAGTCCTGGGTTCCATCAAGGAGAGGGCGTAACGCAATATTCCTCCTTGTGGGGTTATGAAAATAAGATCAACCCCGACTTTGATTATAGGAGTGTTCTTTTTTCCCGCTTCATGGAAGACGCCCCATCGAAGTAGAGCTCCCATTGGAACTCATTTTCTTCTTTCTTCTCTTCGACTGTGTCGAACGCATGTTCATCCGGCAGCTCGCAGTTTAGGGGAGAATAGGCTGGTATCGGATGTTCCGCAAGAAAGTCGGCGATGGTTTGTCTTTTGACCGCTTTAAGAGGTCGATATATTATCGAGAATTCCATCAGCAGTAGGGCCCATTTAGCAAGCCTTCCCATTAGCATGGCTTTTGCCATCAGATACTTCAGAGGATCCACTTTTAATATGAGATGGACCTTATGCGCTAAGGCGTAATATCTGAGCTTCGTTATTGCAAAGATCAGCGTCGAGCAGTGCTTTTCGATGGGGAGTAGTTTCTTTCTGCCCCCAGGAGAACTTGACTTAGATAGTATAGAGCTCTTTCCTTTCCTTGACCGTTCTCTTGTGCCCATAGAGCGTCTAGAGAACCTTTAAGGACCGCTGTATATAGGATAAGGGGCTTTCCCTTAACCGGAGCGATCAATATCGTCGGATTTTGTAGCTATTGTTTGATTTCGTTCAATGCATTTTGGCATTTTTGATCTCATATGAATGGGTCCCCTTCTTCATCAGATGGCTATAGGGACGACATTTTCCAGAGAGGTTTGTTATGAACCATCGGATATACGTGAGCTTTTCTTGGAGAGATTGCAGTTGTTTGAGGGTTATGGGCGAGGGCATTTCCATAATTGCCTTGATCTTTGAGGGATCAATTTTGATACCTTGGTGGCGGATGATGAAGCTTAGGAATTTGCCTGAGGAGACTCCAAATGCGCACTTTATGTAACATTTTAGAAATTTAAAATATTATTTTTGGAATTTAAATAATAAAATAATAAATTTCACGAAAACTATACGAGTATGGATTTGAGTTTTCGTAGAATGGTATAATTATATACCTATACTTTGGAAAATATTTGGAAATTAGTATAAATTATTAACCATGAAGGCATTTATTGGATTTGGACATTTTATAAATTATTATACAATTATTAACATACAAGTTATGTTAAACTTGATTAGTGCATTGCTAATTATGCATTAAGCCAAATCCATTTTTGTTAATCATGACACAATGTATTTTGTTACATGTTTGGTTTCATTTTTATTTGTTGTTATTTGGTTTAAAAAAGAAAAGAAAAGAAAAAGAAAAGAAATAATAAAGAGGGGGGGACATAAGAGTATAGGCATGAGGAGTGAGAGAGAGAGAGAGAGAGGGAGCATGGTCACTTACAACCATCCATTTCTTCCTTCTTCATTTTTCTTCATCTCCTTCTTCCTTCTTCTTCATCTCCGCCCCACCTCTTCTACCACCATGCAACACCCCCAAATCCCACTTAAAACCTCAGACCACCTTCATAAAAAATGTCACGCCCCGCTTCCTAAAATACGGAATACGTGAGGCGACTAGGCCAGTCATGCTCCTACGGTCAAGGAATAATCCCGCCGTAGTCACACTTCGGATCCTAGCATTACATGGTGATCAGTAAACACAGCACAGAAGTAAAGGAAACACATCACTAGTTTATTACACCAACTTTCATTATTCACAGTTTACAATATAATGAAAGAAAAGAAACTACTAACCAAGTGCGAATACAAGGTTGATTTATGGAAAGCGGTAAAAGCACTGAAGGCACGACCGTCTAGATCTCTGCGAGCTCGAATGATAGGTCTGACTCCTGAACTGGGTCCTCTCCAAACTCTGAGCATGCACACTCAGGTCGTCAGGACGACACAATAGCAGTATTATAATAATAGCAAAGAGGTAAGGAAATAAAGTAATAATGGTGGGGACAATAAATGCAGGTAATCGGTATGTCATTAAACAATGCAATGTATGATCTGTGTCCCTATCGGTCTCTAAGTCACTTTTGAAACCAAGTTGTGGAAAGGAATGATCATGTTTAACGAGGGTCTCGTACGTACCCGAGACTACGGCCCACTGTTGCCCGGGACATAACCTTGTTAGCCGGACCGCTAGGTCCAAACCTAATATATATAAGAGTCGCTGTTCGAATGATCATCCTCTAAAACACTGACCTCGCTACATACAAATTCCTTTCCTCTTCGATTTCCCCCTTTTCCCCTGGTTTCACTATCTATGAGCATGGGCTAGTTGTGTAAAAGCACGCATCAATAACACTACTTTATTCACTATTCACTGTATTGTTCACTATCATGAATCACTCACTTTTACCGGTGTACTCGACACATCTAAACCCATATTATTCACGTTTGACAATGCACTATTCACTAAAAATTTATAAGGACGCTCACTATCACTAGAGGCATTGCAGTCGGATAAAAATGTGAATCATGCCGCTAAACAATTTATATGCAAAACCAGTCATTATGCGTCTCATGAACTTATCTAAATCGTATTAAATCATACATTCAGAATTAAGTAAAATGATACAAAAGAGGTAATAAGTAAACTCAGTCAGTAGTTCAACGAAATTAGTTTCAAATCAATCGGGTTTCGGGTTCGCAAATTACAGCCGTTTCATTTTAAGTGTCCCCTGCTGGAAGTTCAGTTCCTGAACTGAAAGTCCATTTCGTAACACAGTTTTCACCCTGTTGGGATCAAAATTAGGCGACGCTACAGTTGGATAATATTTAGGTTTATCAGTTAGGTTGCCAACGCTCTAGACGGATCGATAATATCCACTGTACTAGGAGTTATGTATTGTTTAATATCGGGATATACGTTCTGTCCCTGCTTGGGACTGCAATACATACCGATGGTTTAAAATGTGATTAAAATAGCAAACAATGGAAAAAATGAACAAAACCACTTCCAATAGTTAGCTAACAGATTTATCTCCGCTATGGTATAGGGTTCTGCATAATACCATTTTCACACAGAGATATAAAAGCATTTCTAATCAAGTGTTGGCAAGCAGTGCTGCTTTGGACTACAGTCCAGAGCCGCACTTCCGACCAGTTTCCATAACCGTTATAAAATAGAAACAGATTATAACTTATATGAGGTTCTAGTTCGTCGAGTTTTCTTCGATATGAGCCCTTGAACACAACATTCCGGTGTGTAACCAATTTATTATGATTTTCACAAAATTCAGGTACGGAAATTTTTTCAGATTCGACGGATCTAAATGGGGATGACATTTCACGGTGTTAAAGTCCGTATTTTCAACCCAACTCTTAACGCAGTATTTGTTATCACTAGGGTAATCTGTTATGCTTAAATTCCATCATTTTAAGAGGGATTTTAGATTATGGTTTGCATCGAACACTTGTATTACGTTTGATTCGCAATCGAAATGAATACACTATAGTATGTAGCAAGTGCGTGAACTTGCCTGACGACGTATCGATGCCGATACGGCAGCGACTAATGGTCCGGCGATGCTACAGTGAGGAGATGATGTGGACGAGGTTGACGGCGAGGCGAGCTCCGGCGGCAACGAGGCGCAGGCGATGGGATATGCAGGGAACACGGGATGGGTTGCAGCGGGTTCTCAGGTGAAGTCGAGGTTGAGGTGACGACGGCATAAGGTGGTGGTAAAGGCGGCGATGCGGAGACGGTCAGAGGTGTTTTCGATGGTGAGGGGAGCTCGGGCGCAAGGGGGTTTGCAGGGTCGGAATCTGCAGTGGTGTCGGGGTTTGGTGTCGGGTGTTGAAGGGAGGGGAGAGTGAGGTAAGGAGACGGGGACGGTGATGATAGGGGGACTGACGAGGTGGCCGACGGCGTGGGGTGATGGCGACAGAGGAGGTGGGTGCATGGGTTCTCGGGTCATGAGGTTTGTCGTTGGGGAGAGAGGGAGAGGGAGAGTGGGAATTTTTTCGAGAGGAGAGAGAGATGAGTGAGAGAGTGAAGTAGAAGGAGATGAGCGAGGGATCGAGGTCGTCATGGCCGTTGGGGAAGCGGGCATCGCAGGGGGTCGGCGCGAGCAAGAAGGGAGAGCATCATTGGGGGAGGCGAGGGAACGTGGGTGGCTGGGTCATCCCGTGTGCGAGTCAGGTGGAGGTCATTGGCGGGGCGCGGTCGTCATGGAGGTGGGCATGGGCGCGAGGAGCGGGCGTGGGACGTTGGGAAGAAAAGGGCGGGAAAAGGAGCGAGACGAGGGGGAAGAAGTGGGGTCGGGTCGGGTAGGTTAGGGTTTGGGTTTAGAATTTAGGTGATAATTTAATAAATAAAATAATAAAAATATTCAAAAAATGTGTAAAAATTCTAGGAAAAATCTGAAAAATACGGGAAATAAATACACGGAAGCTGGGGATTTACAAAAAATGTCCACAACCTCATCCTACACCCCATGGTGAGAACAAGTTGGAACTTTGAGCACTTTGGATCATCTTGGAATTTTCTTCAGTTGCTCCATGAGGTAAAACCTTCACCTTCCTTCAAGTTATTAAGTTTCCTAACCTCCTACATGTGTTTAGAGCTAAAAAGTGCAAGTTTAGTGAACTTTGAAAATTCTAGAGTGAGGATTAGAGGGTAAAACTTGTAGTAGTGCTTAGTAGAGGATTTAGGGAGTGTTTATAAGACCTTTAGTGATAAGTGAGGGTGATATAGTGGAGAAATTCTCGGATTTGACGAATTTGGAATTTTTCGACATCGGGTTTTGTTTAATTGTGGTGATCAATTAGAATCTGGTATGACTCGAGGACTTTGAAAAATATTTTGCAAACACAGAGAGATGTGCAGGCTATTAGGATTATACCCCAGAAACTCGAGCCCCCATCTCCCATCTATGGTCGTAGATTTATTGGATATGGCCGCAAATTGCGGCCACATTTTTGAGTTAGGGTATGATGTTTGGTCAATGGCTCAATCTCCTGATAAATAGACATACCTTATATGCAAAATGACCTAATTTCACGTAGGGTAAAATCTGGGAGTGTTTTTCCAAGTTTTAGATTTCAGTTTATGACTTTTGAAAACTAGATTTTTGGTATTTGAGTTTTGACTCGGTCGTTTGACGTTTGTACATCAACATCGGGGTTGTTTGATTGTTCTTGCATGCGTGGGCCATAGGTTTTAACCTATGTGCACTTCGTGTGCCGTATCGGTTTTCGGATTTGATTTTGATTCCTTTACGATATGCATTGGATTGTAGGTACCTTCGCGTGGACTTCCGGGACAACGAAGAAGAGCAAGACGATCATCGACTCCGGCTAGAGCAAGGATAGCAGGTGAGTAGATGTATATCTACAGAAGAAGTCGGGTGGATGGCGTATCCCACCCCCCAACCATAGTAATAGGAGAGCAGAGATGTAGTGTGTGTGTGTGTGTGTGTGTGTGTGTGTGTGTAAACATACGCTTATGTACTTACGAATATAACCATAAGGATAAGAACGAGATGACATGAGTCAATATATTTGATATAAGGATGCGAGGCGATATATACACACATATACATATGCTAAGTTATGATATGAGATGATACATATATGAGAATATGAGATACGAGACCATAAGTTCATACTTTGATTGATGATACCGTACGATGGATTATACCGTACGCGATATAATGTACAGGACGCCAAATCCTTACTTTGATTGATGATACCGTACGATGTATTATACCGTACGCGGTATAATGTACAAGACGATAGTTCCTTACTTTGATTGATGATACCATACGATAGATTATACCGTACGTAATATGATATACCGGAGGATTGATCCACACTCTTGACTCGAGGATGTAGTATGATGGATTATACCATATGTGATACTATGAGGTTGGATCGCCAACTTTTAGATTGTCTCGATTTGGAAAACCATTGCTTTCTAATCACTTTGGTAGATAATAGAATACATTTGAACTATATCTATTTTCAAACTAACGAATCGTTAGGCACTTTAAATGATGACCTCAAAGGACACTACGGATTTTCAAAAGGTATCTTTTTTTTTCTCTAAAACACCATAGCCCCAGTTTTCAAAAACTACGATTCGTATTATTTAAACTATAACCGTATGGTTTATGTGTAGTTACGTATTTTATACCGTTCATGTTTGCGCTGTATTATTTCCTCGCGACATACGTACTATGTTCCTAGCACTTATCTTTATATGGCTTCGTCTGCCAGGACACATGCACCATTACCAATGATGCGCATGTTGCACGTATACAGATTTGCCGGCTCACACACTCATCATCGGTAATTGTCATGCCACATACACATTAGAAACTGCTATATCGCCGTATTGTTCTTAAACTATAAAATTATACTCATTGTTCAGTACTTATTACGGCACATGCTAGTTTAGCTATTGCACTTCCTTACCTGGTTACACAACATTCTTACATGAAAACACATGCAATACTTTACAGTATTGTTCTGTGTTTGCTTTTACTGTACCTTTATGGTTACATGCATATGAGATTTGTTTTCATGAAATCTCCGGATTTGAGAACCGCAGATACATTTTTAAAAGTCTTATGATTGTTTTTAAAACACGGTTTCTCTTGATATGATATTTCGATGTCCACCATGAGTTTTCTCGGTTCCTGAGTTGTATACCTGATTTGAGGAGAGAGGAGGCACCGTATGTGGGTACATGGTGGACCCTGTACGGTATCCCGGGGCAAGAAGATCATATAGAGAGACGTTGGGCCTGGTAGGGGAGCACTACCGACTGGTGATAGTTTGGGCTCGGCGGATATCCGGAGGATACCGACCGGAGTCATGTGATCAGATGGATATGAGGGCCGATCCGATGAGACGGCACCCGAGATATTAGGATTTACGTGTCGATGCTGGACACGGGTTTTATGATATTTTCAAGTGTCGATACTGGACACTAAAGTTTAATGATGATTTGATGTGTCGTTGATGGACACATGTTGGATGATACATATGTATACATGCATATGATTCAGATGACTTGATACTATATATTGTTACTGGCACGATCTTGTTATCATTACACATATATATACACGATCACCCCAGATATCACAGTATTACTTTTATGTTACAGTATGACTTAGGAGATCGTTATACATTCAATTTCTACCTGTTGATATTTTCTATTCATGAGTTGGCAACTTACCCCCGTTGTGCCACAGTTTTCTTGCAGGATCGACCGCTCGGATCAGTAGCGGCTTGCTGGCATACAACATTCCTTCTGGGTGATTTTCTTTGGTTGGTGTGGTACACTTTGGATCGTGACCACATTTATATATATTTATTCTATTGTATCTAGTTAAAAGCTCCATCAACCAGGCTATGTATATTTGGTAGACCTAGACACCAGACTTGTATATTCTTGAGATTTAGAGAAAGATGGGTGTATTGTTCTTTATCTAAGCTAGACGATGTCTTAGTCTTCTTTATTTCTTTCTGTGATTGATCTTCGCCTTGGGGCGTCATATATATTTATTGCGTGGTTATGATTCCGCCAATTGGCGAAGAGCTAGCTCCCGCTTGGGGATGCCTATATTATTGCTGTGATGTATTGGTTTTTGGATCAAAATTTACAAGGGAGGTGCTGCCCAAATTTCAATGACGAAAATGTTTTCAAAGATAAGTATACAACCCACTTGCATTTTCATATAATATTACTTATACTTTTAAAAGAAGAATTTGAATTCATTATGCCGATATTTCAAAACTGTACTGTCACGCCCCGCTTCCCAAAATACGGAATACGAGGGTAGACAAGGCCAGCCATGCTCCTACGGTCAGGGAAATGTCCTGCCGTAGTCAAACTTCGGCTTCTAGTTTTTCATGGTAAACAGTAAATGATGCGCAGGTAATGAGAAATGCAGTAACTGAAAGAAACAATGTAAAGAACTGACCTGAGGGGGAACAAACGAATGTAACTCGGAATGGCAAGTCAAGAAGTCTGTGATGCACGTCTAGTTCTGGTCCAGGCTAAATCTTCTCCTCACACTGAGCATGCATACTCAGGTCGTCAGAGCGACACAATAGCAATATGATATATATAAAATCAAGTGACAGTTCTAACAGTAGTAACAGATATGTATAACAATAAATCAATGACAACATGGATATAAATGTGCAG
Source organism: Agapanthus africanus (assembly GCA_030015575.1). Classification (NCBI taxonomy): domain Eukaryota; kingdom Viridiplantae; phylum Streptophyta; class Magnoliopsida; order Asparagales; family Amaryllidaceae; genus Agapanthus; species Agapanthus africanus. The sequence goes on from JASDDO010000018.1 coordinate 366,059,869, forward strand.
TAATCAATGCAGCGGAACAGTAAAAGCAGTAGAACGATATGCCACGAATGTTAACACAGTATGTAAGGTATAACAATGCCAGTATCCCTATCAGTCTCTAAGTCTCACTGTACAGGTCACTAAGCCTATCGTCAGTCCAAGTGTGAGAGTCAACCACTCGCGAGTGTCCTCCACCCAAGGGTAGAACCTAAGGGCAAGGGACCACGGGCCCAACATGTAACATGTATATCACGGTGAATATCACATACCCTGTAAATCTCCATATACCTCCCTAAATATATAAGCCGGCATGGGACTCCCGAGATTCTGTTGAACTCACACTTAAACTACCCCACACCCCGTGGTCTACATCAAACGCTAACCATAACCCTAAATACTAATCGATCCGTGACAAGTCTGCGCGAGAATTGGAGGCAGGACCTCCATCAAGCACGTCCCGACTAATACCTAAGATAAATGACAGTGTCTGATGCCTTATCTGTGACATCCATGCAAGCGCTTCCATAAGTGTCCCATACCACTTATAGTCACACGTACACGCATCCCACAGACGTCGACAATGCAATAGAATAATAGGGTTACTGATTGTGTACAAGTACGAATCACTTTCACTTAATCACGGATACACGAACACTGACGTACTTGCCACAATCATCACTAAAATCTAACACTGGGTAAATGCACGATATCACTAGGTTATCACTGCAATGATATGAGTATGATATGATATGTAAACAGTATATGGAGCACGATTAAGGTGTCATAAAAACAGTATTCTATCACTTGCACGATTTATCATGAAACGTACGTATATAAATTAGCGAAACGATAAACAGGTAGTAATTAGTATGTTCAGTTGTCCATCCATCGAATTTGGTTTCATGCCCATCGGGTTCCAGGATTGCTAAATTATAGCCATTTCATTTAAAGCGCTCGCGGCTGGAAATCCGGTTTCAGAATCAGAAGTCCGTTTCGCAACGCATTTTAATTCCAGTTGGGATCAGATTTTAGCGATGTTACAGTTGAATGAAATCTAGGTTTTTCAGTAAGGTTTTCAACTCAATAGACGGATCATCAATCACATCTGCACGTCAGGAGTTATACACTGTTTAACACTAATATGTCAGTTCTGATTCTGCTGGGACTGTTATGCGTCCCGATCTATTAAATTACAGATTAAATATCAAACGGTAACGAAACAGAATGAAATCAATTGTGTTTTCTAGATAACAGTGTTACCTATAATAAGAAGCAGCGTTCCACAATCTAAGAGTTAAGAAGATCTTGTGGTACCCATTACGGAACAGCAAGCAACAACTGGAGTCGCTCTGGACTGCAGTCCAGAGTCGCACTCCGATCCAAATATCATCACAATTTAAGTATAGGAATACCAGGAAACTAGTATAGGGTTAAAGTTCGTCGAGTCGTCTTCGATTTGAGCCCTCGAACGCACCATTACAGTATGTATATGATTTATGGTGAATTTAACGGTTTTCAGGTACAAGAAAATTCTAGTTTTACGGTTAAACTTGGGGGTAGTTGTTTTAGTCGTTAACGATCAAATTATCCAACGAAATTCATGCACTAGGTTCACAGCCATACGGGCCAAACAATACAGTTTAGTTCCGTCAAATTAGGAAAGAATTCTCATTGGGAACACACGTCGAACAGGTAAATAGTGTACGTTTTCAGGAATGGTAACATAGCAATTTATATGATTTGGATTTGTAACATAAATAGAATAGCATGAAGCAAGTAGAGAACTTTCCTGGAGGCGTCTAGGCGATGCACGGCAGTGGTAATGGCACGAACGAGACACACGTGCGGCACGGCACCACAGTGACAAAAGTCTCGATCTTGGCTCGAGCTTGTCGGAGTTGGAGGCTCAGTGCTACTGGTGACGATCTGCAGCGATGTGGCGGTGCAGGGAGTGTTGACGGTGATAGTCCAAGGAGCTCCGGCGAAGGTGGAAGCCGGGGGTGAGGTTGCGACAAAAAGTGCTAGGGTTCGGGTATGGAGTTCAGTTATGACGAGGTCTTGGCCAGGGAAGACAAAGGCGGCGAGGCGATGACTGCGGCCTCGAAGATGATGGTGACGAGGTCAAGTGTCCGGCCAAGGTTAGGTTATTGATCTAGATCGCAGGCAGACGATCGATGGTGACGATGACGGAGCGAGGGGAGGAGCTCATGGCAGAGTATCTTAGGATGGAGACGGAGATAAAGGCTGCGGTCTGATCAAGAGGAGGGGTGGTGGTTCTGGGGTAGTAGGAAGCTCGCCAGCGAGGAGGCTGCAGGGTTCGACGCTCAACTGTATGTTGGGTGTGCAGGGGGTTCGAGCTCGGCGGCTGAAAATGGTGAGGAGGGTGTTAAGGGGGAGAACGAGAGAGAGAGAGCTCGGGTTGCAGTGGCGAGGGTGGTGGAGATGCGGGTATGCAGGCGAGGGGGCTCAGTTTGGGTGGCGCGGGGAGCTGCAGTGGGTCGTGGCAGCTTTCGAGGGGGAGAAGAGGAGGTTTGAGTCGGAGAGGGAGAGGGGAGTTAGAGTCGAGGAGAGGTTGAGGGAGTCGACTGAGGTGATGCTGCTGACGACGAGGGTGCGGCTATGGTGGTCGCGGTGATGGGTGCAGGGAGGAGGTAGGAAGGGCGCGAGCGGCCGTGGTCGTGGGTTCGAGAGGGGAGCGGAAGCAGAGAGAGAGAGAGAGAGAGAAAGAGAGGGGAGAACGTGAGGGAAAGAGAAAGAGAACGCGGAGGCGAGAGAAGAGAGAGAGGAGAGAGGCACGCCTAGTGGGGGTAACGCGCGCGAGCGGAGGCAGAGGCGGAGGCGGAGGCGAGAAGCGCGGGCAACGCGGTCGCGAAGGAAACACGCGCGGGAAAAGCGCAACGGGAAGAAGATGAAGTGGTGGGCCGGGCCGGGTTTAGAGGCGCAGGCTGGGTCGAAGGGGATGGGCCGGGCTAGTGTGGAAATTAGGGGAATTATATGGAAAAGAAACGGGCCGAGAGCGGGCTAGGCTAGGGAAAGGCCGAGTTTGGGTTAGGTGTGTAGAATATTAGAGAAAAGGAAAAAAGTAATGGGCTTAGGGAAGAAGGGTTTTAAATTTCCAAATAAAAATAAAAGGGGACTTTAACATAAATAAATAATTATATAAAAATAGATAAAATTATAAATAAAATAATTAAAATTATAAATAAGAGTAAATAGGATTCTAGAGTAACAAAATGCAGATTTTGGTATAAGAGGGACTGGGTATTACATCATACCACCCTTACAAAAATTTCGTTCTCGAAATTTAAAAGAAACAACAAGCTATAAAATAATAAGCGAAGAGTTATCATATCGAACACTAATACATGTGGATTTACTTAAAACGGTTAGACAAAATCTGAAGGTACTTATATATATGTAAGAACCATATACGAAAGATAGGTCTAATAAGTATAATGCAGGAACACTATAAGAGCAACTACAAGTATACGAGAATATAGGTAACAATAACGAACAATAATAATCAAGGTGTGTTCGATAAAAGTCGAAACTCAAATATGCACATCTAAGCCTATCAGAAGCAAGCAGAAAAATAAGTGTAAGGTTCAACCATTTATAATAGTAATCATAGGCACAAAACCCAAAAATAAAGTAACGACAATAAAACGGTGAAAATCAGTCGGTAGGTTAAAACAGTTTAGGATAAGGTATCGATAAAATAGGGTTAAAATATTTTAGAAAACTGGTATAGTGAAATTAAGAAGCATAGACCAAAAGTATGCGCGGTGTAAGGTTGCGCTATAAAAAATGAGAATAATAATAATGCACTTAAAATACATAAAACGGAGTAATCAATAATACGTACTCTTTGATAAATACAGAATACTAAAACTACATTTTCGAATAATAGTGCCCCTAAATCTAGTTGGGGTAACAGGGAAAAACACAAGTATGTCTAGGCCTAGGTAGGGTAGGGATTACAATGGAATGTGGCTGATACAAAAGGTCGAAGTGTGACGGCTTTAGGCTGAAGATCAAGGAATTTGGGATCGGGTTAGCACAAGAAGTAAGGGTGAGCCACAAAGGACCACAAGGGAAACAGTATGGGGAGGATAACTTTCGGTACATCATACGAATCAAGAATTTGAATGGTTAGCTAACTCGAGGATTTCACTATGAACTTCTCCTCCCAGAAGGATCTCAATCGAGGCACAGACGAAGGATGAATGGTGGCTCATTCCAAGGATCAGGGTGCGGTACTTTCTAATCGAAACGAGGGTGAAAACTATACAATGAGTAGGGGTGAACAGTCAGGGAACTCAGCAGAAAAATAAATGGATATGGGCAATAAACAAGTATCAAGCGAACCAATAATCAAAGGTTTACGAATTCAGAAGATTTATTTCATTCAAGAAAATTTGAAACAAGGCATTCCCAAAGGCGAAAAGTGGCCCTAAACTATACACATTTTATTTGGCCAGAAAGGCAACATCAAAAGAAATTCCGTCAGTCGCGGTTGTGGAGATTCAGTAGGTTGCGGTAGGCTCACGCACTCAGGTAGGGGCGTCTATTTCTATATCGCCTCGCGGGCATCGCCATTGGAAGTTCTTCCACAGCAGGGTCTTGATCTTCTGGTCCTTCTTCCTCGGATAGAGCTTCTTCATCGAGGTCTGATTCCATGTGATTTTCTTCTTCTGGATTTTCTTCCATGGGGTTTTCCTCCGCTGGATTTTCTTCTATCGGGTCTTCCTCGGGATCTTCCTCTATCGGGTTCTCTTCAGGGTCTCCTTCCTCCTCGTCGGAATCGCCGATCATGTCAACCTCTGGGGCGGCGACTCCTTCGTCCTTGGAATCGCTGTGTCCGAAAATGACCTGGGGGCCGTTGATCTCGTCGTCAGAACTCATCAGCGTGTGGTCTAAGGAAACGTATAACTGTGCATCGTCGTCTAGATGCGGCGCTGCTCCGGGATGGGCCATGGCCTGAAAAGAAAAGTCATGATTAGACAATAGAATACATCAGGAAAATGGCTAAGTGTACGAAATATGGGAAGGTATGCGGCGGCAGGAATTGGAAAAATCAAGATTAAAATGTTTTGCTAATGAACAGTATGAACAAGGGAAATGACAAGAGAATGATACATATTTTATGATTCAAGTTTTATTGCATTCAATCAAGAGTTCAGCGGATACAAGATTTCAAACCGAAAGAAATATTCATAAGAAGATGTCAACATTTTTACTGAAAGTAGATAACATGAAAAATCCTTCTTCGACTACTATAACGTTGCATTCTCGTCGCGTGAGTTGAATCCTGTGTTAGATCCGCCTTATAGTCGAAGTTCGAACTACGCGATAATCCTCACTTGGCAGAAGTGGGGAGTGTGGACGAGTTTCCTCCTTGTAGTTCTTTCCTTTCTGGGCAACCGTTGATGAGATGTTCGCTGGATCCACAAATCAGACATTTCCCTTGGGCACGGCGACAATCCCTCTGAAGATGTCCTGGCCTCCTACAGTACCCACAACATGGGATCTTCTTCTGCTTCTGCCGCGGAGAAACAAATTGGCGCTTCATCTTCCTCTCTTTTCCTCGTTTAACGGGGATCCCTTTATGATTTGAGACTCCCGCTGGTGCCTGATTCACCTGTCTTCTCAGTCCTTCAGCCAACAAGTCGTTTGTTCGCTCCTGGGCTTCCTTTAGACCTTGCAGTACACTCAGAATCTCGATGGTTTGATTCTGGGGAGCGGATATGGATGAAGAGTCGTTGGAAGACATGATCCTGAGACAACAATTTTGCGAATGATATAAGTCACAAGCTAAGCGAATCAAAATATAATATGGATAGGACAAAGATTCAAGAATATCAGAGATGATGAATTTATTATAAGTGGGGAATCAACTGTATGACTTTAAGTAAACCATAGCGAATGGATAGCTGAACACACGATGCGAATATGTATCAAGAATGACAAGTTTACAATCTAAACCGAGGGATGTCTTAGATTGCCAAACTATACACGGAAAACTGTAATCCCAATCGATGAAAAACCTGGCTCTGATACCAACTAAACCATGTCACGCCCCGCTTCCCAAAATACGGAATACGAGGGGTAGACAAGGCCAGCCATGCTCCTACGGTCAGGGAAATGTCCTGCCGTAGTCACACTTCGGCTTCTAGTTTTTCATGGTAAACAGTAAATGATGCGCAGGTAATGAGAAATGCAGTAACTGAAAGAAACAATGTAAAGAACTGACCTGAGGGGGAACAAACGAATGTAACTCGGAATGGCAAGTCAAGAAGTCTGTGATGCACGTCTAGTTCTGGTCCAGGCTAAATCTTCTCCTCACACTGAGCATGTATACTCAGGTCGTCAGAGCGACACAATAGCAATATGATATATATAAAATCAAGTGACAGTTCTAACAGTAGTAACAGATATGTATAACAATAAATCAATGACAACATGGATATAAATGTGCAGTAATCAATGCAGCGGAACAGTAAAAGCAGTAGAACGATATGCCACGAATGTCAACACAGTATGTAAGGTATAACAATGCCAGTATCCCTATCAGTCTCTAAGTCTCACTGTACAGGTCACTAAACCTATCGTCAGTCCAAGTGTGAGAGTCAACCACTCGCGAGTGTCCTCCATCCAAGGGTAGAACCTAAGGGCAAGGGACCACGGGCCCAACATGTAACATGTATATCATGGTGAATATCACATACCCTGTAAATCTCCATATACCTCCCTAAATATATAAGCCGGCATGGGACTCCCGAGATTCTGTTGAACTCACACTTAAACTACCCCACACCCCGTGGTCTACATCAAACGCTAACTATAACCCTAAATACTAATCGATCCGTGACAAGTCTGCGCGAGAATTGGAGGCAGGACCTCCATCAAGCACGTCCCGACTAATACCTAAGATAAATGACAGTGTCTGATGCCTTATCTGTGACACCCGTGCAAGCGCTTCCATAAGTGTCCCATACCACTTATAGTCACACGTACACGCATCCCACAGACATCGACAATGCAATAGAATAATAGGGTTACTGATTGTGTACAAGTACGAATCACTTTCACTTAATCACGGATACACGAACACTGACGTACTTGCCATAATCATCACTAAAATCTAACACTGGGTAAATGCACGATATCACTAGGTTATCACTGCAATGATATGAGTATGATATGATACGTAAATAATATATGGAGCACGATTAAGGTGTCATAAAAACAGTATTCTATTACTTGCACGATTTATCATGAAACATACGTATATAATTTAGCGAAATGATAAACAGGTAGTAATTAGTATGTTCAGTTTTCCATCCATCGAATTTGGTTTCATTCCCATCGGGTTCCAGGATTGCTAAATTATAGCCATTTCATTTAAAGCGCTCGCGGCTGGAAAACCGGTTTCAGAATCAGAAGTCCGTTTCGCAACGCATTTTAATCCCAGTTGGGATCAGATTTTAGCGATGTTACAGTTGGATGAAATCTAGGGTTTTTAGTAAGGTTTTCAAAGAAACAGACGGATCATCAATCGTATCTGCACGTCAGGTGTTATACACTGTTTAACACTAATATGTCAGTTCTGATTCTGCTGGGACTGTTATGCGTCCCGATCTATTAAATTACAGATTAAATATCAAACGGTAACGAAACAGAATGAAATCAATTGTGTTGTCTAGCTAACAGAGTTACCTATAATAAGCAGTGGAGTTCCGCAACCTACGAGTTAAGAAGATCTTGTGGTACCCATTACGGAACAGCAAGCAACAACTGGAGTCGCTCTGGACTGCAGTCCAGAGTCGCACTCCGATCCAAATATCATCACAATTTAAGTATAGGAATACCAGGAAACTAGTATAGGGTTAAAGTTCGTCGAGTCGGATTCGATTTGAGCACTCGAACGCACCATTCCAGTATGTATATGATTTATGGTGAATTTAACGGTTTTCAGGTATAAGAAAATTCCAGTTTTACGGTTAAACTTGGGGGTAGTTGTTTTAGTCGTTAACGATCAAATTATCTAACGAAATTCATGCACTAGGTTCACAGCCATACGGGCCAAACAATACCGTTTAGTTCCGTCAAATTAGGAAAGGATTCTCATTGGGAACACACGTCGAACAGGTAAATAGTGTACGTTTTCAGGAATGGTAACATAGCAATTTATATGATTTGGATTTGTAACATAAATAGAATAGCATGAAGCAAGTAGAGAACTTGCCTGGAGGCGTCTAGGCGATGCACGGCAGTGGTAATGGCATGAACGCGACACACGCGCGGCACGGCAACGCCGATTCCGGCACGGCACCACAGTGACAAAAGTCTCGATCTTGGCTCGAGCTTGTCGGAGTTGGAGGCTCAGTGCTACTGGTGACGATCTGCAGCGACGTGGCGATGCAGGGAGTGCTGACGGTGATAGTCCAAGGAGCTCCGGCGAAGGTGGAAGCCGGGGGTGAGGTTGCGACAAAAAGTGCTAGGGTTCGGGTATGGAGTTCAATTATGACGAGGTCTTGGCCAGGGAAGACAAAGGCGGCGAGGCGATGACTGCGGCCTTGAAGATGATGGCGACGAGGTCAAGTGTCCGGCCAAGGTTAGGTTATTGATCTAGATCGCAGGCAGACGATCGATGGTGACGATGACGGAGCGAGGGGAAGAGCTCGTGGCAGAGTATCTTGGGATGGAGACGGAGATAAAGGCTGCGGTCTGATCAAGAGGAGGGGTGGTGGTTCTGGGGTAGTAGGAAGCTCGCCAGCGAGGAGGCTGCAGAGTTCGACGCTCAACTGTGTGTTGGGTGTGCAGGGGGTTCGAGCTCGGCGGCTGAAAATGGTGAGGAGGGTGTTAAGGGGGAGAATGAGAGAGAGAGAGCTCGGGTTGCAGTGGCGAGGGTGGTGGAGATGCGGGTATGCAGGCGAGGGGGCTTAGTTTGGGTGGCGCGGGGGAGCTGCAGTGGGTCGTGGCAGCTTTCGAGGGGGAGAAGAGGAGGTTTGAGTCGTAGAGGGAGAGGGGAGTTGGAGTCGAGGAGAGGTTGAGGGAGTCGACTGAGGTGATGCTGCTGACGATGAGGGTGCGGCTATGGTGGTCGCGGTGATGGGTGCAGGGAGGAGGTAGGAGGGGCGTGAGCGGCCGTGGGCGTGGGTTCGAGAGGGGAGCGGAAGCAGAGAGAGAGAGAGAGAGAGAGAAAGAGATGGGAGAACGTGAGGGAAAGAGAAAGAGAACGCGGAGGCGAGAGAAGAGAGAGAGGAGAGAGGCGCGCGTAGTGGGGGTAAAGCGCGCGAGCGGAGGCGGAGGCGAGAAGCGCGGGCGACGCGGTCGCGAAGGAAACGCGCGGGAAAAGTGCAACGGGAAGAAGATGAAGTGGTGGGCCGGGCCGGGTTTGGAGGCGCAGGCTGGGTCGAAGGGGATGGGCTGGGCTAGTGTGGAAATTAGGGGAATTATATGGAAAAGAAACGGGCCGAGAGCGGGCTGGGCTAGGGAAAGGCCGAGTTTGGGTTAGGTGTGTAGAATATTAGAGAAAAGGAAAAAAGTAGTGGGCTTAGGGAAGAAGGGTTTTAAATTTCCAAATAAAAATAAAAGGGGACTTTAACATAAATAAATAATTATATAAAAATAGATAAAATTATAAATAAAATAATTAAAATTATAAATAAGAGTAAATAGGATTCTAGAGTAATAAAATGCAGATTTTGGTATAAGAGGGGCTGGGTATTACATGTACCCCCATTATTTTCCGAGAAAACTTTAGATTTCTGAGCTTCTGCTTACTTGGGTTACGGTGGGGTCCTATAGACTTCACAGAATTCAAGTGCCGCTCACGTGCCGAATTCTGGGTCGTGACAACGTTGGTATCAAAGCGTTAGGTTTAATTTTGGTTCGAGTCTAGGCTTGACTATGCGGAGTCTAGGGCGTATATATATTTCGGAACCTAGGCTTGACCTTATGGAACTTAAACTTGATTGAGGGGGGTATTGGACCCGAATTTTTGTCACATAGGTTTGTTGGATATATGTATGCCCTAGAGGCCATTATACTATAGTGGATGTATATATATATATATATATATATATATATATATATATATATATATATATATATTCAGTGTACATTCTTACTCGACATGATAGTATGCTATCTAGTTCTTCTTTATCTGACATGTTGACTTGATCATGCTTTTATTCATTTACACATGTTGATAAAGCCCTGAGGATATTTGCTTGACTACTGTGATTATGATGGAGATCATACTAGTGGGACGTCTGTAGTTTATAAGCATATCCTAAAATGTCTCTAGTCGTAGGTGTATCGAGATGGGGCATCGATATACCAGAGTAGACTAGCGTATATGATACTAGACCCATATGATGGGCGATGGATGTTCCCATATCCATTGATGTTTGACATCGAGATCGTATACGGGTGCTCAGTGGTGACTGGGTACACTGGACGGACTCGCCGAGAACTCCTATATGGTATTATATCTATCGTTGGATAGCAGTTCTCAGGTGACACTGGTACAGGTTAGTCTGTAGACCCGAGATCGTCATAGAGTCTTGTGTGTTCTCCCACTGTATTTTGATTACCACCCTACCACGGCTCTACTGAGTCGTGCAAACAGGTGGCTTTCTGTAACGCCTTAGATTTCTGTTAGTGTTCGTTTAGACGTTAATGCGGGTTTACTGTAAAAAGTTTACAAATTCGGGTTCCTCACATTTTATAACATTTAATTAATAATTTATTATTATTTGTTATAAGCATGCACGCACGTAAATGTGTGGATTTGTTTGTGCTAATTTTGATCTTAGCAACCATGACACTTAACCTAGTCCTTGATTTAAACCCTTTGCTTAATCCTTAACCCTTTAATCTCTTGATCTTTTGTGAGAGAGAGAGAGATATTTGTTTGAGTGATGAGGTGTGTGTGAAGGCATTAATGAGGATTAAATGCTTTGGTTACACTCACCCTCATTCCTCACCCTACACCCACCTCCCTCTCTCTTATCCTCACACCCTCTTTCATTTCTCTATCTCGTTTGTTCTTTCTTCTTCTCTCTCATCAAACTGAACACTATCCTTTCCCTCACCAAATCCATCACAAATTCACAATTTCATCACAAAAATCACATCTTTTCATGGATATCGCCTCTTGGATGCCTTGGATCATACAAAGATAGGATCTTTGTGTTCTTTTGTGTAGGTAATATTCTTTTGCTGTTGTTTAAGTGTTTTTAGTGTAGCTTAGCTAGTTAGTTTCAGTTTAGATTGGTTAAAGTTAAGTTTGTTGCATAATATCGTATTTTTAGTGCCTATTTGTGATATATGTAACCTGCTGTGACCCGGAAAGTTTACTAGAAAACCAAACAATGTAGTTTTGTTGTACCTGTGAACCTAAGACCCCACCTGAGACACGAGACCCATCTCACCGGCCATGGCCGGCGACGTCTGAAGAGGATTCCGGCGAGATCGGCCGTGGGTAGGAGTTTGGGTTTGGGTTTGGGTTTTTCTGGGTAGGTGTCTACTGTGGTTTTTGTGTTTTTGGTCTTGTTTGTTTGTTTATGTTTCTCTGTATGCAAAATCTGAGATCACTTAGGTAGGTTGTAGTATTTTGTGTCCGCGCGATACGTTATACGACACAGATCGTGCACTTTGTGTGGTTTTGCTCTTGGGTTAGTTTCGTCGTGTCGCTACGCACGTTAGCCACGATACGAACTCTCGAGAGTATGTTGTGTTGTTGCGTCGGTCTAATGTAGTTAGTGCGTATGTTTGATCTATTATTAATATATATTTGCGTTATTGTTTTAATGTTGCAGGTTCGCAGGCGGAGACTTCGGACACTGCTACAAAGGGCAAACTGGTGGTTGGCTTCACCTAGCTTGGAGTGTTGGTGAGTAGATTTAACATCTACAGGGGAATCGTCCGCATGGCGTTATGCGTCTGGGCTAGAGATGTTATTTCTGTTGCATATTCTATATCATATTTAGAATTGCGCATTCACCCTACTGCTTAGTTAGTGTTGTGCTTGGACTAGTATCGTTAGGACACTGCACTATTATTGACGATTCATGCTGCATGAGCACTGATTGTATATCACACACACCGTCAATAATTGCCATGTCACACACAACCCACTTATAGATATGATATTGCTTGGTTAGGAACATTGGGACATTGATTCATATTTCTTATCGCATATGACATATAGCATACCTGTATATCTACATGCTTATACATATGCCTTCTTATATTTACATGCTAGATACCTGTACACCTATATGGTATTGTACCATTAGTGATAGTTACATACACACTTTTTGACATGGCTACAGGCATACCTTGCACACATATTTCACTTATACCCAGGGGGATATACTACATCATTACTTATAGGTAGATACATGTTGGAGATAGTGCCCTCAGAGTCAATTATTGGATCACAGGCACGTGATTGCAATGATTGAGGGAGGACCTATGCACGTAGGACAGTCTTACTCAAGATGATAGTATGCTATCTGGTTTATCTTTATTATCGTGTACTGTTTTAGGTGACATTACTGATCACTATTGTACGTTGATAGAGCCTCTAGGATTCTTGTTTGACTGCCAGCAGTATGATGGCGATCATATATGTGGGAGCTGGGGTCTATAAGCACATCCTTAAAAGGTCCCTAGTCATAGGAGTTTTCGAGACATGGCATCAATACTCCAGAGTAGACTAGTGTATACAGTCGCGACCCCGACGAGGGGCGGTGGCCGGTCTCACAAGCCACTGGTGTCAGTTGGATCACTTAAGATGTATACAGGTGCTCATTGGGTTATGAGTACATCGGACAGGACTCGCCGGGAACATGCTAGTTGGGATTATACCAGACGTCAGATAGCAGTTCCCTGGTGACATGTGTACAGATTAGTTCATCGACCTGAGATCGTCATTTGTCTTGTGTGAGTTCCCACCGTACTTTGATTACTACCCTACCACGGCTCAAAGGATTCGTGCAAACAGGTTTTAGTTGGGTACAGTCCCGAGCCACATGGAGGCAGTGAGCGGATCGGCAGGGGTTCGTCTCTCCCGGTATTGGGGGTGAGATCGCGCTGTGTCTAGGAGAGCCATTACATGAAGTTCTTAGCCAAGGCAGGAGATTTACTGGTAGGTATTCCAGTAGTATCTCAGGGTGTTCTAGGCTACACTCCGACATGACTTGTACCGCTTTTGGGGGTCTGACTTTTACCAACCCTTTAGGCCCACCATGCGATGCTCGTAGACGAACGGACCAGACTGTACGGATATTGTTACCGACAGGCTCAGTAGGGTGTCAGGATGAGTTCGCTCATCGACGTCCCTTTTGGTCAATACCTGGTAGCCCGTTACATATGGCTAATACCTCTGACGTGCTAGTAGTTAAATCCACAGCCGAAGTATTGACGAGTCTTTAGAGTCCCCCACAGACTGTTTCTCAAGTTTCGGGCGAAACGCTGTAGAGGCCGTATGGATATATGGCAGGGTTCGATTTTATACGTGCGGTATTGCACGGATCATGATCGGACGGATAATACTAGCGGGCTTTGGTTTAAGCCGGATCCTAGTATTGTACAGTGTAGATTTTTTCTCATTGCATTTGTATTCGGTCGGAATACAAATGCGGGTATGTATATACAGTCGCGGGGTTTTCCTGTAATTTATTATGGGATCGTTTTTCTGAAGTTACCAGTTTGCTTTCCGTTTCGGCCAGTTTCCTTTGTTTCTTTCTTTGGCTGAAATTTGGTGGAGGGGGTTATTTGCAATTGTGCAATTTATAATGGAGAAGACTTTTTATGCCTCATGATGGTTCTTACTTCCTTTGACTTCTTTAGTTCATCATTGTTTACTTTATATGATGGGTTGAGTGATGGGTTTTTGAGTTGGACTTTTTGGTGTGACATATTTCATCATCACCTTTTCTCTTCCTTCCATTATTGTCTCTCTCCCTTCAACACACATGGGGCCGGCCATTCTTGAGAAGGGGCTGTCAAAATTTTGAGGAGGTATTTTTGTTCTCTTCATGCTTGCAAAAATTCCCTAGTTCATCTAAAAAGTTTACATCTCCTTTCCCACTTCTAAATGGCAACTTCAACAACCCCTAGAGATAAACCATTCTACACTTAGCCTACAGCATTCTTGGACACGTCGGCTCGCCAACTTCGTGTCCGAGTTGCCTCAATCCAAAGACGGGAGCCCGTAGAAGAACCCGGCGATGTGGTGCCCTTTCCGACGAGGAGATGAAGACCGGAGATTCCGCGAGGAGATCGGGATGGAGGCCAAAAACCGAAGGACACGGATCGCTCGGTATAGCTCTCTTCCCTTTCCCTAGTTAGCTAGCATTAGGTTAATGGCCCGATCTGGGATTTTAAGTCCGCGGTAGCGCCATTTTTAAAGTTAAAGAAAAGTTTCGTTTCCGCATTTTGGCCTCGTTCAGACGGCCGGGACACTGCCGTGCACTTACATTGGTATCAGAGCTATGCCATTAACCTAGTCTAGCTTGCTTTAACGTGTTTACAAGTTCGATCGAACGGATTTTCCAAAAACCCTATTTTCAAGTCCAGGTTTCTGTCGAATTTTTGCTGTGCTCAAAAAATTATTTGGTACATTGCAAAAATACGTGCAGGGTTTTATAAGAATTCTGTGAAAATTTGGTCGGCTGAAAGTACTGTAGCGCGGCGGATCAGCGGCCAAAACCATGTTTTGGCCGCGTATCCGCCGCCGTACTGTGGCCAAACTGCACCAAATTTCTACAGTGGGTTTCTGACATGGAAATAGGGTTTCTGGTATATTCTTTTTGGGCCCAGATTTATTTTGAGTGCTACAGTTGTGCTTGGGGCCCACTTCGGGAAATTTAGTCGATCGAAAATTTTAAACATGTTAGTTCACAGTATTTACATTATATCTGCGACCGTGAATGTCATTTGATCGGTAAATCCTGTCTAACTGCTATAGCCCTTTTAGACGGATTTGCGAACGTGACATTCACGTTGATGTTCTGTGTTGTGCTGTGATGTTGCGGATTGTCGTGGTGGATAGCCTGGATGCAATGGTAGTACAGTTTGGTTTATTAAGTACATTTGATATTGCGGGGCGAGCGTCCGACATGTGGACTGCCGTTACTGCCTGTTTGTATATTATTCTTTTGGGGCACGACCGGGCTGAAGTCGATGTACCCGTTGTATGTATATTTTACTTTCTGTACTAGGATTACCCCGCGGAGGGGTGCACGGGTAGCCGGGTTCTAGAGGGCAACGGGCCCGCATCTCATGGCTTTGAGATGGAGGGGGCTTCATTCTAGAATTGGTGGGCTATTCGCCACACTCGTAAGGGGTACAGGTTAACCCAAGGAGGGGTGCTCAAGTTACCGGATTCCGTGAAGTGCTGGGTGGTCCATTCACGTTGTTGAAGGGGGCTACCTCGCTTCAGGTTTTGGCGGGTAACTTTCCGCGCCCGTAGGGGTCTAGGATTTTATTGCACAGGCTATCCACACAACCAGGGGAACGTCGGGTTTCAGTAGCGGCTCTATGAAACCCGGGGATCCCATATATCTGTATTGTTCTGTGATGCTTGTTACATTTCTGTGATTTTGCATTTTATCACGCCTTGAGCGAATATTATATATTGATATATATACTAGTAGATGTTGTATATGTTTTGCATCCACGCTAGTCCAGTCCCCGCTCTGTCGTTAGTTAAGTAACCTAACGGGTGATGACGGGACCCAGTGGCGAATGCGGATGGCATATATGTACATCATTATTTTCGTTCTTTTTTGGTGTGATCAATTGATGGGACTGCATTGATTCAGATCAATGCAAGCTAAACAAACCTATTCTGATGTTGTTGGATCATTTTTCAAAAAGCTGTTATTGCAAGGACGTTCTCTTTTGTTTTGCACAGTGGTATTCGGTTATGAATATCCAGCACCTCAGTCGACGAGGCAAGGGCCGAGATCCCTTCACCGGGAGTGACCCTTTGGACAAAAGTTTGCGTCAAGGCAATAACTTCACTATAGTCGATTACTTTTGCTTTGCATCGTGGTATTCAGTTGGAATATCCTGCACCTCATTCTACGGGGAAAGAGCCGAGATCGCTTCACCGGGAGTGACCTCTTTAGCAAAGGTTTTCGCCACTATATTTTTATAAAAGCTATCCGGTTCCTTCAACGATATCAAGTTCATTACGTTAAAGGTTTTTCGCCAAAAACCATTCGCAGCCCTCCGTAATTTCAGACGGGTAGCAAGCAGTATTCATGCTATGTTTGTTGGCCAAAGTCAAGGCATAGTGTATGTTAGCTATTTGTTACTTTTCTGCAGCATAGATAGATGCGTTGGTTTGGGACAGTCGTACTGCCTTGTTGGCCAAAGTCAAGGGTAGGTACGGGTGGGTTCAAATCAACCTGTATAATGACGGGTAGAACTTGACATGTGACTTATGATTTGTTGGCCAAAGTCAAGGTCATAAGAGCATGGGGTAAAAATCATATCGGGAGTTTCTAAAGAAACTGAAACTTGCTAGGTATGCGCATACCTTCTGGAGTGTGATAACGTGAGTGGATTCCATCACATTATTATGCGATGATTGTTGGATCCCGATTCCCACTGATGAGTTGGTTTACTCCTCGGGTGATCCCGACTAATTCTTCTTTCAGGTTTGGAGGAGAATTTGAGGTTACAGTGGGAGGTTTCCTGATTAGATAAAGTGATAACCATTCTGATCTAGGTTAGAGTGCACGCTGAGTGTTTCTTTTCTCTCTCTTTGGCAGCGACCATGACCCGACCTTAGACTATAACTCAGTGACCAAGTTTACCGAACCTTCTTAAACACTGGCTTTTGGATTGTCAGAGTTGCATACCTCATTACCACTCCTACTTTTACCCTTTTCTCCAGAACACCCCGTATTACTACGAATGTCCACTTCCATTGGATAAAACCATCGTATGGTTATATACGAACTCGAAGGAATTTATTCGAGGATGGTTTCTGGTTCTGGAGAAAACGAATAGGACTATTCAGTTGTCTTTTCCTTTTACCTTCTCTCAGGTTACGAGTGCTCCTTGGATTAGGACAGTACACCTATTACACAAATTGGATAGTCTTCTTCCAAACCATAGGCAGGTGCCAACCGGTAGGGAATGAAGAAAACCAATTAGCCTAACGATGGTGTACAGAAGGTATTAAGTAAAGACAAATAAAGGGATTAGAAGGAGGGCAAAGTAAATTGCGACTGTTATTCACGACCAAACTAAGTATTTCATTACCACTCCCACTTCACCTTTGTATTTCTTCAGTACACTCCATATCACTACGAAGATCTACAGTTTATTAGATACTCCATCGTATGGTTATATACGAACTCGAAAGGAACTTGTTCCAGTTCGGGGATGGATTCTGGTTCAGGAGAAATAGGAATGAGGTTTATTCAGGTGTCTTTTATCTTTACCTTCTCTTGGGTTGCGAGTGCTCCTAGGATTAGGACAGTACATCCATTACGCTTATTGGATAGTCTTCTTCCAAACCATAGGCTGGTGCCGAACGGTAGGGAAGGAAGAAAACCATTTAGCCTAAAAGGGTGTACAGAAGGTAATAACTAAAGACATATGAAGGGATTTGGAGAGATGGCAAAGAAATATACGATTACAGTTGTGAATCCGGATAATGGTAGATGCATTACTAGGAATACCCGGATACCCCTTCGAAACATATTCATGTTTCAGTTTCACTGTGTACTGTTAAAAGAAAACTGATTTCCCAATTAGACACTTTCTCCAGGGTATGTATTTACCAGGTATGATTCTCACATCTGTATGATTTTACAGATGATGAGTGGGAGTAAGTTATTAGGAATTAGGTGATCATCCTCATTATATCGGAATTCGTTGTAATTGGTGATATTTGATGAAATCGCCTGGGTTGTTTGCCGGACGGCAAAGTTTTGGTTTTGAATATCCGCTATTATGCACCAATTTCAAATTGATACATCTGTACGTCTATTTTTATAGAGTGAGATATACCTTTTTGAAATTATGTCCATGACATTTACCTATATCAGTGGATGGTTAGGTAAGGAGCATTAAACAGCGGTGTAATTCTTCTTAACCATAAGTACAGTTTTCAACATACGACACACAGGGAATGAGTTATTAGACTCAAGGGACTTATACAGAGTATTGTATATTGTCCAGTGTCCATTAGGACAGAGGGGTTGGTCCTCATACTATATTCGGTTTACTTATGACTTCTCTAGTTTTTAGACAAGTGTTTCGTTGAAACGCAAGGTCCGAATTTTGAGAAGTTATAGGTATAAGAATAAAGTAGAGAACCAGGTGTTGCAAGTATCGGGATTCTTCAAGGTGATCGAAGATGTAGATTCTTGTATATGGTATTCAGTTAATAGTAATGATTAAGAGAACAAGCTTCTCTTTCAGGTTACTCATAATTGGAAGCATTCCTAAGTTGAGTAATGCTGAACGGCCTTTTTCCATTTAGTTGACATGCACTGGAGACAGCTGCATGATTTGAATCTGGTTCCAATTAAATCAGTGCCTCTGTTTCTGTATTGGATATAGAACAGTTCATATCTTGACGATGTTAAGGTACGGGGAGTTGTCCGTCTTATGCTTAAAACCAGACTCTGGATAACTCAAGGCACGTTTCTGTAATGGCTGTTTGTGGGTTGACCCGGGCTATGACGAGGGTTAACTTTCTACCATCTGGAAGATCAATAGTGATATTGTTCTTGACTTGCCATAGTTTTAAAAGAAATGGATTTTTTCAGAAAACAGTAGTGGGAGTATTGTAGAACTGGAAGTAATTCCAGAACCGCAAACGATTACTGAAGATTTGATAAGAACCTAAAGATTCAATCTGGTTTGACATTCTATTGGCCACTCCGCAGATAAGGTGGGTAACCTCAGGCACTCGAGAGGTACTTCGGTATGCTCAAAGACGGCGACAGGGAGGTTCTTGTTTACCCAGACTTGCCATTGCTGTTGTCCCAGACTGTGAGACCTGGCAGGAGGATAAATATAGCATCGTTCTGAACTGGCTTTAGAAGTGCACGTCTATATGACTCTGCCAGAGGGTTGTCGTAGTCAGTGGGAGCAGCGGAAGCATTGGTGGACAAGTGGTTTATGTCTATTAAGAGACTAAAGCAGATGTAGCAGAGATAGATCATCTATTTCTGATGTGACAGTCATAGGTTTGACTTCATCAGAATAGGGGATGGATTTATTAAGAAGGTAGTAGGGTGTGATGTCCTGGTATTTGGATGACATACACAGAGTAGGAAGTGAAATTCCTATACTACGGTCGGTTATACTTTGGTTGTCATACAGTGGTTTCTCCACAAAGGATATGGATATTATATCAGACATTCTGGTTACTAGATCTATGGTTTTAGATTTAGATTTGGGTAGTTTCCCAATCTGGGTACTTAAATAGCATTCTAAAGGTGTTTTAGAATGGACGACTCCTGACACGGTAGTGTACCT
Source organism: Agapanthus africanus (assembly GCA_030015575.1). Lineage (NCBI taxonomy): Eukaryota > Viridiplantae > Streptophyta > Magnoliopsida > Asparagales > Amaryllidaceae > Agapanthus > Agapanthus africanus. The sequence continues at coordinate 366,079,378 of JASDDO010000018.1, forward strand.
ACAGGGGATGGAGTCACCTTCTCTGAAGGTGTCTTATAGACTAAAGGGGAGAGGGATGTGCATGATTGGCAGATCACTTGCTTAGGCAATTAAGTCAATCATGAGATGTCAAGTACCACACCAGATGTTTTTGCACTAGATGCAGTAAGTAGATATTGATCCAATCCTGGAGAAACATTCGGAAGCAGTTTTAGAACATAAGTGGATGTTCTTGGGATATGATAACAACAACCTTTTTCGGGAGACGGTTATCATTCCAGGCTTCCTATATGACCTGGATGACAGAGTGGCTGTCAGAGTTATAGTTTTCCCTCTGACGAGGGCCAGTGTTTTGGACAGGTGATCCAAGCGGACACTGAGGGAGGCATTACGCAGGATACTGATTAAGTTCAGTTGACGATATAGTCTAAGAAGTTTGGATTTGGAGTTCATTTATGAACTAGGTCCCGTCAGATATCCAGACATATTCTAAAACAGGTATTGCCCATTTCGGGAGATGGGTTTATCCGCGAACTTGAGATAAAGAGAGACATAGAATGAAACATGAGGGCGGATCCACTCACTGAGGCTATTCCTCGAACGCAATAGTTTCGCAAACGGGTTTTGTGAGACTGATTAGTAGAGGAGTTGGATGTTCGGTATCACACGGGCTGTAAGTATGCGACATCACAATAATTAGCCTTGAGTGCAAGTGGGAGATTGTTGGAGATAGTGCCCTCAGAGTCAATTATTAGATCACAGGCACGTGATTGCAATGATTGAGGGAGGACCTATGCCGGTAGGACAGTCTTACTCAAGATGATAGTATGCTATCTGGTTTATCTTTATCATCGTGTACTGCTTTAGGTGACATTATTGATCACTATTGCACGTTGATAGAGCCCCTAGGATTCTAGCTTGACTGCCAGCAGTATGATGGCGATCATATACGTGGGAGCTGGGGTTTATAAGCACATCCTTAAAAGGTCCATAGTCGTGGGAGTTTTCGAGACAGGGCATCGATACTCCAGAGTAGACTATGTTAGTGTATATGCCCTAGAGGCCATTACTGTATCATACTAGTTTGTATATTACTTAATGGATGCTTGGGATATTCACCTTGTATATACAATCTTGCTCAAAATAGTAGTATGCTACTTGGTTTGTTTCTACTTCAAAGTGTACATGTGTTTATTTTTGTATATCGCCTATACACATTAGTAGAGCCCTCAGGATCTTTGCTTGATTACCAGCGATGTGATGGCCGTCACACTAGTGGGGCTGGGTAATCTATAAGCACATCCTTATGCAGTTCCCTGGTCGCAGGACTATCGAGATAGGGCATCGATACTCCGGAGTAGACCAGCGCATGCGCTTCTCATCCCAGTGTGGGAGACGGTCTGTCCCACAGCCGTCAGTACGTCGTACTTGAGATAGTATGTGGGTGCTCGTTAGGTTACGGGTACACTGGACAGGACTCGTCGGGAACTGACTAGTTGGTATTATACTTATCGTCAGTTATCAGTTCCCAGGTGACATGAGTACAGCTTAGTCCGCTGACTTGACACTGTCACTTCGCCTCGGGTGTGTTCCCACTGTACTTTGATCACTACCCTACCACGGCTCAAAGGAGTCATGCAAACAGGTGGTGGTTGGGTGCAGTCCCGAAGCACTTGGAGGCAGTGACGGTTAGACAGGATTCGTCTCTCCCGGTATTGGGGGTTGACATCGCGCTGTGTCTAGGAGAGCCATTACACGAGTAGTCCCTGGCCAGGGCAAACGAGATATACTGGTAGGTTTCCAGTGTTATCTCAGGGTGTTTTGGGCTTCGCTCCGGCACGACTTGTACCGCTATTGGGGGACTGACGTATACCACCCCCTAGGCCCGCCATGCGATGTATCAGACGAACAGACCGGACTGTACGGAGAATGTCACACTCAGGCTCAGTAGGAGTTCAGATGGGTTTCACCTCGTCGGTCTTCTTGTCGGCATTACCTGGGGACCGTTACGCACAGCTAGTGCCGCTTGCGGTCTGTAGTTAAACCCACTGCCAGCGTAGTGTCGAGTCTTTAGAGTCCCACACAGAAAGCTTTTCGCCTTTAGGCAAAAGAGTAGAGGTCGCATGGTATTGCGACAGGTCGCTTGGTTTTGCGACAGGGTTCGGTCACATCCGTGCACTTGTGCACGTACAGTGTCCGGACAGTTTACACTAGCGGGCTTTGGTTTAAGCCAGATCCTAGTGTACCTTATGGGATTGGATTTATCCAGTTTGCATTCGTGTTCCTCGGAACGCGGATGCGGGTGTGTATGCACAGTTGACAGGGAGGCAGAGGCAGCGGATTCTCATTAGGGTTGTTGACAGTTGACCGTTGACTATTTGACTTTATGCTCAACCCTAATGAGAATATGATATGTGATTAACTATTATATTAATTAAGTATTATGGTGACATGGTTGTTGACTTGTTGACTTTTGTTGACTTGTTGACTTTGTTGACTTGTTGACTTTTGTTGACTTGTTGACCGGTTGACTAGGCTTGACTAGTTGACCATCATGATAACCATAGCCATCATTTCATGGCAAAGACTTTTGTTTACTTGCTCATTTGTGTAAAATGAGTGCATGAAATGATATGGTTGTGGTTGCTTCAAACCATCACATAAGACTTTTGTTAATATGATGAGTTATCATTGCTTTGGATTATGAGAGGGTGAGAGACAAAATACTTGCTCATTCTTTTCTTGCTCATTCTCTCTCTTGTTTTTGAGCTCTCCTCTTGCTCTCACCCTCAACCTCTTGCTCCCTCTCTTGATCTATGGTTCTCTTGTCTCATGAGTTGAGAATCAAGAACCATAGATAAAATCCCATTCTATTTCCTCTCTACTCATTCTAGTTCACTAGGTTTAGCAAACCAAGTGAACTAGTTTCTTCAAAGAACGAAGAAGGAGCTAAAGGTTGGAGCTTTCAAGTGGATCTATCTTCGGCGTACGGAGACGACGAGAAGGAGCCATCGGACCACCATCGGAGCCTGAAGAGAAGGAGTTCAAGACAAGCAAGGTATAACCCCCTAACCGAGTAGCTAGAATCTCTTAGTTAGGATGTTAGATAGATGTTTAACCAAGATCCGGGTTATAGGTCCATGTTACCACCTCCGTAAAAATTGTTTTTTACCAAATTCCGCATTCCCGAAAGTACCGGGAGAGGTAGCATGGACTTACAGTGGTATCAGAGCCTAGTTAAACTCTATCTAACATGTTAGCAAGTATCTAGAAGATCGATCAATGCAAAAGTCCCGAAACAAACCCCAAAAATTTAAAGTTTCTGTCGATTTTTTTACTGTTCAAAAGTTGATTATTTTAGCACCTAAAATCGGCTCAGGGTTTTTTATTGCCACTGTAGAAAAATCTCCAATTGATTCCCTTAAACGACCGCGGAAACGCGGCAATAGCTTGCTATTGCCGCGCTTCCGCGGCATCCTTGGCGCCTCTCTGGTATTTTTTTGCTACAGTGTGCATCTGGGGGTATTTTGGGAATTTTGGTACATGTATTTTCAACCCAGATTTTCCAGAACGAAAATTTTATTTTAGGGTCCCGAAAATCCGTATTTTTGATCGAACTTCTAAAAGACTTGTGCTAACGGGTTTTCTGTAATGTGATATTTGTATTGAACGTCTACTAATCGCTATATGTCGATTAGTGGGGGTTATACAAATCTGTGATCTGTAATGTGCTGGAATGTGTATGTGAATATGTTGGATTGTCGCGGGTGAATAGCCGGGGGTTGTGAGACGAGAGTTTTCTTTTCTTTCAATTCATGTAAATTTGTAAATTGATGTAATAATTATTTGTATGGCCGCACAACCGGGTCGGGGTTGTAGCCGTCATTGTATAATTTCTTTTTACTGTTTTTGCTCCTAGGATAGACCCATGGAGGGGGTGCACAAACTACCGGGTATGCCGAAGTGTCGAGTGGCCTACTCATGGAGATGAGGGAGGTTGCTACGCTTCGGATACTTGGCGGGTAGTTTGCCGCACCCGTAGGGGTCTTGGGTGGGGTATTTGGCTATTCACCGCGACCGTGTAATTTGTTTTTCGTTACAGGCTCGTGCGAATTACAGATTCCTAGTATATCCAATGTATTCATCTGTGATCTGAAATGTTTTATCATTGCAGTATATCTATATATGATATTATTTAGGCGTTGCTTATGTTTTACAGACGCGCTAGCCCAGCCCCCGCTCTGTCGTTAGTTAAGTAACCTAACGGGTAATGACGGGGCCCCGTGGCGAATGCGAATGGCATAAGCGTACGTCATATTTTGGTTGTTTTCTGCAATGGTAGGATTAAATGATGGGACGCATTAAAAGAACTCATGCAAGAATATCACGCATTAAAAGAACTAATGCAAGATAATAAACCAAGTTAAAGTCGTTGGAACACTTTCGAAAAACCACTCGGTTCTTTTCAAAACCAACTTTTAAATGCGGAGCTTGAGCCACTCCTTTTAAAAGCTATCTCGTTCCATCGACCAAATCAAGTTCACTACGTTCACGGTTTTGCCAAAACCATCCGTAGCCCTCCGTCGTTTCACATGAATAGTCAATAGTATTCAAGCTGTGTTTGTTGGCCAAAGTCAAGGCACGGTGATTGGTAGCTATTGGGTATTCATGTGTAGCATAGATAGATGCGTTGGTTTGGAACAGTCGTACTGCCTTGTTGGCCAAAGTCAAGGGTAGGTGCGGGTGGATTCAAATTAACCTGGAGAACGACGGGCAGAACTTGACATGTGACTTATGATTTGTTGGCCAAAGTCAAGGTCATAAGAGCATGGGGCAAAAATCCACATCGGGAGTTTCATAAGTACTGAAACTTGCTAGATTTGCATACCATTTGGAGTGTGATGATTCTGGTAGGATTCCTTCAGTTTCGTCACGCGATGATATTTGGATCCCGATCCTACTGTGAGTATATGCTACTCCTCGGGAAATTTCTCACTAATCGATCAATGCTATAAACCTAGTAGGTGCCTAGAAAGGTGTTAGCGGGGCTATGCCCCCAGGGAAAAGAGGTTCTCTAATTAAGGAACTTCCCGAAAGCGTTGGAAAACCTCCCTCGAAGTACCGACACAGGCCTGGCTAAACGGTTAAGCAAGTATTGTGCGGTGGGATTGATCCCGGCTAATTCTTCCTTTATGGTTTGAGGAGGGATTCGAGAAACAGTGGGAGCCATCCTGTTTAGACAAACTAAAAACCACTCTAAACTTGCAAGAGCATCATGTTGAGTGTTTCTTCTTCTCTCTCCTAATTGCAGCGACCAAATCGACATGACTGGACTTAAGTTACTCCTAGATAAAAACAAACTGACAGGGTCAAACTACAAAGATTGGCTCAGGAATGTCAAGATAGCAATCACTTACGACAAGCTGGGGTATCTTCTTACCACCAAAGCTCCCCCTGTCCCTGGTCCAACTTCCAGCGTCGCGGATAAGGAAATCCGCAAGACTTGGGAGATTGATAGCGCGAAGGCCAAATGCCTCCTGCTTGCCTCGATGGACAACGAACATCAGAGGAGGCACGAGAATATGGACATGGAATCCATATTGCTTCATACAAAAGAACTGTATGGAGAGCAATCTCGTATCGCAAGATACGAAGCGTCGAAAAAGTTATTTTCGACAAGAATGGCCGTCGGATCATCAGTAGCCGAGCACGTGCTAAAGATGATCGGCTTCATTGAGGAGCTCGCTGACCTAGGGATCACATTGGAGAGTGAGCTATATACGGATATAGTTCTCCAGTCCCTTCCTTCTACTTACGCCCAGTTTATACTGAACTTCAACTTACAAGAAAAAGAGGTTGAACTTTCAGAGCTCCTCAACATGCTGAGGAGCGCAGAGGGCACCCTACAGAAAGGTAGGGATACATCCACTTTGTTTGTAGGAGGATCATCTTCTTCTAGGTCCAAGGCGAAAGCCAAGGGAAAGAAGAAGAAGGCCCCCGCCAAACCAAGGGGCGGTGTTAGTAAAGTGGATACGAAGGGAAAAGGTAAAGCAACAAAGATAGCGGGGAAGCTTGTGGATAAGGAAGAATGCTTCTATTGTCATAAGAAAGGACACTGGAAGAATGATTGCAGGGCCTGGAAGGCCAGAACACAGGAATTGAAGCAGGTTGCAGCTTCAGCTTCAGGTGTGTATGTTATTGAAAACTGTCTTTCAATAAACTCTACTTCCTGGGTATTGGATACCGGATCAGGATCTCATATCTGTAATTCTTTGCAGGCGTTGAGAAACCGTAGTGTTTTGAAGGCAGGTGACATGACCCTCAGAGTTGAGAACGGAGCTAGTATGGATGCTAAAGCCGTGGGGGACTATCACCTGGGAATGTCAGATGGACATGTTTTGGTTTTGCGTAATTGCTTTTTTGTACCCAACGCAACTTGTAATATCATTTCTGTATCTTTAGTTTCTAAAGAAGGTTATGAATTTGCGTTTGTAAGTAATGTTGTAAACATTCACCTTAATCAAGTTTTGATTGGGTCAGGTACATTGAGTGATGGTATATACGTGTTAAACCAACCACAGATTTTTAATGTCCAGTATACACACAAGAGAAAGTCTCCAGAAATAAATCAGACTTTCTTATGGCATTGTAGATTGGGTCACATCAATGAGAGAAGGTTGACTAAGTTACATACAGAAGGATATTTGAATGCGTTCGAATATCAATCGTATGCCACTTGTCAATCTTGTCTCAAAGGAAAGATGACAAAGACTCCGTTTACTGGACAAGGAGTAAGAGCGAGCGAGCTCTTGGGACTCGTACACAGTGACGTGTGCGGTCCAATGTCTACACATGCCCGAAGCGGACATTCTTACTTCATTACTTTTACGGATGACTTCTCAAGGTACGGTTATGTCTTCTTAATGAAACATAAGTCCGAAGCCTTTGGAAAATTCCAGGAGTATAAGAATGAAGTAGAGAAACAGACCGGCAAAAGTATTAAGATTCTAAGATCGGATCGAGGTGGAGAATACTTAAGTGCCGAGTTCCTGGACTGCTTAAAAGAGAACGGAATTCTCTCTTAGCTTACTCCTCCGTACACCCCGCAACATAACGGTGTATCGGAAAGACGGAACCGCACCCTATTGGATATGGTGCGGTCCATGATGAGTAATGCTGAGTTGCCGCGATCATTCTGGGGATATGCGCTAGAATCAGCAGCATACCTTTTGAACCGAGTTCCTACTAAGACCGTGCCTACTACACCATATGAGATGTGGTGTGGGAAGAGACCCTATCTTAAGCACATTAAGACATGGGGATGTCCAGCTTTTGTCAAAAAGCAGCATGCGGACAAGCTCGAGGCACGCTCGGTACAGTGCAAGTTTGTGGGATATCCAAAGAATTCCAAGGGATATTTCTTCTACTGTGAAGAGGAACAAAAAGTCCTTGTTTCTCGTCATGCCTACTTCTTGGAAACTGAGTTTTTGGAAAACCAGATAAGTGGGAGCACAATAGAACTGGAAGAAGTTCCAGAACCACAGACTGTTACTGAAAGCTTAGTGGAACCAGAGGGTTCAACAGAACAGGACATTCCTACGCCGCTCCGCAGGAGTAGTAGGCAGACTCATCCGCCCGAGAGATACTACGGTTTTCTCATAGACGGGGATAGAGAGGATTGCATCATAGATTATGATGAGCCTACTAGCTTCCAGCAGGCCGTTCAGAGCGTTGACTCAGTGAAATGGCTGGATGCAATGCGGACCGAAATGGAGTCCATGTACACCAACAAGGTATGGACGTTGGACATTGCTCCAGACGGGGTAAAACCCGTAGGATGCAAGTGGATCTTCAAAAGGAAGATTGGTGTAGATGGACAGGTTGAGACCTATAAAGCTAGGCTGGTAGCAAAGGGTTTTCGTCAAAGACCTGGCTTGGACTACGACGAAACCTTTTCTCCAGTAGCCATGCTGAAATCCATTCGGATCCTTCTTGCCATTGCTGCCTTCCACGATTATGAGATCTGGCAAATGGACGTAAAGACAGCTTTTCTAAATGGAAATTTAGAGGAGTGTGTCTATATGGACCAGCCAGAGGGTTTCATTCAGAGTGGGAGCAGCGGAAAGGTGTGCAAGTTGCTTAAGTCCATCTATGGACTAAAGCAGGCGTCGCGGAGTTGGAACATCTGCTTTGATGAGACGGTCAAAGAATTTGGCTTTATCAAAAATCCAGATGAACCATGCATCTATAGTAGATTTGTAGCGAGAACTGTAGTATTCCTCGTTTTATACATGGATGACATTCTCTTAATAGGAAATGATATTCCTATGCTACAATCTGTCAAGGGATTCTTGTCACACAGGTTCTCCATGAAAGACCTGGGTGATGCCTCGTACATTCTGGGTATCCGGATCTACCGTGACAGATCCAAGAGGATATTAGGACTTTCACAGTCCAGGTACATCGACACCATACTGAAGAGATTCAGTATTGAAGATTCCAAGCGCGGTAACCTACCGGCTTGTCACGGGATCACCCTCTCTAAAGAGATGTCTCCCAAGACTGATTTGGAGAGGGATCGCATGTCTATTATACCCTACGCTTCTGCGGTAGGCTCTATAATGTATGCGATGTTGTGTACCAGACCGGATGTAGCTTATGCACTGAGTGTGGTAAGCCGGTATCAGTCAAACCCTGGGGAGAAACACTGGATAGCGGTAAAGAACATTCTCAAGTACCTAAGAAGGACTAAGGAGATGTTCTTGGTGTATGGCGGAAAAGACCTCCAGATCGAGGCCTTTGCTGACTCCAGCTTCCAGAGTGACAAGGATGATTCCAAGTCCATGTCGGGTTTTGTCTTTACCCTCAATGGAGGGGCGGTGTGTTGGAAGAGTTCCAAACAGAAAACCGTTGCAGACTCGACGATGGAAGCGGAATACATCGCTGCATCTGATGCCGCAAAAGAAGCTGTCTGGATGAGGAAGTTCTTGAAAGAACTTCAGGTGGTTCCGTCCATTGTTGATCCAATACCTCTGTATTGCGACAACAACGGGGCTATAGCTTTAGCGAAGGAACCCAGGTCCCATCAGAGATCCAGGCACATCTTGAGGCGGTATCACCTGATCAGGGAGATCGTAGATCGCCAGGAGATCGAGGTTCGGAGAGTCGCTTCAGAAGATAACACTGCAGATCCATTCACCAAGGCCTTGCCCCAGACTCAGTTCGAGCGGCTGATCGAGATGATAGGTCTTCGATACGCCAGTACATGGCCTTAGTGCAAGTGGGAGATTGTTAGTGTATATGCCCTAGAGGCCATTACTGTATCATACTAGTTTGTATATTACTTAATGGATGCTTGGGATATTCACCTTGTATATACAATCTTGCTCAAAATAGTAGTATGCTACTTGGTTTGTTTCTACTTCAATGTGTACATGTGTTTATTTTTGTATATCGCCTATACACATTAGTAGAGCCCTTAGGATCTTTGCTTGATTACCAGCGATGTGATGGCCGTCACACTAGTGGGGCTGGGTAATCTATAAGCACATCCTTATGCAGGTCCCTGGTCGCAGGACTATCGAGATAGGGCATCGATACTCCGGAGTAGACCAGCGCATGCGCTTCTCATCCCAGTGTGGGAGACGGTCTGTCCCACAGCCGTCAGTACGTCGTACTTGAGATAGTATGTGGGTGCTCGTTAGGTTACGGGTACACTGGACAGGACTCGTCGGGAACTGACTAGTTGGTATTATACCTATCGTCAGTTATCAGTTCCCAGGTGACATGAGTACAGTTTAGTCCGCTGACTTGACACTGTCACTTCGCTTCGGGTGTGTTCCCACTGTACTTTGATCACTACCCTACCACGGCTCAAAGGAGTCGTGCAAACAGGTGGTGGTTGGGTGCAGTCCCGAAGCACTTGGAGGCAGTGACGGTTAGACAGGATTCGTCTCTCCCGGTATTGGGGGTTGACATCGCGCTGTGTCTAGGAGAGCCATTACACGAGTAGTCCCTGGCCAGGGCAAACGAGATATACTGGTAGGTTTCTAGTGTTATCTCAGGGTGTTTTGGGCTTCGCTCCGGCACGACTTGTACCGCTATTGGGGGACTGACGTATACCACCCCCTAGGCTCGCCATGCGATGTATCAGACGAACAGACCGGACTGTACGGAGAATGTCACACTCAGGCTCAGTAGGAGTTCAGATGGGTTTCGCCTCGTCGGTCTTCTTGTCGGCATTACCTGGGGACCGTTACGCACAGCTAGTGCCGCTTGCGGTCTGTGGTTAAACCCACTGCCAGCGTAGTGTCGAGTCTTTAGAGTCCCACACAGAAAGCTTTTCGCCTTTAGGCAAAAGAGTAGAGGTCGCATGGTATTGCGACAGGTCACATGGTTTTGCGACAGGGTTCGGTCACATCCGTGCACTTGTGCACGTACAGTGTCCGGACAGTTTACACTAGCGGGCTTTGGTTTAAGCCAGATCCTAATGTACCTTATGGGATTGGATTTATCCAGTTTGCATTCGTGTTCCTCGGAACGCGGATGCGGGTGTGTATGCACAGTTGACAGGGAGGCAGAGGCAGCGGATTCTCATTAGGGTTGTTGACAGTTGACCGATAACTATTTGACTTTATGCTCAACCCTAATGAGAATATGATATGTGATTAACTATTATATTAATTAAGTATTATGGTGACATGGTTGTTGACTTGTTGACTTTTGTTGACTTGTTGACTTTGTTGACTTGTTGACTTTTGTTGACTTGTTGACCGGTTGACTAGGCTTGACTAGTTGACCATCATGATAACCATAGCCATCATTTCATGGCAAAGACTTTTGTTTACTTGCTCATTTGTGTAAAATGAGTACATGAAATGATATGGTTGTGGTTGCTTCAAACCATCACATAAGACTTTTGTTAATATGATGAGTTATCATTGCTTTGGATTATGAGAGGGTGAGAGACAAAATACTTGCTCATTCTTTTCTTGCTCATTCTCTCTCTTGTTCTTGAGCTCTCCTCTTGCTCTCACCCTCAACCTCTTGCTCCCTCTCTTGATCTATGGTTCTCTTGTCTCATGAGTTGAGAATCAAGAACCATAGATAAAATCCCATTCTATTTCCTCTCTACTCATTCTAGTTCACTAGGTTTAGCAAACCAAGTGAACTAGTTTCTTCAAAGAACGAAGAAGGAGCTAAAGGTTGGAGCTTTCAAGTGGATCTATCTTCGGCGTACGGAGACGACGAGAAGGAGCCATCGGACCACCATCGGAGCTTGAAGAGAAGGAGTTCAAGACAAGCAAGGTATAACCCCCTAACCGAGTAGCTAGAATCTCTTAGTTAGGATGTTAGATAGATGTTTAACCAAGATCCGGGTTATAGGTCCATGTTACCACCTCCGTAAAAATTATTTTTTACCAAATTCCGCATTCCCGAAAGTACCGGAAGAGGTAGCATGGACTTACAGACTAGTGTATGTAAGCCCGCGGGGGCGCCCCGGCCGTCGACCCGACGCCGGAAACGCGGAAAACAAAAACTTTGCGAACTTTGCAAAACGGCACCACCGCGGACTTTCCACCCGGATCGGGCCATTAACCTAGCTAGCTAGCAAAAAGGAAAAGAGTAGAGATGCTATACCAAGCGATCCGAGTCCTCCGGTCTTCATCTCCACTCCGATCTCTTGCGGAATCTCCGTCACCTCCTCGCTCGTCGGAAAAGGGGCACCACGTAGCCGGAATCTTTTACGGGCTCCCGCCTCTTGACCGAGGCAACTCGGGCGCGAAGTTGGCTAGCCGACGCGTCCAAGACTTGCTATAGAATAGTGTAGAATAGTTGTCTCTTTGGGACTTATGGAAGTTGCCATGGTTGAAGGAATTTTAGCACAAGAATTTTCATGGATTGATGCTAAGAAAAAATGAGCATCCCCTGGAGAAAGGAGCTCGGCCAATGTAATATATGTCCACTGGAAATTGGATGTGTGAAGTGTATGAATTAAAATTATTCAACCCAATGAAATTCCCACTTCAAACAAAACCACCAGCACCCACTCACAAAATGGGGGGACCCATGGAAAAATACATGAAGGAAAAATCTCCACCAAATTAAACCTCACTCCAAATTAAAACACCAGCACACCCACAAACACAAACATCTCTCTCCCTCACTCTAGTGGCCGGCCCCACCCCAATCAAAAACAGTGGCCGGCCCAAGAAGGAATTGGTGGGAAAATGGATGAGTGAATTTTCGAAGGAGAAAAGGAAAATCCAAAAAGAATAATGGTCACAACAATTTCCTTTCACAAACCATCAAATGAAAAGCCATCAAATGGACAAGAAAAGCAAAGATGAGACCAATATGGAATCTCATGATTATGAAGCCACATATGCAAGAAAACTCCTCACAACTAAGTTAATTGCAAACTTGCAATTAACCCCCTCCAACGAAAAGTCCGACCGGGAAGAAAAAAGAGAAAACCGGCCGGAACGGAATGCAGACTGGCAACCCCAGAAAACCGATCCCGTAATAAATTACAGGAAAACCCTGCTACTGCAAATACATGCCCGCATTTGTATTCCCACTGAACACAAATGCAAAGAGATAAAACTACACCATCTAATACTAAGATCCGGCTTAAGCCAAAGCCGGCTAGTAAAAAACCGTCCGATCACGATCCGTGCAATACCGCACGTATCAGATCGAACCCTGCCATATCTCCATACGGCCTCTACAGCGTTTCGCCCGAAACTTGAGTAACTGAATGTGTGGTGGACTCTAAAGACTCGTCAATACTATGGCTGTGGATTTAACCACTAGCACGTCAGAGGTATAAGCCAATACGTAACGGGCCACCAGGTATTGACCAAAAGGGACGTCTGCGAGCGAACTCAGCCTGACACCCTACTGAGCCTGTCAGTGACAATATCCGTACAGTCCGGTCCGTTCGTCTATGAGTATCGCATGGCGGGCCTAGGGGGTTGGTAAAAGTCAGACCCCCAAAAGCGGTACAAGTCGTGTCGGAGTGTAGCCCAGAACACCCTGAGATACTACTGGAATACCTACCAGCAAATCTCCTGCCTTGGCCAAGGACTTTTCATGTTCTGGCTCTCCTAGACACAGCACGACCTCACCCCCAATACCGGGAGAGACGAACCCCTGCAGATCCGCTCACTGCCTCCATGTGGCTCGGGACTGTACCCAACTAAAACCTGTTTGCACGACTCCTTTGAGCCGTGGTAGGGTAGTAATCAAAGTACAGTGGGAACTCACACGAGACAAATGACGATCCCAGGTCGATGAACTAACCTGTACACATGTCACCTGGGAACTGCTATCTGACGTCTGGTATATCCCAACTAGCAGGTTCCCGGCGAGTCCTGTCCGGTGTACTCATAACCCAATGAGCACCTGTATACATCTTAGGTGAAGCAACTGACACCAGTGGCTTGTGAGACCGGCCACCGCCCCTCGTCGGGGTCTCGACTGTATACACTAGTCTACTCTGGAGAAACGATGCCCTGTCTCGAATCTCCCACGACTAGGGACCTTTTAAGGATGTGCTTGTAGACCCCAGCTCCCACTTATATGATCGCCCTCATACTGCTGGAAGTCAAGCAAGAATCCTAGGGGCTTTATCAACGTGTAATAGCGACTCGTAAGGTCACCTAAAGCAGTACACGATGATAAAGATAAACCAGATAGCATACTATCATCTCGAGTAAGACTGTCCTACCGGGATAGGTCCTCCCCTCAATCATTGCAATCACGTGCCTGTGACCCAATAATTGACTCTGAGGGCACTATCTCCAACAATCTCCCACTTGCACTCGAGGCTAATTATTGCGATGTCGCATACTCACAGCCCGCGTGATACCGAACACCCAACTCCTCTACTAGTCAGTCTTACAAAGCTCGTTTGCGAGACTATTGCGATCGAGGAATAGCCTCAGTGAGTGGATCCGCTTTGATGTTTCTTTCTATGTCTCTCTATATCTCATGTTCGCAGAGAAAACTATCTCCCGAAATGAGCAATACCTGTCTTAGAATGTCTGGATGTCTGACGGGACCTAGTTCAGAAATGAACTCCAAATCCAAACTTCTTAGACTGTATCGTCAACTGAACTCAATCAGTATCCTGCGCCATACCTTCCCTCAGTATCTACATGGACCATCTGTCCATGATACTGCCCCTCGTCAGAGGGAAAACTATAACTCTGACAGCCACTCTGCCATCCATGTCACCTTGGAAGCCTGGAATGATAACCGTCTCCTAAAGGAGGCTGTCGTTATCAATTCCTTAGAACATCAACTTGTGTTCTAAAACTGCTTCCGATTGTTTCTCCAGGATTGGATCAATATCAACTTATTGCACCTACTGCAAGAACAACATCTGGTGTGGTACTTGACATCTCATGATTGACTCAATTGCCTAAGCAAGTGATCTGTCAATCATGCGTATCCCTCTCCCCTTTAGTCTGTAAAACACCTTTAGAGAGGGTGACTCCATTATCTGCAGGTACACTACCGTGCCAGGAGTCGTCCATTCTAAATACTCATAGAATGCGGTCATAGTACCCAGATTGGGAAACCACCCAAATCTAGATCTAAAACCATAGATCTAGTAACCAGAATGTCTGATATTATATCCAAGTCCTATGTGGAGAAACCACTGTGTGACGACCAAAGTATAACCGATCGTAGTATAGGAATATCACTTCCTACTCTGTGTATGTCATCAAATACCAGGACATCACACCCTACTACCTTCTTAACAGATCCATCCCCTATTCTGATGAAGTCAAACCTATGACTATCACATCAGAAATAGATGATCTATCTCCGCTATATCTGCTTAAGTCTATAAATAGACATAAGCCTGATATCCACCAATGCTTCCGCTGCTCCCACTGACTACGACAACCCTCTGGCAGAGTCATATATACGTACGCTTCTAAAGCAAGTTTAGAACGACGCTATACTCATCCTTCCGCCGGGTCTCGCAGCCTGGACCAATAGCAATGGCAAGTGTGGGTAAACAAGAACCTCCCTGCCACCGTCCTTGAGCATACCGAAGTACCTCTCGGGTGCCTGAGGTTACCCTCCATATCTGCGGAGTGGCCAATGGAATGTCAAACCATATTGAATCTTTAGGTTCTTATCAAATCTTCAGTAATCGTTTGCGGTTCTGGAATCACTTCCAGTTCTACCATACTCCCACTACTGTTTTTCTGAAAAAAATCCATTTTTGATAAAACTGTGGCGAGTCAAGAACAATATCTCTATTGATCTTCCAGATGGTAGAAAGTCAACCCTCGTCATAGCCCAGGTCAACCCACAAACAGCCATTACTGAAACGTGCCTTGAGTTGTCCAGAGTCTGGTTTTAAGCATAAGCCGGACAACTCCCCGTATCTTAACAATGTCAAGATATGAACTGTTCTTTATCCAAGAAACAGAGGCACTGATTTTAATTGAACCAGATCCAAATCATGCAGCTGTCTCCAGTGCATGTCAACTAAATGGAAGAGAGGCCGATCAGCGTTACTCAACCTAGGAATGCTTCCAATTATGAGTAACCTGAAAGAGAAGCAAGTTCTCTTAAACATTACTATCAACTGAATACCATACACAAGTATCTACATCTTCGATCACCTTGAAGAATCCCGATACTTGCAATACCTGGTTCTCTACTGTATTCTTATACCTATAACTCCTCAAAAACTTAGACCCTGTGTTTCTACGAAACACATGTCTAAGAACTAGAGAAGTTAAAAGTAAACAGAATATAGTACGAGGACCAACCCCTCTGTCCTGATGGACACTGGACAATATACAATACTCTGTATAAGTCCCCTGAGTCTAGTGACTCATTCACTGTGTGTCGTGGGTTGAAAACTGTACTTTTGGTTAAGAAGAATTACACCGCTGTTCAATGCTCCTTACCTAACCATCCACTGGTATAGGTAAATGTCATAGACATAATTTCAAAAAGATATGTCTCACTCTATAAAAATAGACGTACAGATATATCAATTTGAAATTGGTGCACAACAACGGATATTCAAAACCAAATATTTGCCGACCGGCAAACAACCCAGGTGGCTTCCTCAAATATCATGAATCCCGATATAATGAGAAAGGTCACCTAATTCCCAATAACTTACTCCCACTCATCATCTGTAAAACCATACAGACGTGAGACTCAAACCTGGTAAATACATACCCTGGAGCAAGTGTCTAATTGGGAAATCAGTTTTCTTTTAACAGTACATAGTGAAACTGAAACATTGCAATGTTTCGATGGGGTATCCTGGTATTCCTAGTAATGTCTCTTCCATTATCCAGATTCACAACTATAACTGTATAATTCTTTGTCACCTCTCCAAATCCCTTTACATGTCTTTAGTCATTACCTTCTGTACACCCCTTTAGGCCAAATGGTTTTCTTCCTTCCCTACCGTTCGGCACCAGCCTATGGTTTGGAAGAAGACTATCCAATAAGCATAATGGGTGTACTGTCCTGATCCTAGGAACACTCGCAATGCGAGAGAAGGTGAGGATAAAAGACAACCGAATGAACTTAATTCATAGGTGATTTAGGATTGACAAAGAAGTACATGGTTTGGTCGTGAATAGCAGTCGCAATTTACTTTGCCCTCATACTAATCCCTTGCTTTGTCTGAACTTAATACCTTCTGTACACCGTTTAGGCTAATTGGCTTTCTTCATTCCCTACCGTTCGGCACCAGCCTAAGGTTTGGAAGAAGACTATCCAATTTGCGTAATAGGTGTACTATCTCCTAAACCAAGGAGTACTCGCAACCTGAGAGAAGGTAAAAGACAACTGAATAGTCCTATTCGTTTTCTCCAGAACCGGAAACCATCCTCGAAGTCCTTCGAGTTCGTATATAACCATACGATGGTTTTGTCCAATGGAAGTGGACGTTCGTAGTAATACGGGGTGTCCCGGAGAAAAGAGTAAAAGTAGGAGTGGCAAAGAGGTCTGCAACTCTGACAATCCAAAAGCCAGTGTTAAGAAGGTTCGGTCAACTTGGTCACTGAGTCATAGTCTAGGGTCGGGTCAATGGTCGCTGCCAAAGAGAGAGAGAAAAGAAACACTCAGCGTGCACTCTAACCTAGATCAGAATGGTTACCAATTTATCTAATCTGGAAACCTCCCACTGTAACGTCAAATTCTTCCCCAAACCTGAAAGAAGAATTAGCCGGGAATGCCCGAGGAGTAAACCAACTCATCAGTGGGAATCGGGATCCAACTATCATCGCATGATAACGTGACGGAATCCGCTCACGCTGTCACACTCCAGAAGGTATGCGCATATCTGGCAAGTTTCAGTTCTTTTGAAACTCCCGATGTGGATTTTTGCCCCATGCTCTTATGACCTTGACTAAGGCCAACAAATCATAAGTCACATGTCAAGTTCTACCCGTCATTGTCCAGGTTGATTTGAACCCACCCGTACAAGCCCTTGACTAAGGCCAACAAGGCTATACGACTGTCCCAAACCAACGCATCTATCTATGCAGCATATGAATACCCAATAGCTACCAAACACTGTGCCTTGACTAAGGCCAACAAACACAGCTTGAATACTATTGACTACCCATATGAAACAACGGAGGGCTACGAATGGTCTCTGGCGAAAACCTTTAACGTAGTGAACTTGATATCGTTGAAGGAACGGATAGCTTTTTAGAAAATATAGTGACGAAAACCTTTACTAAAGAGGTCACTCCCGGTGAAGGGATCTCGGCTCTTTCCCCGTAGAATGGGGTGCAGGATATTCCAACTGAATACCACGGTGCAAAGCAAAAGTAATCGGCTATAGTGAAGTTACTGCCCTGACGCAAACTTCTGTCCAAGGGGTCACTCCCGGTGAAGGGATCTCGGCCCTTGCCTCGTCGACTGAGGAGCAGGATATTCCAACTGAATACCACTGTGCAAAACAAAAGAGAACGCCCTTGCAATAACAGCTTTTTGAAAAAATGTTCCAACAACATCAGAATAGGTTTGTTTAACTTGCATTGATCCGAATCAATGCAGTCCCATCAATTGATCACACCATAAAGAACGAAAATATACTGACGTACGTATATGCCATCCGCATTCGCCACTGGGTCCCGTCATCACCCGTTAGGTTAGCTAACTAACGACAGAGCGGGGACTGGACTAGCGCGGATGAAAAACATATACAACATCTATAAATATATATATACCAATATATAATTTTCGCTCAAGGCGTGATAAACAATGCAGCACAGAAATGTATAGCAACACAGATCAATACAGATATCTGGGATCCCCGGGTTTCACAGAGCCGCTACTGAAACCCGACGTTCCCCTGGTCGTGTGGATAGCCTGTGCAATGAAATCCTAGACCCCTACGGGCGCGGCAAGTTACCCGCCAAAACCTGAAGCGAGGCAGCCCCCTTCAGCAACGTGAATGGACC
This sequence comes from Agapanthus africanus, assembly GCA_030015575.1. Lineage (NCBI taxonomy): Eukaryota > Viridiplantae > Streptophyta > Magnoliopsida > Asparagales > Amaryllidaceae > Agapanthus > Agapanthus africanus. Next base: position 366,097,824 of record JASDDO010000018.1, read on the forward strand.
ACCCAGCACTTCACGGAATCCGGTAACTTGGGCACCCCTCCTGGGTCAACCCTATACCCCCTACGAGTGCGGCGAATAGCCCGCCAATTCTAGAGTGAAGCCCCCTCCGTCTCAATGCCATGAGATGCGGGCTTGTTGCCCTCCAGAACCCGGCTACCCGTGCACCCCTCCGCGGGGTAATCCTAGTACAGAAAGTAAAATATACATACAACGGGTACATCGACCGCAACCAGGTCGTGCCCCAAAATAATAATACAAACAGGCAGTGACGGCAGTCCACATGTCGGACGCTCGCCCCGCAATATCAAATGTACATAATTCAACAGCAACTGTACTACCACTGCAACCAGGTTATCCCCCACGACCGATCCGCAACAACACAGTACAATCACAGAACATCAACGTGAAAGTCACGTTCGCAAATCCGTCTAAAAGGGCTATAGCAGATAGACTGGATTTACCGATCGAGTGACATTCACGGTCGCAGATATAATGTAAAAACTGTGAACTGGCATGTTTAAAATATCCGATCGAACAAATATTATCAAGTGGGCCCCATACACTACTGTAGCACTTACAGAAAAACTGGGCCCAAAAAGAATATCCCAAAACCCCTATTTCCAAGCCAAAAGCCCACTGGAAAAATTTCGCTCAGCAAGGACTTCTTTCCACCGCGGAACCGCGGCCAAACCAGGGGTTTGGCCGCCCTTCCGCGGTCGTCCTGAAGCATCACAAAACCAAATTTTTCCAGAGTCCTTAGAATTTCATTCTTATGTTTCTGCAATGTACTGAAAAATTTTCTGAGACAAAATAAAATCGACAGAAACCTGAAGCATGGGAAAATACGGTTTTTTGGGATTTTCGTTCGATCGAGCACTAAACATACTAGAGCAAGCTAGGTAGGTTAACGGCGTGGCTCTGATACCAATGTAAGCCCGCGGGGGCGCCCCGGCCGTCGACCCGACGCCGGAAATGCGGAAAACAAAAACTTTGCGAACTTTGCAAAACGGCACCACCGCGGACTTTCCACCCGGATCGGGCCATTAACCTAGCTAGCTAGCAAAAAGGAAAAGAGTAGAGATGCTATACCAAGCGATCCGAGTCCTCCGGTCTTCATCTCCACTCCGATCTCTTGCGGAATCTCCGTCACCTCCTCGCTCGTCGGAAAAGGGGCACCACGTAGCCGGAATCTTTTACGGGCTCCCGCCTCTTGACCGAGGCAACTCGGGCGCGAAGTTGGCTAGCCGACGCGTCCAAGACTTGCTATAGAATAGTGTAGAATAGTTGTCTCTTTGGGACTTATGGAAGTTGCCATGGTTGAAGGAATTTTAGCACAAGAATTTTCATGGATTGATGCTAAGAAAAAATGAGCATCCCCTGGAGAAAGGAGCTCGGCCAATGTAATATATGTCCACTGGAAATTGGATGTGTGAAGTGTATGAATTAAAATTATTCAACCCAATGAAATTCCCACTTCAAACAAAACCACCAGCACCCACTCACAAAATGGGGGGACCCATGGAAAAATACATGAAGGAAAAATCTCCACCAAATTAAACCTCACTCCAAATTAAAACACCAGCACACCCACAAACACAAACATCTCTCTCCCTCACTCTAGTGGCCGGCCCCACCCCAATCAAAAACAGTGGCCGGCCCAAGAAGGAATTGGTGGGAAAATGGATGAGTGAATTTTCAAAGGAGAAAAGGAAAATCCAAAAAGAATAATGGTCACAACAATTTCCTTTCACAAACCATCAAATGAAAAGCCATCAAATGGACAAGAAAAGCAAAGATGAGACCAATATGGAATCTCATGATTATGAAGCCACATATGCAAGAAAACCCCTCACAACTAAGTTAATTGCAAACTTGCAATTAACCCCCTCCAACGAAAAGTCCGACCGGGAAGAAAAAAGAGAAAACCGGCCGGAACGGAATGCAGACTGGCAACCCCAGAAAACCGATCCCGTAATAAATTACAGGAAAACCCCGCTACTGCAAATACATGCCCGCATTTGTATTCCCACTGAACACAAATGCAAAGAGATAAAACTACACCATCTAATACTAAGATCCGGCTTAAGCCAAAGCCGGCTAGTAAAAAACCGTCCGATCACGATCCGTGCAATACCGCACGTATCAGATCGAACCCTGCCATATCTCCATACGGCCTCTACAGCGTTTCGCCCGAAACTTGAGTAACTGAATGTGTGGTGGACTCTAAAGACTCGTCAATACTATGGCTGTGGATTTAACCACCAGCACGTCAGAGGTATAAGCCAATACGTAACGGGCCACCAGGTATTGACCAAAAGGGACGTCTGCGAGCGAACTCAGCCTGACACCCTACTGAGCCTGTCAGTGACAATATCCGTACAGTCCGGTCCGTTCGTCTATGAGTATCGCATGGCGGGCCTAGGGGGTTGGTAAAAGTCAGACCCCCAAAAGCGGTACAAGTCGTGTCGGAGTGTAGCCCAGAACACCCTGAGATACTACTGGAATACCTACCAGCAAATCTCCTGCCTTGGCCAAGGACTTTTCATGTTCTGGCTCTCCTAGACACAGCACGACCTCACCCCCAATACCGGGAGAGACGAACCCCTGCAGATCCGCTCACTGCCTCCATGTGGCTCGGGACTGTACCCAACTAAAACCTGTTTGCACGACTCCTTTGAGCCGTGGTAGGGTAGTAATCAAAGTACAGTGGGAACTCACACGAGACAAATGATGATCCCAGGTCGATGAACTAACCTGTACACATGTCACCTGGGAACTGCTATCTGACGTCTGGTATATCCCAACTAGCAGGTTCCCGGCGAGTCCTGTCCGGTGTACTCATAACCCAATGAGCACCTGTATACATCTTAGGTGAAGCAACTGACACCAGTGGCTTGTGAGACCGGCCACCGCCCCTCGTCGGGGTCTCGACTGTATACACTAGTCTACTCTGGAGAAACGATGCCCTGTCTCGAATCTCCCACGACTAGGGACCTTTTAAGGATGTGCTTGTAGACCCCAGCTCCCACTTATATGATCGCCCTCATACTGCTGGAAGTCAAGCAAGAATCCTAGGGGCTTTATCAACGTGTAATAGCGACTCGTAAGGTCACCTAAAGCAGTACACGATGATAAAGATAAACCAGATAGCATACTATCATCTCGAGTAAGACTGTCCTACCGGGATAGGTCCTCCCCTCAATCATTGCAATCACGTGCCTGTGACCCAATAATTGACTCTGAGGGCACTATCTCCAACAGTGTATACAGTCGAGACCCCGACGAGGGGCGGTGGCCGGTCTCACAAGCTACTGGTGTCAGTTGGATCACCTAAGATGTATACAGGTGCTCATTGGGTTATGAGTACACCGGACAGGACTCGCCGGGAACATGCTAGTTGGGATTATACCAGACGTCAGATAGCAGTTCTCTGGTGACACGTGTACAGGTTAGTTCATCGACCTGAGATCGTCATTTGTCTCGTGTGAGTTCCCACTGTACTTTGATTACTACCCTACCATGGCTCAAAGGAGTCGTGCAAACAGGTTTTAGTTGGATACAGTCCCGAGCCACATGAAGGCAGTGAGCGGATTGGCAGGGGTTCGTTTCTCCCGGTATTGGGGGTGAGATCGCGCTGTGTCTAGGAGAGCCATTACACGAAGTCCTTGGCCAAGGCAGGAGATTTACTGGTATGTATTCCAGTAGTATCTCTGGGTGTTCTAGGCTACACTCCGACACGACTTGTATCGCTTTTGGGGGTCTGACTTTTACCAACCCCCTAGGCCCGCCATGCGATGCTCATAGACGAACAGACCGGACTGTACGGATATTGTCACTGACAGGCTCAGTAGGGTATCAGGATGAGTTCGCTCATCGACGTCCCTTTTGGTCAATACCTGGTAGCCCGTTACGTATGGCTAATACCTCTGACGTGCTAGTGGTTAAATCCACAGTTGAAGTATTGACGAGTCTTTAGAGTCCACCACAGACTGTTTCTCAAGTTTCGGGCAAAACGCTGTAGAGGCCGTATGGATATATGGCAGGGTTCGATTTTATACGTGCGGTATTGCACGGATCATGATCGGACGGATAATACTAGCGGGCTTTGGTTTAAGCCGGATCCTAGTATTGTACAGTGTAGATTTTGTCTCATTGTATTTGTACTCGGTCGGAATACAAATGCGGGTATGTATATACAGTCGCGGGGTTTTCCTGTAATTTATTACGGGATCGTTTTTCTGAAGTTGCCAGTTTGCTTTCCGTTTCGGCCATTTTCCTTTGTTTCTTTCTTTGGCTGAAATTTGGTGGAGGGGGTTATTAGCAATTGTGCAATTTATAATGGAGAAGACTTTTTATGCCTCATGATGGTTCTTACTTCCTTTGACTTCTTTAGTTCATCATTGTTTACTTTATATGATGGGTTGAGTGATGGGTTTTTGAGTTGGACTTTTTGGTGTGACATATTTCATCATCACCTTTTCTCTTCCTTGCATTATTGTCTCTCTTCCTTCAACACACATGGGGCCGGCCATTCTTGAGAAGGGGCTGTCAAAATTTTGAGGAGGGATTTTTGTTCTTTTCATGCTTGCAAAAATTCCCAAGTTCATCTAAAAAGTTTACATCTCCTTTCCCACTTCCAAATGGCAACTTCAACAACCCCTAGAGATAAACCATTCTACACTTAGCCTACAGCATTCTTAGACACGTCGGCTCGTCAACTTCATGCCCGAGTTGCCTCGGTCCAGAGGCGGGAGCCCGTAAAATAACCCGGCGATGTGGTGCCCTTTCCGACGAGGAGATGAAGACCGGAGATTCCGTGAGGAGATCGTGATGGAGGCCGAAGACCGAAGGACACGGATCGCTCGGTATAGCTCTCTTCCCTTTCCCTAGTTAGCTAGTATTAGGTTAATGGCCCGATCCGGGTTTTTAAGTCCGTGGTAGCACCGTTTTTAAAGTTAAAGAAAAGTTTCGTTTCCGCATTTTGGCCTCTTTCAGACGGCCGGGGCGCTGCCGTGCACTTACAATACATATATCTTGCTATACTTTTATGTTTACACATACAACAGTTATAGCTATATATTTACCTTTACTTGATGTTATTTAGAATTGGATAAAATAGGAACCGCATGATCTTTTATATAAACTTGTTGCAGTTAATTAGCGGCTTTTCCTTTATATACTTACATTTCAGTTTATGTTGTATATATTATATTCATGGATTTTCGCATTTGATTTATGGATTTTTCATGATGTTTTCTGGATTTGGGAACCGTGGGAGTTCTTGAAATTATGCATTATTTGAAAAACCCGGTTTCCCTTGATATGATATTTCAGCATCCACCATGAGAATTATTGGTTCTGATTATATACTCCATACGAGGAGTGGGTGCCGTATGAAGGTACATGGTGGGGCCCGGTACGGCTCCCCTCGGCAAGATGATTGATGGACTTTGCCGATTGAGCCTGGAAGGTGGGCAAGTACCTACCGGTGACATTACTAATGACTCAGCGGTTATCATGTGGATGCTGACGGGAGTCATGTACGTATAGATACGTCGAGAGGCGAGGGTCAGAGCTAGGCACTCGAGCTTTCGGGACAGCGTATGATACGTACCTATCAGGATGCCAGTCTTGGTGACAGCACCTGATAGACCAGCATTTCTGTGTCGATACTTGACACATTGGTTTCATGATATTTCTTTTACTCCTTTGTATATATAACAGGGGTTTAGGCCGCTGTTATATATGCCCTTACACCAATATTAGTGGAATAGGACGCTAATATATGTGTATTGACCTTTTTACTTCTTTGTATATATAATAGTGGGTTAGGACGCTGTTATATATGCCCTTACACCAATATTAGTGGAATGGGACGCTAATATATGTGTATTGACATTAATTTATATACATCATCATATTATTTCATGCAAATATATTTAGGGTGTTAGAAATATATTTAGGGTGTTAGAATTTTACTTGATATTGGATTTAGGATATAGGGGATTTATTTGAGATTTGATACAGGATATATATAAGATTGCTGATTTGTACATTCAGAATATATGAGATTTATTCGATATTGTACATTCGAGATTTGTGAGACTTATATGATATGAGAGCCAATTTGGGGGCTGATTTGAGGAAATTGGGATTTGGATTGTCTTAATGGATTGTGATCCTACCACGATGTATTTTGGGTGTTAGAAATATATTTAGGGTGTTAGAAATATATTTAGGGGGTTAGAATTTTACTTGATATTGGATTTGGGATATAGGAGATTTATTTGAGATTTGATACAGGATATATATGAGGTTGCTGATTTGTACATTCAGAATATATGAGATTTATTCGATATTGTACATTCGGGATTTGTGAGACTTATATGATATGAGAGCCAATTTGGGGGCTGATTTGAGGAAATTGGGATTTGGATTGTCTTAATGGATTGTGATCCTACAACGATGTCAGAATTCTGTGGAAATGACATATTTCTTTCCATACTCCATATTTATTGTTTATGCACTGTTTCATGTATTAGTAGTACTTGTTAGTATACCTTCCATGATTATTGCATATACACATTTTCATATCATTATTGCATGATTATTGCATACTGATTGCCATATGTTATTGCTTCATGTATTAGCTGTACCTGCTAGTGTACTTTTCATGATTATTGCATTCATATGATCTGTTATTGCTATTAATTGCATATGTTAGATTCACGCTGTACGTGCATACTTGCGATTACCTGCATATGTTATTTACTATTCACGAGTTGGCAACTCACCCTTATTGTGCCACAGTTGTTTTGCAGGGTGTTTCCTAGAGTAGTTGAGACTGGCTATTCATCTATCTGATCATCTTTTACTACGGATACCGCTTCAGCTCATAGTGTGCAGTTTTGCTTAGGTGGGTTTTGTGATTATCTGTATTGTTGTATTATATATTCGTTGTATCCTTGTACTCTCCATCTACTACTTTCATGTTTGACTTAGAGACTTGGTGAGGACGATATTGTATATTATTTGTGACTTGTTGTCTTTTATACAGTTTCCTTTCTATCGTCTTTTATTTCTTCGGTACGGCGTCGTATATTTGTTGTGGTGGTTGTTTTCCGTCTTTGGGCATGTTTTTTCTCCCGTTTGGGGATGCCTATTTATATTTATGTTATACCCATTTTTGGGGCTAGTTTTTACAAAGGAGGTGCTGCCAAAATTTTAAAGGAAATAAATTGGGCTTTTAAAGATTTTGGATTGTGATTTCAAATGTTTCAAAACTCTTATTATCTTTTCTTGTCTTTTTAATGGTTTAGATTTCTGGGTTTTGGCTTTCTTTTACTACGTTACGTCTGTAGGCGTTGCGTAGTATTAGAGCCGTCACGTGCCAATTTCGGGTCATGACAAAGTTGGTATCAGAGCGCTAGGTTTTTACCTTACGGAGTGTAGGATGACCTTGGTAAGATAGAGTAGGTAGCTTAAGCAGAGTAACGTAGTGTGTGTATGTCTGCCGCATACTCACGTTGCAGTACTCCGCCTAAAGTGACCTAAGTACAAATTGCTCGAAATTCCTTTCTTGATGATTCATATTGATTCGATATCCATGTTCATATCGAATCCTATCCCTATTTATAGCCTTTGCCGCCGCCGACTATGGGGACTCAGTGAGGTGCAGCGAGGGCCGAGGTCAGAGTTGACTCGGGTGGGTCAAGGACTGACCAGAATGGCACGCTCGTTGCACAGGTGCAGACGGATCCACCTTCGACAGATAGTATCGCTAGGCTTGTGGCAGAGATGCAGGACATGCGCCAAACGATGAGTTCTTTGGTGGAGACCATTCAAGCGCAGCGACAGAAGGTTGTCACCCCTGTTACCCAGTTGTTCCTTGTGATCAGCACACAGCTTTCCGTCACTTACATAGCACCAGTGGATGCAGCCCTAGTTTACGAGACATGTATTCCAGATACTCTGAGAGTTCCGGAACAGTGGAGGATTCGTACCGGTGTACCAGCCCAGAGACAGAGGCCTAGTCGTCGAGACAGATTTCGTGACCGTCGCGGGAGTGGCAGAGGCTTATGACGTGGACAGTCGTTCAGCTCTCATCCCCAGGAGGGTCAGCAGTCATCGCGTGGATGTTTCTGGTGTGGGAGCCTTCATTACCTCATTAGGGATTGTTCCTTAGCACCGCGTCAGGTTCGTATTCAGAGAGGTCGTGGACGCGGAAGGTTTGCTCAGAGGGGCCAGTCTAGCAGAGGAGGAGTTCAGCCAGTTGCGGGTAGGGGACAGACACGAGGGTTTGCTTCTACTCATCAGGACGCGCGGGCGTCCAATGTAGAGTTTTCAGGTATCCTTAATTCGTATGTTCTTTTGATGTATTGGTTTGTTTTTCACACTTGTGCCGTGGTTGGGACGAGAGTCGTGTTAGCTAGATCAGCCGTTTGTTGTGTTAACTTCTGTCAGCGATTCTTTTGTTGCGCGACACGTATTTCAGTCGTGTGCCAATCGGTTAGGAGAATCATCCATCACTCGATCCTTCTAGAGATGTTGGATTTGACGTTCTCCTGGGCATGGACTGGTTAGCTACGTGCTAGGCGTCTGTGGACTACCGTGAGAAAACAGTCAGGTGTTGTTTTCCACGTAAAGTCAATTCTTGTTGTGCAGGTGGATAGTTATGCCGCCTCTCACAGCTTGAATTCAGCCTTTTGCTAGTCAGCTTTTGAGGAGAGGATGCCGTGGATTCTTAGCGTTCATTTATGGTACCGGAGCCATAGTTGGTTTGTTGGACCGGTTTCCTTTCGTGCGAGAATTTTCCGACGTTGTTCCAGATGAGCCGGCGGGGCTTGGGGAGCTTAAGGATGAGCTGCAGAGTTATTTTTTGGGGGTCTGTGCGTCTGAGTGTTTTGCATTAGGGAGCTCCTATTTCTGTTCGTCAAGGAGAAAGACGGCAGTTGAGGTTGTGTATCGATTGATCGTCAATTTAACCGGCTTACGGTGCGGGTAGGTATCCTTTACCTCGCATTGACGATTTCTTCGATCAGCTCTAGAGTACGAGACATTTTCTAAGTTTGTTTGGAATCAGGTCATCATTGTTGCGGGTTCGGAGTGGGACATTCCGAAGACTGCCTTGTCCGTGCTACGGGCTTTGTGTGTTTTGGTGGTGTCGTTGGACTCACCATACCCTAGCAGCATTCGTAGATATGATGAACCAGATTTCCTCAGGCCGTTCCTCGACCAGTAATTGTTGTGTTATTGACGACATTCTGGTCTATTCAATGTGTCTTGAGGAACAGGAGCAACACTTGAGGATTTGTTTTGCAGATACTGGGAGAGCACCAGCTGTTTGCTAGATTCTCGGAGTGTTCCTTCAGGCTTGTTTGTGTTGACTCCTAGGTCTTGTTGTTATGGGAGACGGTTTTCGTATGGTTCCGAGGAAGATCGAGGCCGTACAGCTTAGTCCTAGATTTGTGTGCAGGACGGAGGTTCGTAGATTTTTGAGCTTAGCAGGTTTTTACCGCCGTTTCGTGCAGGATTGCTAGTGTAGTGCTGCACTGTTGACTGGACTGACCTGAAAAGAGGTTCTTTTCTTTGGACTGAGCCATGCGTGCGGAGTTTTCCAGCAGTTGGAGATTCGGTTAACAACCGCATCAGTTCTTTCCTTGCTTTTTGGTTCGGGCGACTTTGTTGTTTAACTGTAAGATTTCACGAGTGGGGCTCGATTGTGTACTGAGGTGACATTATAGAGTTATCGCTTTTGCTTCCCAACAGTTGGAGGAAGTACGAGCAGGATATCCCACTCATGATCTGGAGATGGCCACTGTGGTCGTGCGTTGGAGAATTGGGAACATTACTTGTTCGGAGAGTCGTGTCAGATTTTTTACGGACCACCAGAGCTTAATGTACATCTTCCTGCAGCGGGTTTTGATAGTTGAGATAGTCTTCTGCAGATTTACAGTTCTTGTTCGATCGTGGAGTACAGCTTTGGTTCGCCTCTTATGAGGAGACAGCTTGCTCATGTCCGTGCCCAACCACTTTTCCCTAATCGTTTTCGCGAGGCACTGCCCGCCGATGCTTGTTCGTCAGAGATATTTCAGCATACTCGGCTGGGTAATGATTCGAAGTCCTTAATTTGTGACCAAGATGTGCTACGTTTAGGGATGCGTTTGTGTGTATCTGTTGCTGATGGGTAGAGACGCGGAATCCTAGAACAGGCACATCAGTCAGCTTCGGTGTTCATTCAAGTTCCACCAACATTTGGCGTGACTTGTGAGATAGTTACTGGTGGACCGGGATGAGGAGTGAAGTTTTGGATTTCGTTTCAAGGTGTCTGTCTTGTTGTGTGCTTTGGTTGAGCATCTGAGATCTGCTGGAGAGTTACAATCTTAACCGTTCCGGAGTGGGAATGGGAGCAGGTCTCCATGATTATTCGTTGTGGCGTCTACCCAAGTTTAGTCAGGGTGTGACTCCATTCGGATGCTTGTCATCCGGTTATACTCAGTTTTCTCAGTTGTTCTTTGTTAAGTTTGTGCGTTGCACGGAGTTCCTTCATGGGTCATATCTAATAAAGGCACCCTGCTCGCTTGCCGTCTTGGGCAGGAGCTTCAGGAAGTCTTGGGTACTGATTGAGCTTTAGCTCCGCTTTTCCATCCGCAGGATGATGGTTTTGTGAGAGCGGGCTATACCGACTCTGGAGGATATGCTTGTGCGTGCATATTAGTTGTTGTCGACAGTTGGGATCGTCACTTGCCATTGCTAGGATTCTCCTTCGATAGCTGTTATCAGGAGTCACTCCAATTGGCAACCTTTAGGTTTAGGGGTTAGATCGTGTCGATCACCAGTCTGTTTTCTGACTCTGCGTAGTAGGATTTTTGGACCCCAGCTAGTCTAGAGACTTCGGAGTTGATCCAGTGGATTTAGGTCAGGATGAGAGTAGTCCATTACGGACAGAGGTCTTATGCCGACCGTGTTGGTCGCAGGCTTGAGTTCGCAGTGGGAGATCATGTATTCCTACGGATTTTTTCGATAAATGACGTGTTGAGTTTTGGGAAGCTTATCCCAGAATTGTAGGTTCTTTTAAGATCCTTAAAGCGAGTTAGTTCCGTTGCCTTTAATTTGGCACTTCCGTCCAGATTATTGAGTATTCACCCCGTATTCCTTGTGTCGATACTTTGCAATTACCTTCATGACCTTCTCACATGATTCAGCACCAAACCATTTAGCTTGGACGCGAACTTTTCGTTCACAAGCAGCCAATTGTGTTAATGGCTCGGCAGGTGGAGCAACTTCGGTCAAGGGTCGTGCTATCTGTGAAGGGTTTTCTTGGACGTAGCCGTACAGTGAGGTAATCACTAGGGAGGCTGTGAGCGAGATATGAGAGTTTTGTAATCTTCTCTTTGGAGGTACGCTTAGTGAGAATTTTAAATTCGGGGACGAATTTTTATAAGGGGGAGATTGTAACGCCTTAAATTTCTGTTAGTGTTCGTTTAGACGTTAATGCGGGTTTACTGTAAAAAGTTTACCGATTCGGGTTCCTCACATTTTATAACATTTAATTAATAATTTATTATTATTTGTTATAAGCATGCACGCACGTGTGCACGTAAATGTGTGGATTTGTTTGTGCTAATTTTGATCTTAGCAACCATGACACTTAACCTAGTCCTTGATTTAAACCCTTTGCTTAATCCTTAACCCTTTAATCTCTTGATCTTTTATGAGAGAGAGAGATATTTGTTTGAGTGATGAGGTGTGTGTGACGGCATTAATGAGGATTAAATGCTTTGGTTACACTCACCTTCATTCCTCACCTTACACTCACCTCCCTCTCTCTTATCCTCACACCCTCTTTCATTTCTCTATCTCATTTGTTCTTTCTTCTTCTCTCTCATCAAACTGAACACTATCCTTTCCCTCACCAAATCCATCACAAATTCACAATTTCATCACAAAATCACATCTTTTCATGGATATCGCCTCTTGGATGCCTTGGATCATACAAAGCTAGGATCTTTATGTTCTTTTGTGTAGGTAATATTCTTTTGCTGTTGTTTAAGTGTTTTTAGTGTAGCTTAGCTAGTTAGTTTCAGTTTAGATTGGTTAAAGTTAAGTTTGTTGCATAATATCGTATTTTTAGTGCCTATTTGTGATATTTGTAACCTGCTGTGACCTGGAAAGTTTACTAGAAAACCAAACAATATAGTTTTGTTGTACCTATGAACCTAAGACCCCACCTGAGACACGAGACCCATCTCACCGGCCAGGGCTGGCGACGTCTGAAGAGGATTCCGGCGAGATCTGCCGTGGGTAGGAGTTTGGGTTTGGGTTTTTCTGGGTAGGTGTCTGCTGTGGTTTTGGTGTTTTTGGTCTTGTTTGTTTGTTTATTTTTCTCTGTATGCAAAATCTGGGATCACTTAGGTAGGTTGTAGTATTTTGTGTCCGCACGATACGTTATACGACACGGATCGTGCATTTTGTGTGGTTTTGCTCTTGGGTTAGTTTCGTCGTGTCGCTACGCACGTTAGCCACGATACGAACTTTCGAGAGTATGTTTTGTGTTGTTGCGTCGGTCTAATGTAGTTAGTGCGTGTGTTTGATCTATTATCAATATATATTTGCGTTATTGTTTTAATGTTGCAGGTTCGCAGGCGGAGACTTCGGACACTGCTACAAAGGGCAAACTGATGGTTGGCTTCACCTAGCTTGGAGTGTTGGTGGGTAGATTTAATATCTACAGGAGAATCGCCCACATGGCGTTATACGTCTGGGCTAGAGATGTTATTTCTGTCGTATATTCTATGTCATATTTAGAATTGCGCATTCACCCTACTGCTTAGTTAGTGTTGTGCTTGGACTAGTATCCTTAGGACACTGCACTATTATTGACGATTCATGTTGCATGAGCACTGATTGTATGTCACACACACCGTCAATAATTGCCATGTCACGCACAACCTACTTATAGATATGATATTGCTTGGTTAGGGACATTGGGACATTGATTCATATTTCTTATCGCATATGACATATAGCATACCTGTATATCTACATGCTTACACATATGCCTTCTTATATTTACATGCTAGATACCTATACACCTATAGGGTATTGCACCATTAGTGATAGTTACATACACACTTTTTGACATAGCTACAGGTATACCTTGCACACATATTTCACTTATACCCAGGGGGTATACTATATCATTACTTATAGGTAGATACATATATCTTGCTATACCTTTATGTTTACACATACAACAGTTATAGCTATATATTTACCTTTACTTGATGTTATTTAGAATTGGATAAAATAGGAACCGCATGATGTTTTATATTAACTTGTTGCAGTTAATTAGCGGCTTTTCCTTTATATGCTTACATTTCAGTTTATGTTGCATATATTATATTCATGGATTTTCGCATTTGAGTTATGGATTTTTCATGATGTTTTCTGGATTTGGGGACCATGGGAGTTCATGAAATTATGCATTATTTGAAAAACCCGGTTTCCCTTGATATGATATTTCAGCATCCACCATGAGAATTATCGGTTCTGATTATATACTCTAAACGAGGAGTGGGTGCCGTATGAGGGTACATGGTGGGGCCCGGTACGGTTCCCCTCGGCAAGATGATCGATGGACTCTGCCGATTGAGCCTGGAAGGTGGGCAAGTACCTACCGGTGACATTACCAATGACTCAGCGGTTATCATGTGGATGTCGAAGGGAGTTATGTACGTATAGATACGTCGAGAGGCGAGGGTCAGAGCTAGGCACTCGAGCTTTCGGGACAGCGTATGATACGTACCTATCAGGGTGCCAGTCTTGGTGACAGCACCTAATAGACCAGCATTTCTGTGTCGATACTTGACACATTGGTTTCATAATATTTGTTTTACTCTGTATATATAACAGGGGTTTAGGCGGCTGTTATATATGCCCTTACACCAATATTAGTGGAATGGGACGCTAATATATGTGTATTGACCTTTTTACTTCTTTGTATATATAACAGTGGGTTAGGACGCTGTTATATATGCCCTTACACCAATATTAGTTGAATGGGACGCTAATATATGTGTATTGACATTAATTTATATACATCATCATATTATTTCATGCAAATATATTTAGGGTGTTAGAAATATATTTAGGGTGTTAGAATTTTACTTGATATTGGATTTAGGATATAGGGGATTTATTTGAGATTTGATACATGATATATATGAGATTGCTGATTTGTACATTCAGAATATATGAGATTTATTCGATATTGTACATTCGGGATTTGTGAGACTTATATGATATGAGAGCTAATTTGGGGGCTGATTTGAGGAAATTGGGATTTGGATTGTCTTAATGGATTGTGATCCTACCACGATGTCAGGATTCCGTGGAAATGACATATTTCATTCCATACTCCACATTTATTGTTTATGCACTGTTTCATGTATTAGTAGTACCTGTTAGTGTACCTTCCATGATTGTTGCATATACACATTTTCATATCATTATTGCATGATTATTGCATACTGATTGCCATATGTTATTGCTTCATGTATTAGCTGTACCTGCTAGTGTACTTTTCATGATTATTGCATTCATATGACCTGTTATTGCTATTAATTGCATATGTTAGATTCATGCTGTATGTGCATACTTGCGATTACCTGCATATGTTATTTACTATTCACGAGTTAGCAACTCACCCCCGTTGTGCCACAGTTGTTTTGCATGGTGTTTCCTAGAGTAGTCGAGGCTGGCTATTCATCTATCTGATCATCTTTTTCTATGGATACCGCTTCAGCTCATAGTGTGCAGTTTTGCTTAGGTGGGTTTTGTGGTTATCCGTATTGTTGTATTATATATTCGTTGTATCCTTGTACTCTCCATCTACTACTTTCATGTTTGACTTAGAGACTTGGTGAGGACGATATTGTATATTATTTGTGACTTGTTGTCTTTTATACAGTTTCCTTTCTATCGTCTTTTATTTTTTCGCTACGGCGTCGTATATTTGTTGTGCTGGTTGTTTTCCGCCTTTGGGTGAGTTTTTGCTCCCGTTTGGGGATGCCTATTAATATTTATGTTGTGCCCATTTTTGGGGCTAGTTTTTACAAAGGATGTACTGCCAAAATTTTAAAGGAAGTAAATTGGGCTTTTAAAGAATTTGGGTTGTGATTTCAAATGTTTCAAAACTCCTATTATCTTTTCTTGTCTTTTTAATGGTTTAGATTTCTGGGTTTTGGCTTTCTTTTACAACGTTACGTCTGTAGGCGTTGCGTAGTATTAGGGCCGTCACGTGCCAATTTCTGGTCGTGACACTTTTGGGAACAGTCCCGAGACACATGGAGACAGTGAGCGATAGGAGGGGTTTCATCTCTCCCGGTATTGGGAGTTGATGCTGTGCTGTGCTCGATTGGCTATATCAGTAAGTCCCTGGCCAGGGCTGTTGAGATTTACTGATAAGTGTTATCAGTAGTTTCTCGATCTGTTATAGACCATTCATCGGCACGACTTATTGAGTTATTGGGGTCGACATTACCATCTCTAGACTCGATATGCAGCATATCCGACGAAGAGACCGGACTGTACGGTAGTGTTGCCGGTTGGCTCGACGGGAGTTGTGACAGGTTCGCTTGTTTTCTTCTAATCGCTCAATACCCGGGTGGCCGTTATGTTTAGCTGACCTCTTGCGGCTTGGGGGTGCTTGATATGATCATCACCCACTGCCGGCGTATTGACGAGTCTTAGAGTCCCACAATGGTGTTACCTAGTCCAGGCGAAACGATGTGGTTTGCATATGTGATATGCGCGGGGACCCAATTAAATGCGCGTATGTGATACCGTATATTAATCAGGCGGTTTGCTATTGGTCGGGTCGTATGTGATATGATCGGTTTGCTAAATCAAGTGTTGATTTAACATTGACCATTTGCATTTTCACTTTAAACTCTTTTGTCTTTTGGTGTATGCATGCATGTATACACATGTTTACATTGATGCACATTTGGATGTGCATGCACACATACATGCATACTCATTCGTATCATGGTTGTTGATACATCAGATGGTGGCAATATAAGACTCACATGCTAGCAAATATTTAGATATTTATTTTTGAGATAAATGGAAAATGATAATTACTCATGGTTGATTATTATATTCCTCCACTAAACCTCTATTTAACCATGAGTTATTATTCTATAGCCATTGGTTCTCCAAAAGAAAATATCAAGATATTTATAAACTAGGGTTAAGAGTGAGAAGAAGAATATATATATATTTTCTATTCTTATTTTTATCCTAAGCTTATCATTATTCTCTTGAGCTCTCATTTGCCATCATCTTCTTCCTCCTCTCTCTTGCTCTCTAGCTTTCATTAGTAAGCAAGATAGTGATCAAGTTAGGGTTTTTAAGTGAGAAAACAAACCACATCACTATTCTACACTACTCTTTCCCATTAGTTTAGAGTGTTGGCTTCAACTTCTTTTCTTGATCTAGTGAAGCATCTAGCTTGGATAAAGAGGACTTCGGGTGTATCGTCGTGGACCCAGAGGATCTCAAGCGAGCTTCTTTCAACTCTCAAGTGGTCAAGGAGTCTAGCGTAGGGAGCTACAAAGGTTGTATTCTCAAACCCTAGCCTTTTACTACTTGTGATGGTGTTAAAAGTTTTGTTACCCTAGCTTTTCTAGTATGATCCTTAGGATGTTTTCTTTAGCACCCTATAATTTTTAATATGGCATGCGTGTTTCTACCAAACCCTTGTAGTGGTGCTGTAGAAAACCCTTCATGGTATCAAAGCCTAACTAGAAGCCTAGACGATGTTACGACAATACGAAAACGAAAAACCCCGCAAAATACGATTTTGGAAACCCCATGAAAATTCTTTCTGTAAATTTTTTAAAAAGTGTTCAAAAAATTATTTTAGTAACTGCAGAGTGGTATTTAAGATGACATAAGAACACAGAGGAAAAATGAGGGGGGTGCTCGGTTCTTGGTCGGCGACTTGGCCAGGAAATCCGGCGACGCTGACCCTGTTTGCTCTTCTCCTCCTCGTTTTTCTCCAGTGCTCTGTACATCATGATTTGGGGTTTCTGGTATTGTTTTGAAGTCCAAATTTGCATGTGATGTCAGTTTGGAAATGGGCTCTTTGCGTAGTATTTCGTATTCGTATTTTTATAGTATTGTATTGGTAACTTTGGCGACGTTAAACAGGTCGAACGAATTATCAAACACTCGTATTTTCCAGGTTGAACGTACTCGATAAATAATGCAGGTATTTCTATAGACTCTCTAGAAGAATGTAACCCTAACTCGAGATGTGACCACCAAACTATGACTAAACCTTAGGGTTTACTGTAGTTAGTGGTGCCACAAATGAGGCTTAGGTCTGCCCTTCTACGGCTGGTCCATTAAATACTGTGGCATAGATTTTGGGTATTGTTTAGCGGTGCTTAAGTGTTGAGCTTGCTGGGGAATGCGGGTGTTCGTTAATTCGATCGAAGGGTTTAACATCGCCTAGTAGTATGTGATACTTGTTTCTGCGACCGTAAGCGTAGTATGCGTATCGCCGGTTTCGTTGCTATATGTCAACGGCAATTGGGGTACGCATACTTGCTTACGTTGATGACATGTGATATTATGTGTTGCTGTGTTGTGATGTATAGGATTTTCGTGATCGAATAGCCGGGGGGTTTTATGTGAGAGGAGAGTTTTACTTTTCATTCATATAAAATTCATTTGTAATGTAATATTCTTTTATTTGGGGCACTTCCGGGTTGAGGATGATGTCACCATTGATGTATATTATTTACTTTTTCGCATTAGGATAGACCCAAGATGGAGAGCACAAGTGACCGGGTTCTAGAGTCCAGTGGGAGACCATCTCGAGGAGTCGGGACCGGGTCTCCTAACTCTAGAATTGGTAGGGTCGCTTGCCACTCTCGTAGGGGTCTAGGGTGTGGAATTGGCTATTCATCGCGACCGTGGAATCCGTATTTTCTATCATTGGCTAAATACTAAATACGAACGTCCTAGTATATCCTATATTATCATATCTGTGTTTTTGCTGCCTATATTCTGTGATGTGATCGCTTAATATATCTGAGACGAATGCTATATTATATATGAGATATATAATAGATGTTGCTTATGTTTTACACCCGCGCTAGTCCCGTTCCGGTATGCCGTTAGTTAAGTAACCTAACAGTGCATAACAGAACATTGCGGCGAATGCGGATGTCATAAGCATACGTTGTATTTTCGTTTCTTTTCTATGATTGGCTTAAGGACTTAAATGATGGGACAACATTAATATGATTACTGTGAAGAAAAATAAACCTAAAAATATGTTGTAGAATCGGATTTGAAAACCACTCGGCTTTTTACGAAAAAAGCTATATTTCAAAACTGCGGAGCTTAAGCTACTCCTTTTGAAAACCATTTGATTCTACGACGATATCAAGTTCAAAGCGTTAAAGGTTTTCTTAAAAACCATCCGCAACCCTCCGTCATTTTAGGAAGTAGAGTACTTAGTATTCGAGCTACGTTTGTTGACTATAGTTAAGGCGTAGTGTACGGTAGCTAAGTGATGTCTTCCTACACTGCATATGATGCAGATTAATTAGGACATTCATACGACTTTGTTGACCATAGTTAAGGGTCTTGTGAGTGGGTCTAATTAATCAAGAAATGACGGGTAGAACTTGACTAGTGCTTATGATTTGTTGACCATAGTTAAGGTCATGGGTACTAGGGGTAAAAACCATCTCGGGAATTTCAAAAGTTGAAATTTGCAATGAGATTGCATACCTTCCATGTGATGGTTGGATCCCGATCCCACTGTGGACAATAGTTGCTCTCAGGAGAGTTTTGCAGTTTACAATTAGCTAACCTATTAGGTGTCTAGAAAGGTGTTAACGGGGCTACGCCTCTGGGAAGACGAGGTTTATATTAATTAGGTCCGTGCGAAAGCACGGGGAACCTCCCTCAAGTACCGACACTGGCCTGGCTGAACGGTTAGCGATGTTGTAGACTGTAATTAATCCTGGCTAGTTTTCTTTTTAAGGTTTGAAAGAAAAACTTGATTAAAGCAGTGGGAGACATCGATTAGATAAGATAATAACCAATCTGATCTTTCCAAGAGCTTTCGCTGAGTGTATTCTTTTCTCTCTCTTAATGGCAGATACCAATGACAGGACTCAAGCTTCTACTAGTTAAAAATAAACTGAATAGGACCAATTATAAAGACTGGCTGAAGAATCTTAACATTGCCTTGATTTATGATAAGGTATCATATGTCCTCACGGCTCCAGCCCCGCCCATCTCAGGTCCTAAATCTTCAGTTGTGGATAAGGAAGTCCGCAAGACATAGGACGCTGACCGTGCCACATCCAAATGCCTCGCGCTTGCATCGATGGATAACACACATCAGAAGCAGCATGAGAATATGGACGTCCAAGCCATATTCCTCCATACAAAGGAGTTGTATGGAGAGCAATCTCGCGTATTAAGATATGAAGCATCCAGAAAGCTGTTTCAGATGCGAATGGCCCCTGGCACACCAGTAGGAGACCATGTTCTGAAGATGATAGCTCTCATAGAAGAGCTTGAGGACCTTGGGTGGACAATGGACAATGAGCAATATACGGATATTATTCTGCAGTCTCTCCCCTCTACATTTGCTCAATTTATAGTTAACTTCAACTTGCACAACATGGAGAAGGAACTACCTGAACTCCTTAATATTTTAAGGAGTGCAGAGAGTACGCTGAAGTCAGTGAAGACTCCCGTTTTGAGTGTTGGGCCATCTTCCTCCTCTCGCCCGAAGGCTAAGGCCAAGGGAAAGATGAAGAAGAAACCCACCAAACCTAAGGGTGGAGTCAAAAAGGCTAAGGGGAAAGACAAGTCCAAGGCTGGGGAATCGGGGAAAGGGGAATATTATCATTGCCACAAAACAGGACACTGGAAGCGCAACTGCACGGAGTACTTGGATCTCAAGAAGAAGCGTGGGGATGCTTCCGCTTCAGGTGTGTTTGTGACAGAAAACTGTTTTTCAATAAACTCTGCTTCCTGGGTATTAGATACCGGTTCAGGTTCTCACATTTGCAATTCTATGCAGGGGCTGAGAAATAGCAAGGTTTTGAAGACAGGTGACCATACTCTCCGCATTGGAAATGGTTCCAATGTACATACAGTTGCTGTGGGAGAGTATCACTTGGGGTTGCCGTCTGGGTGTATATTGGTTTTGAACCCATATTATTATGTACCTAGTATGCTTTGTAATATAATATCCGTTTCTTTGTTAGACAATGAAGGATATAATTTTGTATTGCAGAACAATGTTATGAACATTCACCTGAATCAAATGTTGGTTGGGTATGGTACACTTAATAATGGGATATACGTCTTAAATCAACACACAGTTTTCAGCATACAACACACCAATAAAAGAAAATTTTCAGAAATAAATGAAGCTTTTCTTTGGCACTGTAGACTTGGTCATATTAACGAAACAAGACTAAACAAGTTACACAAAGATGGATATTTAAACCCTTTTGAATATAAATCTTATGCGACTTTCCAGTCTTGTATCAAGGGTAAAATGACCAAAACTCCGTTTACAGGACACGGAGAAAGTGCTACTGAGCTCTTAGGCCTCATACATAGTGATGTATGTGGACCAATGTCTACACAGGCTAGAGGCGGTTTTTCATACTTCATTACTTTCACTGATGATTTCTCAAGATTCAGTCATGTATTTTTATTAAAGCACAAGTCTGAAGCTTTCGAGAAATTCACTGAATATAAACTCGAAGTAGAAAAACAAATCGGCTTGAGCATCAAAATGCTTCGATCAGATCGAGGTGGGGAGTACCTCGGTACAGAGTTTGCAGACTTCCTAAAAGAGAACGGGATTCTCTCTCAGCTCACTCGTCCTTACACACCACAGCACAACGGTGTGTCATAAAGACGGAATCGGACCCTATTAGATATGGTCCATTCCATGATGAGTGATGCTGAGTTACCCGTCTCATTTTGGGGGCATGCATTGGAGACTGCAGCGTTTCTGCTAAACAGGGTTCCAACCAAAACCGTGTCTACCACTCCATATGAGATATGGCATGGGAAGAGACCATCTCTTAAACGAGTTAAGATTTGGGGTTGTCCGGCCTATGTTAAAAAGAAGAATCCGGACAAACTCGAGACACAGTCGGTTATGTGTAATTTTGCGGGATATTCAAAGAATTCTTATGGATATCTTTTCTACCATAAGGAGGAACAAAAGGTGTTTGTTTCTCAGTATGCCACATTTTTGGAAAAAGAGTTTTTTACAAATGAAACTAATGGCAGTGTGGTAGACCTAGAAGAAGTTCTAGAAACACAAATCACAAATGATGACTTGGTTGAACCGGCTGTTGCAACAGAAACTGAGGAATCTCGGTCACTCCATAGGTCTGGTTGGACTTCTCGTCCACCGGAGAGGTACTACGGTTTCCTCATTGATGGTGACAGAGAAGACTGCATCATGGAGGATGATGATCCTACCAGCTTTCAGCAAGCTATCACGAGTGGAGACTCTGTGAAGTGGCTGGATGCCATGAGATCTGAAATGGAGTCTATGTACACCAACAAAGTATAGACTTTAGACGTTGTACCCCCTGGGGTAAAACCTGTAGGGAGCAAATGTATCTTTAAAAGAAAGATTGGTGTAGATGGGCAGGTAGAGACCTATAAGGCAAGACTTGTGGCGAAGGGTTTTCGTCAAAGACCAGGTTTGGACTATGACGAAACTTTTTCTCCTGTAGCCATGCTTAAATCCATTCGGATCCTACTTGCTATTGCTGCTCACTACGACTATGAAATCTGGCAGATGGACGTTAAAACGACATTTCTAAATGGAGATTTAGAAGAATGCGTTTATATGGACTAGCCAGAGGGCTTCATTGATAGTGGGAGCAGCGGGAAAGCATGTAGATTACTTAAATCCATTTATGTATTAAAGCAGGCATCAAGGAGTTGGAACACCTGTTTCGATGATGTTATCAAAGAGTTTGATTTCATCAAAAATCCAGATGAACCTTGTGTTTATAAGAAGGCTGTAGGGAGAGCTGTCACATTCCTCGTATTGTACGTGGATGACATTCTTCTGATAGGAAATGATATTCCTATGCTACAGTCGGTCAAATCTTTCTTATCACTAAGGTTCTCCATGAAGGACCTAGGTGATGCCATATACATTCTGGGCATTAGGATCTATAGGGATAGATCCAAGAGGTTATTAGAATTGTCCCAAACTAGGTACATTAACACCATCCTAAAAAGGTTTAGTATGGAAGACTCCAAACGGGGTGCCTTACCCGCTTGCCATGGAGTCGCTCTCTCCAAGGACTTTTGCCCAAAGACCGATGAAGAGAGAGCTCGCATGAGCATTATACCCTATGCTTCGGCAGTAGGATCTATAATGTATGCGATGTTATGTACACGCCCAGATTTAGCTTATGCACTTAGTGTAGTAAGCAGGTATCAATCCAACCCAGGAAAGAATCACTGGATAGCTGTGAAGAACATTCTTAAGTACTTACGAAGGACTAAAGAATTGTTCTTGGTGTATGGTAATGGAGATCTCCAAATGGAGGCCTTTACCGATTCGAGCTTCCAGAGCGATAAGGACGACATCAAATCTATCTCTGGGTTTGTATTTACCCTCAATGGAGGGGCGGTAAGTTGGAAGAGTTCTAAACAGGACACCGTTGCAGACTCTACGATGGAAGCTGAGTACATTGCTGCAAATGATGCCGCCATGGAAGCCGTCTGGATGAAGAAGTTCGTCTCGGAGCTAAGAGTAGTTCCAACCATTATTGATCCAATACCATTGTATTGTGACAATAATGGGGCTATGGCGTTAGCCAAGGAGCCCAGGTCCCATCAGCGGTCCAGACACATCCTGAGGCGTTTTCATTTGATCCGGGAGATTTTAGATCGCCGCGAGATCGTGATTAGGAGAGTAGACACAAAGAATAACACTGCGGATCCACTCACCATGGCCCTCCCACAGCTGCAGCATGAGCGACTTTTTGAGATGTTGGGTATGAGATACGCCAATAACTGGCCTTAGTGCAAGTGGGAGATTGTTGGATATATGTATGCCCTAGAGGCCATTATATGATAGTGGATGTATTTATACATATATATATATATATATATATATATTCAGTGTACATTCTTGCTCGACATGATAGTATGCTATCTGGTTCTTCTTTATCTGACATGTTGACTTGATCATGCTTTTATTCATTTACACATGTTGATAAAGCCCTGAGGATATTTGCTTGACTACTGTGATTATGATGGAGATCATACTAGTGGGACGTCTGTAGTTTATAAGCATATCCTGAAATGTCCCTAGTCGTAGGTGTATCGAGATGGGGTATCGATATACTAGAGTAGACTAGCGTATATGATACTAGACCCATATGATGGGCGATGGATGTTCCCACATCCATTGATGTTTGACATCGAGATCGTATACGGGTGCTCAGTGGTGACTGGGTACACTAGATTGACTCACCGAGAACTCCTATATGGTATTATATCTATCGTCGGATAGCAGTTCTCAGGTGACACTGGTACATGTTAGTCTGTAGACCCGAGATCGTCATAGAGTCTTATGTGTTCTCCCACTGTACTTTGATTACCACCCTACCACGGCTCTACTGAGTCGTGCAAACATGTGGCTTTTGGGTATAGTCCCGAGACACATGGAGACAGTGAGCGATAGGAGGGGTTTCGTCTCTCCCGGTATTGGGAGTTGATGCTGTGCTGTGCTCGATTGGCTATATCAGTAAGTCCCTGGCCAGGGCTGTTGAGATTTACTGATAAGTGTTATCAGTAGTTTCTCGATCTGTTATAGACCATTCATCGGCACGACTTATTGAGTTATTGGGGTCGACATTACCATCTCTAGACTCGATATGCAGCATATCCGATGAAGAGACCGGACTGTACGGTAGTGTTGCCGGTTGGCTCGACGGGAGTTGTGACAGGTTCGCTTGTTTTCTTCTAATCGCTTAATACCCGGGTGGCCGTTATGTTTAGCTGACCTCTTGCGGCTTGGGGGTGCTTGATATGATCATCACCCACTGCCGGCGTATTGACGAGTCTTAGAGTCCCACAATGGAGTTACCTAGTTCAGGCAAAACGATGTGGTGTGCATATGCGATATGCGTAGGGACCCGATTAAATGCGCGTATGTGATACCGTATATTAATCGGGCAGTTTGCTATTGGTCGGGTTGTATGTGATATGATCGGTTTGCTAAATCAAGTGTTGATTTAATATTGACCATTTGCATTTTCACTTTAAACCCTTTTGTCTTTTGGTGTATGCATGCATGTATGCACATGTTTACATTGATGCACATTTGGATGTGCATGCACACATACATGCATACTCATTTGTATCATGGTTGTTGATACATTAGATGGTGGAAATATAAGACTCACATGCTAGTAAATAATTAGATATTTATTTTTGAGATAAATGGAAAATGATAATTACTCATGGTTGATTATTATATTCCTCCACTAAACCTCTCTTTAACCATGAGTTATTATTCTATGGCTATTAGTTCTCCAAAAGAAAATATCTAGATATTTATAAACTAGGGTTAAGAGTGAGAAGAAGAAAATATATATATTTTCTATTCTCATTTTTATCCTAAGCTTATCATTATTCTCTTGAGCTCTCATTTGCCATCATCTTCTTCCTCCTCTCTCTTGCTCTCTAGCTTTCATTAGTAAGCAAGATAGTGATCAAGTTAGGGTTTTTAAGTGAGAAAACAAACCACATCACCATTCTACACTACTCTTGCCCATTAGTTTAGAGTGTTGGCTTCAACTTCTTCCCTTGATCTAGTGAAGCATCTAGCTTGGACAAAGAGGACTCCGGGTGGATCGTCGTGGACCTAGAGGATCTTAAGCGAGCTTCTTTCAACTCTCAAGTGGTCAAGGAGTCTAGCGTAGGGAGCTACAAAGGTTGTATTCTCAAACCCTAGCCTTTTACTACTTGTGATGGTGTTAAAAGTTTTGTTACCCTAGCTTTTTTAGTATGATCCTTAGGATGTTTTCTTTAGCACCCTGTAATTTTTAATATGGCATGCGTGTTGCTACCAAACCCTTGTAGTGGTGCTGTAGAAAACCCTTCAAGGTTGACCTTTGTTGATTGAGTTGGTAACTTATGTAGAGTGACGTACCGTGTGTATGTTCCACGACATATTTACGATACGCTGCTCCGCTTAAGTGACCTTAGGTTGTACATTTCTTGAGATCCGTTATTATATTCATTCCTATAATCTATCCTCATCGATGGTTGCTTGGGGTTCTTGTCACCATGGCTTGGAGAGCAGAGAGAGCTGTGAATAGCGATGCAGTCAGAGCGAGCTCGTCAGGGATGAGGACTGACCATGATATTCTTCCGGTGACATAGGAACGTATCGATTTATTATTTGCAAGGATCTCTCGTTTGAGATGAACATTCGGGATCTGCATTGGATGATTGGGCCATCGCTTGAGGCCAGCCAGATTAAGAGGACCGTTGAGGTACAACTTACTTCAGAGATCGCAATGTTGCCTACCGTGCAGACAGATGACCCAGCTGTTGCTGAGATTGACGGGATGTCGCCTCTGAGTTTAAAGCTGAAGCCTCATGAGTTTACAGGTAAGGATGTGACAAAGGATCGCTAGTCATTCTTGAATAAAGCGACTAAGATAATTCGTCTATTTGGGTACCCAGACGCAGGTTCAGTTAAATTGAATAATTCCAGTTTGAAGGATCTTGCTCAGACCTGGAGTGAATCGATCAAGAAAGGACATTTTGTTCGTTGGATGCTCCGATGAGAGATCGGTAACTTGACTAGCTTCAGTTAGAGGGGCCTCACCCAGACGTGTTGTGAGTTGATCGAGGAAGGACGAATGAAGCGTATTCCTCCGATAACTGGGACGAGTTATCGAGGACATAATCGGCTAGATATCTTCCATAGAGTGGTGAAAATGCCCGAATTCATAACTTCAAGTCCTTGCGAGAGACTTTGGATATGACTATAGCCAAATTGGATTGCGGTCTACACAGCTACCAAGAGATGATTCTGAATTGGTCGATATTAAAGAAAAGTGGATAAGAGATTCGTGTGAGCTCTTAATGAGCCGTTCTTCTCCGTTGAAGCTAGAGAATTGATACGTACGCAGAGGCGTTGAATATGGCCATAATTCCAGAAGAAAGCCGTGCTGAGATCGCAGCTGCCCCGGAACGGGAACTAAATTAGTAAAGAGTGCCAGTCTCCGGGTAGTTCGGCAGAGGTGAGATCGGAAGATACTAAAGCAGGTTCTTTCCAGGACACCGTAGTGACAAGATTTGCACCCAGGATCACTTGTATCGCCAGTATTCAGAGGGCCAGATGCCACCATCAGTAACGTGCTACTTCACGAGTGGTCAGGTTAATTGGCCAGGAGATATTTAGAGAGAGGCGTTAGAGCAGGACTGTTTTCCGTCGCTATTCCCAACTGGGCCATCGAGCAGAGAGATTATAGGATTGGTGATCCACAGAGAAAACAAGGATGCCGGACCGTGGGCAGGAGGCAAGTAGACGCTCTTGCTTTACCAGCTTTGGATGAACCGGCACTTTTCGACATTGAAGGAGGTGTACCTTAATGTCATTTGTTTGCGATTTTTATTTTAGTGATCCGAGTATCACGCTTTTATCGTTTAGACTTTGAGTTTTGATGATTTAGTTTCATGATGGATGTTTTCATGCACCGTGGCTGCACCTACTGGATATTTTCCTTTGTGCACAGTTGTTACACTTGATTTATGTTTTATACATCTATTACATTTGATTTATAATTTGTACATATCCATTGCACTTGATATCTATTTTGTGCATTTGTTGCACATATTTATGATTCTGTGTATTTTGATACAGTCGATTTTGTCTTCGTGCATGTTGTATGCACTTGACTTTGACTTATGCACTCGGTATAGTTCATATGCGCTTCCAGTGCATTGATATGGGTTTTGTGCACGCAGTTGCATATGTTTATGACTTTATACACCTCGGTATACTCGATTTTGATCTCATGCATGTTGTATACCACGGATTTCGATTCATACACTCGATATTATTTTTATGCGCTTTCGATACATTGACGAGTTTTCGGGCACCTAGTGCACCTGATATTTGTTTTCGTGCACTCTATTGCACTAGAAGTTTTTATGCAGACCTGACACACTTGATTTAGATTATCGCGCACATTTGGTACACTGGATGTGATTTTGTGCACACCGGATGCACTTGATCGAGATTTTTCGTGTATGTTAGTTGCACTTGATTAAGATTTTCGTGCATTCTAAATGCACTTGATGTTGTTGTCGTGCACACCCGTTGCACTTGACAGATACTTTTGTGCACACCCGTTGCACCTAGTTTTTGCTTCTGTGCACATTCGTGACACTTATATTTGACTTTGATTTCCGTGCGCACCATACGCACGTGGTATTTTGGATACACTTATTGAGATTGATTTCTTTCTGAGTATCATATTTTTATGATATATACTATATCATTTAGTAACTAAGCAGGACTGGTCGGAGGACAGTACTTAAGTATTTTTGCATGCATCAATATTTACCAAGAGATTTTCAAAAAGGGGCGATAGTCTCACTATTTTCCTACGTGCCCATGAGTGACACGGGCTTTTACAAAGAAAACCTTTTGAGATATTTCAAAAAGGCAGGACGCATATCTTGAGCAAAACATATATAGACATATATCTGTTTCTTTACAAAAATGAGCTTCCGACATTTGTACCGTGAGTTACGCATCGCACGGCGATTTGGAAAGGATTTTGCATGTATTTTTATTCAGCTTTTTAGACGGTTTTACAGGGATGCGTACTATATACGTATTATAGTCTTGAGTATATGATACTCGAATTAAACAGTAAATTTTGAACTTGGATATGCATCATAGATTTTATGATTGGCTTGACATTTGGCAGAGTTTGATTATTGAGTTCTGCACCGCTTTCATGCGCACACGATACGCTGTGATATTTTTGTGTATTCCATGATTTCGGAGCCCCGTTGATTTTACTGGTTTACTGAAATATTTTAATATTTAGGGGGTTTAAATTTAAATTCGGGGACCGAATTTATTTAAGGGGGGAAGATTGTAACATTTCAGAAATATAAAATATTATTTTTGGAATTTAAATAATAAAATAATAAATTTCACGAAAACTATACGAGTATGGATTTGAGTTTTCGTAGAATGGTATAATTATATACCTAAACTTTGGAAAATATTTGGAAATTGGTATAAATTATTAATCATGAAGGCAATTATTGGATTTGGACATTTTATAAATTAATATACAATTATTTACATACAAGTTATGTTAAACTTGATTAGTGCCAAATAAGCACCAAGAAGGATGCAGCTAAAACTTGAGATGAGTATCAACGCAGAAGTCAAGAAATTAATCGACTCCGGTTTCATCCAAGAAGTTCAATATCCCGACTGGATCGCTAATATCATTCTGGTGATGAAGAAAATGGGGACAGTTCACATTTGCGTAGACTTTCATGACCTCAACAAAGCGTGCCTGAAAGATGACTTCCCAGTGACCATTACCGAGCTGATGATCGATAACATGACCACCCATGAAGTCTTCTCCTTCATGGATGGATCTTCAGGATACAACGAAATAAAGATGAATCCTGAAATTCAGAAGCATGCCGCCTTCCGGACTCTGTTGGGCGTATTCTGCTACAAGGTGATGCCCTTCGATTTGAAGAACGTCGAAGTCACCTACCAAAGGGCTATGACGAAGATATTCGATGACCTTATACACAAGATTGTCGAATATTATATCGATGACCTTTTGGTCAAGAGAAAATCTCATGAGGAATACTGGGAACATCTGAAGATCGTGTTCGAACGTCTTCGGAAGTATAATATGAAGATGAACCCTATAAAGTGTCATGACCCGGAATTTGGCACATGACCGACACTTGAATCACGTGAAGTCTATAAGACCCCACCGTAACCCAAGTAAGCCGAAGCCCAGAAATCTAAATCTTTTTCGGACAATAATGGAGGTGCAATTTTGAAATATCGGCATAATGAATTCAAATTCTTCTTTTAAAAGTATAAGTAATATTATATGAAAATGCAAGTAGGTTGTATACTTATCTTTGAAAACATTTTCGTCATTGAAATTGGGGCAGCACCTCCCTTGTAATTTTTGATCCAAAAAACAATACATCACAGCAATAATATAGGCATCCCCAAGCGGGAGCTAGCTCTTCGCCAATTAGCGGAATTATAACCAAGCAATAAATATATATGACGCCCCAAGGAGAAGATTAATCACAGAAAGAAATAAAGAAGACCAAGACATCATCAAGCTCAGATAAAGAACAATACACCCATCTCGCTCTAAGTCTCAAGAATATACAAGTCCGGTGTCTAGTTCTACCAAATAAACATAGCCTGGTTGATAGAGCTTTTAACTAGATACAACAGAATAAATATATACAAAGATGGTCATGATCCAAAGTGTACCACACCTACCAACGCAAATCACACAGAAAGAATGTTGAGTGCCAGCAAGTCACTACTGATCCGAGCGGTCGATCCTGCAAGAAAACTGTGGCACAACGGAAGTGAGTTGCCAACTCATGAGTAGAAAATATTAGCAGGTAGAAATCGAATTTATAACAATCTCCTAGGTCATACTGTAACATAAAAGTAATAATGTGGTATCTAGGGTGATCGTGTATACATATGTGTAATGATAACAAGATCGTGACAGTAACAGTATACAGTATCAAGTCATCTGAATCATATGCATGTATATATGTGTATCATCCAATGTGTGTCCATCAACGACACATCAAATCATCATCAAACTTGAGTGTCCAGTATCGACACTCGAAAATATCATAAAACCCGTGTCCAGCATCGACACGTAAATCCTCATATCTCAGGTGCCGTCTCATCGGATCGGCCCTCATATCCATCTGATCACACGACTCCGGTCGGTATCCTCCGGATATCCGCCGAGCCCAAACTATTACCGGTCGGTAGTGCTCTCCTGTCGGGCTCAACGTCTCTCTATACGATCTTCTTGCCCCGGGGTACCGTACCAGGTCCACCATATACCCGCAGATGGTGCCTCCTCTCTTCTCGAATCGGGTATACACATAACTCAAAACCGAGAAAACTCACAGTGGACATCAAAATATCATATCAAGAGAAACCTGTTTTAAAAACAATCATAAGACTTTTAAAAATGTATCTGCGGTTCTCAAATCCAGAGATCTCATGAAAACAAAATCTCATATGCATGTAACCATAAAGGTACAGTAAAAGCAAACATAGAACAGTACTGTAAAATATTTCAAGTGTTTTCATGTAAGCATGTTGTGTAACAAGGTAAGGAAGTGCAATAGCTAAACTAGCATTTGCGGTAATAAGTACTGAACAATGATTATAATTCTACAGTTTAAGAACAATACGGTGATATAGCAGTTTCTAATGTGTAAGTGGCATGGCAATTACCGATGATGAGTGTGTGAGCCGGCAAATCTGTGTACGTGCAACATGCGCATCATCGGTAATGGTGTATGTTTCCTAGTAGACGAAGCCATATAAAGATAAGTGCCGGGAACATAGTACTTATGTCGCGAGAAAATAATACAGCGCAAATATGAACGGTATAAAATACGTAACTACACATGAACCATACGGTTATAGTTTAAATAATACTAATCGTAGTTTTTGAAAACTGGGGCTATGGTGTTTTAGAGAAAAAGAGATACCTTTTGGAAATCTGTAGCGTCCCTTGAGGTCGTCATTTAAAGTGCCTAACGATTCGTTAGTTTGAAAATAGGTATGGTTCAAATGTAATATATTATCTACCAAAGTGATTAGATATAATATCACATATAGTATAATCCATCATACATCATCCCTGAGTCAAGAGTGCGGATCAATCCTCCGGTATATCATATCACGTACTGTATAATCCATCATACGATATCATCAATCAAAGTAAGGATCTATCAACCTGTATATTATATCGCGTACAGTATAATCCATCGTACAGTATCATCAATTAAAGTAAGGATCTGTCGTCCTATACATTATATCGCGTACGGTATAATCCATCGTATGGTATCCTCAATCAAAGTACGTACCTATGGTCTCGTATCTCATATTATCTCATATTCTCATATATATCATCTCATATCATAACATAGCATATGTATGTGTGTGTGTATCGCCTCGCATCCACATATCAAACATATAAACTCATGTCATCTTGTTCTTATCCTTATGGTTATATCCGTAAGTACATAAGCGTATGTTTATATATATATACTACATCTCTACTCTTCTATTACTATGGTTGCGGGGGTGCTATACGCCATCCACTCGACTTTTCCCGTAGATATATATCTACTCACCTGCTATCCTTTCTCTAGCTGGAGTCGATGATCATCTTGCTCTCTTTCGTCGTCCCAGAAGTCCACGCGAAGGTACCAACAATTCAATGCATATTGTAAAGGAATAAAAATCAAATCTGAAAACTGATACGGCACGCAAAATGCACATAAGTTAGAACCTATGGCCCACGCATGCAAGAACAATCAAACAACCCCCAGTGTTGACGTACAAACGTCAAACGATCGAATCAAAACTCAAATACCAAAAATCTAGTTTTCAAAAGTCGTAAACCGAAATCTGAAAGTTGGAAAAACATTCCCAGATTTTACCCTAGGTGAAATTAGGACATTTTGCATATAGGGTAGGTCTATTTATCAGGAGATTGAGCCATGGACCAAACATCATACCCTAACTCAAAAATGTGGCCACAATTTGCGGCTATATCCAATAAATCTACGGCCATAGATAGGAGATGGGGGCTCGGGTTTCTGGGGTATATTCCTAATAACCTGCACATCTCTCTGTATTTGAAAAATATTTTTCAGAGTCCTCGAGTCATAGCAGATTCTAATTGATCACCACAATTAAACAAAACCCGATGTCGGAAATTCCAAGTTCATCGAATCAGAGAATTTCTCCACTATATCACCCTCACTTATCACTAAAGGTCTTATAAACACTCCCTAAACCCTCTACTAAGCACTACTACAAGTTTTACCCCCTAATCCTCACTCTAGAATTTTCCAAGTTCACTAAACTTGCACTTTTGAGCTTTAAACACATGTAAGAGGTTAAGAAACTTAATAACTTGAAGGAAGGTGAAGGTTTTACCTCATGAAGCAACTGAAAAAAATTTCAAGATGATCCAAAGTGCTCAAAGTTCCAACTTGATCTCACCATGGGGTGTAGGATGAGGTTGTGGACATTTTTTGTGAAGGTGGTGTGAGGTTTTAAGTGGCATTTGGGCGTGTTGCATGGTGGTAGAAGAGGTGGGGAAGAGATGAATAAGAAGGAAGAAGGAAATGAAGAAAAATGAATGAGGAAGAAATGGATGGTTGTAAGTGACCATACTCCTCTCTCTCTCTCTCTCTCTCTCTCTCACTCGCCATGCCCATACTCTCATGTCCCCTCTCCTTATTATTTCTTTTTTTTCTTTTCTTTTCTTTTTAAACCAAATAACAACAAATAAAAATGAAACCAAACATACAACAAAATACAATGTGTCATGGTTAACAAAAATGGATTTGGCTTAATGCATAATTAGCAAAGTGGTCTTTAGGCTTTGTGTATATTGCCGTCAAGGACCTCGTGTGGATAAATATGAAAATTTCATGAATGATGCTAGGAAACCAATTTATGAGAATGCGAAGTATTCCAACCTCTCATGGTTCGTCCAACTTTTCCAGATTAAGTGTCTAAATGGATGGAGCAACAAGTCATTCACAATGCTTCTTTCGTTCTTGAAAGATTCTATGCCTCCGGGAAATAATGTGCCCGACAGCTGGTACGAAGCCCGGAAGATGATGTCTGATTTGGGTCTAAAGTGCGAGAAGATTCAAGCATGTCCTAAAAATTGCGTGTTGTACCGGAAAGAGAATTCAGATTTGAAAGAGTGTCCAACATGCGGAGAGGCCAGGTATAAGCCGAAAGATTCTGATAAGAAGCCTGATATACCTGTGAAGATAGCACGATACTTTCCCATAACACAGAGGCTACAGAGGCTATTCAGGTGCAAGAAAACAGCCGAGGCAATGATTTAGCATCACCGTGCTCCTCCAAGTGAAGATGGAAAAATGAGCCATCCAAGAGATTCACCGGCATGGAAGGATTTCGATAGGAGGCACGCAATATTCAATAGCGATCCTCGCAATGTCTGGCTCGGACTGGCTTCTGCCCATTCAACTATATGGCTGGAAGTCACAGCACATGGCCCGTTGTAATGATAATTTATAATCTGTCGCCTTGGTTGGCTATGGACCAATCATACTTTATGATGCCTCTTCTTATCGACGGACCAAACTCACCGGGGAACAATATCGACGTCTATCTCCGACCTCTGATCGAGGAGTTGAAATCTTTGTTCGTTGATGGTGTAGAGAC
Source organism: Agapanthus africanus (assembly GCA_030015575.1). Taxonomy (NCBI): domain Eukaryota; kingdom Viridiplantae; phylum Streptophyta; class Magnoliopsida; order Asparagales; family Amaryllidaceae; genus Agapanthus; species Agapanthus africanus. Next base: position 366,131,434 of record JASDDO010000018.1, read on the forward strand.
ATATGATGCAAACACAAATACAACCTTCATACTGCGTGCGGCTTTAATGTGGACAATTAATGACTTTCCTGCGTATGGAATGCTATCAGGTTGGTCCGTACATGGTCACAAAGCATGTCCTCATTGCCATGAACACACAACATCGAAATTCTTGAATTTTAGCAGGAAGGTTTGTTATTGCGGCCATCGACGTTTCCTGCCTCCAGACCACCTTATAGGTTAGACATGGTTCACTTTGATGGTCATCAGGAGCTTCTTGGACCTCCATCCCCATTGTCCGGAGAGGACATGGCTGCTAAATGGGATGGTAACAATAACGTGACCTTCGGGATGGATCCGACGAAACAGGTCAAACCACCATATTGGAACAAGTTAAGCATTTTCTTCGAGCTTCCGTACTGGTCTACAAATTCAGTGCGTCATTGTCTGGACGTCATGCATATAGAGAAGGGAGTATCGGAGCACATACTTAACTTGCTTCTTTGTAAAGACGGAAAATCTAAAGACAACATGAATGCTCAGATGGGTCTACAAGAGTGGGGAATAAGAAGTGAATTGCACCCTAGACCGGTAGCGGGTAAACCGGGCAAGTTTGTACTTCCTAATGCCGCTTATCATATGTCACAACCGGAGAAGAAAAGATTCCTGCAGGTGTTGCATGATTTGAAAGTCCCCACAGGTTTCTCAGGATCATTCAGCAAGAAAATAAAAATTGCGAAGGGCAAGATCGATGGGCTGAAAAGTCATGATCACCATGTTATCTTGGAGCACCTTCTTCCCTTAGCCCTCAGGACTTCTCTCCACGACTCGGTTGATCTAGTAATCAACGACCTATGTTGTTTTTTTAGGGAGTTGTGTGCTAAAACACTGGAGGTTGTGACACTGGATAAACTAGAAAATTCTATTGCGTTGATACTTTGCAAGTTTGAGCGTATTTTCCCACCGTCATTCTTCGATATCATAATACACTTGACGGTTCATCTTGCAACTGAGGCGAAATTAGCCGGACCGGTACAATATCGATGGATGTATCCCGTCGAGAGGTACGTGTTATTTTTCGTTTCGCACAATTTAAAAATTTATTGTTGTCCTGTATGCCCGTATTTATTTATTCAACATATTTTCATTAGGTACCTCTACACTCTTAAGAAGTATATACGCAATAAAAATCGACCAGAGGGTTCTATCATGCAAGGTTATCTTCTTGATGAAGCAACCATATTTTGTTCCCGCTATCCGGACGAGAACATTGAGACAAGGCTTAACCGACCACGAAGAATTCAAGATGGACCATATGATAAAGCCGAGTATAAGAGGGTAGACACTATGTTTATCAACAAGATATACCGGTTTATCTTGCTTAATTGCGAATGTCTTGAACAAATTAGAGAGTAAGTTTTTTTGGATTAATTGTTATATCTGTGTTTGTGTGTGTATGAAATGATATAATATTAATGTCACCATTATTTGTCGAAAACAGAATTCATTTTAACGAGGTACGTGAGGGGCATCCTGATTGGAATGAAGAACAATTAGAAAAATATCATCAGGATAATTTTTGTGATTAGGTCACAGATCATGTAAGTTATTCGAATAACATTTTATTGCTAGCAGTTTTAATCTAAACTTGTATCGTTATGTATTTGTCGTAAAATTTGTTTTGTTAGATCCACGATCTGAACTTGTCTGCATCATTTGAGAGTGATTCAAGATGTTTAGCTCAATTTCCTAGTACGGAGGTTGCATATTACAAAGGATTTGGTGTCCTTGGATACAAATTCGAAGTTAAGGAATTAGAAACATCTAGAACCACTCAGAATAGTGGGATTGCGACAGTAGGATCGGACGGTGTGATTTATTATGGGCACTTAAATTGTATACTCGGCATCCACTATCCCGGACGATCAGAACCCTTTTATATATGCCAGTGTACTTGGTGCGATACGCGAACCGATACGGACAGGTGGAGAAGCAATCTTGGGACTTGGAAAGATGAATATGGATTGACCAGTGTGAACACACATCGATTTTACTGTCAGGAAGATCCGTTTATCTTTCCGAACCAAGCGTTCCAAGTATACTATTCACAAAGTTTGAAGCATCCGGGGTGGAGTGTTGTATGCCGATGGAAACCCAGAGATGTCTACGATGTCCCAGAATACGAGGACAGCGATGAGGACGAAGAAGAGAGAAGACTTAAAGTGCTCCGACCGTCTGTTTCGAAGGACGGGTTGTCTTCGACCTATCATGAAGTTACGTAGGTTAGAAAAGACATCGACGATGAAATCCAAGTAGATATGTATAATGCGCCCACGAAACGAAAAAGGTTATCAGTAATGTTATATTATTACTTCACATTTTACGCTCTATACATATATAGTCAATACTTTTAATGATTGTCTAATGCGTCCACGAACCGTTTATCTAGATTTGATGACGATGTCGGGAGCAGCGAGGGGCGGCAGGAGCTCCAGCCGCGGCAGAGGCAGAGGTAGAGCGGTTCTGCCGCTCGGAGAGCTCCGTAGGGAGCTTCAGAGGGCTGGTCTTGCACCCAGATCGGAGACCCCTTCGGATGCCTCCTTCCGTGTGGATTTTGCCACACATCCAGGTATAATGCACGCATATCCATTTTGAATGTAATATTACAGATAGTCATGCCTGTTTATGTCAAAATTACTTATACTGTCAATGTTTGATTGTCTAGTTATTGGTGATGCGTCCACATCTGGGACATAGGCCACTCCCGCTCCTCCAGGTATGTTTATATATCATATAGTGCATGTATATTGATTTAGAATGCTATATCATAAATATACACACGTTCCTTTTGCTCTTACTTAGCAATTTTTATTATTGTCTAGCTGTAGGTAGTGACACCACCGCACCTGCGGGTATGTTTATATATCCTATAGTGCATGCATATTGATTTAGAACGTTATATTATTGATCTACACATTCTTTTTGCAATTACTTATATAATCTATTTTTAATTGTCTAATTATAGGTGGTACGTCCACATCTTCCGCAGGGGCCACTCCTGCCGTTTCCATACCATCCGCATCGTCTGCAGGTTAGTATGAATAAATATAAAATATTTATTCATTTTACATATGCTCTATAGAATAAATATGAACTTCATGGAAATTTAGCGTCAATGTTTATTTTCTAGTTGCAGGGGATGCATCCGCATCCGGGACCCCGGTTGTTCCTCACCGGAGGAACTATCGTCCCGCTCGTGCTGCTGCCCGGGCCCAGGCTCATGCGATAGTCACCGGAGGTATATATCACACTTCAATTTTCGCTTAAGCTTGATTTCTTAATACAACTTTGTCTTAATATTGATTGTCTTGATATTTCGTGCAGACGCAGGGCTTCCCCATCCCCAGAGGGGGACTCGAGGTCCGAATCAGTCCCATAGGCTGAAGCCTGACAGAGCTAGGGGGAGGCACCATTCCCCCTCCTTTTTACCCTTGACTATCGCTATACTGGTCCTCATGTCGAGAGGTTCGGCCGGTATATGGGGGATGAGAGCCGGCTCGTGAAGAACTATCCACTTCACGTTGAGTGGGGCGAGCAGCACCGGCGCTCATTCGCCCTCTTCTTTGATCAGGCTCGGGTACGTATTAACGGCCTATTTTCATTTGATTTATCCAATATATTTATTATTAACACTTGTAATCTAATAACAATGTTTTTTTTGTATTTTCAGTTGGATTACGATTTTCAGCCTGTAGCCGACCCTGATCACCCTGGGAAGGTGCTCGACCTTCATGCTCTGTACAATGGCCTGATGAAGAACATGCAGACCAAGGTCCGATACAACAGGAATGAGCTGAAGGCTGACTACTACTCCCTGTGGATGGCGACCCCCGAGGCAGAGAGAGCGGCCCTCCTATCTACTCCGGCGTTTGCGAGAGTCGACGTAGAGACATGGCCTCTATTGTGCGATTATTTCGACTCCCAACGCAAACGGGTATGCATTTTAAATGTAATTCATTGTTTATGATATAATTTATTTCTTTGTGTTCCTTAATTAGAAAACTAAATGTTAATGCGTTGTGCAGAAACAGGCCGCTCAGAATACAGAGAACAGGAAGTCGGCGAAGAGGGGTCGCCCCACTTACACAGGTGGCTCGAGGAATATTACTCGAGCCATGGTGTTATCGGTAAATTACAATAGACCGACCTTTCTGAAATTCTGCAATATTAAGAGTTATTTTCTAATATTTCTAATATTAAGAGTTATTTTCTAATATTGCAGACAGCTCAGACCGGGGCGCAAGGTGGTACACCGAGCGTGCTGTCCGCATATCTTGCCGTCCACGGCACCTCGACAGATCCCGCCACGGGCGAGCTTCGATATCCTGACGTCGCTACCCAGGAGTATTGCGTAAGTGTTAAATATTTATTCTACCCATATTTGAAATTTTAGTTTTGGAAGCTTCAAGTTTAAATTTTATACTTATACTTTATTGCTTAATGTGGGTGTAGGAGCGGGTGGTTGAGCAGGCCGAGGCCTCGGGGATCGATTTTACCGGACAGAACGATCCGAGGCTGCTGACCCCAGTTTTGGACGCCGCACACGGAGGGCACCATGGAGGTTGGGAGAGAGGCCGGGGACTGGGCCCTAGCAGGGCCCATATGAGGTTGGACTCCACCCCGGCGGTTACTTCCTCCGTCTCCAGTGATCGACGTGTCCAGCAAGAACTGGAGAGCTTGAGGGCCACCATTGAGGAGTTGAAGGAGTTGCTGGTATGTATACTACTTTATAGTAAAATATCATGTCATATTATACATATCAACATATCCATAATTAGTACGTAGCTTGAGCTTATTTGGTTTTAGAGTTAGGTTTGATTAATCATACATACATATGTAATTAAAATAAACAACGGTTATCCAAACTAGATATCCAAATGGGATTTTGAAATAACTTGATAATGATACGAATTCGAGTAATACACAGTTCTTACACGCTTCTTACACACGTTAGGTCCAGACGCGACAGGGTACATGTCATGCATCTCCTTCGGCTGCGGCTCCGCAAGCCACTACATCGGCTGCGGTTCTGCAGACAGCTCCTATAGCTCCAGTGCCCGCTCAGACTCCCGCAGCCACGGCTCTGCAAGCGACTCCCTCGACGGCGGCTGCGCAGACCACATCGCCAGCTCCACAGGACGCTCAGACTCCCGCTCGCTCCGAATTGCAAAGTTTTTTGACCGAGGAGCAGGCGCGCGTTATTCTATCGTTATTCAGAGGTAGAGCTGGACCGAGCTAGGGTAGCTTTTTGGTTCTTATTTTTTGAAACATGTATTTATTTATATCATACATATTGTACTATATTTTTAAACGATATTGATATTGATATTGGTTTATATTTATATCATATTCAGTATTTGGGTTTCTTTTGTATATTATATGCGTGAGATGTGATTATGAATACTGCGATATATGTTGTGTGATAATTAATATTATATTTTACTGATATATATATTATTGTGCACAGGGCGAGAAAAAATAAGGCATCCCCTTTTTTTAAAAAAAAAACAGATAATGTGTACCTACGGATTAATCCGTAGGTACACATACTGCCCCTACGGATTAAGCCGCAGGGGCAAAATATCAGCAGTAACTGATATTTCCCCCTGATCTCAGTGTCAGGGGGGTTGGGGTTGTCCCTACGGATATATCCGTAGGAGAAAACAACGACCCCTACGGATATATCCGTAAGGGCAAAATATGAGGATTCCTCATATTTTACCCCTACGGATATGTACCTACGCATATATCCGTAGGGGATACGTCTAGGCCCTACGGAGATATCCGTAGGTACAGTTAATATAATTAAAATAACCGTAAATAAAATAACTTTTTTTCCCCTACGCCCTAATCTGTAGGTGCAAATGTACCTACACAGTACTCCGTAGGGGTAAGTTTTTGTCCGTAGGGGCAAGTGCAGGGCTTCTACTTGCACCTACGGCGTTTGCACCTACAGGTTATTTTTTTGCCCCTACGGATATATCCGTAGGGGCAGTGGTTTGCCCCTACGGGTAAATCCGTAGGGGCAACCCTTATTCGTAGTAGTGGTTATACTGTGGTTGTCACACAGTGCTTTCTCCACATAAGATATAGATATTATATCAGGTATTCTGGATACTAGATCTATGGTTTTAGAGCTAGATTTGGGTAGTTTCCCAATCTGGGTACTTAGAAAATATTCTAAAGGTGTTTTAGAATAGACGACTCCTGGCATGGTGGTGTACCTGCAGGTGATGGAGTCACCCTCTCTAAAGCTGTCTTACAGACTAAAGGGGAGAGGGAAGTGCATGATTGGAATATCACTTGCTTAGGCAATTGAGTCAATCATGAGATGTCAAATACCACACCAGATGTTGTTTTTGCACTAGTTGCAATATGTTTATATATTAATCCAATCCTGGAGAAATGTTCGGAAGCAGTTTATGAACATAAGTTGATGTTCTAGGGATTTGGTAATGGCAGCCTCCTTCGGGAGACGGTTATCATTCCAGGCTTCCAAGGCGACCTGGATGACATAGTGACTATCAGAGTTATAGTTTTCCCTCTGACGAGGGCAGTAGTTTGGACAGGTGGTCCAAGCGGATACCGAGGGAGGCATGGCGCATGATACTGATTAAATTCAGTTGACGATACAGTCTAAAAAGTTTGCTGGATTTGGAGTTCATTTGTGAACTAGGTCCCATCAGATATCCAGACATATTCTAAGACAGGTATTGCTCATTTCGGGAGATGGATTTCTCCGCGAACTTGAGATAAAGAGAGATATAGAAAGAAACATTAGGGCGGATCCACTCACTGAGGCTATTTCTTGAATGCAATAGTTTTACCAACGAGCTTTATGAAACTGATTAGTAGTGAAGTTGGGTGTTCAGTATCACACGGGTGTTCGGTATCACACGGGTTGTTGTTGGATAGTGAAAATAATTAGCCTTAAGTGTAAGTGGGATATTGTTGGATATAGTGCCCTTAAGTCAATTATTGGATCGCAGGCACATGATTGCAATGATTGAGGGATGACCTATACTGGTAGAACAGTCTTACTCGAGATGATAGTATGCTATCTGGTTTGTCTTTATCATCGTGTATATGCTTTAGGTGACATTACAGATCACTATTACATATTGATAGAGCCCATATGATTCTCTCTTGACTACCAGCAGTATGATGGCGATCATATACGTGAGAGTTGGGTGGTCTATAAGCACATCCTTAAAGTGTCCCTATTCATGGGAGTTTCGAGACTGGGCATCGATACTTCGAGAGTAGACGAGTGTATATGGATCGAGACCCCGATGAGGGGCGGTGGCCGGTCTCACAACCCATTGGTGTCAGTTGGTTCACCTAAGATGTATACAGGTACTCATTGGGTTATGAGTACACCGGACGGACTCGCCGGGAACATGCTAGTTGGTATTATACCTATTGTCAGATAGCAGTTTCCTGTTAACATGTGTACAGGTTAGTCTATCAGCCTGAGATCGTCATTTGTCTCGTGTGAGTTCCTACTGTGCTTTGATTACTACCCTACCACGGCTGAAAGGTGTTGTGCAAACATGTTTTAGTTGGGTACAGTCCCGAGCCACATGGAGGCAGTAAGCGGATCGTCAGGGGATTCGTCTCTCCCGGTATTGGGGGTTGATGTCGCGGTGTGCACGGTGGCCATCACCAGAAATCCTTAGCCAAGGTAGTCGAGAATTACTGATTCGGATCAGTAGTTTCTCAGGTGGTGATGGGCTTCATACCGACACTAAATATCATGTTATTAGGGGTCTGACTTTATCCACCCCCTAGACCCGATATGCGATACTCATAGACGAACGGGAAGGACTGTACAGATATTGTCACTATCAGGCTCAGTAGGGTTTCAGGATGAGTTTGCTCATCGGCCTCCATTTCGCTCAATACCTGGGTAGCCGTTACGCACATCTAGTGCCACTGACGTGCTTGTGGTTAAACCCACTGCCAGCGTATTGACGAGTCTTTAGAGTCCCACACAGAGGGTTTCCCTGGTTCGGGCGAAACGTTGTAGAAGCCGTATAGTTTTATGGAAGGGTTCGATCATGTACGTGCACTTGTGCATGGATCATGATTGGACGGATAATACTAGTGGGCTTTGGTTTAAGCCGGATCCTAGTATTATATTGTTGGATTTCTTTCGTCTTGTTGTATTCGTATTCAGTCGGAATACGGATGCGGGTATGTATATACGGATGATGGGTATTCTTGTAATTCACAAGATTTCTTTAGTTGATGCCATTTTCTTTTTGGATTAAACATTTTAGTTTAAATGTTTAATGTGGTGGAAAGTGTGAGTGCAAGTCTTGGCCTTGAGCATTGATTCATGATGTGTGCACTTGGTGACTCATGGTATTGGGTCAAGTGTTGGTTTTGTATTGGCTAAGATATTTTGTAGTGAGCATTGTGAGATATTCTTAGTGAAGGGGGCAGATCTTCTTTGGTTTGGCTTTTCTTTAGTTGCTCACTCTCACAAAAATAGCTCATAACATTTCACAACTTTCTTCACTTGGTTTTTCTTGAGCTCACACTTTTCTCTCATGGGCATCTTCTTCAACCTCCACTCATCCCTCTCATGAGTTGAGAAACCATGGGTGTTTTAAGACAAAGTATTCACACACTATCTCTACTTCATCTTGGATATCTAGACTAGCAAACTGGATGCTCGAGTTGCTTCGGTTTTGAGGCGGGAGCCTGTATTACGAACCCTCGACGTGGATCTTCTTCGATGTGGGGAGACCGGAGATCAAACTTGATCAGGGAAGCCGCGAGGAGCTTGGGACAGAGGTTGAAGACCGAAGGACACGGATCGATCGGTATAACCACTCTAAACTCCTTTTGTAGAACTAGTATAGGGTTAATGGTATGATCCGTCGATTAGGGTTCCATTAGCGCCGGGTTTTGAAAGTTTTTGTTCCGCATTTGGCCACGGATTGATGGCCGGGGCGCTGCCGTAACCCAACAATCTACAGCCTAAAGATCGACTCGACATGCTTCTCATGCCAGCAGGGTGCAGATGCGACGTCAACAAAGACCTAAGGGTCGAACAAAAGAGGAGTGACAACATATCCCAATCTCCAGATCTCAATGCAATACATACAGCATAGAGTTCATACAGATGTCTACTCTACTTCATCAAAGAATCAGCGTGACATCGTTAAAGCAAAAACGAAGTGATGGCATATTCCTAGCTTCGGTTCTTGACGGCAATATACACAAAGCCTAAAGACCATTGGAGATCGTCCCACCCCAGAAGGGTGCGGTTATGACTCATCGGGGCTCCAAATTGAGCCTAACCTCAAGTAAAAAGTGTCATGGAAAATACCTAACTCTTTTTCTTCCAACGGTAATATGACCTAAGAAGATTACTTGAAGACGTGTTGTCCAGCCTCAGAAGGGATCAGAGACAAGACAGTCGCGGGGCTACTCGAACAGCGGCTTAAAAACTGCATATCGAGGAATACATCAGCCAATGCGATGGTACTACGGACTAAAACCCTAGCACCACGGACCTAACAGACCCCTATCAAAAAAGGGGGTTATCTATATTTCATGTTAGGATACATCTGCGAAATCCTCTCGACTCGTCTCGACTCGTAGGGAAAAACATCTTTATGAGACCTTCACGGCTCATGAGGGTGAAAAGCTTTAGACGACGGGGATATCAACCTATTTCCTCAGCACTGTGGCCCTACAAGTAGGTCCAAATTGACTCTTGTATACTTTCCACGGGCCACATTCTCCAAAGTTGCATATCGATGAGGAAGAGAAACCACTTACGAGTCCTCTTGACTCGTAAGGGGAAAAATTCTCTTGTGAGATCCTTACGACTCTCAAGAGAAAACACACTTAGGAGTCCTCACGACTTCTAAGAAGAAAATATACCTATGAGATCCTCTCAACTCGTAAGGAGGAAAGTCTTTATAAGACCCTCATGGCTCATAAAGTTGAAAAGCCTTAGGTGACAGATTTAAAATATGTTTCCTAAGCTATCGCCGCCCTACAAGGAGGTCCAAACCGACTCTTGTATACTATCCACGGGCCACATTCACCGATATAGTAAAAATGCACTTACGGGTCCTCATGACTCGTAAGGAGAAAATACCCAAGTGAGATTCTTATGACTCACGAAGGTGATGAATACTTAGAAATCCTCACGATTTCTAGGGAGAATACGCACCTATGAGATCCTCACGACTCATAGGGAGAAAAACCTTCTTGAGACTCTTACGGCTCATGAAGATGAAAAAAGCCTTAGGATACAAGGATCCTAAACTTGTTTCCTAAGCTATCAATTTAATGGCTATGGATAACTCTGCACTATTTCACCCACATATATACTTATGTGGGCAAAGTAGTGGGGGGTATTTGTTCCCGCCAAAAATTTTTGTCTCAGAGTTTGCTGTTCCCTTATAAAAATAAAGGAAAACTTTCACATGTTAAACACGTGTACCCACATGCAAAGCATGTAACTATCGCCTTAGATTGGATTAAATCCTAGAGCGCCTCACGAGTTTCCCACGTGAGCGCCTGCGACAGCCTCTGTTAGGATTAAATCCTATAGTGGCGCCTCACGTGGAACACACGTGAGCGCCGGTGTGCACAGCACGTGAGTGACTATTTGTAAAAGAACTAAATTCTTAGGTGTCGCCCACGTGCATAGCACGTAAGCGTCAGCGCCCAAATTAAAATGGGTAGAATTAAATTCTATATGGAGGATATTTCCCTAAAATCTTGGATATTCTCTGTTAAACAGAGCCGTTGGATCAAAGATCCAATGGTGATAATAAGTCATCAAATTATAGAATTAAATTCTATTAGGGGAAAATATCACCCTGATCTTTATAAATAAAGAAGATATTCTCTGTTGGATCAAAGATCCAATGATAGAATTAAATTCTATATGTGAAATATTTCCCTGATCTTTCTGAAACTAGAAAGATCTTCTCTGTTAAACAGAGGACCCTTGGATCAGATCCAACGATGATTATTGATTGGTTGTGAAATAAGTTGTTTGTGTAGTAAGTAAAGTTAACCGCAATCAATAACGGTGTCGCATGTAGCTAACCGAGATAAGTATGGGTCGTCCGCAGGGATGCGTGGAACTTTTAATTTTGCTTTAGATGAGTTGATTAGAAACAGGGGAGAGTGATTCTAGATCTATGTTGAACACGGATGTAGAATATGTAAGGTTACTAGGCACTCTCACAAGGTTCTACAAGGCATCAACCATGCCCGATTTAAATTTTAGACGTGCCGAACAACCCTAACCAAGATCTTAGACTAGAGATTAGGTGAAACAAATAGCAAGTAAACAACTTTACTTCTAAGAGTTTGGGATTACAACCTTTGTAGTCCGGTCCTTCACTTCTAAAACTCCGTGTTGAGGTCCCTTCACTGCGATCATCGAGTATCCGGACTCTTGAGAGGCTCCACAAAAGAAAGATGCAAGCCTGCTTCCGATCTTCGATAACAAAGATGATCTACCTTGAAGAAACTCAAACCCAAGCCCTTGCTTTGCTAATCAAGTATTAGCAAAGCAAACACCCTAATCTAAGCGGCTAGAATAGATGAGGATGATGAAGTAGGAATTTAGCTCTCATTTGTTTTCAATTTCTCACTCATTTTCATCACTAATGAAAAAACTAGAAAGCTTTTCACCAAGAAAGAAGAAGAAGAATATTATCAAATCCTTTTGTGATGAATAATGAAACTTAGTGAGGTTAGAAATGCAACCATGGGTTAAGTATGATAACTTAACCCATGTAGAGACTTAACCATGGTGAAGGGTTGGGTTGGGTTAACAAATTTCAACCAAAATATCTTTAGTTAAAAACAAAAGCAAAGCTTCTAGAACCTTCAAGAAGGTTTAACCCTAATCCAAACCCTAACCATGTTTAAACTCCAAAAAACATGTTGCATTTGTAACCGTAACTTGTTACAATATTATATATCACATATATAATATATTTTGTAACAAAATAAAATAATACAATTAACATATATCGTATATATATCAATGTATTACCCGAGTGAGAAAAAGAATCTTTTAGTGAGCTTATATTAGTTAATGTAATTTAATATATCAAATATATAATTATACATTAAATTATCGAATCAACACTTGATCCGATAATCCGGCTATTTCATAAATAACCGACTAATATAATCTGTATCAGTTCATCGAATTAACACTTGATCCGATGACCCGGCTATATCTCATATACCCAGTCGATAACTTATATCGTGAGAATCAAATACGGTATCACATACACGTATTGTTCTCGGTCCCGCACATATCACATATGTGCTCCTACTCCATTTTACCTGAGCCAGGAAACCTCTGTGTAGGACTCTAAAGAATCGTCAATACGTCGGCAGTAGGTGATGATCATATCAAACACCCACAAGCTGCAAGCAGTCAGCTAAACGTAACAGCCACCCAGGTATTGAGCAATCAGAAGATCAACAAGCAAGCCTGTACTTTCTCCCGTGAATCCAACCAGTAACACTCCCGTACAGTCCGGTCTCTTTGTCTGATATGTCGCATATCTCGCCTAGGAGTGGTAAACGTCAGACCCCAGCAGCTTGATAAGTCGTGTCGATATGAGGTATATAATAGTTCGAGAAACTACTGATAACACTTACCAGTAAATTTCAGCAACCCTGGCCAGGGATTTCCAGTTATAGCCAATCGAATACAGCGCAACATCAACTCCCTATACCGGGAGAGATGAAACCCCTCCTATCGCTCATTGCCTCAATGTGATTCGGGACTGTACCCAAAAGCCACCTTTTTGCATGCCCTCTTGGACGTGGTATGATGGAAATCAAAGCACGGTGGGAATCACACAAGACTCTATGACGATCTCGGGTCTACGGACTACCAGTGTCACCAAAGAACTGCCATATGACTTGAGCTATAAAACCATCTGGGAGTTCTCGACGAGTCCGTCCAGTGTACCCAGTCTCCACTGAGCACCCATATACCTTCTCTGATGTCAAACACCAATGGATATGAGATCATCCATCGCCTATCATATGGCTCAAGAAGCGCATACGCTACTCTACTATGGAGTATCGATGCCCTGTCTCGGTACTTCCACGACTAGGAACATTTGAAGGATGTACTTGGCGATTACACTGTCCTCACTAGTATGATCTGCATCATAGTCCTGGTAGTCAAGTACTCATCCTAAGGGCTTTATCAACATGTGACATAGAGACAATCATAGTACATGTTAAGATAAAGAGTAACCAAATAGCATACTATCATGTCGAGCAAGAAAGTCCTCCCTATATATGTCCAAGCATCCACTACAATATACAACGTATGTACAGTAATGGCCTCTAGGGTATACATATAACTAACAATCTCCCACTTGCACTATGGCCATTTGTTGTGGTATCACATACCCAACAATCAGTTATGGTTGAAGTATCTTATACTCAACCATCCCATAAAAGTCTCTACTGGGTAATAGGCCTTTGTAAGTGGATCCGCGCTTTTGTCCTCTGTGTCTATTCTCCTAACCTTGATCTCCCTGGAGATCATCCATCTCCATGATCAGGTGATACTACCTAAGAATATGTCTGGATCACAGATGGGACGGGGGTTCCTTGGCCTAAGCCACAACTCCATTGTCACACAATGGTAGGAATGAGATTCATCTCATGAACTCATATATATCCAGAATGCATCTTTGGTAGCATTCTTGGTAACGATGTATGTTGCCTTTAATCGTCTAGTAAGTCACGGTATCTAGCTTGGAACTCTTCCAACATACCGTCCCTCCACTGAGGGTAAAGACAATGCCTGCAACTGACATTCAGTCGTCCTTATCACCCTGGAACCTTTCCAGTGATTCTCCCCAGGATCGAATGATACCATCTCACTACAACTAGTGGGAATCCTAACACCCAATTAGATCTATCTCATAGATCCATAACCCAGGATTTAGGAGGTATTACCTTGATCCTATATGGAGAATCTTTGTGATAAGAGGAGATTGACCAAGCGTAGCATAGGAAACTCCTTCCCTACCAAGAGTATGTCATCCACGTACTCTACGAGGATCACTACCATACTCTCTACTACCTTTTTGTATATACAAGATTCATCTACCATTTTGATGAAGTCAAACTCTTTGACTACGACATCAAAACAGACGTTCCAACTCCGCGATGCCTAATTTATCTCATAAAACAACTTGCACATGTTTCTGCTGCTCCCACTATCTACGAAGCTCTCTGGCTGTGTACTTATAGATGCTCTCTTCCAAATCAATATTTAGAAAAGCAGTCATGACACCCAACCGCCAGATATCGTAGTCATGGTATGTAGCCGTGGCAAGTAGGATCTGGATGGACTTAAGCATTGCTTTGAAAGTCTCAACTTTTCCATGTACACCAAGTAATCTTCTCAAGATATACTTGCTCCTGATGGGGATTTAACCCTTCAGATAAAGCAACCAAAGTCCATACTTTGTTGGTGTATAAGGATTCTATCTCAGATCACTAAGCATCCAGCCATTCTTACAGAGTCCCACTCCTGATGGCCTGCTCAAAACTAGTTGGGTTATCATCACATGATGCAATCCTCGCTCCCACTATCATAGAGAAACCAAAGTATCTCTCAGGTGGATGAGGAACCCTACCAGATCGGCGGAGAGGCTGAGGTTCGTTGGAAACTATTGAATCCTTTGGTTCTATCAAATCATCAGCTACAGTTTGTATAGCTGGAACTCTTTCCAGTTCTACCTCATGACTAATAATTTCTTCACAAGAAATTCCCTTTCACAAAGGTGGCATGCTGAGAAACAAAACATCTTTTGTTCCTCGGTTTGGTAGAAGATATTCCCTTGCGAATGCTTGGGATATCCAACAAACTTCCACAGAACTGACCTTGCCTCGAGCTTGCCCGGATTTTGCTTTTGACATAGGCCGGACAGCCCCAAATTTTAACTTCCTTAAGAGATGGGCTTTTCCCATACCATATCACATATGGAGTGGTAGACATTTGATTTGGTTGGAACCTTATTCAATAGGTATGCAACTTCTCAAGTGCATAACCCCAAAAGAAAATAGGCAACTCAGTAGTACTCATCATAGAGCACACCATATCACATACGGTGCGATTGCTCCGCCCCGATACACCGACATGCTGTGGTGTATTCGGAGGAGTAATGCTGAGAGAGAATCTCATTCTTCTTTAGAATAGTCCAGGAATTCCGTGCTCAAGTATTCTCCTCCTTGATCTCATCAAATGACATAATACTTTTACCCAGTTTTGGTTCTCTACTTCAAACTTATATTCATTGAATTTCTCAAAAGTTCCAGACTTGTGTTTCAACAGGAACATATGTCCGGATCTTGAGAGATAATCAGTGAATGTAATGAAATACAAAGAACCGGTCTTGGCATATGTAGACAGGGGACTTTCATACATCAGCATGTATCAATCCCAAGAGTTCACTAACTCTTTCTCTGTTTCTAATAAATGGAGCTGTGGTCATCTTATCTTTGTGACATGACTGTAAAGTTTTATAAGATGTAAATCCAAACTAATTTAAATATGCATCTTTATGTAACTTCAGCTAGTCGGGTCGCATTGATATGACCTAGTCTACAATGTCTCAAGAAGGATTCGTTCATTTCTGAACTCATTCTCTTGTGTGTGTTCTGTACGTTAAGAACTGTGGTTTGATTTAGAACGTCTATGCTTTTAGATAACGTGCCTGAAACGATCAACTCTTGATATAGGAAATGTTCAAAACATTATCCAACAATACAAAATTATATCCTTCTTTACTAATAAAGAGATTGATATGATGTTGTATATCAGGTTCGGTATCTAATAACATTCGTTCAGAATCAATGTATTCTGGTAATACAGGGTGATAACTGCCAATAGACTTGGCTACAACATTTGCATCATTTCCAACTCTTAAAACTTATCACCCGTTCTCAGTTCTCTACCTATCTGTAGCCCATGTAACAAATTACATTTGCGGGATCCTGATCCGATATCTCATACCCAGGACGTAAAGAATACTGAGAAACAGTTCTCGGTAATGAACACACCCGAAGAAGATGCATCAGCATGCACTTTCTTCGTTTGGGTGGCACGGGAATTCTGGTAATCCCCTATTTCCTGCTCTATCTTATAACAATTATAAGTTGGAGCGGGACCAACGTTTCCTAGCGCAGTATAACAAACGGGTTCGGTCAATACATCCGTATTATTATCTTGATTAAGGCGTGACATGGTTGCTACCTGGAGAGAGATAGAAAAAAACATTCAGCGTATGCTCTTGCAAGATTAGATTGGTTATTAATATATCTAATCAGGATGTCTCCCACTGTTTTTAGTCAAATCTTCCTTCAAACCCTAAAAGATAAGACTGGCCGGTATTAATTACACCCTATAAGTTCGCCAATCTTTCAGCTAGGCCAGTGCCGGTACTTTGAGGGAGGTTTCCCGTGCCTTCGCACGGACCTAATTAAACTAAACCTCGTTTTGCCAGGGGCGTAACCCCGTTAACACCTTTCTAGACACCTACTTGATCGGCTAATTGTAATGTGTAAAACTCTCGCAGGAGTAACTCTTACTCGCAGCGGGTATTGGAATCCAACTATCTCATAGAAGGTATGAAATCTCATTGCAAATTTCAACTTTTGAAATTTCCAATAATATTTTACCCTTAGCATCCTATGACCTTGACAGAGGTCAACAAACCATAGGCTGCTAGTCAAGTTCAACCCGTCATTTCCTGATTGAAGTAAACCCACCCGCACGACCCTTGACAGAGGTCAACAAGGTCGCACGACTACCCTAAATCAATCGCATCATATGTTTATACAGATAAGCACTAATCAGCTACCACACACTACGCCTTGACAGAGTTCAACAAACGCAGCACGAATACTAAATATTACTTATCTGAAATGACGGAGGGCTATGACAGGTCTTTAAGAAAACCCTTTGCGTAATGAACTTGATATCGTTGTAGAATCGAGTGATTTTAAATAGAATGTTTTTAGGCCTTTTCTAGTTTTGCTAAAGAGGTCACTCCCGATGAAGGGATCTCGGCTCTTTCCTCATCGAATAAGGTGCAGGATATTTCACAAATATCACTATGCAAAGCAAAAACTATAGAAACAATCAAAAGACAAACCGAGTTTGTAGCATCTGCTAGTTTCGCTAAAGAGTTCACTCCCGGTGAAGGGATCTCGGCTCTTTCCTTATCGAATAAGGTGCTGGATGTTCTACAAGGAACACCGCTATGCAAAGCAAGAACTAGAGATACCAGTTTTTAAGACAGGTTTCTACAACATCTTTAGGATTCTTTTAGTTTCATTAATCTCATTAATGAAGTCCCATTTTATTTTCTTCACAAGCATCACATTTGAAACGAAATCATCAATATAATATATATCTCATATATATAATATAAATATTCGTCTCAGGCAGTAATATGATCTCATCACAGAACATTGCAACAGAAGATAACATATGAAAGATTGGATGTACTAGGATTTCCGTGTTTTATGCGAGCCTGTATAAAACGCAGATTCCACGGTCGCGATGAATAGCCAAACCCACATCCCTAGACCCTTACGAGAGCGGCAAGAAACACTGCCAATTCTAGGGTTAGGAGACCCGGTCTCGACTCCTCGAGATGGTCTCCCACTGGACCCTAGAACCCGGTTACTTGTGCTCCCCGTCTTGGGTCTACCTAATGCGGAAAAGTAAATAATATACAATGGTGACATCATCCTCAGCCCGGAAGTGCCCCAATAAAAGAATATTACATACAACGAATTTTACATGAATGAAAAAGAAAAACTCTCATCTCACATAAAACCCCCGGCTATTCATAACGCGACGATCCAAGATAACATATCACAGCAACACATAATATCTCATATCATCAACGTAAGTAAATATGCGTATCCCAATTGTCGTTGATGTATAGCAACGAAACCGGCGATACACCATATTACACTTACGGTCGCAGAAAAGAAAGTGTAAAACTACAACAGTTGGAATCCGCAACCTCCTTAGACATTTCATGCCTAACCAAATGAATTCCTTAGACATCGCATGCCTAACAATTATAAACCCCACATTTTAGTCTCAATCTCGAAAACACTTTTCAATATCTAGTCGGGCAATTCAACAAGATTCCCGACATCCTGATCGAATGCTCGTCGCAAACTTTAGTATATGGCCGCACTCCCGGATGCCGTCGACGAAGTGCACTAAGGCGGAACTCCGCTGCCGCGAGCACCCGAACGGATGCTTTTGGCGACGGGGTTCTCCTACAGTCACTTGGTCGGGGCTATGGGGCGTGGCTATCTATTAAGTTTACTCGGCGAGTATCCGCGTACGCTACGTGATTGCGACAGACTTTTGATCACATCAAAATCCCGTGGCAACCGATCAAATGAGACTAAAGTGCTAGATTTATAACATTCAAATTAGTTATCTCATAATTACTTGTGGATTCTAAATATTGTATCACATTCCAGATAAATAGACAATGTTAAACTTTCCGATCGAATAAACAAACACCCAAGATTTCCCAAATAGCTCAACACTTGAGCGGAGTTCAAAAAGTATCCATCACATGCCACAGTACCAGTGGTCCAGCCGTAGAAGGGTCAAACCAACGCCTCACATGCGGCAACGCCGTACTGCCCCAAACCCTAAGGTTTAGAGGCGGTTCAGACGGTCACATAATCGAGTTAAGGTTTGTGTTCTTCTAGAGGGTCCACTGCGTTACTTGCACGACTAAGAACGTTCTTAAATAACGGAAAAATCCAACACTTGGAAATTTTCCGGCAGGGGAAAAAGTGAGTTATTGATATCCGTTCGAACTTTTTAACACGTTCTAAAATTACCCGGAAAAACTAAACGAAGTTAAACTTTCCGATCAAATCAACGAGTTCCTAATAATTCCCAGAATGCTCAACACTTGAGTAGAATTTAAAATTCCCAGAATTATGCAAAAGGACCTAAGAATAAATACTTGAAGTAGTAGACCCCAACTCCAAATTTTGGCCGCGGAACCGCCGCCAAATGCGTGGTTTGGCCGCGGTTCCGCGGTCATGTGAGGGAGTTAGTGGTCCGTACTTCACAGTAATTCTTATATTTCCCTGCATAATTTTCTGAGTATTTTTAATACGAAAAATATCAACTTTTGAAAAAATTTCCAGAAACTAGGATTTAACGGGTATTCGGAGTTCGATCGGACTTTAAATTTCGCATAAACTTCGCCTAATGCTCTAGCTTGGCTCTGATACCACTGTAGGGTTACTAGGCACTCTCACAAGGTTCTACAAGGCATCAACCATGCCCGATTTAAATTTTAGACGTGCCGAACAACCCTAACCAAGATCTTAGACTAGAGATTAGGTGAAACAAATAGCAAGTAAACAACTTTACTTCTAAGAGTTTGGGATTACAACCTTTGTAATCCGGTCCTTCACTTCTAAAGCTCCGTGTTGAGGTCCTTTCGCTGCGATCATCGAGTATCCGGACTCTTGAGAGGCTCCACAAAAGAAAGATGCAAGCTTGCTTCCGATCTTCGATAACAAAGATGATCTACCTTGAAGAAACTCAAACCCAAGCCCTTGCTTTGTTAATCAAGTATTAGCAAAGCAAACACCCTAATCTAAGCGGCTAGAATAGATGAGGATGATGAAGTAGGAATTTAGCTCTCATTTGTTTTCAATTTCTCACTCATTTTCATCACTAATGAAAAAGCTAGAAAGCTTTTCACTAAGGAAGAAGAAGAAGAATATTATCAAATCCTTTTGTGATGAATAATGAAACTTAGTGAGGTTAGAAATGCAACCATGGGTTAAGTATGATAACTTAACCCATGTAGAGACTTAACCATGGTGAAGGGTTGGGTTGGGTTAACAAATATCAACCAAAATATCTTTAGAAAATATCTTTAGTTAAAAACAAAAGCAAAGCTTCTAGAAGCTTCAAGAAGGTTTAACCCTAATCCAAACCCTAACCATGTTTAAACTCCAAAAAACATGTTGCATTTGCAACCTTAACTTGTTACAATATTATATATCACATATATAATATATTTTGTAACAAAATAAAATAATACAATTAACATATATCGCATATATATCAATGTATTACCCGAATGAGAAAAAGAATCTTTTAGTAGCTTATATTAGATTACAAGAAGAAGAAGAAGAAGGAAATCATAATGCAGAAATTTAAGTGGAGAATTACTCACGCATGTTTGGAGAAGAAGAAGAAGAAGGGATAGAGAAGGAAATCATAATGCAGAAATTTAAATGCGGAAAGTAAATGCGAAATAATTAATCAAATGATCTACTTTTATTAATCAACGTTACAAGTACAAATCCTTCGAATTTAGATTACAAGAAGAAGAAGTTGCTCTTGATCTCTGCCACGTAGGAAGTAGATGTTCCGTCGATATTCACATCGCTCTATCACGTCGAATCGCGGACCTGTCGTGGATATCTTGTTCTTTGATGGTGATTTGATTCGTGTTAAAGGTGATGCCTTCTAACTTTAGCTCTCGGTCCTTTATATAGCTCTCAAATTAGAAAGCCTAGATCTCATAGATTTAGACTTGGCATAAAGATCCCCTTTCCAAGTTTTCAGATCCTACGGCCATGTTTAAGCCGCGGATCCGCCGCTAATTGGGCACTTTGACCGCGGAAGCGCTGTGCTCTGGAGGATTTAGGATTTGGAATTTCTGCTGTGGCCTCATGTTGACACGTGGAGATCTTTTCCATGCTTGGATTCTTCAGATATTTCCTTAGTCTCTGCCAGTATCGATTCTATGATTTTGGCAGATTTTTGATCCCGACATCTTGAAAATTTTGATCTCCTGACCTGAGCTAAATCTTGCACAATATCTCCATTAATAATGTTAGTACTATTTATTAAATTAGAGAGAGTATCTTAATTACTTTATATGGTAATAAATTTTTAAGAAACTTGATTAAGAATATTTGATATGCTATGCATCATTTAATTACTAAAATATTATATATATATAATATGCATATATTTTCCTTCATAATGTTAATTATAATATATAAACATATGGTAAAGATTATTTTGCAGATAAACCCAAATATGTTCTATATTTATAATAAACACCTTTAAATATTTAAGAAAATTAGTGAAAATGTTATATCAAATGTGCAATATTTTCGAGTGAACAAATACCCCCAAACTTAACTTTGATCGTCTCGAACAAACTAGTTATTCAAGAGAGGGAGAAAAGGAAAAACCTAAGTAGCATATTTTCGTAGGCAGTACGATTGCACTGAGCACGTGCAACAAGCCGTTAAACCTCTAGGTGTCCCTAGTAGGAGGAGTGTTGCCTCCTTAGGGTTTTCAGCGGATTACACCTACAAAATCCCATAATAAAAGAAAGAAATTGAAAGTGACATACAAAGATAAGAATTACAAAAGAAAGAACTTGAAAATAAGAGTTTCCAACTACACCAGCTTTTCAGTTGCCATGAGCCCCATCTTAATGGTCGTGAAAAGATGTTAGAAATCACATCATCCCTAAATAAAGCATCGCCTTTAGTCTTCCTCCCTACCCTTCTTCCAAATATCGATCATATATCCCTACGTGTGTGTAAAAGACATCCCTACACTTAGAGAATTCAATTCAAGCTATTATACTCTTGTCCATCTTCCTTAATACTTTTTAGTCGGTGAATATTTCAGATGGAATTGCTCACACATCCTTCATGCGACCGTTAATACTTCTTGAGGTACTAACCAATCGATTTCTAAATGTGCTCGCTCATTTAGGCGTAATTAGCAATTTTCTCGTCTTGCAACACCTAAGGCTTAGCAGTGGCTTCCAAACTAGTTGGTTTAAGGCACTAGGTGATAAAACACCCTCGCTATATTTTTTTATGCTTCCTTAAGCAATTACAAAACCAGTGTTCATTTTTCTTCACCATTTTTTTCTTTATATTTTTATTTTTCTTCATACCAAGGCTTTTAGATAAGAGCATTTCAAGGTATCCTCTACTATCCCAAGTTTCAAGATGTGTGCAAGTGCGTATAGTAGGGTATCAACGTTCAAATGTTTGGACTCAAGAATAGGGACTATTTTTCAGATTTATTTTTATCCTCAGATTAGTAATTTCCTTCAATTTACTAACCCATGGGACAACAGCTCATAATTACTTATTACTAGTTTCGTTTAAGAAAACATCTAACTTTCTTGCTTTTCTCAAACTATTCCTATCTTTCATATGTAATTTTTCACTTTCTAATATTTTATTATCAAAAAATTTTGTGCTTATATTTATGATAATGCAAAATAATGCGTGAATAAGCACAAACCTCCCCCAAACCTGTTTGCAGCAGTGTCCTCACTGATGTCATCTGTTAAGCTTAAAAAAACTGTAGACTTGGGAGGAAAAGTTAGTAACGGGGACAAAAAATAGTGACAGTGAAATCCTCCCCCAAACTTATTTTTGGCTCACAATTTTGTATAAATTTATTTTCGTTCAAGAGCCAAAATACATTTATCTCCCCCCAAACTTGAGGAAAATAGTGTTAAGCATTATAAGAGGGGGGAAAATAATTGGTCTATGCAAAGCTTTACAAAGACCAAAAGTCAATACCAACCATTCGAAAATTTTATCAATGTAGCACCAAGGTTGGTAGAAGAACATGTCACCTATAGACGTGAAGAAGTGGGAAGGAGATAAGAGGTGTAATAGAACGGGTTTACGTCTCGGTTTATAGAGATGAAACAGTGATGGTGGATTACTCGCATTCTTATTCCGGATAAGAAGAAGGGGTGGCAGTTCAACTTCTTTGAGTGGGGGTTGATTCATCACAACGCCCACGTCTTCCAAGAATGCGAGTTCTTCAGCGAAGATTTCTTCAAATCTTTCATCGATATCCTGAATAAAAATCTCATCGGAAAGAACGGGATGATACTCGGACTCCATAAAAGGTTCATATTTAGTGTTAGATGTTGACCCGGACAGCTCGATAGAGGGTCTGTATGTGTATAATAAATAACAGGGTCAAACAATAATGTACCAGCGGAATCAAGATCAGTATCGTGAAGCTATTCAAATTCGCTACTGTCAGAATCCATCCTTTCGACAGAACATACTTGAGCATAGGGTTCGAAGGGTTCACTTTCCAACTTGTAAATGTTAAGCTCAATTGACATCTTTCCGAAGGATGGGTTCATAGAGCCGTTACGAGAATTGATTACAGTGTTGGAAGTCGCTAGAAAAGGGCAACCTAAAATCACTGGAATTTGGTTTCGTGGGTTTGCTACAGGCTGTGTCTCTATAACGATAAAGTCCACAGGGAATATAAATTCCCCAACTTTGATTAACACATCTTCTAGCTCACTCCTAATTTGGGTGATAGATCGATCGGCCATCTGAAGAGTGCAGTGCACCGGTTTTAACTTTCCGATCCCTAATTGCTCATAGACAGAATATGGAAGCAAGTTAACACTAGCACCTAAATCGAGTAGAGCACGATTGATATTTTTACCCCCAATAGAAATGGATATGGTAGGACTTCCGGGGTCCTTTCATTTCTTGGGTATTTATTGTGTAAAAGCAGTACTTACATTACTCGCAAGGAAAACTTTTTTAGGCATTTGAATTTTTCTCTTCCTAATGCACAAGTCCTTTAGGATTTTCACATAAGACGGAACTTGTTGAATAGTATCTAGGAGAGGAATATTTATGTTAACTTGCTTAAAATTTCCACAATCTTCTCCATTTATGGACTTGGTTTGTTGCCCCTTAACCTTTTTGGATAAGGAGCTTTATCAATAAGGGTTAGGTCCAACATTGAAGAAGATTTTGGGGATGGAATGGATCCCAGAATTGGAGTTGGGATCGTTTTAGGTTGACTCAAGAAAGTGGGCTGAGGGTTCGAGCCTAGGGGAAAACAGAGAATAGGCTCGGAAGAAGGTGGTGGACTAGATGAACTAGGAGTAGAAGAAGTAGAAGCCGGGGTTTCAATTGATTCCTCATCATCAACTTGTTCACCGACTTGGTTGTTCAGCACTCTTTCTGATCTCAATGTGGTTACGACACTCACATTATGACTTTGTGAGTGGCCAGGATTCGGTGGAGATTGAGATGGAAGTTTCCCTTTCTCTCTCGCACTTATCGCGGCATTTAACTGTGCAAGTTGTGCTTCTATCGATTTTATGCTTTCACCGTGGGAAGCCGTGTGCTGCAATAACGTTTGGATAGAAGATATTAAATTAGCCATCGTTTGTATAAATTGGTTAATGAAAGTTTCTAAGTTACGTTCGAGTGCAGAGGTTTTATCGGTACCGGCCGTTTGGAAAGAATTATTATAAGGTGCAGAATTGTTGGCCGGATTTTGAAAAGTTTGCGGTTGAAAGGAGTGCTGATTTTGTTGTGGTGGTTGCTGTTGCTGTGGAGGAGGTCTTTGATAATTGCTTGGGAACTGGTTTGATTTTGAGTTTGGTTTTGGTTCCAAGCGAAATTAGGATGATTCCTCCATCCCTGATTGTATGTGGAAGAATAAGGGTCGTTTCTAAGTCGTTGCTGAAAAGTAGCATTAATTTGTTCTTGACCTTGAAATGGTGGACTTAAAGGACATTTTTTCGTCAAATGTGATGGGTCGGAACAGCAACCACACACGGTTTTGCGGATCGAACCTGGTTTTGGGAGGCAAATGAGAATTTGTTTTCGATAGCGTCGAGTTTCTTTTGCATCGCTGCCATTTCGGCTTTTACCGCGATGGAAATATCGAGCTAATGGATACATGCCTTAGACGATATTGGTCTAACACTTTCCCACTGTAAAGATTGTTCAGTGGGATCTTCAAGAAATTGCCAAGCTTCACCATTGTCTTTAGACATGAAATGGCATTGACAAATGGTTTCGAGCATCTGCTTTGTCGTTGGATTACCACCCTCATATATAATTCAACACAGATCCCATCTATTGATTCCGTGATAAGGGCATTGGACAAGCAGATCTTTAAACCGTTCAAAGCATTTCCAAAATGCTTCATTGGGAAGTTGGGTAAACTGGTTAATCTCGCTTCGAACACGGGCGGTCTTATGGTTGGGATAAAATTTCTTAAGAAATACTACAACGAATTCATCTCATTTGGCAATAGAGTGTGCGGCAGTGTTATAAATCCATTTTTCTGCTAGATTACATAAGGTAAAAGGGAGAAAACATAATCTCATAGCATCCACAAAAAGCTGTGAAGTGTCCATCATTGCACATACGTTTTCGAATTTGGTTATAAAAACGTATGTGTTCTTAGACTCAAGCCCGTGAAATTTGGGGAACAGATTGATGAAGTGGGGTTTAATTTCAAAATTATCCCCATTGACTGGTGGAATAGACAGACAAGTAGGAAGAGGACCACGTATCGGGTAGCATCTCTCTTGGAGAGAGATACACGGTGGATTCTGCGCACCTACGGGTGGTGGCAGGGGTGTGTTGGTAAAATTTGATGGAGAACCGTCCATCTCGGTCAAAGTGGTAGGTGGAGGGGAAAAAGAAGATGAAGAAGTACCGACTTTGAAGTCGATAGCAGAAACGCGGACAAGACAGGCACTAGAATCCAGTGTCCAGCTGAGCATGCATTAAGAGGGTTTAGCGCACATGGCAGCATGTGAGAACGATTTTAAAATGGTTTGTTTTGAAAAGTGTCAGACGTGAGACAAATCACACAAAAAATGCACAATCAACCCTAAAACTAAGGTCACCTAGGTCAAATCACTAGACCGCTCTTAGACTTCCAAAGGACAAGTCGTAGGATCAATTCTCTACCACCTCTTTATTACTCTTGTGGCCAGGTAAGTACCAGGTAAGTGGGAGGTATCCGCTATACAAATCACCAAAAATAGCGGGCCTAATTAAGTAACCACTTGCCTTAGTCACACTTGCCTAGACACCACAAAAGGAATGCGGATAAGCGATAAATTACCCACGACCTTCCTCTGTCCTAATTGAGCGCGACGGTCCTTAGAGTCTTGTTCTAGATATTTTTTAATTAATATAGGGTTATGCGGATGCTCGTTTTATGATTTGTGGGGCCTAGGAAGGGTGATGAAATCCCCACCTAATCTGAATTTTGGTGTTGCCCCTTAAAGTCCGTTTTAAAATATGCAAAAACAAACCAATTACAAAGCACGCAAAAGTTTTTTGAGCGGCGATATTTTGCAAAGAATCCTGCAGAAAAATATATTATTGAATTTCAGAGGAGAGAGAAGAATCAGAGAAAGATACCAGTGGAGTTTGGAAGAACAACTCCCCAGAACCGCCGCCCTTCCGTGGCTAATTGCACCCTATTGCCGTGTTTCTACGGTACCTTGGTGGGATCGTTTGAAAAAAATTGTTCCCGTGCCCTCCTATGCTCCTGTGGAATACTTTGAAAGTCTCTGAAACTTTATCTCCTCGCTACAGTGACTCCAGATTCCCTCGCAAAAAGTCGCACAATAATCGTTAAATATGCAAGATGCGGTTTTGGTTCTCTTTTATGGATCGGATAAGAATTCAACCCGAATAGCAAGAAAAAAAATTACGCACGTATCCCCAGCAACGGCGCCATTTGATTGGTTATGAAATAAGTTGTTTGTATAGTATATAAAGTTAACCACAATCAATAACGGTGACGTGTTATCACGACCCGAAGGTACGGAACGTGACCGGCACTTAAATTATGAAACGTCTAGAGGCGTAACGTAATATAAGTAAGCCGAAGCCCAGAAATCTAAACCCTCTAAAAGAAGAAGTGTAAGGAAAAAAGTTTTAAAAAAACAACATCAAATTTCTCAAAAATTTCTGCAGAGTCTCCTTTGTAAAAACTGGCCCCAAACGGGTACAAATAAGAATAATACAAAAGCAATAATAAAGGCATCCCCAAATGGGAGCTAGCTCTACGCCAAAAGGCGGAAACAACCACACAATGTACTAAAATATACAACGCCGAAGGGCGAGGCTCAAAATTCAAAAATGGAAATCAAATCCACCAAAAACCATAATAATACAAGCGCGACTCTAAGGTTGAAATAATAAACAACTGGACATCTAAACATATCAAGTAATACAAGTCTGGTTGATGGAGCTTATTAGATACAAATGAAATAATAAAAGTACAACGGCGGTCCTGATACAAGTGAACCAACCTACCAAGCAAATCATCCTGAATGAAATGATGTGCCAGCAAGATGCCAAGAAAACCTGTACATCGAAACCTGTAAGAAAAATTTGGCACAACGGGGGTGAGTCGCCAACTCGTGAGTAGAAGACATCTGCGAGTAGAAATCGCATGCACTACGCTCTCTTAGGTCATAATAATATACTTAATATATCACTAGTCATCTAGTAATGGCAGGGTATGCGTAAGTGCAAATGCTCAGTGCTCGTGTCAGTGCCTCAAGTAGTAACATGTCATGTGTATAAGTATGCATGCACCATGAATGTAAAACAATCAACCATGAAATCTGGATATATCTGTATAAGAAATCTTTAACTTTATCATAGTAAAATTTGTATGGTAATCTGAAACATCAATGAAATCCATGGAAATCCGTGTCAAGCATCGACACAAAACATGTAAATCTCAAAGTTTCAAAAACTAATAGTCTCAATATCTCGAGCTCCGTCAGTCCGGATCGGCCCATATCATCAAATCTCACGACAACGGTCGGTATCCTCCGGATATCCGCCGCGCCAGACATCACCGGTAGGTAGTCTTCTTCTGCCAGGCTCATCGTCTACAACTCGATCTTCTTTCCCCAGGGTACCATACCGGGCCCACCATGTACCCGAGACGGTTCATCCACTCCTCGAATCGGGTCTCGAAATCCAACAGAAAACATGAAATCTCATAGTGGACGACACATACATCATGAGAAAACCGCAACTGGTATTTTAAAAGGAGAGGGAAAGAGAAAGAAGTTTTTATATATATTCTTACGGTTTTCCCCAAAATCCAGAAATCTTATAAAAATCCAAAATCCCAAAATCATGAATAAGTAAATAATGAGTATCGGCATAAGCCCCACAATACTGCATGATAACATGAAAATGTGAATGCATGAAGTGTCTAAGTAATAAATGCAATGTCTAGACTAGCACATGAGAGTAATCATAATATTATATTGATCTAGCCTTAGCTGATTCTATCAATAAAAGATAATATGTTCTAAAGTGTACGTGACATATCAATTACCGATGATGATGTGTGTGAGCCAGTAAATAAGTGTACGTGGAATATGCGCATCATCGGTAATGGTGCTGGTGTCCTAACAGGCAGAGTTTCATTTTAACTAAAGAAACATATGTATGGACATGCAACGTGATGATTACAATCTGAATATAAAGATGAATGTGTATTAACCACTCATTTGGAATATACATATCTAACTACAAACTATATGACTCGAGCCTAAACTAGTATCTATCTAACCCACTAAGGAACTAAACTAAAGAAACTAGTCGATAGGAAATAAGAATCCTCCTAAACTCTGAGTCGATATCTCTAATGGTCGGCGATCCAGCCTCAATAGCATCACATACATAGTACGACTTCTTCGAGTCAAGAGAGCGGATCAATCATCACATCTATACCTCGTACGGTAAAATCCATCATACGGCATCCCAAATCGGGGTACGGGTCAACTATCACTTATGTATATCATCATTCGTATAATATCATCATCAAATATTATCATGATCAAGGATACTGTGCTATAATCGCATACATCCCAATATCATCAAACATATGTCATTGTCTGTGTAAATATATATCGTCAAATGGTCCTCAGAAATATCATACCACATATATCATATCGTGATTAAGTCACATATTACAGTCCGGGTTCTATTCTAGAGTCTCGTATATCTCAATGTCTTCATCACCTATTATCGTTTATGTTTACACATCCATTTTCTCATTTCCTAACGATCCGCTAATATCATAGTACATCTCATATCCTACTCGTTCGTATATCTTTAACTCACGGCATCACGCCCAATTATACTGACTCCTTCCCAGATATCATATAATCTCCCCATATCACATGTATATGTTATATATATATATACACACACATATAGAAACCTACACACATTCATATATATATATATACATGTACACCAAGTCAAATGTATGTGTGTGCGTGTGTGTGTGTCTACCTGAAACCTACGAATTCCCTCCAAGGCAGTCATCCTTATGGTTAAGTCTTTCTAAATCAGTCTAGTCCAACCTAAAGTCTTTAATAGGACCCTACTCGCCAAGAATCTAAGGTCACGTCCGACTTCCTAATGACAGTAAGTAATATCTCTATTCTACGTTTGCGGAGGTGCTAAACGCCATCCACCTGACTTCCCCCGTAGATATACATCTACTCACCTGGCCCTTGTCTACCGAAGTCGATGTCGCCATCATCTTCTTCATCATCCGAACTCCACGTGAGGGGTACCTATACGCAACATATATGTACATCGTAATCCGAATCGCGGATAAAACCAAAACGACGCACGAAACGGGCATAGGTTAAAACTTATGACCCGCTCATGCAAAATAACCAAATAGCCCTCGACATCGGCGTACAAACGCCGAGAAAAACCCAAACATACAAATCATAATTCCAAAACTTACTAGTTATAATATACAATAGATTGCAATTTATCTAAAACTCAAAATAATTTAATTCGGTTTATTTCCGAAAACCTAGAAAGCGTCAATTAACCTTTTTACTTCTAAACTTGGTGTTTAAACGAAACTAATGGCCATAATATTCACTAAATATCATATCTAAGTCATACAAATCATACTATACTTTTATCACACTTATTTGTATTAAAATGAAAATTCTAGTTTGCAATTTAACCAATTTCAACACCTTTTAAGCAAAAATTCATAATTCCCCAACTAAACTTGATTTCACATATTTTAAATTGTTAAAACACTCAAGGAAACGTTAATGATGTGCTAAAGCCCTAACTAGTTTTTTAATCCCACATTTTAAATTAATTTCTAAAACCTAGTTTACAAAATAGCATAATTTATCACAATTTTTAAAGTAAAAGCTAGCAATTAGTAACTAGATTATGTTTCACATTCAATTAACATGTTAATCTCCTCATTAACACCATAATCTAATGATAAAAATCCTAATTAGAATTTTTTCTCACCTATATATATCTTTTATAAAAACCTAGTTAACCAAAAACCGAATTACAACAATTTAAATACAACAATTTACAAATTAGCAATAAATTTAAGTTTTCTTTGTCTTAACTTATATAATTACACTATATAATCATGAACACATTGTGAAAACCCTAACTTGATTTTAGAAACCCTTTCTTGAATTTTAAACTTGCAAATTTAAAACTATAATTAAACACCTAATTAGCTAATTTAAGGTAACTAACCCACAAATTAACTATAAGATTAAAATTATACCTCCACAGCATGAGATTAACCATGCAATCTTAGCCTCCCAAAGCGACCCTCTTGATCTAAGATCCTTGCTAGATTGGGCAAAAGAATGATGGGTATAGGTTAAGTTAGGAATTTGTGATGTTTTTAGAGGATTTTTCATGAATTTTGATGGATTTTTAATGCAAAAATGATGTGGGAAAAATTGGGGGCTACCCATGGAGGAGGCCGGCCATGGAGAGAGCAATGAGAGGAGAGTGAGAAAAGTGTGTAGAAAAGTGTAGAAGGGTTCTCAAAATATTACCTCATTTAAGTCTTTTCATGAATTAATAAAATTTATTTATTTTCCTAACTCAATTTGACCTAGAAAGGTCTAGAAATTTGAAGACAATTCAAGAAGAGGAAAATATGCTACAAACTAAATTCTAGTATATCATGGCTCACTTTTGAAAAATAAACCCATTGCAATTTATAATTTGCACCTATTTAATGTATAATTAAAAGCTTATGTTAATATTAAAATAATTAATTTAGGAAAAATATTTAATTAAACCAATAATTTATAAGTCACTAAATAAACACCATTTACTAGTAATTATATAGTTAAAATAGGCGTATTTAAATCTATATTGAAAAATAATTATAGTTATGTTTTACGAAAAATACGGTTTATTTTACCGATTATCTGAAAATTCACCTAAAGGATTTTATTTATTTAATTATTTAATTATTTTTTTAGAACGTTACAATCTTCCTCCCTTAAAGAAATTCGGTCCCCGAATTTAAATTAAAACTCCCCCCAAATACTAAAACATTTAGCAAAACACTCAAATCGTCGGGGCCCCGAAATCATCAATATATAAAACACATTTTTTAGCGCAATGCATGCGCATGAAAAACAAATACATAACTTAAAATCAAAACTCCGTCAAGCATAACGCAATCATCGAAATTATGGTGAAAATACAATGTCAAAGTCCAATATGAAAACCAACATGATATACATTAAAACTATAATTTGTACATATAGTACGTATCGTAGTACAATCGTCCAAACGTCTGAATAAAGAAGCATGCAAAAACCCCTTTTTAAAATTGCCGTGTGATGCGTGTGTCATGGCATAACTAGTGGACGTTCATTTTTTAAAAAAAAATAGCTATACATATATATCTTTTTTTTAACATACATGTCCCGCCTGGTTACTAAATCAAATAGTAATGATTATAAAAACATACTGCTCAAAATGAAATCAATCCCAATCACAGTATATGAGGTACTACGTGCGTCCGGTGCGCACGAAAATCGAAGTCAATTACAGATGCCATGAATAAGCACAGAAACAAAACTGAGTGCAACGGGTATGCACCAAAAACATCTGTCAAGTGCAACGGGCGTGCATGACAATAATATCAGGTGCATCTAATCTGCACAAAACCTCGATTTAGTGCATCTGGTGTGCACAAAATCGTATCAAGTGCGCCAAGTGTGCGCAAGAATCAAGTGCACATGGTGCACGAAAACGTATACCAAATATCAAAATCGAAATCACAGTACGGAAAGTGCATGAAAACTATGTCGAAGCATACATCAAAATCATGTGCAACCCATATGCACGAAATCAAATCAATATCTCAAAATGTATAAAACCAAATCGAGTGCACTGGGTATGTACAAAACAATATCAATACAACTGATATATGAAACACGAATAGAGTGTAATGAATGTACACATAGGAAATACCAATCGTAGAACAAAATCTTCAAAATACCAAAATCCAAACAACGAAAATATGAAATTCAAATCACTAAATCGCAATCGTAAACACTATCGTCAATGTGCGCCTTTTCTAATGTCGACTGATTCGGACTCGCCTCTTCATAGCTGTACTGATTGCGCTACAAATGGCTATGCTCATATCTAGAGTCTCCCATGTAATCTATCCCTTCACCTGATATCCGGACTACGTTAAACTTTTCGATCGATTCATCAAAATCCCAGAATTCCCCGAGTGCTCAACACTCAAGTACAGTTTAAAAATATCCAGTACATACCCCAGCATCTACGGACCAGCCGTAGAAGGGCAAACCCAAATCTCACTAATGGCACCACGGAACTGCCGCAAACCCTAAGGTTCACCAGTGTTCTCATGGTCATTATGTCGAGTTAGGGTTTCATTCTTCTAGAGGGTCCATAGAAATACCTGCATGTTCTTCCTAATACCTTAAACTTGGGAAAATGGGTTTCTGACATTCGTTCGAACCTTTTAATTTCATCTGGACGACATGTGAATACCCTTCGTCCGCATGCTAAACAATACCTCAATCCTCAAGAATAGACGACACCCTACGGTTATCGCATTCTAGCCACAGCTCCCTCTGCCCGTGCGACCGTGGTAACAGAAACCACCATCCGATATCGACGAAAATAGATCAAAGGAACGAATAGAATACGGTGCAAAGAAATGTACATCCTAAGGCTTCTTAAGTAGAGTAGCGTATCGTAAGTATGCCGCAGATCATACCCACAGTACGTCACTCTACCTAAGTCACCTACTCCATCAACCAAGGTCAACCTAGACTCGGACAAAAGTTAAACCTAGCGCTCTGATACCAACTTTGTCACGACCTGAAGGAACGGAACGTGACCGGCACTTAAATTACGAAACGTCTAGAGGCGGAACGTAATCTAAGTAAGCCGAAGCCCAGAAATCTAAACTCTTTAAAAGAAGAAGTGTAAGGAAACAAGTTTAAAAAATACATCAAATTTCTCAAAAATTTCGGCAGAGTCTCCTTTGTAAAAACTGGCCCCAAACGGGTACAAATAAGAATAATACAAAAGCAATAATAAAGGCATCCCGAAACGGGTGCTAGCTCTACGCCAAAAGGCGGAAACAACCACACAATGTACTAAAATATACAACGCCGAAGGGCGAGGCTCAAAATTCAAAAATGGAAACCAAATCCACCAAAAACCAAAATAATACAAGCACGACTCTAAGGTCGAAAGAATAAACAACTGGACATCTAAACATATCAAGTAATACAAGTCTGGTTGATGGAGCTTACTAGATACAAATGAAATAATAAAAGTACAACGGCGGTCCTGATACAAGTGAACCAACCTACCAAGCAAATCACCCTGAATGAAATGATGTGCCAGCAAGCAGCCAAGAAAACCTGTACATCGAAACCTGTAAGAAAAATTTGGCACAACGGGTGTGAGTCGCCAACTCGTGAGTAGAAGATATCTGCGAGTAGAAATCGCATGCACGACGCTCTCCTAGGTCATAATAATATACTTAATATATCATTATTCATCTAGTAGTGGCAGGGTAATAAACTATGCGTAAGTGCAAATGCTCAGTGCTCGTGTCAGTGCCTCAAGTAGTAACATGTCATGTGTATAAGTATGCATGCACTATGAATGTAAAATAATTAACCATGAAATCTGGGTATATCTGTATAAGAAATCTTTAACTTTATCATAGTAAAATTTGTATGGTAATCTGAAACATCAATGAAATCCATGGAAATCCATGTCAAGGGTCGACACAAAACATGTAAATCTCAAAGTCTCAAAAACTCATAGTCTCAATATCTCGGGCTCCGTCAGTCCGGATCGGCCCATATCATCAAATCTCACGACAACGGTCGGTATCCTCCGGATATCCGCCGCGCCAGACATCACCGGTAGGTAGTCTTCCCCTGCCAGGCTCATCGTCTACAACTCGATATTCTTGCCCCGGGGTACCATACCGGGCCAACCATGTACCCGAGACGGTTCATCCACTCCTGGAATCGGGTCTCAAAATCCAACAGAAAACATGAATTCTCATGGTGGACGACACATACATCACGAGAAAACCGCAACTGGTATTTTAAAAGGAGTGGGAGAGAGAAAGATGTTTTTTTTTATATAATCTTGCGGTTTTCCCCAAAATCATGAATAAGTAATAATGAGTATCGGCATAAGCCCCACAATACTGCATGATAACATGAAAATGTGAATGCATGAAATGTCTAAGTAATAAATGCAATATCTAGACTAGCACATGAGAGTAATCACAATATTATATTGATCTAGCCTTAGCTGATTCTATCAATAAAAGATAATATGTTCTAAAGTGTACGTGACATGGCAATTACCGATGATGATGTGTATGAGCCGGCAAATAAGTGTACGTGGAATATGCGCATCATCGGTAATGGTGCTAGTGTCCTAACAGGCAGAGATTTTTTTTAACTAAAGAAACATATGTATGAACATGCAACGTGATGATTACAATCTGAATATAAAGATGAATGTGTATTAACCACTCATTTGGAATATATATATCTAACTACAAACTATATGACTCGAGCCTAAACTAGTATCTATCTAACCCACTAAGGAACTAAACTAAAGAAACTAGTCGATAGGAAATAAGAATCCACCTAAAATCTGAGTCGATATCTCTAATAGTCGGCGATCCAGCCTCAATAGCATCACGTACATAGTACGACTTATTCGAGTCAAGAGAGCGGATCAATCATCATATCTATGCCTCGTACGGTAAAATCCATCGTACGGTATCCCAAATCGGGGTACGGGTCAACTACCACCTATGTACATCATCATTCGTATAATATCATCATCAAATATTATCATGATCAAGGGTACTGTGCTATAATCGCATACATCCCAATATCATCAAACATATATTATTGTCTGTGTAAATATATATCATTAAATGGTCCTCAGAAATATCATATCACATATATCATATCGTGATTAAGTCACATATTACAGTCCGGGTTATATTCTAGAGTCTCGTATATCTCAATGTCATCATCACCTATTATCGTTTATGTATACATATCCATTTTCTCATTTCCCAACGATCCGCTAATATCATAGTACATCTTATATCATACTCGATCGTATATCTTTAACTCACGGTATCACGCCCAATCATACTGACTCCTTCCCAGATATCATATAACCTCCCCATATCACGTGTATATGTTATATATATATACACACACATATAGAAACCTACACACATTCATATATATATATATACATACATACATACATACATACATACATGTACACCAAGTCAAATATATGTGTGTGTGTGTGTGTGTGTGTGTGTGTCTACCTGAAACCTACGAATTCCCTCCAAGGCAGTCATCCTTATGGTTAAGTCTTTCTAAATCAGTCTAGTCCAACCTAAAGTCTTTAATAGGACCCTACTCGCCAAAAATCTAAGGTCACGTCCGAATTCCTAATGACAGTTAGTAATATCCCTATTCTACATTTGCGGGGGTGCTAAACGCCATCCACCCGATTTTCCCCGTAGATATATATCTACTCACCTGGCCCTTGTCTGCCGAAGTCGTTACCGCCATCCTCTTCTTCATCGTCCGAAGTCCATGTGAGGGGTATCTATATGCAAACATATATGTACATCGTAAACCGAAATGCGGATAAAACCAAAACGACGCACGAAACGTGCATAGGTTAAAACCTATGACCCGCTCATGCAAAATAACCAAATAGCCCTCGACATCGACGTACAAACGCCGATTGTTCGAGAAAAACCCAAACATACAAATCATAGTTCCAAAACTTACTAGTTATAATATACAATAGATTGCTATTTATCGAAAACTCAAAATAATTTAATTCGGTTTATTTCCGAAAACCTAGAAAGCGCCAATTAACATTTTTACTTCTAAACTTGGTGTTTAAACGAAACTAATGGCCATAATATTCACTAAATATCATATCTAAGTCATACAAATCATACTATATTTTTATCACACTTATTTGTATTAAAATGAAAATTCTAGTTTGCAATTTTAACCAATTTCAACACCTTTTAAGCAAAAATTCACAATTCCCCAATTAAACTTGATTTCGCATACCACTCAAGGAAACCTTAATGATGTCCTAAAGCCCTAACCAGATTATTAATCCCACATTTTAAATTAATTTCTAAAACCTAGTTTACAAAATAACATATTTATCACAATTTTTAAAGTAAAAGCTAGCAATTAGTAACTAGATTATGTTTCACATTCAATTAACATGTTAATCTCCTCATTAACACCATAATCTAAGGATAAAAACCCTAATTAGAATTTTGTCTCACCTATATATATCTTTTATAAAAACCTAGTTAGCCAAAAACCTAATTACAACAATTTAAATACAACAATTTACAAATTAGCAACAAATTTAAGTTTTCTATGTCTTAACTTATATATTTACACCATATAATCATGAACACATTGTGAAAACCCTAACTTGATTTTAGAAACCCTTTCTTGAATTTTAAACTTGCAAATTTAAAACTATAATTAAACACCTAATTAGCTAATTTAAGGTAACTAACCCACAAATTAACTATAGCATTAAAATTATACCTCCACAGCATGAGATTAACCATGCAATCTTAGCCTCCCAAAGTGACCCTTTTGCTCCAAGATCCTTGCTAGATTGGGCAAAAGAATGATGGGTATAGGTTAAGTTAGGAATTTGTGATGTTTTTAGTGGATTTTTCATGAATTTTGATGGATTTTTAATGCAAAAATGATGTGGGAAAAATTGGGGGTTGCCCATGGAGGAGACCGGCCATGGAGAGAGGAATGAGAGGAGAGTGAGAAAAGTGTGTATAAAAGTGTAGAAGGGTTCTCAAAATATTACCTCATTTAAGTCTTTTCATGAATTAATAAAATTTATTTATTTTCCTAACTCAATTTGACCTAGAAAGGTCTAGAAATTTGAAAACAATTCAAGAAGAGGAAAATATGCTACAAACTAAATTCTAGTATATCATGGCTCACTTTCGAAAAATAAACCCATTGCAATTTATAATTTGCACCTATTTAATATATAATTAAAAGCTTATGTTAATATTAAAATAATTAATTTAGGAAAAATATTTAATTAAACTAATAATTTATAAGTCACTAAATAAACACAATTTACTAGTAATTATATAGTTAAAATAGGCGTATTTAAATCTATATTGAAAAATAATTATAGTTAAGTTTTACGAAAAATACGGTTTATTTTACCGATTATCTGAAAATTCACCTAAAGGATTTTATTTATTTAATTATTTTTTTTAGAACGTTACAATCTTCCCCCCTTAAAGAAATTCGGTCCCCGAATTTAAATTAAAACTCCCCCCAAATACTAAAACATTTAGCAAAACACTCAAATCGTTGGCGCCCCGAAATCCTCAATATATAAAACACATTTTTTAGCGCAATGCATGCGCATGAAAAACAAGTACATAACTCAAAATCAAAACTCCGTCAAGCATAACGCAATCATCGGAGTTATGGTGAAAATACAATGTCAAAATCTAATACGAAAACCAATATGATATCCTTTAAAACTATAACTTGTATATATAGTACGCATCGTAGTACAATCTTCCAAACGTCTGAATAAAGAAGCATGCAAAAACCCCTTTTTAAAACCGCCGTGCGATGCGCGTGTTACGGCATAACAAGCGGACGTTCATTTTAAAAAAAAAATAGCTATACATATATATCTTTTATTTAACATACACGTCCCGCCTGGTTACTAAATCAAATAGTAATGGTTATAAAAACATACTGCTCAAAATGAAATCAATCCCAATCACAGTATACGAGTTACTACGTGCGTCCGGTGTGCACGAAAATCGAAGTCAATTACAGATGCCATGAATACGCACAGAAACAAAACTGAGTGCAACGGGTATGCACCAAAAACATCTGTCAAGTGCAGTGGGCGTGCACGACAATAATATCAGGTGCATCTAATATGCACAAAACCCCGATTTAGTGCATCTGGGGTGCACAAAATCGTATCAAGTGCGCCAAGTGTGCGCAAGAATCTCAATCAAGTGCACATGGTGCACGAAAACGTATACCGAATATCAAAATCGAAATCACAGTACGGAAAGTGCATGAAAACTATGTCGAAGCATACGTCAAAATCATGTGCAACCCATATGCACAAAATCAAATCAATATCTCAAAATGTATAAAACCAAATCGAGTGCACTGGGTATGTACAAAACAACATCAATACAACTGATATATGAAACACGAATAGAGTGTAATGAATGTACACATAGGAAATACCAATCTTAGAACAAAATCTTCAAAATACTAAAATCCAAACAACAGAAATATGAAATTCAAATCACCAAATTGCAATCGTAAACACTATCGTCAATGTGCACCTTTTCTAATGTCGACTGATTCGGACTCACCTGCTCATAGCTGTACTGACTGCGCTACAAACGGCTATGCTCATATCTAGAGTCTCCCACGTAATCTATCCCTCCACCTGATATCCGGACTACGTTAAACTTTTCGATCGATTCATCAAAATCCCAGAATTCCCCAAGAGCTCAACACTTAAGTACAGTTTAAAAATATCCAGTACATGCCCCAGTATCTGCGGACCAGCCGTAGAAGGGCAAACCCAAGCCTCACTAATGGTACCATGGAACTGCCGCAAACCTTAAGGTTCACCAGTGTTCTCATGGTCATTATGTCAAGTTAGGGTTTCATTCTTCTAGAGGGTCCATAGAAATACCTGCATGTTCTTCCGAATACCTTAAACTTGGGAAAATGGGTTTCTGACATTCGTTCGAACCTTTTAACTTCGTCTGGACGACATGTGAATACCCTTTGTCTGCACGCAAAACAATGCTTCAATCCTCAAGAATAGACGATACCCTACGGTCATCGCATTCTAGCCACAGCTCCCTCTGCCCGTGCGACCGTGGTAATAGAAACCACCATCCGATATTGACGAAGATAGATCAAAGGAACGAATAGAATACGGTGCAAAGAAATGTACATCCTAAGGCTTCTTAAGCAGAGTAGCGTATCGTAAGTATGCCGCGGATCATACCCACAGTACGACACTCTACCTAAGTCACATACTCCATCAACCAAGGTCAACCTAGATTCGGACAAAAGTTAAATCTAGCGCTCTGATACCAACTTCGTCATGACCCGAAGGTACGGAACGTGACCGGCACTTAAATTACGAAACGTCTAGAGGCATAACGTAATCTAAGTAAGCCGAAGCACAGAAATCTAAACCCTTTAAAAGAAGAAGTGTAAGGAAACAAGTTTAAAAAAAACAACATCAAATTTCTCAAAAATTTCGGCAGAGTCTCCTTTGTAAAAACTGGCCCCAAACGGGTACAAATAAGAATAATACAAAAGCAATAAAAAAGGCATCCCCAAACGGGAGCTAGCTCTACGCCAAAAGGCGGAAACAACCACACAATGTACTAAAATATACAACGCCGAAGGGCGAGGCTCAAAATTCAAAAATGGAAACCAAATCCACCAAAAACCATAATAATACAAGCGCGACTCTAAGGTCAAAAGAATAAACAACTGGACATCTAAACATATCAAGTAATACAAGTCTGGTTGATGGAGATTTCTAGATACAAATGAAATAATAAAAGTACAACGGCGGTCCTGATACAAGTGAACCAACCTACCAAGCAAATCACCCTGAATGAAATGATGTGCCAGTAAACTGCCAAGGAAACCTGTACATCGAAACCTGTATGAAAAATTAGGCACAACGGGGGTGAGTCGCCAACTCGTGAGTAGAAGACATCTGCGAGTAGAAATCGCATCCACGACGCTCTCCTAGGTCATAATAATATACTTAATATATCACTAGTCATCTAGTAATGGCAGGGTAATAAACTATGCGTAAGTGCAAATGCTCAGTGCTCGCGTCAGTGTCTCAAGTAGTAACATGTCATGTGTATAAGTATGCATGCACCATGAATGTAAAACAATCAACCATGAAATCTGGGTATATCTGTATAAGAAATCTTTAACTTTATCATAGTAAAATTTATATGGTAATCTGAAACATCAATGAAATCCATGGAAATCCGTGTCAAGGATCGACACAAAATATGTAAATCTCAAAGTCTCAATAACTCATAGTCTCAATATCTCAGGCTCCGTCAGTCCGGATCGGCCCATATCATCAAATCTCACGACAGCGGTCGGTATCCTCCGGATATCCGCCGCTCCAGACATCACCGGTAGGTAGTCTTCCCCTGCCCAGCTCATCGTCTATAACTCGATCTTCTTGCCCCGGGTACCATACCGGGCCCACCATGTACTCGAGACGGTTCATCCACTCCTCGAATCGGGTCTCGAAATCCAACAGAAAACATGAAATCTCATGGTGGACGACACATACATCACGAGAAAACCGAAACTGGTATTTTAAA
This sequence comes from Agapanthus africanus, assembly GCA_030015575.1. Lineage (NCBI taxonomy): Eukaryota > Viridiplantae > Streptophyta > Magnoliopsida > Asparagales > Amaryllidaceae > Agapanthus > Agapanthus africanus. The sequence goes on from JASDDO010000018.1 coordinate 366,172,226, forward strand.
AGGAGAGGGAGAGAGAAAGAAGTTTTTATATATATTCTTGCGGTTTTCCCCAAAATCCAGAAATCTTATAAAAATCCAAAATCCCAAAATCATGAATAAGTAAATAATGAGTATCGGCATAAGCCCCACAATATTGCATGATAACATGAAAATGTGAATGCATGAAGTGTCTAAGTAATAAATGCAATGTCTAGACTAGCACATGAGAGTAATCACAATATTATATTGATCTAGCCTTTAGCTGATTCTATCAATAAAAGATAATATGTTCTAAAGTGTACGTGACATGGCAATTACCGATGATGATATGTGTGAGCCGGCAAATAAGTGTACGTGGAATATGCGCATCATCGGTAATGGTGCTGGTGTCCTAACAGGCAGAGTTTCATTTTAACTAAAGAAACATATGTATGAACATGCAACGTGATGATTACAATCTGAATATAAAGATGAATGTGTATTAACCACTCATTTGGAATATGCATATCTAAATACAAATTATATGACTCGAGCCTAAACTAGTATCTATCTAACCCACTAAGGAACTAAACTAAAGAAACTAGTGGATAGGAAATAAGAATCCACCTAAAGTCTGAGTCGATATCTGTAATAGTCGGCGGTCCAGCCTCAATAGCGTCACGTACATAGTACGACTTCCTCGAGTCAAGAGAGCGGATCAATCATCACATTTATGCCTCGTACGGTAAAATCCATCGTACGGCATCCCAAATCGGGGCACGGGTCAACTATCACCTATGTACATCATCATTCGTATAATATCATCATCAAATATTATCATGATTGTACTGTGCTATAATCGCATACATCCCAATATCATCAAACATATATCATTGTCTGTGTAAATATACATCGTCAAATGGTCCTCAGAAATATCATGTCACATATATCATATCGTGATTAAGTCACATATTATAGTACGGGTTCTATTCTAGAGTCTCGTATATCTCAATGTCATCATCACCTATTATCATTTAAGTATACATATCCATTTTCTCATTTCCCAACGATCCGCTAATATCATAGTACATCTCATATCATACTCGATTGTATATCTTTAACTCACGGCATCACGCCCAATCATACTGACTCCTTCCCAGATATCATATAACCTCCCCATATCACGTGTGTGTGTATGTATATATATATATATATAGACACACACACACATAAAGAAACTTACACACATTCATAGACACACACACACACACACATGTACACCAAGTCAAATGTATGTGTGTGCGTGTGTGTGTGTCTACCTGAAATCTACGAATTCCCTCCAAGGCAGTCATCCTTATGGTTATGTCTTTCTAAATCAGTCTAGTCCAACCTAAAGTCTTTAGTAGGACCCTACTTGCCAAGAATCTAAGGTCACGTCCGACTTCCTAATGACAGTAAATTATATCCCTATTCTACGTTTGCGGGGGTGCTAAACGCTATCCACCTGACTTCCCCCGTAGATATACATCTACTCATCTGGCTCTTGTCTGTCGAAGTCGATGCCGCCATCCTCTTCTTCATCGTCCGAAGTCCACGTGAGGGGTACCTATACGCAAACATATATGTACATCATAAACCGAATCACGGATAAAACTAAAACGACGCACGAAACGCGTATAGGTTAAAACCTATGACCTGCTCATGCAAAATAACCAAATAGCCCTCGATATCGGCATACAAACGCCAATTGTTCGAGACAAACCCAAACATACAAATCATAGTTCCAAAACTTATTAGTTATAATATACAATATATTGCAACTTATCGAAAACTCAAAATAATTTAATTCGGTTTATTTCCGAAAACTTAGAAAGCGTCAATTAACTTTTTTACTTCTAAACTTGGTGTTTAAACGAAACTAATGGCCATAATATTTACTAAATATCATATCTAAGTCATACAAATCATACTATATTTTTATCACACTTATTTGTATTAAAATAAAAATTCTACTTTTCAATTTTAACCAATTTCAACACCTTTTAAGCAAAAATTCACAATTCCCCAACTAAACTTGATTTCACATATTTTAAATTGTTAAACCACTCAAGGAAACGTTAATGATGTGCTAAAGCCCTAACTAGATTTTTAATCGCACATTTTAAATTAATTTCTAAAACCTAGTTTACAAAATAGCATATTTATCACAATTTTTAAAGTAAAAGCTAGCAATTAGTAACTAGATTATGTTTCACATTCAATTAACATGTTAGTCTCCTCATTAACACCATAATCTAATGATAAAAACACTAATTAGAATTTTTTCTCACCTATATATATCTTTTATAAAAACCTAGTTAGCCAAAACTCTAATTACAACAATTTAAATACAACAATTTACAAATTAGCAACAAATTTAAGTTTTCTATGTCTTAACTTATATAATTACACCATATAATCATGAACACATTGTGAAAACCCTAACTTGATTTTAGAAACCCTTTCTTGAATTTTAAACTTGCAAATTTAAAACCATAATTAAACACCTAATTAGCTAATTTAAGGTAACTAACCCACAAATTAACTATAGGATTAAAATTATACCTCCACAACATGAGATTAACCATGCAATCTTAGCCTCCAAAAGCGACCCTCTTGCTCCAAGAACCTTGCTAGATTGGGTAAAAGAATGATGGGTATAGGTTAAGTTAGAAATTTGTGATGTTTTTTGTGGATTTTTCATAAATTTTGATGGATTTTTAATGCAAAAATGATGTGGGAGAAATTGGGGGCTGCCCATGGAGGAGGCCGGCCATGGAGAGAGGAATGAGAGGAGAGTGATAAAAGTGTGTAGAAAAGTGTAGAAGGGTTCTTAAAATATTACCTCATTTAAGTCTTTTCATGAATTAATAAAATTTATTTATTTTCCTAACTCAATTTGACCTAGAAAGGGCTAGAAATTTGAAGACAATTCAAGAAGAGGAAAATATACTACAAACTAAATTCTAGTATATCATGGCTCACTTTTGAAAAATAAACCCATTGCAATTTATAATTTGCACCTATTTAATATATAATTAAAAGCTTATGTTAATATTAAAAATAATTAATTTAGGAAAAATATTTAATTAAACTAATAATTTATAAGTCACTAAATAAACACCATTTACTAGTAATTATATAGCTAAAATAGGCGTATTTAAATCTATATTGAAAAAAAATTATAGTTAAGTTTTACGAAAAATACGGTTTATTTTACCGATTATCTGAAAATTCACCTAAAGGATTTTATTTATTTAATTATTTTTTTTAGAACGTTACACGTGTGTAGCTAGCCGAGATGAGTACGGGTCATCCACAGGGCTGCGTGGAACTTTTAATCTTCCTTTATACGAGTTGATTAAAAATAGGGGAGAGTGATTCTAGATCTATTTTGAACACAGATGTAGAATATATAAGAAGAGTCCTTGTAGGGTTCATTAGAATTTAGTAGTAATAGATGATTAAATAAAGATGAATCCTCTTATCTTTTAATAGATTTAAAAGTAGATCGATAGTGATGAATGTGGATTAGGGTTCTTTTGGAAGAAACTAGGGTTTCCCACTCTTAACCCTTATCCTTGCATTGATCTCTATTCATGTTTAGCCTTTACCAAAACAATTATTAATCTAATCTCAAATCATGGTCGAGACTATCAATAAATTGGTAGCGCGCCCGATTAGGATGTTGATGATTCTTTTGATAAACTTTATAAACTTTATAAGATGTAAAAGAAGTTAAAGGATTTTATCATCCATTGATCTACCATAATCCTACAAACCCTATCAAGCGGAGAATTACTCACGCATGTTTAAAGAAGATGTAACATTTCAGAAAAATAAAATATTATTTTTGGGAATTTTTATAATTAAATAATAAATATTGCGAATATTTCGATAATGCGGTATAATTAAATACAGATAAATTGGGAAAAATTTCGAAAATTATAGAAATTACTGAAATGAGCGTGTTTTATATGATTTATGCAAATTACAAACTTTTATGATTAATTATATTCCATTTTAATGCTAATCGCGATTAAATATCGCTAATCGTGCATTAAGCTAGTTTTGTGCACATTACATGCACCAAGTCATTTTCACACTTGTTACATTTTCCTACATGATATTTTGTTTTGGATGGTGTTGTTTTGAAATTAAGAGAAAAGAAAAGAAAAGATAACAAAAGAAAATAAAAAGAAAAGAAAAGAGTAAACAAATAAGCATGGGGGGTATTTATGAGGTATAGTGCTTTGACTTTGGACACACTCTCTCTCTTTCCCTCACTCCCTCCAAGCTCCAGCGACAGCCCCCTCCCTTTCCCCTTCTCCTTCTTCTTCTTCTTCTTCTTCTCTTCATTCAAGCTTCAATCCTTCATCAAAATTCCATCTCCTCTTCACTAAAAACATGCACAAGCTTCCTACAAGCCCTTTGGACCAAGAAAAATAGGATTTTGACGCTGTAGGGGTTTCTTGAGTGCCGAATGAGGTATTTTCTTCACCATTAACATTGTATTTCCATTACCTTAGCATCCATACAAGTTTAGAAGTGTTTTGATGCGGCTTTGTGAGCTTTGAAAATTCCTAGAGAGGGTTAAGGTTTTAATTGAGTTGTGTTGGTGAACTTGAGCCTTATTGGTGACCTTAGACCCCCTATAATGATAGAAACCCAGACCAAACCCAACTGAAAGCCAAATTACTAAAAACAGAAACTTTCCAATGTCGGTTTGTGAATTATTGAGGGTGCAGGGAATCTGGGACAACCTGGGATTTTTTCTGGAAAACCAAACAACCTCAGAGGACTAGAATTGACCCTACGAGACCGCCCTACCAAAACGAGACCCCAACTCCACCCCAAAACCGAGCTGGCCGAATTTCTAGGCTAAGTGGGCGGCCACTTGGTGGATTTTGGTGCCCAGGTTTCTTCTGTAGGTCATATACACCCTATATATCACCCTAGTGTTGTTTGTGCACCTTGGTTTTCCCTGAACTAAAATCTGGAGCATACTTTCTTGGTTTCTGCCTTATGTTTTGAGATGGTTATGGATTTAAGTTTTGGTATTTGGTATTGTATTCGATTACTTGACGTTTGTACGTCTATATCGATTGTTATTTGGTTGATTTGCGAGAGTAGACCATAGGTTTTGACCTATGTGAGATTCGTGTGTCGTTTTGGTTTTGAATTAGATTTTAATGCGATACGATATGTTATAATATGCAGGTACCCTCACGAAGACTTCGAGACAACAAGAAAGCACGTGGCGACAATGGCATCGGCAAGCGAAGGCCAAGATGAGTAGATATATATCTACGGGGGAAGTCGGGTGGATGGCGTAAGCACCCCCGCAGTTCGTAGTGTAGTGTCTGGTATATATCATATGGATATATTTATATGTTTATTGTGAGTTTATGATTATCTAGATAGAATTTAGGGAGTCATGAATAACTTTAGTGTACTTGGATGATAGTGTCGTTAGTTAGTTTAGTCGCGAACCCTAGAATGAGGTTTACACCCACACGCACACACATGCTTACTTTGTTTTACTTGTGCGTATATAGGGATATGTAAATACACACACACATATAGGTATGAGACTATGTATATATATACGTATACCTATACATGGATGATGAGGATTGTACATGGTACTTGGAGATGAGTCGATAAGTTTAGGCATAATGCTATGAGATCGGTGATATGTTTTGTTTCGTATTGTGAGATACAACATGAGATTTTAGCGGGCTTTTAGGCGTATGTTTTCATACACGCATATATATGCAGATGGTATCAGTTTGTCCTAGACTTAGATCAGTACCCCCAGTTCATAAGATATGATGATAAGGATACTTGATAAATGTGAGATTCGGCCCGTACCCAGATTGGGATGCCGTACGATGGATTTACCATACGAGCTTTATATTGAAGTTAGATCCACACTCTTGACTTGAGGATGTCATGTTATATATTGTATCGTATGTAATACTATTGAGGCAGGATCACTGACTATTATATTTATATGTATCGACTCAGACTTAGGTGGTTTTCCTTACCCTTTCGATTAGTCTATTAGTTTAGTCCTGTAGTTTACTTGTAGATGTTAGACTAGACTCGAGTCATACCTATTTCAAAAACTAACGAATCGTAAGTATTTTAAAGACAGGCCAAGGGATACTATGGATATTTCAAAGGATGTACTTTTTCATAAAAACACCGTAGCCCTATTTTCTAAACACCACGATTCGTGCGATTTCAGATACAAAAAACTATATGACTCGTATATAGGAATGTATATTTCTTTATTGCTGCATTATTATTCATTTACCATTTATTCTGCTGCTTGCATTGCATTGCATGCTTATATGTATTTTCGTTAGAAATGATGAAACCTGTTGTTAGGACACCAGCACCATTACCGATGACGCGTATGCTCCACGTACACTCGCTTGCCGGCTCACACACATCTTCATCGGTAATTTCTATGTCACGTACACTCAGAGAATTGACATGTTTGCTAGCTGATAGTTCCTATATGTTGTTGATTCATATTCCATTGTGCATATGACATATAGCATACCTGTATACCTACATGCTTACACATATGCCTTGACATGCTTACATGCTAGTTACCCATATACCTATATGGTATTGTACCATTAGTGATATGTATATACACATATGAGATATAGCTACATGTTCACTTTTATATGATGTTGTATGCATTTGGAGAATTTAGGAACCGCATGATATATTTTATAACTTGTTGCAGTTAAATAGCGATTTTTCCTTATATGCTCATATTACTGTTTCATGTTGCATATATATTATATTCATGGATTTCGCATTGAGATATGGTTTACATATGACGTTTTCTGGATTGTTTTACTCCTGCATATATATATATATATATATATATATCAGTGGTATGGGACGCTGATATATATATATATATATATATGTATGTATACCCATCGTATATATATATATATATCAGTGGTATGGGACGCTGTTATATATATACACCGACATCATATATCATCATAATGGTATATGCAAATATACTTATTCTTTATATGAGAGGGGCCTATATGCTCGATATGTGAGGGGCCTATGTGCTCGGGGCCTATGTGCTCGATATGAGAGGGGCCTATATGCTCGATATGTGAGGGGCTTATGTGATCGGGGCCTATAAGCTCGATATGAGAGGGGCCTATGTGCTCGGGGCCTATGTGCTCGATATTGGATATTGGATATATGAGATTTACTTGATATTGGATATTGGATATATGAGATTTACTTGATATTGGGATATTGAGATATATATTTTATGTCGATGCTTGACACTGATTTTCTGATGATTTCATTGATGATACTTAAATGTTTATATAGAAATCTCACTATATTAAGAGAACAGTTTTCTCATTCATGATATCTTCTGTTTTCATTTTACCGCATTCATACCTCATATTTACGATATATTGCTACCTGAGGCACTGACACGAGTACCTGGAATTACACTTATGCATAGATGTTTACCCTTACCTTTATATTATGCTTCAGGCCATATTATCATTGAGGATATATATTATGATCGTATTGACCTAGAATTGAGTTATACATACGATTTCTGCTTTGTGATTTTTTCTACTCACGAGTTGGCAACTCACCCCCGTTGTGCCACAGTTCTTGCAGGTTTTGCCGTACAAGTATCGTTGCGGCTTTGCGGGCATACTGCTTTCTTTCCGGATGATTGCTTTGTTAGGTGGGTTCACTGCATCGTGACCACCATTGTACATTTATTTATATTCAGTTGTATCTATTAAACTCCATCAACCAAACTTGTATATTTATTTAGACTTAGAGACCGGTTGTATATTATTTAGACCTTAGAGTCGCGCGTTGTATTATTATGGGTTTTCTTGATGTTTTGAGTTTCCTTTTGAGCTTTTGATCCTCGCCTTTCGGCGTTGTATACTATATTGCTTGCGTGGTTGTGACAGTCAATTGACGAAGAGCTAGCTCCCGCTTGGGGATGCCTTTACTCATTCTATGCTTGTTGTACCTTTTTGGGGCCAGTATTTACAAAGAAAACTCTGCCGAAATTTTCAAAAAAAGACTAGAGATTTTAAAAATGCATATTCGGCTTATGTTATTTAAAACCACTTTCTTTAAAACATGTTTTCTTCACTTCTTTCTTAAAATGGTTTAGATTTTTGGGATTTCTTGGCTTACTTGAATTAGATGGGGTCCTATAGACTTCATATGATTCAAGTGCTAGTCACGTATTATTTCGGGTTGTTACAATGTTGGTATCAGAGCACTAGGTTAACCTTGGTTCGAGTCTATGTCTGACTATGCGGAGCCTAGGGCGTTTATATATATATACGGAATCTAGGCTTGACCTTACGGAACTTAGACTTGGTCGAGGGAGTATTAGCTCGAAATTTCGTCGCTTAGGTTGACCTTGGTTGATAGAGTAGGTAACTTCAGTAGAGTGACGTACCGTGTGTATGTTCCGCGGCATACTTACGATACGCTACTCCGCTTAAGGAGCCTTAGGATGTACATTTCCTTGCACAGTATTATATTCATTCCTATGATCTATCCTCATCAATATCGGTTTATGGTTTTGCTGCCACGATTGTACGGGCAGAGAGAGTTATGGCTAGAGTTGCGTTAACACGAGCTCGTCAAGGACGAGGACTGACCAGGGCATGATTCCAGGGACACACGATTTGCATAGATGCGTCGTTTTATTGTGTTTTAGCGCCATGAGGTTTGATGGATCGCTTTTACAAGATTTCTCAGACGTGCAGATCAGCACCAGAGGATTGGGCCACTCCTAGAGGCCGCCAGAATGTGATGACCGTCGATGCACCGATTATACTTGATAATTGAGGCACTATTCAGCATGCGGATGAATGAGCCAGTTGTTGCTGCGAATGACGAGATATTTCCCCAGATGTTTGGAGCTATTGCCGCACGAGTTGTGCTTAGAGATATGATAGAAGATCACTAGTCACCCAAGGAGGAATGGCTAGGACATGTGATACGTTGCTTACCCCGATGCGAGGTCATCAGATTGATTGATTCCAGCTAGAGACGGCTTCATGCAGGTACGTTGAGAGTCGATAGAAGACGATCAAATGTTAGAAACCCATTTTTCCAAGCTTAAAGTATTCGGAAAAACATGCAAGTAATTCCGTGGACCCTCTAAAAGAATGAAACCCTAACTCGACATAATGACCATGGGAACGCTTTTGAATCTTAGGGTTGGCAGCAGTTCCACGGTGCCATCAGTGAGGCTTGGGTTTGCCCTTCTACGGTTGGTCCACAGGTACTGTGGCATTTACTGGAATACTATTAAACTGTACTCAAGATGTTGAGCTCTTGGGGGATTATGGAACCTTAACAAATCGATCGAAACAGGATTTCGCGCTGAGGAGGCCTTCGCTCTGTTGGGACGAGCTGGTCGAGATGTGGTGTCCAGTCACTCACATCGGTGAGGGCTGCGCTATGCCACCTGTCCTTACCCTGGGAGTACTTCTTTAGCAAAGCTAACGGTAGGTCAGACAGGTCCCAAAACCTGACTGATGACTAACTTAGAGTCACCAATGACCTTGAGACTTTTTGTCATGTGATGGATACATTGCCAGGGAGACTCCAGATACGAGTATAGCTGTTGAAGCGCAGTCCATGCAGCCACGAAGAGACGAGTCCGAATCAGTCGACATTAGAGAAAAGTGGAGTAAGAGGTTCGTATGAAATTTTGATGAGATGACGTTCCACTCCGCTGACATCAGAGATGTGATACGCATGCAGAGGCGTTGTATATGGATATATTTTCCAGAAGGAGTCGCGATGAGTATGCAGCCATTCCGGAAAAAGAAACTGAGTTAGTAAAAGGTGACAACTTCCGGGCAGTTCGGCAGAAACGAGATTCGGAAAAGACCCCGGCAAGATCTTTCTGGAATACTATACGAGAAGACTTGGACCCAAGATCGGTCATATTGCGCACACCCAGTAGGCCAGAGTTCGGCATCGTTGGCGAGACATGTTATGAGTAACCATGACAGTTGGCCAGAGATCTTTAGAGGATGTACTAGAGCGGGACTGTTTCCGCCATCTTTGATTTCGGTATTTTGGGCGATTATTTGCATGGTTGAGATTTTGTGCACCACAGTTGCACCTGACTTCGATTTGATGTCATTCGAGATATTGATTTTGATTTCATACCTATGCTATGCATGTGATTTGACTTATGCTTTCGGCATAGTTTTAATATACTTTTAGTATTTTGATTTGATTTTATGCACGCTGATGCACATGGTTGTGAGATTACATATCACGGTATACTTAATGGGGATTTGGATTGAAATGTGTTGTATACCATCGATTTCGATTGTGATATTTGATATTTGTTTTCATGCACCTTGTGCACTGGATTTGGATTCTTGCGCATATTTGGGCCCTTGATGCGATTTTGATGCACACCAGATGCACTACATCGGGATTCTTCGTGCATATCAGATGCATCTGGTTTGCTGTCAGGACACCCGTTGCTTTTGACAGGTGTTTCGTACACACGCGTTGTACTTAGATTTTGTTTCTGTGTACATGTATGGCACATTCATGATTTCGATTTCCGTGCGCACCAGATGGACACGGCATTCTATATACATTTTGGGATTGATTTTCCTTGAGCAGCATGTTTTATGATATTTACTATTTGGTATAGTAGCTGGGAAGGACCAGTCAGAGGACAGTACCTGAGTATATTTTTGCATGCATCGATAGTTATCGAAGGGATTTCCAAAAGGGAGCTATAGTCTCAGTATTTACCTACGTATCCGAGATGACACGAAACATTTTATAAAAGAAACCCTTCTAAAATTGTTTTCAAAACGGCGGGACATGTATGTTAAACAAAGAATATATGTATATATAGTTATTTTCTTACAATAGACGTCCGCCACTGTGCAGTGATACGCGCATTGCACAGCGATTTGAAAAGAGTTTGGCATGCATTTCCTTCAGATGTTTTGACGAGTTTACCCGACACGTACTATGCACGTGTTATAGTTTGATGTATATCATGCTGGGTTTCGTATTGGATTTGAACATTGGTGTCTTCACCATAACTCCGATAATTGCGGGATGCTTGACGGAGTTTTGATTTTGGATTATTATACTCGTTTTTCATGCGCATGCATTGCGCTACGATGTGTTTTATGTATTTATGATTTCGGAGCCCCGACGACATGATCTTTGTACTGAAATGTTTTAGTAATTGAGGAGTTTAAATTTAAATTTGGGGACCGAATTTATTTAAGGGGGAAAGATTGTAACATTTCAGAAAAATAAAATATTATTTTTAGGAATTTTTATAATTAAATAATAAATATTGCGAATATTTCGATAATGCAGTATAATTAAATACAGATAAATTGGGAAAAATTTGGAAAATTATAGAAATTACTGAAATGAGGGTGTTTTATATGATTTATGCAAATTACAAACTTTTATGATTAATTATATTCCATTTTAATGCTAATCGCGATTAAATATCGCTAATCGTGTATTAAGCTAGTTTTGTGCACATTACATGCACCAAGTATTTTCACACTTGTTACATTTTCCTACATGATATTTTGTTTTGGATGGTGTTGTTTTGAAATTAAGAGAAAAAAAAAGAAAAGATAACAAAAGAAAAGAAAAATAAAAGAAAAGAGTAAACAAATAAGCATGGGGGGTATTTATGAGGCATGGTGCTTTGACTTTGGACACACTCACTCCCTCCAAGCTCCAGCAACAGCCCCCTCCCTTTCCCCTTCTCCTCCTCCTTCTTCTTCTTCTTCTTCTTCTTCTTCTTCTCTTCATTCAAGCTTCAATCCTTCATCAAAAGTCCATCTCCCCTTCATTAAAAACATGCACAAGCTTTCTACAAGCCCTTTGGACCAAGAAAAATGGGATTTTGACGCTGTAGGGGTTTCTTGAGTGCCGAATGAGGTATTTTCTTTACCAATAACATTGTATTTCCATTACCTTAGAAACCATACAAGTTTAGAAGTGTTTTGATGCGGCTTTGTGAGCTTTGAAAATTCTTAAAGAGGGTTAGGGTTTTAATTGAGTTGTGTTGGTGAACTTGAGCCTTATTGGTGACCTTAGACCCCCTATAATGATAGAAACCCAGACCAAACCGAACTGAAACCCAAATTACTAAAAACAGAAACTTTCCAATGTCAGTTTGTGAATTATTGAGGGTACAGGGAATCTGGGACAACCTAGGACTTTTTCTGGAAAACCAAACAACCTCAGAGGACTAGAATTGACTCTACGAGACCACCCTACCAAAACGAGACCCCAACTCCACCCCAAAACCGAGCTGGCCGAATTTCTAGGCTAAGTGGCCGGCCACTTAGTGGATTTTGGTGCCCAGGTTTCTTTTGTAGGTCATATACACCCTATATATCACCCCAGTGTTGTTTGTGCACCTTGGTTTTCCCTGAACTAAAATCTGGAGCATGTTTTCTTGGTTTCTGCCTTATGTTTTGAGATGGTTATGGATTTAAGTTTTGGTATTTGGTATTGTATTCGATTACTTGACGTTTGTACGCCTATATCGATTGTTATTTGGTTGATTTGCGAGAATAGACCATAGGTTTTGACCTATGTGAGATTCGTGTGTCGTTTTGGTTTTGAATTGGATTTTAATGCGATACGATACGTTATAATATGTAGGTACCCTCGCGAAGACTTCGAGACGACAAGAAAGCGCGTGGCGACATCGGCATCGGCAAGCGAAGGTCAAGGTGAGTAGATATATATCTACGGGGGAAGTCGGGTGGATGGCGTATAGCACCCCCGCAGTTCAGAGTGTAGTGTCTGGTATATATCATATGGATATATTTATATGTTTATTGTGAGTTTATGAATATCTAGATAGACTTTGGGCAGTCATGGATAACTTTAGTGTACTTGGATGATAGTGTCGTTAGTTAGTTTAGTCGCTAACCCTAGAATGAGGTTTACAACCACACGCACACACATACTTACTTTGTTTTACTTGTGCGTATATGGGGATATGTATATATACACACATACATAGGTATGGGACTATGCATATATATACGTATACCCATGGATGATGAGGATTGTACATGGTACTTGGAGATGAGTCGATGAGTTTTGGCATGATGCTATGAGATCGGTGATATGTTTTGTTTCGTATTGTGAGATACGACATGAGATTTTAGCGGGCATGTAGGCGTGTGTTTTCATACACGCATATATATACAGATGGTATCAGTTTGTACTATACTTAGATCAGTACCCCCAGTTCATAAGATATGATGATAAGGATACCAGATAAATGATGAGATAAATATGAGATTCGACCCGTACCCAGATTGGGATGCCGTACGATGGATTTACCGTACGAGCTTTATATTGAAGTTAGATCCGCACTCTTGACTCGAGGATGTCATGTTATATATTATATCGTATGTGATACTATTGAGGCGGGATCACCGACTATTATATTTATATGCATCGACTCAGACTTTGGTGGTTTTCCTTACCCTTTCGATTAGTCTGTTAGTTTAGTCCTGTTGTTCACTTATAGATGTTAGACTAGACTCGAGTCATACCTATTTCAAAAACTAACGAATCATGAGTATTTTAAAGACAGGCCAAGGGGTACTACGGATATTTCAAAGGATGTACTTTTTCATAAAAACACCTTAGCCCTATTTTCTAAACACCACGCTTCGTGCGATTTCAGATACCAAAAACTGTATGACTCGTATATAGGAATGCATATTTCTTTATTGCTGCATTATTATTAATTTACTATTTATTCTGCTGCTCGCATTGCATTGCATGCTTATATGTATTTTAGTTAGAAATGATGAAACCTGTTGTTAGGACACCAGCACCATTACCGATGACGTGTATGCTCTACGTACACTCACTTGCCGGCTCACACACATCTTCATCGGTAATTGCTATATCACGTACACTTAGAGAATTGAAATAGTTTGCTAGCTGATAGTTCCTATATGTTATTGATTCATATTCCATTGTGCATATAACATATAGCATACCTGTATACCTACATGCTTACACACATGCCTTAACATGCTTACATGCTAGTTACCCATATAGCTATATGGTATTGTACCATCAGTGATAGGTATATACACATATGAGATATAGCTACATGTTCACCTTTATATGATGTTGTATGGATTTGGAGAATTTAGGAACCGCATGATATATTTTATAACTTGTTGCAGCTAAATAGCGATTTTTCCTTATATGCTCATATTACTGTTTCATGTTGCATATATATTATATTCATGGATTTCGCATTGAGATATGGTTTTCATATGATATTTTCTGGATTGTTTTACTCCTGCGTATATATATCAGTGGTATGGGACGTTGATATATATATATATATATATATATATATGTATACCCATCGTATATATATATCAGTGGTATGGGACGTTGTTATATATACACACCGACATCATATATCATCATAATGGTATATGCAAATATACTTATTCTTTATGTGCTCAGGGCCTATGTGCTCGATGTGAGGGGCCTATGTGCTCGGGGCCTATGTGCTCGATATGAGAGGGGCCTGTGTGCTCGGGGCCTATGTGCTTGGGGCCTATGTGCTCGATATGTGAGGGGCTTATGTGCTCGGGGCCTATGTTCTCAATATGTGAGGGGCCTATGTGCTCGGGGCCTATGAGCTCGATATGAGAGGGGCCTATGTGCTCGGGGCCTATGTGCTCGATATTGGATATTGGATATATGAGATTTACTTGATATTGGATATTGGAAATATGAGATTTACTTGATATTGGAATATATATTTTGTGTCGATGCTTGACACTGATTTTCTGATGATTTCATTGATGATACTTAAATGTTTATACAGAAATCTAACTATATTAAGATAACAGTTTTCTCATTCATGATATCTTCTGTTTTCATTTTACTGCATCATACCTCATATTTACGATATATTGCTAACTGAGGTACTGACACGGGCACCTGTGATTACACTTATGCATAGATGTTTACCCTTTCCTTTATATTATGCTTCAGGCCATATTATCATTGAGGATATATATTATGATCGTATTCACCTAGGATTGAGTCATATATACGATTTCTGCTTTGTGATGTTTTCTACTCACGAGTTGGCAACTCACCCCCGTTGTGCCACAGTTCTTGCAGGTTTTGCCGTACAGGTTTCATTGCGGCTTTGCGGGCACACTGCTTTCTTTCCGGATGATTGCTTTGGTAGATGGGTTCACTGCATCGTGACCACCATTGTACATTTATTTATATTCAGTTGTATCTAGTAAACTCCATCAACCAAACTTGTATATTTATTCAGACTTAGAGACCAGCTGTATATTATTTAAACCTTAGAGTCGCGCGTTGTATTATTATGGGTTTTCTTGATATTTTGAGTTTCCTTTTGAGTTTTTGATACTCGCTCTTCGGCGTTGTATATTATATTGCTTGCGTGGTTGTGACCGTCAATTGACGAAGAGCTAGCTCCCGCTTAGGGATGCCTTTACTCATATTATGCTTGTTGTACCCTTTTAGGGCCAGTATTTACAAAGGAAACTCTGCCGAAATTTTCAGAAAAGACTTGAGATTTTAAAAATGCATATCCGGCTTATGTTATTTAAAACCACTTGCTTTAAAACATGTTTTCTTCACTTCTTTCTTAAAATGGTTTAGATTTCTGGGATTTCTCGGCTTACTTGAATTAGATAGGGTCCTATAAATTTCATATGATTCAAGTGCCAGTCACGTGCCATTTCGGGTCGTGACAAAAGAAGAAGAAGAAGGGATAGAGAAGGAAATCATAATGCAGAAATTTAAATGCGGAAAGTAAATGTGAAATAATTAAACAAATGATCTACCTTTATTAATCAACGTTACAAGTACAAATCCTTCGAATTTAGATTACATGAAGAAGAAGTTGCTCTTGATCTTTGCCTCGTAGGAAGTGGACGTTCCGTCGATATTCACGTCGCTTTATCACGTCGAATTGCGGACCTGTCGTGGATCTCTTGTTCTTTGATGGTGATTTGCTTCATGTTAAAGGTGATGCCTTCTAACTTTAGTTCTCGGTCCTTTATATATCCCTCAAATTAGAAACCCTAGATCTCATAAATTTAGACTTTCCATAAAGATCCCCTTTCCAAGTTTTCAGATCCTACGACCATGATTAAGCCGTGGATCCGCCGCTAATTGGGCATTTTGGCCGCGGAAGCGCTGCGCTCTGGAGGATTTAGGATTTGAAATTTCTTCTGTTTACTCATGTTCACACGTGGAGATCTTTTCCATGCTTGGATTCTTCAGATATTTCTTGAGTCTCTACCAGTATCGATTCTATGATTTTGGCAGATTTTTGATCCTGACATCTTGAAAATCTTGATCTCCTGACCTGAGCTAAATCTTGCACAATATCTCCATGAATAATGTTAGTACCATTTATTAAATTAGAGAGAGTATCTTAATTATTTTATATGGTAATAAATCTTTAAGAAACTTGATTAAGAATATTTGATATGCTATGCATCTTTTAATTAATAAAATATTATATAAATATAATATGCATATATTTTCCTTCATAAGGTTAATTATAATATATAAACATATGGTAAAGAGTATTTTGCAGATAAACCCAAATATGTTCGATATTTATAATAAACACCTTTAAATATTTAAGAAAATCAGGAAAAATGTTATATCAATTGTGCAATATTTTCGACTGAACAATTATAAAATCACCCATCAATCTTAGGATAGAATAAAATTCTATCTTAGAAAAATATCTTCCTGTTCTTATTAAACTAACAAGATATCTATATAATAGAATTAAATTCTATGTGATAAAATTAAATTTTATGTTTGAAAAATATCTTCCTAATCTTGTTAAACTAACAAGATATTCATATGATAGAATAAAATTTTAATCTTGTTAAACTAACAAGATATTCATATGATAGAATAAAATTATATCTTAGGAAAATATCTTCCTAATCTTGTTAAACTAATAATATATCCATATAATAGAATTAAATTCTTTGTGAAAAAATTAAATTCTATATTAGGAAAATATCTTCCTAATCATGTTAAACAAACAAAATATTCATATGATAGAATAAAATTCTAATCTTTTTAAACTAATAAGATATTTATATGATAGAATAAAATTCTATTTTAGGAAAATATTTCCTAACCTTGTTAAACAAATAAGAAATCTTCTCTGTTAAACAGGGAACCTTTGGATTAAAAATCTAATGGTGAATAAAATTTACTAATTGATTTAAAAGACCATTTTTGATTGATTATGAAATCAATCATGATCTCTCAATGAGAGATTTTCTTAACAAATTGATTTTTTTCTTCGTCTATAAATAGGAGCAAGGAGATTAAATCTAAAAAAGGAGAGCCCCCCCATAAGCTTCTGTAAAAATACAGAAGGCTCACCAAAAGCTCCCACAAAACAACAGAGAATTTAATTCTCAAAGAAGATCTTCCTCCTCAAAACCCTAGGTAAAGAAAAAAGCAGAGATCAAAATATCTCCTTTACCTATCTAAAGGTTTAACTCTTCTAAAAGAACTTAGTTCTTTCTCTTGATCTGAGATCCACAAGACAAATCTCTCACAAGTTGAGAATTTAATTCTCATCGGGAAGATTTTGTTCTTGAGAATCAAAAATTCAGAGAAGAACAAAGTTGAAAAGAAAGAAGATGGAGTTCATAATACTCCAGGAACTTAGTTCCTTCAAATCAACAACTTAGTTCTTTAAGAACCCGATCTAAGATTCTCAAAATAAGGATCTTGGTGATCTTTAATGGTCAAAATACCTTCAACAGAGGTTTAATCTCTCTGAAAATATGAATAGAAAAACTTGGATAAAAGAACATGGGAAACATGGAGTTCATAATACTCTAGGAACTTAGTTCCTTCAAATCAAGAACTTAGTTCTTAAAGAACGTGATCCCAGATCCTCAAAATAATGATCTTGGTGATCATTAATGGTCAAAATACCATTAGCATAGGTTTAAGTTCTCTAAAAATATCAACAGAGATTAAATCTCCAAAAGAACTTAGTGTGTCACGTGAAAAACACGTGAGCGCTCAAGGCCAAGTTATATAGCGCCTCACGTGAAACACACGTGAGCGCTGGGAAAAATTAGTGCTTAGCACTATTGGAGCGCCTCACGTGAAACACACATGAGCGCCACAAAAATTAGTGCTTAGCACTATTGGAGCGCCTCACGTGAGCGCTTTATGCAGCTGAGTGCTTAGCACTGCTGGGTGTTACAGAAATCCAATCTTAGCCCAAATTGGCTAAGCTTATATTCATAATATCCAAACTGATATCCAAACTTATCTTAGTCTCAAAAATGACTAATGATCTGTCATTGATGATATCCAAAACGATCCTCATATCTCCTAAGGTAATCTTAGTCTCAAATAAGGCTAATGATTCTTAGATGATCCACAATTATTTTTACCCTCAAATACAGGATTTGGTTTAAGGTTATATCTTTCCACACCTCTGATATATGTCGTTGTAATTTCTCAGTGTCTTCAGAGAGGTGGCGGGTCCTGACAATCAACAACTCCTCTCATCCTACATTGATGAACTTCCAAATTGACATGCACACCTCAAATCGGATCGCACCCCAAATTGGGCGCATTCCATGTCACCATCGTTCACTCCGCCACGCAACACATACACGTGTACATAAGATGGATAATGGACTGAAATGTCTTTAAACTAACATTCGTCCCCAAAACGGGAATGTTGGACCGAAATGTCCTTAAACTAATATTCGTCCCCAAAACGGGAATGTTGGACCGAAGTGTCCTTAAACTAACATTCGTCTCCAAAATGGGAATGTTGGACCAAAACGTCCCTAAACTAGTGCATCGCCTCAAATATGGCGTGTCGCCCCAAACAGGACGATAATAGACCGAAATATCCTTAAACTAATATTCGCTCCAAATATAGCGATAATGGACCGTCATGTCCTTAAACTAAAATAATTGAGCCCATATGCTCATTTTTTTCTAAGTTAATCTTAGTCTAAAATATGACTAACGATCTTTAGATCAAACTCAAATATCCTATGAACGGATGGATCTCACAAATGTGAGAAATGTGTCCTAAATTCATTCCCGTTGGAAAACCAAGCTACCAACGTAGAACCCATCGAGCAAATCCTTGACCCAAACCCAAATCTCAAATATACGAATTTGGACTAATCCACGCCCTACGGGCGATGACATGAATTAGTCTCCGTATACAATCCATGGCCAACCCAAAATAAACAAAATAACACACGACACGAAGTGAACTGCTGGAGCAGGAGAAAGTGGTTATCGCAATGCGATAACGTAATTAACTACAGGGGCTTGCGTCTGCATGGAAGAGCGTTCCCACAATCAAAAACCCCTTACAAATGAGGAGGAATCTGATAAAGTCTGCTAGAACGGCCGCATCTGTCCAAACCTCTGATTTATGGTATAATAAATCAACTTAGTATCTTCGGAGAGGTGGATGAAGAAGTCCAAATTGTTGGAGATAGTGCCCTCAGAGTCAATTATTAGGTCACAGGTACGTGATTGTAATGATTGAGGGAGGACCTATCCTGGTAGGACAGTCTTACTCGAGATGATAGTACGCTATCTGGTTTACCTTTATCATCGTGTACTGCTTTAGGTGACATGACACGTCGCTATTACACGTTGATAGAGCCCCTAGGATTCTTGCTTGACCACCAGCAGTATGAGGGCGATCATATAAGTGGGAGCTGGGGGTCTACAAGCATATCCTTAAAAGGTCCCTAGTCGTGGGAGTTTCGAGACCGGGCATCGATACTCCATTAGTAGACTAGTGTATACAGTCGAGACCCCGACGAGGGGCGGTGGCTGGTCTCACAAGCCACTGGTGTCAGTTGGATCACCTAAGATGTATACAGGTGCTCGTTGGGTTATGAGTACACCGGACAGGACTCGCCGGGAACATGCTAGTTGGTCATATACCAGACGTCAGATGGCAGTTCCCTGGTGACATGTGTGCAGGTTAGTTCATCGACCTGGGGATCGTCATTTGTCTCGTGTGAGTTCCCACTGTACTTTGATTACTACCCTACCACGGCTCAAAGGAGTCGTGCAAACAGGTTTTAGTTGGGTACAGTCCCGAGCCACATGGAGGCAGTAAGCGTATCTTCAGGGGTTCGTCTCTCCCGGTATTGGGAGTGAGGTCGTGCTGTGTCTAGGAGAGCCATTACACAAAGTCCTTGGCCAAGACAAGGAGATTTACTGGTAGGTATTCCAGTAGTATCTCAGGGTGTTCTGGGCTACACTCCGACACGACTTGTACCGCTTTTGGGGGTCTGACTTTTACCAACCCCCTAGGCCCGCCATGCGATACTCATAGACGAACGGACCGGACTGCACGGATATTGTCACTGACAGGCTCAGTAGGGTGTCAGGATGAGTTCGCTCATCGACGTCCCTTTTTGGTCAATAGCTGGTGGCCCGTTACGTATTGGCTTATACCTCTGACGTGCTAGTGGTTAAATCCACAGCCATAGTATTGACGAGTCTTTAGAGTCCACCACACTTTCAGTTACTCAAGTTTCGGGCGAAACGCTGTAGAGGCCGTATGGAGATATGGCAGGGTCCGATCAGATACGTGCGGTATTGCACGGATCAGGATCGGACAGTTTTGTACTAGTGGCCGTATAGTTATATGGCAGGGTTCGATCAGATACGTGCGGTATTGCACGGATCAGGATCGAACGGTTTTTACTAGCCGGCTTTGGTTTAAGCCGGTCCTAGTTTAGTACAGTGTAGATTTTGTCTCATTGCATTTGTATCCGGTCGGAATACAGATGCGGGTGTGTATGCACAGTGTCGGGGTTTTCCTGTAATTTATTACGGGACTAGTTTACTGGAGTTGCCAGTTTGCATTCCGTTCCGGCCGGTTTTCGTTTGTTCTTTCCCGGCCGGACTTTTCCGATGGAGGGGGTAATTTGCAGTTTTGCAAATTACTTTTGTGGAGGGGTTTTATTGCATATATATTGATTATGATAGCTTTCTTTTCTTTGCACCATGACTTGCTTTGACTTGTGATTTGAGTGGGCATGGGTTTGATGTGAGTTGAAGCATGGTGTATGCTTTCTTGTCTCTTGGTGTGGTCACCACTTGACTTCTCCTACCCTCACCTCCCTTAAGGTTTTGTATTTGTTCCCTCCTCCATTTCCATATAGGTTTTGGCCGGCCTCTTTGTTGGGAGAGGATGGTTCATTTGTTTTGGTGTTGGAAATTTATCAATCATCTCATTTTTATCATGCCACCAAAACCCTCTCCAAAGTTCATGATTTCCTTCTCCCTCCATGGCAACTTCACCACCCCAAAAGAGACTATGATTCTACACTACACATTCTACAGCAAACCTTGGGCATGTCGAGTTGCCGGCTTCATGCCCGAGTTTCCTCGGTATAGAGGCGGGAGCCCGTAAAAGTACCCGGCTTCGTGGTGCCCTTTCCGACGAGGAGGAGATGGACGGAGATCCCGCGAGGAGATCGGAGTGGAGATGAAGACCGGAGGACTTGGATCGTCGGTATACATCTCTATTCCCATTCTTGTAGATAGCTTAGACTAGTTAATGGTCCGATCCGGTTAAAGTGCGCGGTGGTGCCGGTTTGCAAAGTCCGCAAAATTTAAGTTATTCACCGCTTCCGCATTCCGGCGTCGGATTGACGGCCGGGGCGCCGCCATGCACTTACACAAATAGCGTCTGTCCCAAAAATTCAAGATAGACGTCCCAACGTCTCGGTCCGGTCTTTCAACGGTGAACAACTTCATATACTGATATTGTGTAGAAGGGATGACGTTGTACTTGTGTAGCCAAGGCCTGCCGAGTAGAGCGTTATAATAGGTCTTGGCGTCAATGATATGGAATTTGATGTCAGTGACGAGCAGCCTGAAGTAGAGTATCAATGTTACGGACCCAAGCGTCCGTGACAACTGTGAGTCGAACCCCAAGATGGTAATTTTGTCTCGGGAAAGATGCTGAACATTCATACATATTTCTTTCAGCACTCTCTCATTGAGGAGGTTGACGGAAGATCTGTTGTCAACAAGAATTTTCCCTATCTTGACATCGTGGCAGTACCCGGTGACATATAATGGTCGATTATGCTCGCATGTACCGAGGAGCAGATCTTCATCGCTGAATGTGATATCAGCCATGTAGACCTCAGCCGGTTCATTTTTCATCTTCTCTTCTGCGAGGAAAGCTTGAAACTGATCAAGCTTTTGCAAGGCTTTGATCAAGAAGTCTCATGCTTATTTGGACAATAGAAGAGCATCCAGTATGCCCAGTTGTGAGGGTATCCCCCTCAAATGCGCAAGGACATTATAATCCACCTTAGTTTTCTCAGGTAGGTCCTTTGCGGCGAACTCTTTGGCTAGCTCTTCATCAAGGGTGATCTCTTTCCTTTCCTTTTAACCTTTTTATTCGAAACCTTATTTGCGGGTTCGAGGTTCTTTTCAGGCAGGGTGCGGTTGGGCAACTGGATATTCTCGCAATCCTTTTCCTCTTCTTCTTTCTCCAAAGCAGAACTTTCAAAGAGAGAGTTGAGGGGCATTTCATCCTCAGAATCACTCCCGAACATGAACCTGAGGTTTTCCTCCTTCTGAACTGGTACCAGCCATATCACAGCTGCCAGTTGCTTCTTTGTGCACTATCGTCTCGCCGTTCTCACATCGACAAGCGCGAGCTTCGTGCTTCTCCTTCTTGAAGTGTTTTTTTGTATGCAACATATCCTTGCCACTGCTTCTTGAAGGAGTTACATTTCTAAATGGGATGAGCGATCCTTCGGTAGTATGCACAGTATTTTGGGTGTCCTTCTCCACCATCGAAATATGGGACCCCAAGCGTATATACATCATGAGAGGTGGTAGTTTCATTCCCATCGATAGGGCCTTGGCAAACCGCTTCTTAGGTTTGGTCCTGCTCTTATTTGTTGCAGGCATGTCTTGATTTGGTTGGAGAGCTTTATAACCCGTCCTTACCGCAGCTTCTTTATTCAAACGTTGACATTTAGCCTTTTCATATATGGCCATCTCACGTTCCTGATCATTTTTTCTCTTTCGGAAGGCTTCTTTCAATAGCCTTTCAATCGGGTCTTCTTCTGGCAGTTTTGGGATATTCGATGCCGATTCTGCCCCCAGTTCGTCCGTGTCACTGTCCGACACTGGTAGAGCTTCTTCATCATAGAGTGATGAATGGGAGATCATGTGGCAGCTTGCTACACGTTCTTATGTTTTTTCTGATGAGTCATTTTCTTCATCATCATCACTGTCGTCCTCCAGAATATGCTTGAGACATTTTTTGAGTGTGACTGGCATTCGCGCCTTTTGATTATACTCTTCCAGTGCATCTATATATTTTTGAAGGTCTGTGCACTTGTCGACATATTCAGCGGGCTGCACAGACTTCTTAGTCTTCTTCTTTTCCTTAGAAGACTTCAAAGGCTTAACTTGCGGGCTTTTCCCTTTGTCAGCTATTCTTGGCATGGGTCGCAGTTTCAGCATCTCTTTTATGATCTCAGGTTCAAGCGGGCTTTTCCAAATGATCGCCGGACATGCTTGTAAGACTTTCAGCATTCTTTCGGTTTTTACTGAAAGAAATACCTCCTATGGAGCTTCTTCCACGAGCGAGCAGGATGCCCCCTGCACATCCACTTTTTTGGGAACGTACTTTTGGGGTGGATCTATCCTCCAATTATCTAACAGTGCGAATTTTTCTTGCTAATACTGGTCCTCGACCCAGTTTTTGAAGAAGCAGCAGTTCTCGATTGGATGGCTTACTACCCGATGATAAGGGCAGTAGTTGGGGTTATTGACGTCGCCGGCTTATGCAGGTCGCCGCGGGTCTGGTAATATGACCAGATTATTTCGCATCGCCAGCTCAAACAATCTCCTCGTCTAATCGTGAGGGAACGAATATTCACGTCCCAGCCTTTCTTCCAAGGATGGGCGCGCACGACTGTTGTTTTGGTGGAAGCTTCTTTCGGACAGCCCAGTTGTTGCTGCGCATTGGTGACAAAGGCTATTTTCCTCTGCCCTTATTATTCCGGGGGTCCTTGCTTGAGGAGGAAGGACCATGACCCATCTGATCCATCTGTGCTAGCTTATCAATTAGCGCCTAGAATGTGGTGGGCTAGAAGAAAGTTATTGTTCCTGCCAAAATTTTTGGCCCAGAGCATGTTGTTCCGTTATAAAAATAAAGGGAAGCTCTATGTGTTAAACACGTGCGCATCCACAATCAAAGCATGTGAGTGCCGCTTCATAAAGGATCAAATCCTATACTGGTTTCCACGTGAGCGTCTCACGTGATATCTGTGTGAAGCGCTAGTCCAGTCTCTTGGCAGCGTCTCATATGATATCCACATGAGCGTGCATGCAGTCTTTTGGCAGCGCCTCACATGATATCCATGTGAGCGCACTTGCTAGTCTCTTGGCAGCGTCTCATGTGATATCCACGTGAGTGCGCATGCGGTTTCTTGGTAGCGCCTCATATGATATCTACGCGAGCGCACTTTCCAGTCCCTTGAAAGCGTCTCACGTGATATCCAAATGAGCATGTAGGGCAGCGCCTCACGTACAATGCACGTGAATGTTCTTTTTGATAGATTTAAATTCTATGTAGAATTAAATTATATGGGGGAAATATTTCCCTGATCTTCCTTAAACTATAAAAATCTTCTCCGTTAAACAGAGGACCCTTGGATCAAAGATACAGCAGTGATTATAAAATCACCAATTGATTATCTGATAGAATTAAATTCTATCTTAGAAAAATATTTTCCTAATCTTGTTAAACAAACAAAAATGATCTTCTCTGTTAAACAGAGAGCCTTTGAATTAAAAATCCAACGGTGAATAAAATTCACCGATTGATCTTTAAGATTATTTTGATTGATTATGAAATCAATCATGATCTCTCAATGAGATATTTTCTCAAAATAGATTGATTTTTCTCTTCTTCTATAAATAGGAGCATAGATATTAAATCTTAGATAGAGGAGACCCCCCATAAGCTTCTGTAAAAATACAGAAGGCTCTCCAAAAGTTTCCACAAAACAGCAGAGAATTTAATTCTCAATAAAGAAGAAGATCTTCCTCCTATCAAACTTTAGGTAAAGAAAACACAGAGATAAAATTATCTCTCCTTTACCTATCATATCAAATCTAAGGGTTTGACCCTTTAAAAGAACTTAGTTCTTTCTCTGGATCTGAGATCCACAAGACAAGTCTCACATAAGTTGAGAATTTAATTCTTATCAAAAAGATCTTGTTCTTCAGAATCATAGATTCAGGAGAGAACAAGGTTGAAAAGAATAATAGAAGAAAGGAAATGAAAAAATGGAGTTTATTCTCCAGGAACATAGCTCCCAAACATGACAAGAATTTAGTTCTTTAAGAATCTGATCCCAGATCCTCAAAATATTGATCTTGGTAATCGTTAATGATCAAAATATCATTAACAAAAGTTTAACTTCTTTAAAAACATGAACAGAGATTAAATCTCTAATAACACAGCGTCTCATGTGATATCTGCGTGAGCGCTCAAAAGAAACCATGAAGACAACGCCTCACATGATATCCACGCGAGCACTCAAAAGAAGCAAGCTGATAGAGTCTCACGTGATATCTACTCGAGCGCCTAAGGCCCATGGAGACTTAGTGCTTCACGTGCCATACACATGAGCTCCCATAAGTAAGGACTCAGCATCTCACGTGCCACACACATGAGCACTTAAAAAAAGCCAGAGGCTCAGCGTCTCACATGATATTCACGTGAACACTACGTGACTGAGAGCTTAGCACTGCTGGGTAGTATAGAAACCCAATCTTAGCCCTAAATTGGCTAATTATGTGAAACTTAAGCTTCTTCTTTGATTTTAAATCAACTGAGCCTATATGCTCATGATATCCAAGTTGATCTTAGTCCCATATACGACTAATAATCTTGCATCCATGATATCCAAGTTGATCTTAGTCTCATATACGACTAATGATCTTCATCCCATATCTTCTAAGTTAATCTTAGTCACATATAAGACTAATGATTCTTAGATCCACCATGTTCTCTTCTTTCATGTACGGAATTTGGTTC
This sequence comes from Agapanthus africanus, assembly GCA_030015575.1. NCBI lineage: Eukaryota > Viridiplantae > Streptophyta > Magnoliopsida > Asparagales > Amaryllidaceae > Agapanthus > Agapanthus africanus. The sequence continues at coordinate 366,198,474 of JASDDO010000018.1, forward strand.
AAGGGTATATCCTTCCACACTTCTGATATATGGCATTGTAATTTCTCAAAGTCTTCAGAGAGGTGGCGGGTCCCAACAACCAACAACTCCTCCTCCTTCGTCCCAACTTGATGAAAGATATGAAACTTTATCAAAACAAGTATGCCCCAATTCTCATATTGATACACCCCATATCGATGCACTTCCATATTGACGTGCACATCTCATACTGATACGCATCCCCGTATAGATGTGTATCTCATATTGAGCCTCAGATTTATACATATACGCAAATGTATATTTTTAAAGGAAACATAAATGCATTCAAATTGGATCGCACCCCAATATTGGGTGCATCACATATTACCATCGTTCATTTGCCACGTAACACATACACGTGCGTGCAAGAGGAATGTTGGACCGAAACATCTCTAAACTAATATTTCGTCCTAAGCACGGAAATGTTAGACCGGAACATCTCTAAACTAATTTTTCATCCCGAACACGCGAATGTTGGACCGAAATATTCCTAAACTAATGTTGGACCGTGATATCCTTACACTAATATATGTTTGGCCCTACGGCTAGTCTCTATATTGACCCCCATATACAATCCACGAGCACAAATAAGCCATATTCCATCTATGTTCCCTATGGACCGCGATGTCTTTAAACTAATATGTTTTACCCTTGCAGACTGTCTCTATATTGACTACTGTATACTATCCATGGGCTATGCATATGTGATCTAATGATTAGTTGAGCCCATATGCTCATTGTCTCTAAGTTGATCTTAGTCTTATATACGATTAACGATCTTTAGATCAAACTCATATATCCCATGAACTGATGCACCTCATTTATATGAGATCTACGTACTAAGTTCAAAACCCCAAATCTAATATATGGATTTGAACTAATCCGCACCCTACGGGCGACGATATAAACTAGTCTTCGTATACAATCTACTGGCAATCATAATAAACTAAATATATAACACGAGATGAAGTGACCTATTGGAGCAGGTAAAAGTTGTTATCGCAAGGCGATAACGCAATTAACTGCAGGGGCCTGCGCCTATAAGGAAGAGCGTCCCCACAATAAAAACCCCTCATATATGAAGGGGAATACGATAAAGTCATGCTACATCGGTCGCATCTATCCAAACCTCCAATATATGATGTCATAAATCAACTTGACATTTTCAGAGAGGTGGACGGATATGTTATAAATAACATCTGCCCCCAAATTCAGGCAAGACGACCTATCCCAGTCCGTCTCCTTTTTCGGTGGTAAACAGATTCTGGCATGCTCGGTGGGACCTTTTCCTCTTTCCACTCTACACTTCGTGTGTCGTGTTTTTCCACGATCAAATAATCGTGGTATATATGTTTGTACTTGCCATTGGGTGATGAGATACTGAAGATGACATTTCGTTTCTTTGTAGAATGGCGTTCGCTTCCACTCACCACAATTCAAGCTCTGTCACATCTGGTGGAGTCAAGTATGAGCCACTTGCAGCTTCAAATCTCTGCAATCCGGTTCTTCAAGAAATCAGTGGGCTTTTGTTTGGGTCGATACTCCCACCTCCTACCCTCGGTACCTCAACGCCGAAGGAGGAAGCCCAGAAGAAGTCTGACTTCCACAGGCTGGCTCCCTAAGCTTCAGCTCTGTCGACAGTATCGGTCTTCATACGACTGGCTCCTGCCGAGGACCAAGGTTGACATAGGTGGCAGAATAGTCATGCTCTCAATGAAAACAGGGGGCAAGCTCAACAAACTCTTGAGACTGATGAAGCTCCGGTCGCAATACATCATCGGCGTCGATATCAGCGTCAAATAAGACAAAGTGGGTGCAGTTCTCTGTCTGGTCCTGCTTCAACTCCAATGATGAATGCTGCTATTCTAACCAGGAAAATCTTCGAACTGCTGCGAAGGGTCGGAAAAAATTATCCCGCCGCAATAATGAAGAAATCTCCACAGCCCGTGGAGATCCAAGGAGAGCAGAAGTTAGTTTGCTCTCCGAGAAATCTTTCCTCGTCTATATATAATGTATGGAAGCAGGTGAAGGACTCGGCAGTTGTCCGCAGCTCTTCCCCTGAGCATCAGCCAAATTCTGACAACTCTCCTTCCAAATACAAGATGACTCATCCCAAGGCGGTTCCTAATATGATGGTTCTTTCTAAAGCGGCTTCTCACAAAAAATAAAGGCCAGATAAAGCTTAAATGCCCAAAGAAAAATCCAGAGGCCAAAATTCGAAATGCCCCAAGCTTGGGAGTATGGTAGTTCACACAATACATATGGTGAGCTCCAAAGATGAAGATGGAGTCTTTACTAGTCACAGACGGCATACCCGGTCTCCGACAAAAGATCAACTGCAACGTGAAAAGTTATAGAAGGTGCTTGCTCAGGCGGCGACACTCACTAGTCCACTGCCTAAGGAAAATCCCAAGGACACACCCGAAGAAAGAGTAGGACAGGAGTCAGATATTGATTGCTTGAAGCGCGCTCTCAAGAAAAGGGATGAAGAAGCGGTAAAGATATCCGCTAAAATGAACTAGATGACCCTTCTGATCTAGAATATGGATGGAATGATGTTTTATTTAGAACCACTAGCAGATAAACCGCCAGTAGTCGCTCTTAAAGAAAAATGTGACATTTCAAATTCTCTGCAAGCCTCATTAACGGCTAAGGAGGAAATAATCCAAAAATCAAAGCTGGATGCATATATCGCTTAGCAAGTCAAACCACAGTATGCTAATGAAGTTGCAAATAGGTCGATCAAGACTGGTCGACCGTATCTAGCATGCTACGATCAAGTATAATACCCACCAGAATACATACTTCCAACGTTCCATATGTACAAAGGAACCGGAAATCCTCGATCGCACATCACGCGATTTAAATCCATGTGCGGCAATACTGAAGGAAATGATATACCGCTCCTCCGATAGTTCGTCAGCAGTCAGGCAGGCATTGCGTTCGAATGGTATGCGGAACTCCTGTTCCCCTCCGAAACATGGAGACGCGACCACGTAGGTCCGTCTTGCCTGAAATTCGGGATAGATGCTAATTGGTTCTATCCGTCCACCTCTCCGAAAATGCCAAGTTGATTTATAGCACCATGTATCGAAGTTTTAAACGGATGCGGCCGATGTAGCAGACTTCGTCAGATTCCCCCTCGTCTGAGGGGTTTTTGATTGTGGGGATGCTCTTCCCTGCAAGCGCAAGCCCCTGCAGTTAATTACGCTACCGCATCGCGATAACAACTTTCTCCTTCTCTAGATGGTCACTTCGTGTCGTGGGTGTTTTTTTGTTTGTTGTTGCCCGTGGATTGTATACGGAGACTAAGTTATGTTGTCGCCCGTAGGGCGTGGACTAGTCCAAATCCGTATCTTTCTTAGATTTGGGTTTGGGGGTTGGGTTTAAGGATACGTTAGCCTCATTTGAGACTAAGATAAACATAAAAGTTTGTTAAGGATACGTTAGTCTAATTTTAGACTAAGATCAACTTAATGGGATCGTTTAGATCCGATAAGAGAGCAATTGGGCTCTGTTGTTTAGTTTGGTGACATTGCGGTCGATTAGTTTAAGGACATTACGGTCCATTGTTAGTTTAAGGACATTACGGTCCAATATTAGTTTAAAGACATCGCGATCGAGGTTAAGGACATCATAGTCCATGGTTTAAGGACCCCACAGTCCAATATTAGTTTAAAGACATTACGGTCGAGGTTAAGGACATCATAGTCCATGAGTTTAAGGACCCTACAGTCCGATGTTAGTTTAAAGACGTCGCGGTCGAGGTTAAGGACATCATAGTCCGTGAGCTTAAGGACTCCACAGTCCGATATTAGTTTAAAGACATCACGGTCGAGGTTAAGGACATCATAGTCCGTGAGTTTAAAGACCCCACAGTCCAATGTTAGTTTAAAGACATCGCGGTTGAGATTAAGGACATCATAGTCCATGGGCTTAAGGACCCCACAGTCCAATGTTAGTTTAAAGACATCGCGGTCCAGGTTAAGGACATCATAGTCCATGGGCTTAAGGACCCCACAGTCCAATGTTAGTTTAAAGACATCGCGGTCGAGGTTAAGGACATCATAGTCCATGGGCTTAAGGACCCCACAGTCCAATGTTAGTTTAAAGACATCGCGGTCGAGGTTAAGGACATCATAGTCCATGAGTTTAAGGACCCCACAGTCCATTGTTAGTTTAAAGACATCGTGGTCGAGGTTAAGGACATCATAGTCCATGAGTTTAAGGACCCTCCAGTCCATGAAATGTGTGGTTGTCGGGACCCGTCACCTCTCTGAAGACGTTGAAGGATTACAACGCCAAATATTAGAGGAGTGAAGAGATGTACCCTTGAACCAAGGTTTCTTGGGGATCTGTAGTCCAATTTGGAACTAAAATCAAATAATTAGATTATGAGCGAATTGTTTCAATTAAATCTGAATTGAGGACTTATGGCCAATTTGGGCTAAGTCCAATTAGATCTGAAGTGTTGGCCTTTTGTTGGACCATTAGACACTTGTCTGGATTCGAGCCCATATTATTTAGCAATGCTAAATAATATGGGCTTTGGCAATATTTTTATCTTTGATTTTCTCAATTTTGATATTCATTTGGAGGAGGGACTTTTGCCTCTGGAAAATTAGCCAATTTGGCTAAAAGTAGTGTTAAACACTAAAGAGCAATAGTGTTAAACACTGGAGACAGAACTCTCAAATTAGTGTTAAACACTAAAGAAAAAGGGGTCACGTGTGGACACGTGAGGGCGCCCAAAGGTGGGACCAGATCCCTTTTTACTTCGCTTCGCAATTGAGTGTTAAACACTTTCTTTTATATTTTATTTTGAGCATCACGTGCTGGCACGTGATGGACATTTATGCACTGATTGTTAAAACATTCGCTAAGGGGTCACGTGGGGACACGTGAGAGCGCCCAGAGCTTTCTCCTTCTCATTTCTGGGGATCTTTTCAGAGGTCATGTGGGGACACGTGACCTTGGTTCTTTGCATGCTTTAATTCTCTTTATCATTAAGAATTAAATTCTCTGTAGGGTTAAACCCTGATTATGATTCTGTAGGAATTAAATTCCTATTTTTGAAAGAATTAAATTCTTATGTAGGGTTGAACCCTAATTTTTCTTTAGAGGAATTAAATTCCAATATATGTCAAAGAATTAAATTCTTGTATAGGGTGAAACCCTAGTTCTGTCTTGGAGGAATTAAACTCCTATAAATTTGGGAGAATTAAATTCTCAATTAGGGTTGAACCCTGGTTTTTTTCCATCTTGAAAGAATTAAATTCCTGTAATTTTAGGAGAATTGAATTCTCATATAGGGTTAAAAGCTAGTTTTATTTTGAGAGAATTAAATTCTCTAAACTCAATTCCCCCTCTAAGTTTTGGATCTGCATGGCAGGATCTCAACCCGATGAGAATTAAATTCTCAACCTATGGGGAGATGTGCTTCTGCAGATTTTCAACTAGAGGAAGAACTAAGTTCTTTTGCAGAAGAGTGAAACTCTAAGATTTTGAGAATTGAATTCTCTGTTTGAAGTTTTGATTCCCTTTCTTTTCTCACCTAGGGTTTTCTTTCTTGAGAATTAAATTCTCTTTTCTTTTCTCTCTGAAATTTCAAGATTCCAAAACTCTATATCTCCAAAAATAAAAATTCCCCTTTCTTTTATTCTTAGGTCCTATTTATAGGAGTGGGAAAAGAATCAATTTGTTTAATGAATCTTTCATTGAAAGATTTTGTTTGTTTTCATAATTAATATGAACCTTTAAATCATTCAGTGAATTTTATTCACCGTTGGATTTTCAATCCAAAGATATTCTGTTTGTTATTTTCGGTGAGATTTAGGGAAATCTTTCCTTGTCTAAGATTTTTCCATAAATTGGTGATATTTAATCACCCCTGGATTTTTAATCCAACGGTTCTCTCTAATCCTTTCCCATTTGAAAAGATTTTAGAGAAATTTAGAATTTAATTCTATTCAGTTATAAGGCTTTCAAAGCCTGTCACGTGCTAGCACGTGACACTTATTCACGTGTGAGCACATGACCCCCAATTGGGGTCTTTCTTCAGCCGTTTGTTTTCATTTCTGTATGATGAGATTTTAACCATCACGTGACCATTGGTCACGTGTGAACACGTGATACCTCATTGAGGTAATTCCTGATTTTTAGAATTAAATTCTATTAAGCTGTAAGGCTTTCAAAGCCTGTCACGTGCTGGCACGTGACCCTTGGTCACGTGTGAGCACGTGACCCCCAATTGAGTCATCTCTCGGCCATTTGTTTTCATTTCTGTATGATGAGATTTTAACCATCACGTGTCATCACATGACCATTGGTCACGTGTGAACACGTGATACCTCATTGAGGTAATTCTTGATTTTTTAATCAGGAAACAAATGCCCCCACAGCGTTGCTCTTATGTGTCTGCACGTGAGTGTAACGCTGTTACTTTTGTGACCGTTGGATCCATCTAGGGAATCGGGGAGATGAAGCGTTTCCATCACATCGTATAAATGCAGGGGTCTCTTCAGAAGCGCCTCCACTCTTTCATCTTTTTCCTTGCAAACTTTTCCCTTTATGATTTAATTTTCCTTCTCAGAGCTTAGTTCTCTGTTCCATAATTTTCAGAGTTTAACTCTGTTTAAAAAAGACCCATCTCTTCAGGTAATGATCTTTGAACGATCGAAGAACTTTCAGAAACCTTCACTGGATTTTAAATCCACTCCAAGGGTTTTCCCTTTAATCAAGAACCCAATTTTTTGAAGCTCTTAAAAAAAACAGAAAACCATTTAATTTTCAAATAATAGATCTCTTAGGGTTTCTCTGATCTTCAGGGGGTTGATGGTGTATGTCTTTTCCATGGAATTTAATTCCATCTTCAAAGAGCTTTGGCTCTGGAAAAAAAGTTTCTGGGAATTTAATTCCCTTTTTCAGAAGGAATTTAATTCCTATGAAGAACTTGGTTCTTCCCAGAGAACTCCTTGGGTTTTTCTTGGCCTGAGTTGTCTCTCTGCGATCAAGAAGTGGAAGTTTGCAGTGGGTGTTCTCCCTAGGGAATGTGTAGAGTTGTTCAAAATCCACAGTTCATTTAGACAAGCATTCTTCTTGATTTGCTTATTCATTAAATTCTCATGGTCTTTATTTCAGATACTATGGATGCCCATTTGTATGATCTTAATGAAATCATTTCTTACGGAGACATTCGTGCACTGGGCCGCAGCCAGAACCAGGAGTTCACCAACGCTCAGTGTGCCGAGATCATGAGCCGCTTCGACGAGTACAACGGTCAACTACTCCCTTGTCGCTCTCCTATTTTGAAACTCATCGTGAGGGCGATCTGGGAGGCGCTCCCTCTATTCTGTACCGGCGTACGGCTTAAGGCATTGGATGCCACCAAGGATAAAGTGCATTCGGTGTATCTGATGAGCCTAATCTCGAAGAGAAGATGAGACGATCTTATTGATCTCCTGCATCAGGATTTTCAACAGTCGGCCATACTTGCTGCCTATCGAAGGGTGGAGGACATCCGTGAGGATCCCGACGCTTGTGATCGCGAAAGAAAGCATACTAGGATGGTTCGAAATGCCTGGAAGATTATGGACAAAGTCACTTTTGAGTTCCTCAATCCATGCCCTGTATCTGAGGTCTTGCCATTGTAATTTTTTTCTCTAATTTTTTGTATGAATTTTCAAAATATGAATGCTATGTTTTTCCTTCCCTTTTTGTGTTTACATGCCTCCTTTATGAAATTTTGTCATATTGTTGTTGTTGCTCACAGGTTTTGCATGTGAGGCACTGTTGGGGATTTTGATCTCGCATTGGCATCCACTCACGTGTTATTCAAGCATGACATGATTTCAATTCTCAGAATATGCCAAGGTGTGTGATCACGTGCCCTGCGCGTGGTGCTCTATTGATGGGATTGTTTGGTTTTTCATGCCATATTTTCTGTGCACGACATTAGATGCAAAAAAGGATCTTTGGAAATAGTTCCATTTCTTTGATTTCCAATTCCTTCCCTTTTTCTGGGCCTTGGAAATAGTTTCATCATGCAGTATCTTCCGGGTACAGCATTTAATGCTTCCCTTTATAACTTGAAGCCGCAGTTTTTCTTCTCTCTTTATAGAGAACTCCAATTACAACTTTAGGGTAATTTATCTTGAAGAGACAATTGAGTGCTATGGCTTGCAACCGTCTCCATGCTCGTCGACAACCATGGAAAGTACCCATTGAGGAGATGATTCCTCGCTTTGCTGCCCGACTGGTGGATCCCCTTCTTACCGATGACGAATGTGACTCAGTGACATATGAACTTCTGATCCGTAGAGGGTCCCCTCTTCCAATGGGATCCATTTGGCTCCGGAAGATTCTCGCTGCCGTGCTCACTGACATCCCTCCTCACCCAGCAAAGATGACCCTGGCGATCCTTGATGCGGCTGAAGACAAGCTCGAGTGTTTTTACGAGGCATGCCTGATTACTCAGGCTCTGAAAGACTGCTCGGTCCGTCTGTTGAGCTTGATAAGAGCCCGACGGGTTATTATATCTGCCTTTGCGGATGAACATGGCGCTAATCGGTGGGGAGCCACTCCTCGTGAGAATCGTCGTTTCGACGTGTTGGAGAAGGCAGAGAGGGAGTTAGAAAATTTTGCGTTTTGTTTTGTTAACCCTTGTGCCACTGATCCTTTGTTTGGTGACCTTTTCCCGGTAGTGTAGTACGCTTAAATCGATGTACTCTTTTTATCATTGGTTGTTGTATGCTTTTCTGTCGAATTTTCATGTTTGCCGGGTACTCGTATGTGCGTCTTACTTGCGTAAATGAGTTTCATATTTTTCCATGGAAATTCTTTTTAATTGCGAGCATCATCGTTATGTTGCATGCGCATTTTTTTTATTTCTGTTCATACAGTTTCACATGTATGCTTGATGGGATATATATCCTGGGCTTTCCTTGTTTCTTCCCATATCAAGTGGTTTGTGTTTATTCTGGATTAAGTATCTTCGTTGAAACAGAGTTTTGCTTGCATATTCTTGAATCTACACGCCTTCCCTCAGAGGTTGTAGCTGTAAAGGTGAGCTTGTGGGGGCTGATTGAGCGGAGCGCGGCGAACATGGTGTCGTGCGAGAAGAGGCTCGGCCGCAAATTCTCAGAGAGGGAGCTGGCTTTTAAGGCGCTGAATGAGCTCCAAGCCAACCTTACAGCCAAAGCCAACAAAGCGTATGAACTCTGGCGAGTACTTCAAGAGGCCATCAAGGGGGTGGTGGCCATCGACAAAGCCGCCGTGTTCACTCGTGAAAGGGTTGAGGCCCACAAGGCTACTGAGAAAGAGCTTGAAGGCCGGCTTGCCTCATATCAAGCCTAGCAAGCTAAGGCGGAGGCCCGTCTTTTAGCGATATTGAATCATGAAGGCGAGGCGCAGCGAAAGAGGGATGAACTGGCAAATCTGCTAAACCGCCCTCCTACTTGAAGAATTGTAGATATATATTTTTGTTTCCTTTGTACATACTCCTGAATAAGAGTATATTTTTTTGTTTCTTCCACGAATTGTACTTTGTATTCATTTTGGTTCATGAATAAAAGACATATTTCTTTTTCACGATGGTGTATCTCTTTGACTGAATGTATTCTGTGGATAGTCTATCTCAATTTCCTTGCAGGACAACGATGGCTTAGGATTCAGGGTTAAGGTCTGCCTCCTAAGACTTTTCAACTTTACGAGCCGTGAGGGTCTCATAAAGAATTTTCTCCCTACCGGTCGAGAGGATCCCGTAGGTGTGGTTTCTCCTTAAGAATCGTGAGGATTCCTAAGTGCATGTTTTCTCTTGAAAGTCGTAGGGATCTCACAAGAGAATTTTCTTCCTTACGAGTCGTGAGGACCCACAAGTAATGGGTGAAGTTGCCCTTATCCGCATTTCACGGAGTTAGGGGTTGCTCTGGATGCTTCCCATGGGTTCATTGCCGTGTTCTGCGAGGACCAGGCTCCGCCCTGGACGTTTTCCAGGATACCGTAGTTTAAAGACGTCGCGGTCGAGGTTAAGGACATCATAGTCCATGGTCTTAAGGACTCCACAGTCTGTTGTTAGTTTTAAGACATCACGGTCGAGGTTAAGGACATCATAGTCCATGAGTTTAAGGACCTCACAGTCCAATGTTAGTTTTAAGACATCACGGTCGAGGTTAAGGACATCATAGTCCATGAGTTTAAGGACCTCACAGTCCGATGTTTGCTCTGGATGCTTCCCATGGGTTCACTGCCGTGTTCTGTGAGGACCACGCTCCGCTCTGGATGCTTCACACGGGTTCACTGCCATGCTCTGCGAGGACCAGGATCCGCTCTGGACGTTTTCCATGGGGTCAGAAGTGACATAATCCGCGTTCTACATGACCAGGAATTTTGCTCTGGATGCTTCCCACGGGTTCACTGTCGTGTTCATCGAGGACCAGGCTCCGCTCTGGATGCTTCACACGGGGTCATTGCCATGCTCTGCGAGGACCAGGATCCGCTCTGGACGATTTCCACGGGGTCAGAAGTAACATAATCCGCGTTCCACGTAGTCAGGAATTTTGCTCTGGATGCTTCCCACGGGTTCACTGCCAGGCTTGGCGAGGACCAGGCTCCGCTCTGGATGCTTCACACGGGTTCACTGCCGTGCTCTGCGAGGACCAGGATCCGCTCTGGACGTTTTCCACGTGGTCAGAAGTGACATAATCCGCATTCCACGTAGCCAGGAATTTTGCTCTGGATGCTTTCCACGGGTTCACTGCCGTGCTCGGCGAGGACTAGGCTCCACTCTGGATGCTTCACACGGGTACACTGCCATGCTCTGCGAGGACCAGGATCCGCTCTGGACGTTTTCCATGGGGTCAGAAGTGACATAATCCGCGTTCCACGTAGCCAGGAATTTTGCTCTGGATGCTTCCCACGGGTTCACTGCCGTGTTCGGCGAGGACCAGGCTCCACTCTGGATGCTTCACACGGGTTCACTGCCGTGCTCTGCGAGGACCAGGATCTGCTCTGGACGTTTTCCACGGGGTCAGGATTGACATAAGCCGCGTTCCACGTAGCCAGGAATTTTGCTTTCGGTCATCTGTACACCGCTGAGTCATGGAACTGGGAGTTGCCGCTGTTCTGGTTTGCTTGATGTTGTGTCCATTGTAATAAGACGAATGTTGAGATGATCTCTAGGCTGTTTATGAACCATTGAGATTTGGCCTCTCCTTCTGATGAAGCTTGGGGAGGAAGGGTGTGATTCCCTCTTTGTTTGCGCCCCTGGATTGTATACAGGGATTGACATGATATCACCTGTAGGGCATAAATTTCATTTTTCCATTTATCATTTTTTTTATTTCCGCGATGCTCTATCATTTCAGCTTTTATACCGTGAAGGTCGCGATTGCCCAATCATTTAGGCTTTTTTTCGCGGTGCCCATTCATTTCGGCTATTAATTTTATTTTTACTCGCTGCTTTTTATTGCGAGTTGCCCAATCATTTCAGATATTTTGCATGCATATATTTTTTTTACTTGCTGATTTTGTTTGCAAGTTGCCTCATCATTTCGGCTATTTCGTATGCATGTGTGGCTTATCAGCTTCTTGCTGCAAGCTTGGAATTAGGCACCGGTTTCGGCATCAGCACCGCTACAACTGGGATATGGCCAGGAGCGAATCATCATTTTTCTTCGTCGATGTCGGGCAAAGGTGGCTTAGTAGACAGGGTTAGGATCGATCCCATCGACTAAGACTTTGACTTCATGAGCCGTAAGGGTCCCATAAAGGTGTTTCTCCCTACGAGTCGTGAGAATCTCGTATGTGCTTTTTCTCCTTAGGAATCGTGAGGATTCCTAAGTGCGTGTTCTCCTATAAGTCATAAGGATCTTACAAGAGGGTTTTCTCTTTGTAAGTCGAGAGGACTTACAAAGGTTGTTCACCATGTAGACATATCCCTAGTCACGGATGGGACTTCGTTAGGGAAATGTTTATTCACACCCGTGGATTGTATACAAGGGTCAGCATTGAGCCGCTTGTAAGGCAGTATCGGAGGTTGTGGGGGCTGCTAAAGAACATGTTTAGGTCCCTGTAGCTTAAGACTTTCAAATCTTATGAGCCGTGAGGGTCCCATAAGAGGGTTCTCCTTACGAGTCGTGAGGATCTCGCAAGTGTGTTTCTCCTTAGGAATCGTGGGGATCCCCAAGTGTGTTGCTCCCTTGTGAGTCGTAAAGATCTCACGCAGGTGGTTTCTCCTTACAAAATCGAGAGGATCTTGAAAGTGTCTTTTAACGAGATTGCGCCCTTTCGGGTTTTCATAAAACTCGCCGGTAGCCCTGCTGTTTTTAGTCACGGAGCCCTTTTGGGTTTTCATCCGTGCCTTTTTTGTTTGTGGACATACCATTTTCTTTTTTCTTTTTTTTATTCTTTTTTTTTATTCTAACGAGGTTGCACCCTTTCGGGTTTTCACAAAACTCGCCGGTAGCCTTGCTGTTTTTACTCACGGAACCCTTTCGGGTTTTCATCTGTGCCCATTTTGCTTATAGACATACCGTTTTCTTTTTCTTTTTTTTATTCTTTTTTTTGTTGTATCAGCTTTGGGATGCTGCAATCCACCGTAGTTTATCGACATCTCAGTCAACGGCTAGTTTTAGGACATTAAGGACGTTTCGGTCCGCTGTTAGTTTAAGGACGTTTCGGTCCGCCGTTAAGGAAGCCGGTTACTACTTATAGAGTTTGGGCTTAGGAAGATAGCGAGCGGACATAGTCGTCGTCATCTATCATTGACCTAGGCCATGATTCATCAAGCGTAGTATTTCTTCAGGAAGCGACCGTTTATCGGCCTGAAAGGTCTTTCACCATGCATGTCCATGAGTAGATAGGCCCCACCCTGGTAAACTTTGTCTATGATGTACGGGCCTTCATAGTTTGGCTCGAATTTCCCCCGCTTGGCGCAATTGGGGATCATAGGTCTTTTGACTACTAGCACGAGTTCGCCTTGGCGAAATGTTCTCGGCCTAGTCAATCTTTCATATGAGCGCGTCATCTTTGCTTTATAAGCCTCTAGATTTTGTTGCGCTATGAGCCGGGTTTCATCAAGGGCATCGAGCTCCTCAAGCCGAAGGTGAGCATTCTCTTCGTCCGTTAGCTCGTAATGAACTACCACTCGTAGAGAGGGTAACTCTATCTCGAGGGGGAGTACCGCTTCTGTATCGAATACCAATGCATATGGAGTTGTGTTTGTGGCCGTTTTGAACGTATTCCGGTATGCCCAGAGAGCTTCATGCAGTCTCTCGTGCCAGTCCTTCTTATTTCGGGACACCGTCTTTTTCATGATTTTTGTCAAGGTCTTGTTGAAAGCCTCAGCTAGACCGTTAGCTCGGGGATTATAGACTGATGAGTATCTCCAGTCTATATTGTGTTGTTGTGCGAAGCGGCTGATCTTGTGGCTTCTGTAGGCTGGTCCGTTATCGGAGATAATCCGTCGCGGAGTGCCAAACCGATAAATGACGTGTGTCTTGAAGAAGTGGAGGATATTCTCCGTCTTCACTTCCTTTAGCGGTACTGCTTTTGCCCACTTGGAGAAGTAATCAGTTGTCGCCAAAATGAACCGATGTCCTCTGGACGATGCTGGTTTGATGGGGCCGATTATATTAGTTCCCCACATCTCGAACGGCCACCTTGCTATCGCTGGATGTAGTGGATTTGGATGCTGGTGGATAAAGTCCCCATGGATTTGGCACGAGTGGCATTGCTTACCATACTCAAGGCAGTCCTCGATCATCGTGGGCCAATAGTAGCCCATCCTTTTGATTTCCAGCTTCATCTTCGGCCTGGCTTGGTGAGAACCACAGAGTCCGTCGTGAGTTTCTTGGACGACTCTCTTTGCTTCTTCGGGTCCCAGGCATCTTAACCACAAAGAATCAAACGACCTCTTGTACAGGGTATCATTGACGAAAGCGAAAGACAGAGCTCGTTTCATAAGCTGATGTCTTGAGGACGCATCTTCAGCTGTTTGACGGGATTTTAAGTAGTCTATGAAGACTTCTCTCCAATCCTCAACATTTTCCTGGTCTTTTACTTGCAGAGCCATTTGCTCGGTCGCTCCTTTTTCTTTAGACGACTCTGGAGATATTTCCGCCGGTGCAAGAACCCGACGGCTTTGTACCACGATTCTTACGTCATCAAGGTTCTCATCAGCCAATTCTTTAGCAAGCTTGGATAATGCATCCGCTTTGCTATTTTCCGCGCGCGGTATGCTTTGCAAGGTGTAGGAAGGGATTTGAGTCAGCAGTTGCTGTACTCTCTCGCCGTACTTCACCAATTTTGGTTTGCACGTCTGGCAGTCGCCATTTACTTGACTAACGACCAGCTGGGAGTCTCTGTATATGAGGAGGTTCTCAATCCCTATGTCGATGGCGATCTCGAGACTTGCTATCAAAGCTTCATACTCGGCTTCATTGTTTGTCTTCAGCTCTGTTAAAGAGAAGGCAAAGCGCATTATCCCTCCTTGCGGACTTACGAAGATGAGGCCTACCCCTGATTTGATTATGGGGGTGTTTTGTTTGCGCTTCTTCATGGAAGACGCTCCATCAAAATAAAGTTCCCACCGGGTATCACTTCCGTCGATCGTGTCAAACGCATGTTCGTCTGGCAGTTCGCAATTCAGTGGGGAATCGGCAGGTATCGGATGATCAGCGAGGAAGTTGGCGATGGCTTGGCCTTTCACTGCCTTAAGAGGCTGATAAGTTATTGAGACTCCATCAAGAGAAAGGCCCATTTAGCGAGTCTTCCCATCAACATGGCTTTTGACACCAAATATTTGAGAGGGTCCACCTTCGATATGAGACGGACTTCATGCGCCAATGCATAGTGCCTGAGTTTCGTTACCGTGAAGATCAATGCCAGGCAGTGTTTTTCAATGGAAGAGTAATTGCTTTCTGCCCCCAGTAGAACTCGACTCAAATAGTAGAGCGCTCTCTCCTTCCCTTGGTCGTTCTCTTGTGCCCATAATGCGCCTAAGGAACCTTCAAGGGCGGTTGTATACAGAATGAGGGGTTTTCCCTTGACAGGAGCAGCCAGCACTGGCGGATTCTATAG
Organism: Agapanthus africanus; assembly: GCA_030015575.1. Taxonomy (NCBI): domain Eukaryota; kingdom Viridiplantae; phylum Streptophyta; class Magnoliopsida; order Asparagales; family Amaryllidaceae; genus Agapanthus; species Agapanthus africanus. The sequence goes on from JASDDO010000018.1 coordinate 366,213,570, forward strand.
GTATTGCTTGATTTCGTCCAGTGCGTTTTGGCATTTGCGATCCCAGACGAAAGGGGTTCCCTTCTTCATTAGGTGACTGTAAGGACGACACTTGCCTGAGAGATTGGCTATAAATCGCCGGATATACGCGAGTTTCCCTTGGAGAGACCGCAATTGCTTGAGAGTCCTTCGCGGGGGCATCTCCATAATCGCTTTGATCTTTGACGGATCTATCTCGATGCTTCGGTGTCGGACGATGAATCCCAGGAATTTGCCCGAGGAAACTCCGAACGCGCATTTTAGAGGGTTCATCTTCAAGTTGTATTACCGAAGCCGTTGAAACACGATCCTCAGATGCTCTAAATGTTCTTCATATGATTTGCTTTTCACCACAAGGTCCTCGATATAGCATTCGATGATTTCATGTATGAGGTCATCGAAAATCTTCGTCATGGACCTCTGATAGGTGGCACCGGCGTTCTTTAGACCAAAGGGCATCACCTTGTAGCAGAATATGCCCAGAGGGGTCCAGAAAGCGGTGTGCTTCTGGTCCTCGGGATGTATCTTTATCTGATTGTATCCCGATGAACCATCCATAAAGGAGAATACTTTGTGAGTGGACGTATTGTCTATCATCAGTTCGGTGACTGGTACCGGGAAATCGTCTTTCGGGCAGGCTTTATTGAGATCTCGAAAGTCCACACATATACACACTGTCCCATTTTTCTTCATCACCGGGACGATGTTGGCGATCCAGTCAGGGTACTGCACTTCTTGGATGAAGCCAGAGTCGATTAACTTCTTGACCTCTGCGTTGATGCTCATCTCAAGCTCGAGCCGCATTCTTCTCGGCGCTTGTTTGATTGGCTTGACATCTGAGGATATTGCCAATTTATGGACAGTAATCTCTGGATCTAGTCCTGGCATCTCAGAATAGTTCCATGCAAAGCAATCTTTATGCTGCATAAGCACATCTTTTAATGTGGCTACTTGTTCTTTAGACAGCAACTCACTAACAAACGTCGGTCGTTGATCACTTGCCGTTCCCAAGTCAATTTTCTTGAGTTTATCTGCAGTGGTATGTATTCCATCTTCTAGCTCCTTTGGCGCCGGCGGAAACTCCGAGATCACCTCGTCGTCGTTGTTTTCGAAGCACCATAGGGGGTCATCCATATCCTCGGTCTCTTCCCTTGATAGCGTTATCATATGACAAGTACGAGCTCGCTTCCAAGACCGATGTTGATCTGGTTCTACTCTTGCTATATGCGCGGCTTTTGGTTCGTGCTTCCATGGCGAATTTATCCTCCAACTGCTGGATAAAGCGAACTTGCCGAGTTGATATTGGTCTTCGACCCAATTCTTGAAGGTGAAGCAGTCTTCGAAAGGATGTCCCATTGCTCGGTGATAAGGGCAATAGTCTGGGTGAGAGATCTCGTTGGCTTGCTCGTGGTGTTTTAACTCCGGGAGGGTGATCATTCGATGTCTTATGGCGAGATCAAGTATCTTCCGTGTTTTGTTCTGAGGAAAAGAGTACGCTCGATTCATCTTCTTTAGAAGGGACGAATCCAGATTGCTCGATTCCCCATCATGTGGCTTCTTAGTCCCGCTTTGTCGCTCTCGCACGCTTTTCCTGTTCTTTAATTTATTTTTGCCTCTGCGTCGGGCCTTTTGTATGACGGGTTGATAAGGAAGAGCATTGCTGTTCTCTGCGGTTTGTTGGAAGAGGCGCTGCGTTCTGGCTTTTTCGTAAATGGCCATCTCGCGGTTATGGTCATCCCGGATCTTTTGACCTGCTTCCCTTACTAGCCTGTCCATTCGTTCTTCAAATGACGGACTCGGCGCTTTGATGACTGAACCTTGTTTTGGTTCAGGATCAGCATCTTTTAAGAGGGCGTCCTCTTCTTCGTCGAAGTCATATATGACGTAGCTACCATGGACTCGTTCCCATTTTATGGATTGAACATATCCAAGCCCGATCATTTCCATTCTTTCGTTGGGCAACTTGCGCTGAGTTCCAGGGACATCCCAAATCCTGTTGTAGAATCGAGCTTGTCGAGTAGTCTGTCTGAAGGATACCCCTTGACACTTTAATAGCCTTTTCAAACCTTTTGTGTAATATCTCGGCAGACGAATGGGCTGAAGTTTGTCAAGTGTAGAATCCGCGCCCTGCCAAATTTCTTTTTCCACTCTGGTTTCCCCGGATCGGTAGAATAGGATCGCCTTTTCACCTTTTCGCCTGGGAGGGACGTAGAATGTCTGTAGTTGTTGCACACTATAAGTTTCAAGCGTATCGAGCTCTTTATAATATTTCGGCGGAACCATGGCAACTTGCAAACTTTGCTCTTCATCAGTGAATGTTTGTATTGAAGGCCGAGCAGAGAATATAGCATGGACTTCGTCTTCCGAGTCGCTGCTGAAGATCAGCATGGGGGAGGACGGTCTCGGGTTATGTCGTTGAGGCGGCCCCGAATAAACTATCTCTTCTTCCTCCTCGGTATCACTCCCGAAGACAGGAATAGTGGTGATAGCTTTGTCCCTCAGCTTGTGACATCTCTCCGTGTCCTCGAAATCTGGTAAGAAGTATTTCGCATCTTCGTATTTTTGGACTTCGTTTACGGAGAATGGATTAAACTCCCCTGTTACAGTGTATTCGAGACCATCCTTGAAGTATTTCATGCACTGATGTTATGTAGAAGGGATGATGTTGTATTCGTGTAACCAGGGCCGGCCGAGCAAAGCATTGTAGCAAGTCTTAGCGTCAATGACATGAAATTTAATATCCGTGACGAGTAGCCTGAAGCGCAGCGTCAGTATCACAGACTCAAGAGTCCGTGATGACTGGGATTCGAAACCGGAGATGGTAATTTTATCGCGAGCGAGGTGCTGAACGCTCATGCAGATTTCCTTCAACACTCGTACGTTGAGGAGATTGACGGAGGACCCATTGTCGACCAGGATTTTGCCTATCTTTATATCATGGCAGTATCCTGAGACATATAGGGGACGGTTGTGTTCGCACGTTCCAAGGAGGAGATCTTCGTCGCCGAAGGTGATATCGGCTGTGTGCACTTCTTCCAGCTCGTCTTTCATCTTTTCTTCGGTGAGGAAAGCTTGGAATTGTCCCGGTTCTTGTAGCGCCTTGATCAATGAATCTCTCGCCTCTCTGGATAACAGAAGGGCATCGAGAATGCTGAGCTGCAAGGGTTGTTAGTTATATGTATGCCCTAGAGGCCATTACTATACATAGGATGTATATTGTAGTGGATGCCGGGACATATATAGGGAGGACTTTCTTGCTCGACATGATAGTATGCTATCTGGTTGCTCTTTACCTTAACGTGTATACTGATTGTCTCTCTGTTATATGTTGGTAATGTTAGTTATATGTATGCCCTAGAGGCCATTACTGTACATGGGATGTATATTGTAGTGGATGCTGGGACATATATAGGAAGGACTTTCTCGCTCGACATGATAGTACGCTATCTGGTTGCACTTTGTCTTAACATGTATACTTTCTGTCTCTCTGATTACATGTTGATAAAGCCCTTAGGATATGTACTCGACTTCCAGGACTATGATGTAGATCATACTAGTGGGGCCTAGGTAGTCCATGAGTACATCCTTGAAATGTTCCTAGTCGTGGGAATATTGAGACGGGGCATCGATATTCCAGAGTAGACTAGCGCATATCTTCTCGACCCATGCGATGGGCGATGGATGATCCCATATCCATTGGTGTTTGACATCGAAGATGGTATGCGGGTGCTCAGTGGAGACTGGGTACACTGAACGGACTCGCCGAGAACTCCCAGATGGTATTATACCTCACGTCAGATGGCAGTTCTCTGGTGACACTGGTACAGCTTAGTCTGTTGACCCGAGATCGTCATAGAGTCTTGTGTGTCTCCCACTGTGCTTTGATTTCCACCCTACCACGGCTCTACTGAGTTGTGCAAACAGGTGGTTTTTGGGTACAGTCCCGATTCACATGGAGGCAATGAGCGATAGGAGGGGATTCGTCTCTCCCGGTATTGGGGGTTGATGTTGTGCAATGCTCGACTGGCCATAACAGGAAATCCCTGGCCAGGGTTGCAGTGATATACTGGTAAGAGTTATCAGTAGTTTCACGAATGTTATGGACCCTACGTCGGCATGACTTATCGAGCTATTGGGGTCTGACGTTTACCACCCCTAGGCGAGATATGCGACATATCAGACGAACAGACCGGACTATACGGTAGTGTTACTGGTCGGATTCGCAGGAGTGTGAGCGGGCTTGCTCGTCGATCTTCTGATCGCTCAATACCCGGGTGGCCGTTACGTTTGGCAGACCGCTTGCGGCTTGTGGGTGCATGATATGATCATCATCTGCTACCGGCGTATTGACGAGTCTTTAGAGTCCTACACAGAGGTTTCCTGGTTCAAGCGAAACGAAATAGGAGTGCATATGAGATATGTGCGGGACCGAGAATAATGCGTGTATGTGATACCGTATTTGATTCTCGCGATCAATGTATCGAATGGTTATATGCGATATAACCTAGTTATCGAATCAAGGATTGATTCGATAAGCCGACACATTGGATACTAGCCGGTTATATGCGATATGACCGGATCGTTAAATCAAGTGTTGATTTAATGATTTAATACATAATTATATATTTGATATATTGCTTTGCATTAACTAGTATCGGTTCACTTTGAATGGATTTTCTCACGCGGATGTGCACATTGTATATTCGATATATTTTTGTGCACATGATTGTATCATGTTTGATGATACATTCTAGCTTGGTTTTGTGTAAAGTGTTAAACCATGGTTAATTGGTGATTAGGGTTTCTTTTTCATTTACTTAATCATTTATTTATTTTGGAAAAAGAAAAGATAAAGAGATAAGAATGGTTGCTAGATTTGTTTTTATTTGAAAGCTTCTTGAAGCTTTGACCTTAGTCCACCATTCTTGTCTTTTATCTAACCCTAACCACTATCTAACCTAAGTTAAGTCTCTACACTAAACCATGGTCAATGATATGATAAGGATTGTATTTTATTTTCTATTTTAGAAAAAGTTATCATATCATCTTCTTCTTCTTCATCTTCTTCCTCCATGCATGTAGCTTGCTACTCCAATGGCAAGTGTTGAAAAAGTGTGAGAAATCCAAAACTAAAGTTTACCCACTTCCTATTTCTTCATCCTCTATCTATTGCCAAGTAGTATATGGTGTTTCCTTCACAAGTTTTCCGAGCTTGATGAAGTTGGAGCTTGTTCTTGCGATATCTCGACGTAGATCATCTTCGGCATTGAACCGACGATCAAGCTCGCCCATTCTTCGATGATACCGATACTTGAGTTCCGGATTCATTTTGGACAGTCGAGGGGACTTTGTTGCGGAGCCGTGGAGGTGGTGGACCGGATCTACAAAGGTTGTATGTCCGTTCCCTTAGTTAAATTGTTAACTAGTTTATGTTTCGCCTAAATATCTAGTAAACGATCCGTAGTCGGGTTTGTAGGCACCCGTAAAATTTTATTTGTGCATGTTTGATCACTTGTGAGACCTCACTAGAGTGCCTAGGAACCCTACAGTGGTATCAGAGCCTAGCTAGAGCCTTAGGCGAAGCGTAGACGGAGTTTGAAGTCCGATCGAACCGAAATACGATTTCCAAATTGCTCTCTGTACTTTTTTGTAAAATGTTGATTTTTGCAAATTAAAAATATGTAGAAAAATAAGCAGGGAAATCTAAGAATTACGGTGCAAAAATTACCTAATGATCCCTCAAAAGTGCGGCGGAACCGCGGCATTAGCGTGCTAATGCGGCCCTTCCGCCGCCGTTTTGTCTTATTAGGCACTCAATTTTGCACAGTAACTCCTATTTTTCAGTGTTGGTTTTCCTGGAATATTTTTTTCTGAAATCAAGAGTTGAGTATTTTGGGTTGTATAGGGGGTTCGTACATTCGATCGGATTGTCAAATTTTGTCTATGTGTTTTTCCGGATAATTTTTGAATATGTTAAAAAGTTCGACCGGATATAAATACCCAATTTTTCCCCTGTCGGGAAATTTCCAAGTGTTGGATATTTCTGTAGTTTAATCACGTTCTAAGTAGTGCAAGTAACACGATGGTCCCTCTAGAAGACAACAAACCTTAACTCGATTATGTGACCGTCTTGAACTACCCTTTGAACCTTCGGGTTTGGGGCAGTACGGCGTGCCACATGTGAGGCGTTGGCTTGACCCTTCTACGGCTGGACCGTTGGTACTGAGGCACGAACTGAATGTTTTTAGACTTGTTTCATGTGTTGATCTGTATCGGGAAAACTTGGGTGTTCGATTGTTCGATCGGAAAGTTTAACATTTTCTATTTATCCGGAATGTGATACAATAATTGGAATTCACAAGAAGTTATGAGATAACTGAATGAATGTTATAAACATAGCAGTTTAGTCTCATTTGATCGGTTGCCACGGAATTTTGATGTGATCAAAAGTCCGTTGCAATCACGTAGCGTACGCGGATACTCGCCGGGTAAACTTAATAGACAGCCTCACCCCATAGCCCCGACCAAGTGACTGTAGGAGAACCCCGTCGCCGAAAGCATCCGTTCGGGTGCTCGCGGTAGCGGTGTTCCGCCTTGGTGCACTTCGTCGACGGTATCAGGGGTGCGGCCGTCTACTGAAGTTTGCGACGAGCATTCGATCAGAATGTCGGGAATCCTGTTGAATTGCCCGACTTGATATTGAAAAGTGTTTTCGATAATGAGACTAAAATGCGGGGTTTATAATTGTTAGGCATGCGATGTCTAAGTAATTCATTTGGTCAGGCATGCGATGTCTGAGGTGATTGCGGATTCCAACTGTTGTAGTTTTACATTTTCTTTTCTGTGACCGTAAGTGTAATGTGTGATATCGCCGGTTTCGTTGCTATATGTCAACGACAATTGGGATGCGCATATTTACTTACGTTGATGACATGTGATGTTATGTATTGCTGGATATGTTATATTGGATCGTCGTGTTTGAATAGCCGGGGGTTTTTATGTGAGATGAGTGTTTTTTCATTTTCATTCATGTAAAAACTTGTATGTAATATTCTTTTATTGGGGCACTTCCAGGTTGCGGAAGTAGTCACCGTTTGTATATTATTTACTTTTCCGCACTAGGATAGACCCAAGGAGGGGAGCACAAGTAACCGGGTTCTGGGGTCCAGTGGGAGACCAACTCGAGGAGTCGAGTCCGGGTTTCCTAACCCTAGAATTGGCAGGGTTGCTTGCCGCTCTCGTAGGGGTCTAGGGGTGTGGGATTGGCTATTCATCACGACCGTGGAATCCGTGTTTTATACTGGCTCGTATTGAAAACACGGACGTCCTAGTATATCCAATATTTCATATGTTTCTTCTGCTGTGTTTTATCTGTGATCATGCGATGTTCTGTGTTCTGTGACAGGTATTATATATAGTATATATGATATATTATATAGACGTTGCTTATGTTTTACACCCGCGCTAGCCCTGCCTCGCTCTGGCGTTAGTTACCTAACCTAACGGTGCAGACGGGACATCGAGGCGAATGCGGATGGCATAAGTGTACGTCATATCTATCTGTGATGTTTAGGTAATATAAATGATGGGATATTCATTAATGAGATTAATGAAAGAAAATAAACCTAAATGATGTTGTGGAATCGAATTTCAAAATAAAACAGGTAGCTACAGTTCTTGCTTTGCATCGCGGTGTTCATTATAGAACATCCTGCACCTTATTCGATGAGGAAAGGACCGAGATCCCTTCACCGGGAGTGACTCCTTTAGCAATAACTGACAGATGCTACAACCCTCGGTTTGTCTTTGATCGCTTCTATAGTTTCCGCTTTGCACAGTGATATATATGATATATCCCGCACCTCATTCGACGAGGAAAGGGCCGACGATCCCTTCACCGGGAGTGACCCCTTTAGCAAAACTAGAAAAGCTTCAAAAACATTCCATTTAAAAACCATTTGATTCCGCAACGAGATCAAGTTCAAAGCGTTAAAGGTTTTCACAAAAACCAGCCGCAACCCTCCGTCATTTTAGGAAGTAGAGTACTTAGTATTCGTGCTGTGTTTGTTGACCATAGTCAAGGCACAGTGTACGGTAGCTAAGTGATGTCTTCCTACATCGCATATGATGCGATTAGTTAGGACAGTCGCGTGACTTTGTTGACCTTAGTTAAGGGTCATGTGGGTGGGTCTAATTAATCACGAAATGACGGGTAGAACTTGACTAGTACTTATGATTTGTTGACCATAGTTAAGGTCATAGGTGCTAGGGGTAAAAACCTTTATCGGGAGTTTCAAGTGTTGAAACTTGCAATGAGATTGCATACCTTCTATGTGATAGTTGGATCCCGATACCCGCTGCGAGTAAGAGTTACTCCTGGGAGAGTTTTATACATTACAAATTAGCCAATCAAGTAGGTGTCTAGAAAGGTGTCAACGGGGTTACGCCTCTGGGAAAACGAGGTTTACATTAATTAGGTTCGTGCGAAAGCACGGGGGACCTCCCTCAAAGTACCGACACTGGCCTGGCTGAAAGATTGGCGAACTTGTAGTGTGTAATTAATCCCGGCTAGTCTTTCCTTTTAGGGTTTGAAGGAAGATTTGATAAAAAGCAGTGGGAGCCATCCTGATTAGATAAAATAAAAACCAATCTATTCTTGCAAGAGCGCACGCTGAGTGTTTTCTTCTCTCTCTCTCCAGGTAGCGACCATATCACGCCTTAATCAAGATAATAATATGGATTATTGACCGAACCCGCTTGTTATACTGAGCTGGGGAACGTTGGTCCCGCTCCAACTTATAATTGTTATAAGACAGAGCAGGAAATAGGGGAATACCAGAATTCCTATGTCGCCCAAACGAAGAAAGTACATATGATGCATCTCCTTCGGGTGTGTTCATTACAACGAACTGTTTCTCAGTATCCTCTGCATCCTGGGTATATGATACCGGATCAGGATCCCAGATATGTAATCTGTTACATAGGGCTACAAAAAGGTAGAAAAACTGAGAACGGGTGATAAGTTTCATGAGACAGAAACCGGGGCAAGTGTTGCAGCCAAGTCTGTTGGTCACTGTCACCCTGTATTACCAATACATTGATTCTGAAAAAATGCTATTAGATGCCGAACCTGATATACAAAATCATATCAGTCTCTTTATTAGTAAAGAAATGATAAAATTTTGTATAGTTGGATAATGTTTTGAACATTTCCTATATCAAAAGTTGATCGGTTCAGGTGCGTTATCTAAAAGCATTGATGTTCTAAATCAAACTACAATTCTTGGTATATGAAACACACACAAGAGGAAGAGTTCAGAAATGAACGGATTCTTCTGGAGGTATTGTAGACTAGGTCAAATCAATGTGACCCGACTGGCTGAAGTTACATTTAGATGTATATTTAAATCGTTTTGAATTTACATCTTGTGCAACTCGCCAATCATGTCACAAAGATTAGATGACCATAGCTCTGTTTACTAGAAACAGAGAAAGAGTTAGTAAACTCTTGGGACCGATACATGATGATGTATGTAAGGTCTCCTGTCTACACATGCCAGGACTGGTTCTTTATACTTCATTATATTCTCTGATAATCTCTCAAGATTCAGTCGTATGTTCCTACTGAAACATAAGTCCGAAGCTTTTGAGGTATTCACAGAATATAAGTTAGAAGTAGAGAACCAATAACAGGGTATAAGTATTAAGTCCTATGATGAGATCAGAGAGGAGAATACTTGTGCATAGAATTACTGGACCTTTCTAAAGGAGAATGAGATTCTCTCTCAGTATTACTCCTCCGTATATGCCATAGCACGATGGTATATCGGGGTGGAGCAATTACACCCTATGTGATAAGGTGTGCTCTATGATGAGTACTACTGAGTTACCTTTTTCCTTTTGGGAGTTATGCACTTGAGAAGCTGCATACCTATTGAATTAGGTTTGAATCAAATCACTGCCTACCACTCCATATAAGATATGGTATGGGAAGAACCTATCTCTTAAGTAAGTTAAGATTTGGGATTGTCCGGCCTATGTCAAAAGCAAAATCCGGACAAGATCGAGGCAAGATCAGTTCTGTTGAACTGGAAAGGTTCCAGCTGTACAAAACTGCTAATGATTTGGTAGAACCAAAGAATTCAATAGTTTCCGACGAACCTCAGCCTCTCCGCCGATCTAGTAGGGTTCCTCATCCGCCTGAGAGATACCTCCGTTTCTCGATGACAGTGGGAGCAAGGATTGCATCATGAGATGATGACCCAATTAGTTTCGAGCAGGCCATCGAGAGTAGGGACTCTGTAAGAATGGCTGGATGCTTAGCGGTCTGAGATGGAATCCATATACACCAACAAAGTATGGACTTTGGTTGCTATATCTGAAGGGTTAAATCCCCATCAGGAGCAAGTATATCTTGAGAAGATTACTTGGTGTAGATGGAAAAGTTGAGACTTTCAATGCTAGGCTTGTTAAAGGTTTTAGTCATCAACCAGGCGTGGATAATGATGAAACCTTTTTCCAGTAGCTATGCTTAAGTCTATCCAGATCCTACTTACCACGGCTACATACCATGACTGCGATATCTGGTGGTTGGGTGCCATGACTACTTTTCTAAATACTGATTTAGAAGAGAACGTCTATAAGAACACAGCCAGAGGTCTTCGTAAACAGTGGGAGCAGCGGAAACGTGTGCAAGTTGCTTTACATAATGAAGCAGGCATCGCGGAGTTGGAACGTCTGTTTTGATGTGATAGTCAAAGTGTTTGACTTCATCAAAATGGTAGACAAACCTTGTATGTACAAAAGGGTAGTAGAGAGTAATGTGGTCATCTTCGTATTGTACGAAGACAACATACTCTTGATAGGAAGAAAGTTTCCTATACTACGATCGATCAATCTCCTATTATCACTAAGATTCCCCAAATAGGATCAAAATGATACCTACTAAATCCTGGATTTTGGATCTATGAGATAGATCTAAATGGATGTTAGAATACTCACTAGATGTAGTGAGATGGTATCAATCGATCCTGGGGAGAATCACTGGAAGTGTTCCAGGGTGATAAAGACGACTGAATGTCAGTCACAGGCACTGTCTTTACCCTCAGTAAAGGGACGGTATGTTGGAAGAGTTCCAAGCTCGATACCGTGGCAATCTAGACGATAAAGGCTGGTAACATCGCTATTAAAGATACTACCAAAGAGGCTGTTTGGGTGTATATTGGTTCATAAGATGAACTAGGTTCCTGCCATTGTATGACAATGGAAGCGTGGCTTCGACCCTGGAACCCTGGTCCCATCAGTGACCCAGACAAATTCTGAGGCAGCATCACCTGATCATGGAGATAGTTGATCTCCAGGGTGATCGAGATTAGGAGAGTAGACTCAGAGGACAACACGGCGGATCCACTCACGAAGGCCCTTTTCCCTAAGAGAGACAATTTAGGGGATGGTTGAGTATGTGATACTGCAACCACTGCTACAGATGGCCCTAGTGCAAGTGGGAGATTGTTAGTTATATGTATGCCCTAGAGGCCATTACTGTACATGGGATGTATATTGTAGTGGATGCTGGGACATATATAGGAAGGACTTTCTCGCTCGACATGATAGTACGCTATCTGGTTGCACTTTGTCTTAACATGTATACTTTCTGTCTCTCTGATTACATGTTGATAAAGCCCTTAGGATATGTACTCGACTTCCAGGACTATGATGTAGATCATACTAGTGGGGCCTAGGTAGTCCATGAGTACATCCTTGAAATGTTCCTAGTCGTGGGAATATTGAGACGGGGCATCGATATTCCAGAGTAGACTAGCGCATATCTTCTCGACCCATGCGATGGGCGATGGATGATCCCATATCCATTGGTGTTTGACATCGAAGATGGTATGCGGGTGCTCAGTGGAGACTGGGTACACTGAACGGACTCGCCGAGAACTCCCAGATGGTATTATACCTCACGTCAGATGGCAGTTCTCTGGTGACACTGGTACAGCTTAGTCTGTTGACCCGAGATCGTCATAGAGTCTTGTGTGTCTCCCACTGTGCTTTGATTTCCACCCTACCACGGCTCTACTGAGTTGTGCAAACAGGTGGTTTTTGGGTACAGTCCCGATTCACATGGAGGCAATGAGCGATAGGAGGGGATTCGTCTCTCCCGGTATTGGGGGTTGATGTTGTGCAATGCTCGACTGGCCATAACAGGAAATCCCTGGCCAGGGTTGCAGTGATATACTGGTAAGAGTTATCAGTAGTTTCACGAATGTTATGGACCCTACGTCGGCATGACTTATCGAGCTATTGGGGTCTGACGTTTACCACCCCTAGGCGAGATATGCGACATATCAGACGAACAGGACCGGACTATACGGTAGTGTTACTGGTCGGATTCGCAGGAGTGTGAGCGGGCTTGCTCGTCGATCTTCTGATCGCCTCAATACCCGGGTGGCCGTTACGTTTGGCAGACCGCTTGCGGCTTGTGGGTGCATGATATGATCATCATCTGCTACCGCGTATTGACGAGTCTTTAGAGTCCTACACAGAGGTTTCCTGGTTCAAGCGAAACGAAATAGGAGTGCATATGAGATATGTGCGGGACCGAGAATAATGCGTGTATGTGATACCGTATTTGATTCTCGCGATCAATGTATCGAATGGTTATATGCGATATAACCCTAGTTATCGAATCAAGGATTGATTCGATAAGCCGACACATTGGATACTAGCCGGTTATATGCGATATGACCGGATCGTTAAATCAAGTGTTGATTTAATGATTTAATACATAATTATATATTTGATATATTGCTTTGCATTAACTAGTATCGGTTCACTTTGAATGGATTTTCTCACGCGGATGTGCACATTGTATATTCGATATATTTTTGTGCATGATTGTATCATGTTTGATGATACATTCTAGCTTGGTTTTGTGTAAAGTGTTAAACCATGGTTAATTGGTGATTAGGGTTTCTTTTTCATTTACTTAATCATTTATTTATTTTGGAAAAAGAAAAGATAAAGAGATAAGAATGGTTGCTAGATTTGTTTTTATTTGAAAGCTTCTTGAAGCTTTGACCTTAGTCCACCATTCTTGTCTTTTATCTAACCCTAACCACTATCTAACCTAAGTTAAGTCTCTACACTAAACCATGGTCAATGATATGATAAGGATTGTATTTTATTTTCTATTTTAGAAAAAGTTATCATATCATCTTCTTCTTCTTCATCTTCTTCCTCCATGCATGTAGCTTGCTACTCCAATGGCAAGTGTTGAAAAAGTGTGAGAAATCCAAAACTAAAGTTTACCCACTTCCTATTTCTTCATCCTCTATCTATTGCCAAGTAGTATATGGTGTTTCCTTCACAAGTTTTCCGAGCTTGATGAAGTTGGAGCTTGTTCTTGCGATATCTCGACGTAGATCATCTTCGGCATTGAACCGACGATCAAGCTCGCCCATTCTTCGATGATACCGATACTTGAGTTCCGGATTCATTTTGGACAGTCGAGGGGACTTTGTTGCGGAGCCGTGGAGGTGGTGGACCGGATCTACAAAGGTTGTATGTCCGTTCCCTTAGTTAAATTGTTAACTAGTTTATGTTTCGCCTAAATATCTAGTAAACGATCCGTAGTCGGGTTTGTAGGCACCCGTAAAATTTTATTTGTGCATGTTTGATCACTTGTGAGACCTCACTAGAGTGCCTAGGAACCCTACAGGTAAAGCCCTTAGGATCTGTACTTGACTACCTGGACTATGATGCAGATCATACTAGTGGGGACATGGTAGTCCATAAGTACATCCTTCAAAGTCCCTAGTCGTGGGTGTATCGAGACGGGGCATCGATATACCAGAGTAGACTAGCGTGTACCTTCTCGACCCATACAGATGGGCGATGGATGATCCTATATCCATCGGTGTTTGACATCAGAGATGATATACGGGTGCTCAGTAGAGACTGGGTACACTGGACGGACTCGCCGAGAACTCCCAGATGGTATTATACCTCACGTCAGATGGCAGTTCTCTGGTGACACTGGTACAGAGTAGTCTGTTGACCCGAGATCGTCATAGAGTCTTGTGTGGTTCCCACTGTGCTTTGATTTCCATCTTACCACGTCCAAGAGGGCGTGCAAAATGGTGGTTTTTGGGTACAGTCCCGAGTCACATGGAGGCAATGAATGATAGAAGGGGATTCGTCTCTCCCGGTATAGGGAGTTGATGTTGCGCTGTGTTCGATTGGCTATAACAGGAAATCCCTGGCCAGGGTTGCTGAGATTTACTGGTAAGTGTTACCAGTAGTTTCTCGAATAGTTATAGACCTCATATCGACACGACTTATCAAGCTATTGGGGTCTGACGTTTTACCACCCCTAGGCGAGATATGCGACATATCAGACGATCAGACCGGACTGTACGGTAGTGTTACTGGTTGGATTCACTGGAGTGTGAGCGGGCTTGCTCGTCGATCTTCAGATTGCTCAATACCCGGGTGGCCGTTACGTTTAGAAGACCGCTTGCGGCTTGTGGGTGTTTGATATGATCATCATCTGCTGCCGGCGTATTGACGAGTCTTTAGAATCCTACACAGAGGTTTCCTGAATCAAGCGAAACGAAATAGGAGCGCATATGAGATATGTGCGGGACCGAGAATAATACGTGTATGTGATACCGTATTCCATTCTCGCGATGAATGTATCGATTAGGTTATATGCGATATACCCTAGTTATCGAATCAAGGATTGATTCGATAAACCGATACATTGGATACTAGTCGGTTATATGTGATATGACCGGATCGTTAAATCAAGTGTTGATTTAATGATTTAATGTATAATTATATATTTGATATATTACTTTTCATTAACTAGTATCGGTTCACTTTAAATGGATTTTCTCGCTCGGGTGTGCGCATTGCATATGCGATATGATTTTGTGCACTTGCTTGTATCATGTTTGATGATACATGCAATACTTGGTTAAATGTATGTTTAAACCATAGTTAGTTAATGGTTAAGGGTTATAAATGATTTATTTATTGTTTTATTTATTTTTGGCAAAAGGAAAATGGTGGCTTTATTTATTTCTTTTGTTGAAGTTTCTTGAACTTTTGAAAAGTCCACCATTTTTGTTTTATGCCAAACCCTAACCACTCACTAACTTTGGTTAACTCTCTACACTTAACTATGGTAAGTGTTATGATAAGATTGAATTTTCTTTTCCATTCATTTTATCTTATCATAATATTTATCATCTTCTTCCTCTTCTTCTTCTTCATGAAGATACCTTCCTCCATCAATGGTGATTGATGCAAATGAGTGAGAAATCCAATTCTAAAGTCTACCCACTTCCTATTTCTTCATCCTCTACCTCTTGCCAAGTAGTAGAGTGTGTTTCCTTCATAAGTTTTCATGGCTTGGTGAAGGTGGAGCTTGATCTAGCGATGCCTCGACGTAGATCATCTTCGGCATGGACATCGACGACCTAGCTCGCTTATTCTTCGACGGAGCCGACGCTAGAGCCCGGGAACTCATTTGGACAGCAAAGGGACTTCGTTGCAGAGCTATGGAGGTGGAGCACCGGATCTACAAAGGTTGTATTTCTGATTACCCATTAGTTAAATTGTTAACTAGCTTTTGTTTTCGCCTAAACTTTAGCCAACGATCCGTATTAGGGTTTCTCGGCACCTAGATTTTTTGAAATTGGCATGGTTGATGCCTTGTGAGACCTCATTAGGATGCCTAGGAACCCCACAAGGGTAGCTTCCTCAAGTGTGCCAGAACGTTGTAGTCCACCTTGTTCTTCTTTGGTGGGTCCTTAGCAGTTAGTTCTTTCGTGACTTGGTCATCTAGGGCGATATCTTCAGAGACCTTCTCTTTTCCCTTATCTTTTCTGTTTGTGGGTCCGAGATTCTTTTCGGGCAGCGTACGATTGTGCAGCTGGATATTTTTACAGGTCTTCGATTCTCCCTCCTTTCCTGAGGTGGATTCCTTGAATAGAGGGCCAAGAGTCATCTCATCATCGGAGTCGCTCCCGAACGTGAGAACTTGCGATCCTTCAGCATTAACCATGCGATAGTTACTGGTAGTTCTTCTACGCTCTTCGGCCGTATTTCTTCGCTCCGACAAGTTTTGCGTTTCATCCGCTTAAAATGTTGCCGGTGAGCAACATATCCCTGCCACCATCTTTTAAAAGCGTCGCATTCTTCGGTGGGGTGCGAAATCTTTCGACGATATGAGCAGTAGCTAAGATGCATCTCTGCTTCACCGACAGTATTTCCTTCGGAGGGTGCTAGCTTCATTCCCATCGATATGGCTTTAGCAAACCTTTTTTTCGTCTTAGACTTGTTTTTGTTCATGACGGATGTACTTTGATCTGGCGGGAGTGTTTCAACTCTTTCGTCCAGCCGCCGGCATTTGGCTTTCTCAAATATGGCCATCTCACGCTCTCGATCAGCTTTTCTTTTCGAAAGAGCTTCGTTTAGGAATGCGTCAATCATTTCATCTGATGGCCCTGGAAGCTCCGGTTCGAGATTTGCCCCCAGTTTCTCTGTGTAAGGAGCTTCTTCATCGTCTGTAGATGAGTGAGAGATCATATGGCAACTTACCACGTAATCCTCAGATTCGTCCGACGAGTCTTCTCTATCATCTCCGTCTTCAAGGACGTGATCGAGGAATTCTTGGAGCGTGATTGGAGTCCGCACCTTATGGTTGTACTCTTCCAGCGCGTCGATCTATTTCTGCAGATCCGTGCGCTTGTCACCAGGCTTCACGAGATTTTTGGATTTCTTCTTCTTTTTCGAAGATTTCAACGGCTGGGTGTGAGAACTTTGGATATCACCACCAATCTTTGGAGTTGGGCGCGACTTCAGCATCCCTTCGATGATCTGGGGTTCCAGTGGATTCTTCCACCTGATTGCCGGACATGTCTGGAGATCATTCAGCAACCTTTTGGTTTTGGCCGAAAGAGCCACCTCCCATAGGGCTTCTTTAACAAAAGAGCACGTTGCCCCCGGTGTATCCATCTTTTTAGGAGTGTGCGGCTGTGGTGGGTTTACTTTCCACTTCTCCGACAGTGCAAACTTGCCTTGTAGGTACTGATCCTCGATCCATCTCTTAAAGACGAAGCAATCTTCGATTGGATGGCTTACCGTTTGGTGGTAAGGGCAATAATTGGGATTATTCACTTCGCCGGGTTGCGATGGTCGCCTTGGATTCGGCAAATTGATAAGCCTGTTGCGCATCGCTAGCTCGAATAGTCTCTTCGTTTTGTCCCGTGGGAACGAGTAAGGGCGCTTCATTTTCTCATTATAATAGCGCCGTCTCTCCTCCAGTTGATCCGCTAGCTTTGGGGCACTGGGCTGCTGTTGGGTGTTCGCAACGAAGATCGCCTTCCCTTTACCCTTTTCGTTCCACGGTTCAGGCTTCGGGGGAGATGGTCTATGACCCATCTGGTCCATCTGGGCCAGCTTGTCGATTAGAGCCTGGAACGTAGTCAGTTTGAAGAACATCATGAACTGTGAAATAGTTGCATGAGGGTCTAGGGGGCCCACAAACATGCCCACCGCTGGTGCTTCTTCGATGCGCTGTTCGCACTTAGACCACAGATTTCGCCATCGGATTGCGTACTGAACGCATGTCTCTCCCGGCTTCACCCTGGCATTGATCAATGTCGTTATTGGGGTGCGTTCACTAGCACTTGCGAATCGCTGGGTGAACAACAACTCCATTTCCATGAATGTTTTGACAGAGTCATTTGGAAGTTTGGAATACCACTCGAATGCCGTCTCCGATAAGCTGCCGACGAATTGGCGAAGCAAGAGCTTATCATCGCCACCAGTATTGCCATAGAGGGCCCTGAACTGAGCAACATGTTGATGGGGATTGCCCATCCCCTTGTACACATGGAATTTTGGGATCGTGTAGCTCGGCGGGTACTTTATCTAATCATACCAGCCTGGATACGGTCGCCCAGTTCTAACAATTTGCCCAGCCGCTTCATTCGCCTGATGAACTCGTATCTGCTGAGCGATATAATCATCCAGGGCGGACATGGAAATAGTTTCCTCCTTGGCTACTGAAAGAGCCGGCAGAGGATTCGATGTTTCTCCTCTGTCATCTTCAATTATTACCGGAGGATCTTCGGCCGGGGGATCCGGTTAGATCATCATGCCCACCATATCTTGGAACAGAAGAGCCATTTTCTTTATATTGGCCGCTTGTTCCGCGGCCTCTTTGTCCTTCTTTTCAAGCATTCTCCGAAGGAAGTCAGCATCAGTTTCTTGTTCGTGACGCTGTTCTGACGATGCCTCCGGGCTTTCTTTTGGCCCGGTGAGTGCGGCCATCGCAGTCAGCATCTCCTGAAGTTTCTGCTGCTGCTGTTCCTGAGCTCTTATGATGGATCGGGTGAGTGGTCGGTGGCCCGTAGAAGCGCGGCTATCCTCTTTCCCGGATGCCATGTAGACGGTATGTACCACCATGCACCCAGACTTAGGGCGTTTGGGCTCAGTGCCTTTGACATTTGTCGCAGGCATAGGGATTTTCTCCGGCCTTCTCCTCTTATGAGCATTCGAAGTTGAGGGGGCTGCTGCAGTGGGCACCCAAGTAGCTGTCGTCTTTTGTGGCTTTACAGGACGGTTTTCTTCCTGTCGGACCTTCAGCTTTTTCTGCCGGCTGGGATAGTCTTGATCAACCACCGACTCTCAGACTTGTCGCCAGATTTTGTAAACTTTAGAAGACAGTCGTTGAGGGGATTGTTCCGGCTTCATTTCTGTGACAGTTTCCACCGGCGGCGGAGATCTTTTTAATACGGCGGTAGGCGAATTCCTGCGCACCTTTTTCAGCAGCTCAAAGCTGTTCCCGGTTGGAACAGCAGTATTAATTTCCACTATTGGAGCCGGTGGAGTTAGCCCAGAGGGGGAGTTGCCCCTAGCCTTCCTTACTCGGCGCCAGTGGCGACGTCGAGCGTGTCGAGCGGAAGGTGTTGGTTCGGCGATGGGGATGGCATTGTCTTGCCCCCTGTCCAGATGAAGCGCCGCTGGTGCCAGCCTCTTGAAAACTGATATCTTTTGACTAGCGGTATCCAATCTGTCAAAGACAGACCTTCGAGCAGGAACGGGAGCCGGAATAGTCAGTCTTGTAAAGACCGACTCTTTGGCAGGAGAAGCCGTCTTGACGACTTCAGGAGCAGAGATGGCTATCTTCTTTGGGATGGCCACTTCAGATGTCATGGGCTTCTTGGCAGGCCCATCGGAGTTCAGGCTCAGTCTGGCGAAGACCGAGGAGTTGGAGTTGGACGACCCGTTGAGAGGGGCCGTGGTAGTAGCAAGCCGATCGAAGACAGACTTCTTGGGAGCTTCCGGTGCTGGCATAGGAGCAGTGAAGCTCGCTGGCGGGAGCATGGTCCCGAAAAACAATCCTGCGGAGGCTTGGGTGACCTGTTCCACCGGCATCGTGAACAG
Organism: Agapanthus africanus; assembly: GCA_030015575.1. Taxonomy (NCBI): domain Eukaryota; kingdom Viridiplantae; phylum Streptophyta; class Magnoliopsida; order Asparagales; family Amaryllidaceae; genus Agapanthus; species Agapanthus africanus. Next base: position 366,233,052 of record JASDDO010000018.1, read on the forward strand.
GGAAGCCTCCTGGGGCCCGTAAGTTATGCCTCCAGTTGAGGCAGAGCGTACGTTGCAGTTGCAGCCGGAACATTTTGCACAAGTGAACGCCATTGATCCTTTGCATTCTGCACCAAGCAAAACGCCAAATTTTAGTACCTCGAACCCAAGGGCAACCATCAGCAAACCGCGATTGGTTAGCGAACACGACACACGAAGTGTGGAGTGGAAAGAGGAAAAGGTCCCACCGGGCGTGCCAGAATCTGTATCCCTCCAAAACATGGAGACGCAACCACGTAGGTCCGTCTTGCCTGAAATTCGGGGCAGATGCTAATTGGTGCTATCCGTCCACCTCTCCGAAGATGCCAAGTTGATTTATGGCACCATGTATCGAAGGTTTAAACGGATGCGGCCGATTGTCATGTCCCGAAAGTACGGAACAGGACCAGCACTTAAACTACGAAACGTCTCAAGGCATACGTAATCTAAGTAAGCCGAAAACCTAGAAATCCAAACCAAGAAAAGTAGTAGAGTGAAGGAAAAACCAACTTAAAACAAGTAGTTCTAATAGCATAAGCCGAATTATGCATTTTAAAAAAAACATCAAGTATTTTCTGAAAATTTCGGCAGAGTCTCCTTTGTAAATACTGGCCCCCAAACGGGATACAACATGAATAGTATACGAAATCAATAAAAAGGTATCCCCAAGCGGGAGCTAGCTCTTCGTCAATCGACGGTCACAACCACACAAGCAATATAATATACAACGCCAAGGGCGAGGATCAAAACTCAAAAGGAAACTCAAAACAACAAGAAATTCACAGAAATATAACGCGCGACTCTAAGGTCGAAAGAATAACATCACTGGTCTCTATCTCAAAATAAATACATGTTTGGTTGATGGAACTTCTAGATACAACAAAGTAATAATATACAAGGTATATAATGAGGGGTACGTTACAAATAAACCCACCTACTAGCAAATCACCCGGAAATGGTAGTAGTGCCAGCAAAGCCATAATGAAACCTGTACGGCAAAACCTGCAAGAAACTGTGGCACAACGGGGGTGAGTTGCCAACTCGTGAGTAGAAAAACATCTACGAACAGAAACCGCATGAACAACGCAATCCTAGGTCAACGATCATAATATATCCTCAAATATATATAACATGCAGCCTATGACAACGACTAGGGTAAATATCTAACCCGAGTGTAATTCCATATGCCCGTGTCAGTGCCTCAGGTAGCAATATATCATATGGATGATGTATGAATGCATGAAATAGAATGAAACTGCTTTCATAATTTAGTGAGATTTCTGTACTTTTAAAAGAGGTATCATAAATGAAATCAGCATAAACAGTGTCTAGCATCGACACAAAACATAAATCCCAATGTCTCAATATCTCAGGATCTCAATGTCTCAATCTCACTATCTAGGACGCCGTCAATCCATACCAGCCCCTACCATCAATCTCAAGACCACGACGGTATCCTCCGGATATCCGACGCGTCAGGTAATATCACTGGTCGGTAGTGCTCCCCAGCCAGGCTCAACGCCATCATCTGCGATCCTCTTGCCCCGGGGTACCGCACCGGGTCCACCATGTACCCGAAACGGTTCCTCCACTCCTCGAACTCGGGTCTCGAAATCCATCAGCAAACTCATGGTGGACGACTCATACATCATGGGAAAACCACACTTTTCTTCAAAAAAAAGAGAAAGAATTTTATAAGTGTTTTTGCGGTTTTCCCCCAAATCCAGGAAATCTCATGAAAATCCGAATCCAAATCCTCAATAGCATGTAAACAGTGAATATAGACATAAAAATCCATGAATGCGGCATATCAATGAATAATAACATGCATGAAGTAGCAAGTAATATCTACAATGTCTAAACTAGCATATAAGGCAAGTACACTAATATCATGTCTAAACTATTAGCTAACAACCTATGTCAAATGAAATAGTATTTTCTAAAGTGTTCGTGACATGACAATTACCGATGAAGATGTGTATGAGCCGGCAATTAAGTGTACGTGGTACATACGCGTCATCGGTAATGGTGCCGGTGTCCTAATAGCATGATATCAATAATAGGATATGAATCATAATATAAGCATGCGATGCGGAGCGAACAGCAATAATGAGCGGGAGCTAAATACTAGACACAAGATAACAAATCTATATTTAATATAAATTTAGTCTAACAACTACACTAAACTAAAGGGCTAAGCTAACTGGCTACTGAAGGTAAGGAAACCGCCTAACCTCTGAGTCGATACATATACCTACATATATATGTTAGTCGGTGATCCTGCCTCCATAATATCACATCCGATACCATATCTATAATCAGACATTCCCAAGTCAAGAGTGCTGATCAAACATCAATATATAGCTCGTACGTAAATCCGTCGTACGGCATCCCCAAATCTGGGTACGGGTCAATATCACCTTCATCAATTTAATCATTTGGTATTCTCTTTATCAAAGATCATAATCCGGGGTACTGATCTACGTCTAGTACAATACTAATATCATCAATCAAATCATGATCTGACTGCTGATCTACAGCCTCATACAAACCGATATCATCATCCTATATCGTCATAAAGAGGTATACATCGCCTAATGCGACCTATTATGAATATCTTAATATATCTAATCTTATATCACGATCACATGTCAACCATTCAATGTATAACGCTATTCACATGTATCGTCGTCCCAAGATCCGCTATAATATCAGGACGTATCTCAAGTACGAATCCTGCCATATCACCGTTCTCGCGGTCTCAATCAATTCTTATCGACTGATCTCAAATCCCAATACTATCCTCAAATACCGTATGTGAACACATAGTCCCATACCCATGTGAACACATAAATACATATTCCCGTATAAGCACAAATGAAAGAAGAATGTATGCAAGTATGGGTGTGTGTGTATGTGTGGTGCAACCACTACTCTAGGGTTTCGCAACACTAAATCTATCCAATCACACCTAAAATCTATCTTTATCATCAATAACCTCAACAATAAATAATCAATATATATGTGTGTATACGTATTCGTATACATCACCATGAACTGCGGGGGTGCTATACGCCATCCACCCGACTTCTCCCCGTAGATATAAATCTACTCACCTGGTCCTCGCTCGGCGGTGCCGATGTCGCCACGCGCTTGCTTGTCGTCTCGAAGTCCACATGGGGTACCTACATGTCATAACGCACCGTATCGCATTAAAACCAAATTCGAAATTGAAACGGCATACGAAAATCAAATTGGCACACGTATCATGCATAGGTCAAAACCTATCGCCTACGCATGCATGAATAGCCAAACCAACCCTCGATATCGATGTACAAACGTCAAACCATCGAGAAAAACCCAATCAAACTCATTTGCACATTCACGAACACTAATTATAATATGAAATGGGTTAAAACTCACAAAAACCCCAAACTCACTTTAAAAGCCAATTTTCCGGAAATCTAGCAAGCAAAAATTACCCGTTTTAGTGCAAAAATTACCCGTTTTATTACAAAACTCGACATTTAAACAAATCTAGCGTCCATAATACTTATTAAACATCTTAAATAAGTCATAAAAATAATTTCCACAATTTAATCTCATTAAATTTCATTAACCCCAAAATTCTAGTTTACAATATACCCAATTTTAACAATTTTATAGCAAAAATGCACAAACAACAATTTACCTTGGATTTTCATGAACTAAAGTATTAAACAACATTTTATAATGTTAATGAAGTCATGAAAATCCTAATTACATTTTTAAACCCAATTAATAAACCAATTTTAAAAACCTAGTTAGCAAATTAGCATAATTATCACAATTTTAAATTAACAAATTAGCAAGTAGTAACCAACTTAGATTTTGCATACAATTACATGTTAATCTCCCCATTACAACCATAAACTAATGATAAAAACACTAATTAAATTCAAACCCTAGTCTTGAATTTTCCAAACTTGCAATAAAACCCAATTAAACATCTAAATTGTTAACATTGAAGCAATTAAACAACAATATAAGCATAAGGTTAAAATTATACCTCATGATCCATGGATCAACATGAAATCTAGCCTCTCAAAATGCTCTCTTTTCACCACAATCCGTGCATGTTAGGCTAAGCTAAAATGGGTAAGAGTTGGATTTGGATTTTGGGATTTTTTTTGATGGATTTTGAGGCAATTTTGAAGAATTTTTTGAAGAGAAATGAGAGGAGAAAAGGGGGAGGGGGCTGCTGCTGTAGGGGCTGATTTCAGCCAGGAATTTGAGTGAGAGAGAGAGGAGAGAGACTCAAGTGGGGAAAATGATATCAAGTCAACCCAAGGTCAAAGCCCATACTTATATATTCTTTTATTCTTTTATTTCCTTTTTCTTATCATTTCTTTTGGGCAAAACAAATGGGGAAATGAGGAGGGGGAAACACGGGCTGCTGATTTGGGGAGAGGAGAGAGGGTGTGGGTGAGTGTGGGTGAGGGAAAAATGATAAATGATATACCCCAACATCTATTTACACTAATTTCACTATTTAAGCATTTTTCTTCAATATTTTCTAAAACCGTTTGGCAACTTCATTTCATTTCAAAAACAACATGTTAAAATTTTGTTTAATTTGTTATGATGCACAAAATTTGTTTCAACCCATTCCAATTTGTAATTTTCCCTAATTAAATGTATTAGTGACGGCTTAAAATAATATTAAAATAATTAATTTCGGAAAAAATTTTAAAAAATTTGAAATTTCACCAGTTGCTCAATAAACATCAAATACTAGTAATTACATAGCTAGAATATATATATTTAATTTTATAATAAAGCTATTTGTATTTTGACTTTTTACAGAAAACCCCTTTATTTTGCCGTTTTTTCCGAAATTTCACCGAAACGATTTTCAAAACGTTACAATCTTCCCCCCTTAAAGAAATTCGGTCCCCGAATTTAAATTAACACTCCCCCCAAATACTAAAACATTTAAGCAAACCATGAAGTCGTCGGGGCTCTGAAATCGTAATTACATAAAACAAATCGTAGCGCAGCGCATGCGCATAAAAAAATGAGCATGTAAACTCAAAATCAAAACTCCATCCAGCATCCCGCAATCATCGGAGTCATGGTGAAGACACAATGTCTAAATCCAAAATGAAAATCAATATGATATACATCATTAAAACATCTGGAAGCAATGCATGCCAAATCTTCTTCAAATCGCTGTGCGATGCTCGCAGCACTGCATAGTGGCGGACGTCTATTGTAAGAAAATAACTACATATATACATCCTTTGTTTATTATGCACGTCCTGCCATTTTGAAAGCAATTTCAGAAGGGTTTCCTTTATGAAATGTTTCGTGTCATCTCGGACACGTAGGTAAATACCGAGACTATAGCTCTTCTTTGGAAATCCCTTCGATGACTATCAATGCATGCAAAAATATACTCAGGTACTGTCCTGTGACTAGTCCTGCTCAGTACTAAACCAAATAGCAAACATCATAAAATATACTGCTCTAACATAAATCGGTCCCAAATATATATATGAATGCCATGTGCGTCTGGTGTGCACGGAAATCGAAATCCATGAATGTGCCATACATATGCACAGAAACAATATCTAAGTGCATCGGGTGTGCACAAAACATCTGTCAAGGGCAACAGGTGTGCCTGACAGCAAAACAGGTGCATCTGACATGCACGAAGAATCTCGATTTAGTGCATCTGGTGTGCACCAAAATCGTATCTCAAAACATGCACTCAACATGCGCGAAAATCAAAACCAGGTGCATCCATCATGCATGAAATCCAATATCAAGCGCCGAACATGCGCAAAATCAAATCAGGTGCACAAGTTGCACAAAACAATTATCGAGTATCACAATCGAAATCGAAGTCCGGTGCATCTAAGTCAAAAAAAGGGGTATCACTGCACTGCAAGCATATGTGAATCATACCGAGTGTAAAAACTAAATCGTGTGCGTATATACGCACACGATCAACTCAACTGTATGAAACCCATAAAATCATAAACGTGTGAAACCAAGGCACGAAAACGAGATCAAGTGCAACAACTGTGCCAAATCGCAAATACTCAGCAGGTGCAACCATGGTCCATAAAAACAAATATCATGAAACTCAATCATCAAAATCAATCATGCGAATAGATCGCCCAAAATACCGAAATCAAATATGGCGGAATAGTCCCCGCTCAAGCACTTTCTCTAAGAACCTTTGGCCAACTGTCGTGGTCACTCATAGCATGTCTCGTTGACGATCCTGAACTCTGGCCTGCCGGTGTGCGTAACATGACCACTCCTGGGTCTAAGTATTCTCGTAATTCATTCCAGAAAGGTCCTGTCGAGATCTCTCCCAAATCCCGTCTCTGCCGAACTGTCCGGAAGTCATCGTCCCTTACTAGATCTGTTCTCGTTCCGGAACGGCTGCATACTCATCGCGACTCCTTCTGGAAGGTATATCCAAGTACAATGCCTCGGCATGCGTATCGCATCTCTGATGTCGGCGGAGTGGAACGTCATCTTATCCAGATCTGGTACGAACCTCTTACTCCACTTTTCTCTAATGTCGACTGCTTCGGACTCGTCTCGTCGTGGCTGCATGGACTGAGCTCCAACGGCTATCTTCGTATCTGGAGTCTCCCAAGAATGTATCTCACCACCTAGCATCCGAATGAAGTCGAACCATCCGATCGATTTGTCAAAACCTCATAACCCCCCAAGAGCTCAACATCTTGGGTACAGTTTGTAGGGTTCCTAGGCACGCTAGTGAGGTCTCCCAAGCCATCAACCATGGCAATTTCAAAAATTATGGTGCCTACAAACCCTAAACTACGGATCGATAACTAGATGTCTAGGCGAAAAAGAACTAGTTAACACTTAACTATTGGGAATACGGAAATACAACCTTTGTAGATCCGGTCCTCCACCTCCACGGCTCCGCAACGAGGTCGTCTCCGCTGTCCAAATCAAATCCGGGCTCTAGAGTCGGCTTCGTCGGAGAATGGGCAAGCTAGGTCGTCGATGTCCATGCCGAAGATGATCTACGTCGAGGCATCGCTAAATCAAGCTCCGACTTCACCAAGTCAAGAAACTTGTGAAGTAAACACACTCTACTACTTGGAAAGAGGTAGAGGATGAAGAAATAGGAAGTGGGTTAACTTTAGAATTGGATTTCTCACTCAAAAACATCAATCACCATTGATGAGGTAAGCTTTTCTTCACTTGAAGCAAGGAAGAAGAAGAAGAAAGAAATAAATGATAAGTTAAATAAAAAGAAAAGAATATCCAAACTTATCATAATGCAAACCATGGTCAAGTGTAGAGATTAAACTAGGGTTAAATCAAAATGGTTAGGTTAAGCATGAGATAAGAATGGTGGACAAAGTCAAAGGTTCATGAATCTTCAACTACAATCCAAAACAAGCCACCATTCTTCTCATTTCATTTTCCAAAAAGAAAATAAATAAATAAATAAATAAATAAATAAATAAATAAATAAATAAAGGAAATGAAACCCTAACCATTCTTTTAACCATGGTTTAAATCTTTGCACTTAACCAAGTAAACATGTATCATCAAACATGATACAATCAAATGCACAAAATCATATCGCATATGTAATGCGCACATCCGAGTGAGAAAATCCATCTTAAGTAAACCGATACTAGTTGATGCAAAGTAATATATCAAATATATAAATATGCATTAAATCATTAAATCAACACTTGATTCAATGATCCGGTTATGTCGCACACAACCGACTAGTATACAATATATCGGCTTATCGAATCAACGCTTGAATCGATAACTAGGTTATATCGCATACAACCATTCGATACATTTATCGCGAGAATAGAATACGGTATCACATACACGCATTATTCTCGGTCCCGCACATATCTCATATGCGCTCCTATTTCGTTTCGCTTGAGCCAGGAAACCTCTGTGTAGGACTCTAAAGACTCGTCAATACGCCGGCAGCGGATGATGATCATATCAAACACCCACAAGCCGCAAGCGGTCTGCTAAACGTAACGGCCACCCGGGTATTGAGCGATCTGAAGATCGACGAGCAAGCCCGCTCACACTCCAGTGAATCCGACCAGTAACACTACCGTACAGTCCGGTCTGATCATCTGATATGTCGCATATCCCGCCTAGGGGTGGTAAACGTCAGACCCCAATAGCTCGATAAGTCGTGTCGATATGAGGTCTATAACTGTTCGAGAAACTACTGGTAACACTTACCAGTAAATCTCAGCAACCCTGACCAGGGATTTCCTGTTATAGCCAATCGAACACAGCGCAACATCAACCCCCTATACCGGGAGAGACGAATCCCCTCCTATCGCTCATTGCCTCCATGTGACTCGGGACTGTACCCAAAAACCACCGTTTTGCACGCCCTCTTGGACGTGGTAAGATGGAAATCAAAGCACAGTAGGAACCACACAAGACTCTATGACGATCTCGGGTCAACAGACTACTCTGTACCAGTGTCACCAGAGAACTGCCATCTGACGTGAGGTATAATACCATCTGGGAGTTCTCGGCGAGTCCGTCCAGTGTACCCAGTCTCTACTGAGCACCCGTATATCATCTCTGATGTCAAACACCAATGGATATGGGATCATCCATCGCCCATCTGTATAGGTCGAGAAGGTACACGCTAGTCTACTCTGGTATATCGATGCCCCGTCTCGATACACCCACGACTAGGGACTTTGAAGGATGTACTTATGGACTACCATGTCCCCACTAGTATGATCCGCATCATAGTCCAGGTAGTCAAGTACAGATCCTAAGGGCTTTACCAACATGTAACAGAGAGACAATCAGTATACACGTTAAGGTAAAGTTCAACCAGATAGCATACTATCATGTCGAGCAAGAAAGTCCTCCCTATATATGTCCCAGCATCCACTACAATATACATCCTATGTACAGTAATGGCCTCTAGGGCATACATATAACTAACAATCTCCCACTTGCACTAGGGCCATCTGTAGCAGTGGTTTGAAGTATCTCATACTCAACCATCCCATAATAGTCTCTCTCTGGGAACAGGCCTTTGTGAGTGGATCCGCTGTGTTTGTCCTCTGAGTCTACTCTCCTTACCTCGATCCCTTGGAGATCAACCATCTCCATGATCAGGTGATACTGCCTTAGAATATGTCTGGATCACTGATGGGACGGACGTTCCTTGGCTTAAGCTACAACTCCATTGTCACACAATGGGAGGAACATGGTTCATCTCATGAACCAATATACACCCAAACAGCCTCTAGGGTAGCATCTTAAGTAGCGATGTATCCAGCCTTTATCGTCTAGTATGTCACGGTATCTAGCTTGGAACTCTTCCAACATACCGTCCCTTTACTGAGGGTTAAGACAATGCCTGTGACTGACACTCAGTCGTCTTTATCACCCTGGAACCCTTCCAGTGATTCTCCCCAGGATCGGTTGATACCGTCTCACTACATCTAGTGAGTATCCTAACATCCATTTAGATCTATCTCATAGATCCAAAATCCAGGATTTAGTAGGTATCACTTTAATCCTATATGGAGAATGTTTGTGATAAGCGGAGATTGATCGAGCGTAGCATAAGAAACTCCTTTCTTATCAAGAGTATGTCATCCACGTACTCTACGAGGATCGTCACCATACTCCCTACTACCTTTTTGTATATACAAGGTTCATCTACCATTTTGATGATGTCAAACTCTTTGACTTCTTCATCAAAACAGATGTTCCAGCTCCGCGATGCCTGCTTTATCAGATAAAACATCTTGCACACGTTTCCGCTGCTCCCACTGTTTACGAAGCCCTCTGGCTGTGTACTTACAGACGCACTCTTCTAAATCATTATTTAGAAAAGTAGTCATGGCACCCAACCGCCAGATATCGTAGTCATGATATGTAGCCGTGGTAAGTAGGATCTGGATGGACTTAAGCATAGCTACTTGAAAAGGTTTCATCATTATCCACGCCTGGTCGATGACGAAAAACTTTAACAAGTCTAGCTTTGAAAGTCTCAACTTTTCCATCTACACCAAGTAATCTTCTCAAGATATACTTGCTCCTGATGGGGATTTAACCCTTCAGATATAGCAGCTAAAGTCCATACTTTGCTGGTGTATAAGGATTCCATCTCAGATCGCTAAGCATCCAGCCATTCTTACAGAGTCCCACTCCTGATGGCCAGCTCGAGACTAGTTGGGTCATCATCTCATGATGCAGTCCTCGCTCCCACTGTCATAGAGAAATCGAAGTATCTCTCAGGTGGGTGAGGAACCCTACTAGATCGGCGGAGAGGCTGAGGTTCATTGGAATTTACTGAATCCTTTGGTTCTATCAAATCATCAGCTGTAGTTTGTATAACTGGAACCTTTCCAGTTCTACATAACAGACCTTGCCTCGAGTTTGTCCGGATTTTGCTTTTCAGACATAGGCCGGACAACCCCAAATCTTAACTGGCTTAAGACATGGGCTCTTCCCTTACCATATCACATATGAAGCGGTAGGCAACTGATTTGATTGGAACCTATTCAATAGGTATGCAGCTTCTCAAGCGCATAACTCCCAAAAAGGAAACGGGTAACTCAGTATTACTCATCATAGAGCACACCATATCAAATAGGGTGCGATTGCTCCGCCCCGATATACCATCGTGCTATGGTGTATACGGAGGAGTAATGCTGAGAGAGAATCTCATTCTCCTTTAGAATAGTCCAGGAATTCCGTGCTCAAGTATTCTCCTCCTTGATCTCATCAAAGGACATAATACTTATACCCGTATTTTGGTTCTCTACTTCTCGCTTATATTCTGTGAATATCTCAAAAGGTTCGGACTTGTGTTTCAACAGGAACATAGGTCTGAATCTCGAAAGATCATCAGAGAATATAATGAAGTATAAAGAACCGGTCCTGGCATGTGTAGACAGGGGACCTACATACATCAACATGTATCATCCCAAGAGTTCACTAACTCTTTCTCTGTTTCCAGTAAACGGAGCTATGGTCATCTTATCTTTGTGACATGACTGGCGAGTTTCACAAGATGTAAATTCAAACTAATTTAAATATGCATCTTTATGTAACTCTAGCTAGTCGGGTCACATTGATCTGACCTAGTCTACAATGCCTCAAGAAGAATTCGTTCATTTCTGAACTCTTCCTCTTGTGTGTGTTCCATATAGTAAGAACTATAGTTTGATTTAGAACATCAACGCTTTTAGATAACGTGCCTGAACCGATCAACTTTTGATATAGGAAATGTTCAAAACATTATCCAACAATACAAAATTATATCCTTTCTTTACTAATAAAGAGACTGATATGATTTTGTATATCAGGTTCGGTATCTAACAACATTCGTTCAGAATCAATGTATCGGTAATACAGGGTGACAGTGACCAACAGACTTGGCTGCAACACTTGCCCCGTTTTCTGCCTCATGAAACTTATCACCCGTTCTCAGTTCTCTACCTTTCTGTAGCCCTATGTAACAGATTACATATCTGGGATCCTGATCTGGTATCACATACCCAGGACGTAAAGGACACTGAGAAACAGTTCTAGTAATGAACACACCCGAAGATGATGCATCAGCATGCACTCTCTTCGTTTGGGCGGCACGGGAATTCTGGTAATCCCTAATTTCCTGCTCTGTCTTATAACAATTATAAGTTGGAGCGGGACCAACGTTCCCCAGCTCAGTATAACAAGCGGGTTCGGTCAAATATCCGTATTATTATCTTGATTAAGGCGTGATATGGTCGCTACCTGGAGAGAGAGAGAAGAAAACACTCAGCGTGCGCTCTGTCAAGAATAGATTGGTTATTATTTTATCTAATCAGGATGGCTCCCACTGCTTTTTATCAAATCTTCCTTCAAACCCTAAAAGGAAAGACTAGCCGGGATTAATTACACACTACAAGTTCGCCAATCTTTCAGCCAGGCCACTGTCGGTACTTTGAGGGAGGTCCCCCGTGCTTTCGCACGAACCTAATTAGTGTAAACCTCGTTTTCCCAGAGGCGTAACCTCGTTAACACCTTTCTAGACACCTACTTGATCGGCTAATTGTAATGTATAAAACTCTCCCAGGAGTAACACTTACTCGCAGCGGGTATCGGGATCCAACTATCTCATAGAAGGTATGCAATCTCATTGCAAATTTCAACACTTGAAATTCCCGATAATATTTTGCCCCTAGCAGCTATATGACCTTAACATAGTCAACAAATCATAAGTGCTAGTCAAGTTCAACCCGTCATTTCCCGATTGAATTAAACCCACCCGCACGACCCTTAACATAGTCAACAAAGTCGCACGACTACCCTAATCCAATCGCATCATATGCTAATACAGATAACCAATAGTTAGCTACCGCACACTACGCCTTAACATAGTCAACAAACGTAGCACGAATACTAACTAGTACTTATCTGAAATGACGGAGGGCTACGATAGGTTTTTCTGAAAACCTATTGCGTAATGAACTTGATATCGTTGTAGGATCGAATGAATTTTGAAATGGAGTGTTTTTGATGCTTTTCTAGTTTTGCTAAAGGAGTCACTCCCGGTGAAGGGATCGTCGGTCCTTTCCTCGTCGAATGAGGTGCGGGATATATCATATATATCACTGTGCAAAGCAAAAACTCTTAAAAGCAATCAAAAGACAAACCGAGTGTATAGCATCTGCCAGTTATTGCTAAAGGAGTCACTCCCGGTGAAGGGATCTCGGTCCTTTCCTCATCGAATGAGGTGCAGGATATATCACATATACCGCTGTGCAAAGCAAAAAACTGTAGCTACCTGTTTTATTTTGAAATTCGATTCTACAACATCTTAGGTTTCTTTTACTTTCATTAATCATATTAATGAAGTCCCATCATTTAATGTACCTAAACATCACAGATAAATACGACGTACACTTATGCCATCCGCATTCGCCTCGATGTCCCCTCGTGCACCGTTAGGTTAGGTAACTAACGGCAGAGCGGGGCAGGGCTAGCGCGGGTGTAAAACATAAGTAACATCTATATAATATATCATATATACTATATACTGTATCTATCACAGAACATCACATGATCACATCACAGATATCGCAGCAGAAGAATCATATGAAATATTAGATATACTAGGACGTCCGTGTTTTCAATACGAGCCAGTATAAAACACGGATTCCACGGTCGTGATGAATAGCCAAACCCACACCCCTAGACCCCTACGAGAGCGGCAAGCAACCCTACCAATTCTAGAGTTAGGAGACCCGGACTCGACTCCTCGAGTTGGTCTCCCACTGGACTCCAGAACCCGGTTACTTGTGCCCTCCTCCTTGGGTCTATCCTAGTGCGGAAAAGTAAATAATATACAAACGGTGACTACTTCCGCAACCTGGAAGTGCCCCAAAAAAAAGAATATTACATACAAGTTTTTACATGAATGAAAATGAAAAACACTCATCTCATATAAAAAACCCCGGCTATTCAATCACGACGATCCAATATAACATATCCAGCAACACATAACATCACATGTCATCAACGTAAGTAAATATGCGCATCCCAATTGTCGTTGACATATAGCAACGAAACCGGCGATATCACATATTACACTTACGGTCACAGAAAAGAAAGTGTAAAACTATAACAGTTGGAATCCACAACCGCCTCAGACATCGCATGCCTGACCAAATGAATTACTTAGACATCGCATGCCTAACAATTATAAACCCCGCATTTTAGTCTCAAAATCGAAAACACTTTTCAATATCGAGTCGGGCAATTCAACAAGATTCCCGATAGTCTGATCGAATACTCGTCGCAAACTTCAGTAGGCGGCCGCACCCCCGATACCGTCGACGAAGTGCACCAAGGCGGAACACCGCTACCGCGAGCACCCGAATGGATGCTTTCGGCGACGGGGTTCTCCTACAGTCACTTGGTCGGGGCTATGGAGTGAGGCTGTCTATTAAGTTTACTCGGCGAGTATCCGCATACGCTACGTGATTGCGACGGACTTTTGATCACATCAAAATTCCGTGGCAACCGATCAAGTGAGACTAAACTGCTATGTTTATAACATTCATTCAGTTATCTCATAACTTCTTGTGAATTCCAATTATTGTATCACATTCCAGATAAATAGAAAATGTTAAACTTTCCGATCGAACAATCGAACACCCAAGTTTTCCCGATACAGATCAACACATGAAATAAGTCTAACAACATTCAGTTCGTACCTCAGTACCGACGGTCCAGCCGTAGAAGGGTCAAGCCAACGCCTCACATGTGGCACGCCGTACTGCCCCAAACCCGAAGGTTCAAAGGGCAGTTCAAGACGGTCACATAATCGAGTTAAGGTTTGTGTCTTCTAGAGGGACCATCGCGTTACTTGCACTACTTAGAACGTCGTTAAACTACGGAAAAATCCAACACTTGGAAATTTCCCGACAGGGGAAAAATTGGGTATTTATATCCGGTCGAACTTTTTAACATATTCTAAAATTTATCCGGAAAGCCAAACAGACAAAATTTGATACCCCGATCGAAACACCGAATCCCCAAAATAAACCCAGAAAATACAACTCTGGAATTAATTTTAAAAATACCCAGAAAATCCAGCATCAGACAAAATGAATTACTGTACAAAAAGTAGATGATGACGTCACATTATTGCCGCTCATCCGCCGCATAGTCCAAGCTTATGCCGCGGATCCGTGCAAAGATATACTGTTCATCAGAAAATTTTTGTGCCGAAATTCTTATATTTCTCTGCTGGTTTTTCTACATATTTTTAAAATGAAAAAATCCACGTTTTCTGAAATCGTCCAGAGAGCATATTTTGGGGTCGTGTTTTGGTTCGATCGGACTTCAAAATCCGTCTAGACTTCGCCTAAGGCTCTAGCTAGGCTCTGATACCACTGTAGGGTTCCTAGGCACGCTAGTGAGGTCTCCCAAGCCATCAACCATGGCAATTTCAAAAATTATGGTGCCTACAAACCCTAAACTACGGATCGATAACTAGATGTCTAGGCGAAAAAGAACTAGTTAACACTTAACTATTGGGAATACGGAAATACAACCTTTGTAGATCCGGTCCTCCACCTCCACGGCTCCGCAACGAGGTCGTCTCCGCTGTCCAAATCAAATCCGGGCTCTAGAGTCGGCTTCGTCGGAGAATGGGCAAGCTAGGTCGTCGATGTCCATGCCGAAGATGATCTACGTCGAGGCATCGCTAAATCAAGCTCCGACTTCACCAAGTCAAGAAACTTGTGAAGTAAACACACTCTACTACTTGACAAGAGGTAGAGGATGAAGAAATAGGAAGTGGGTTAACTTTAGAATTGGATTTCTCACTCAAAAACATCAATCACCATTGATGAGGTAAGCTTTTCTTCACTTGAAGCAAGGAAAAAGAAGAAGAAAGAAATATATGATAAGTTAAATAAAAAGAAAAGAATATCCAAACTTATCATAATGCAAACCATGGTCAAGTGTAGAGATTAAACTAGGGTTAAATCAAAATGGTTAGGTTAAGCATGAGATAAGAATGGTGGACAAAGTCAAAGGTTCATGAATCTTCAACTACAATCCAAAACAAGCCACCATTCTTCTCATTTCATTTTCCAAAAAGAAAATAAATAAATAAATAAATAAATAAAGGAAATGAAACCCTAACCATTCTTTTAACCATGGTTTAAATCTTTGCACTTAACCAAGTAAACATGTATCATCAAACATGATACAATCAAATGCACAAAATCATATCGCATATGTAATGCGCACATCCGAGTGAGAAAATCCATCTTAAGTAAACCGATACTAGTTGATGCAAAGTAATATATCAAATATATAAATATGCATTAAATCATTAAATCAACACTTGATTCAATGATCCGGTTATGTCGCACACAACCGACTAGTATACAATATATCGGCTTATCGAATCAACGCTTGAATCGATAATTAGGTTATATCGCATACAACCATTCGATACATTTATCGCGAGAATAGAATACGGTATCACATACACGCATTATTCTCGGTCCCGCACATATCTCATATGCGCTCCTATTTCGTTTCGCTTGAGCCAGGAAACCTCTGTGTAGGACTCTAAAGACTCGTCAATACGCCGGAAGCGGATGATGATCATATCAAACACCCACAAGCCGCAAGCGGTCTGCTAAACGTAACGGCCACCCGGGTATTAAGCGATCTAAAGATCGACGAGCAAGCCCGCTCACACTCCAGTGAATCCGACCAGTAACACTACCGTACAGTCCGGTCTGATCGTCTGATATGTCGCATATCCCGCCTAGGGGTGGTAAACGTCAGACCCCAATAGCTCGATAAGTCGTGTCGATATGAGGTCTATAACTGTTCGAGAAACTACTGGTAACACTTACCAGTAAATCTCAGCAACCCTGGCCAGGGATTTCCTGTTATAGCTAATCGAACACAGCGCAACATCAACCCCCTATACCGGGAGAGACGAATCCCCTCCTATCGCTCATTGCCTCCATGTGACTCGGGACTGTACCCAAAAACCACCGTTTTGCACGCCCTCTTGGACGTGGTAAGATGGAAATCAAAGCACAGTGGGAACCACACAAGACTCTATGACGATCTCGGGTCAACAGACTACTCTGTACCAGTGTCACCAGAGAACTGCCATCTGACGTGAGGTATAATACCATCTGGGAGTTCTCGGCGAGTCCGTCCAGTGTACCCAGTCTCTACTGAGCACCCGTATATCATCTCTGATGTCAAACACCAATGGATATGGGATCATCCATCGCCCATCTGTATAGGTCGAGAAGGTACACGCTAGTCTACTCTGGTATTTCGATGCCCCGTCTCGATACACCCACGACTAGGGACTTTGAATGATGTACTTATGGACTACCATGTCCCCACTAGTATGATCCGCATCATAGTCCAGGTAGTCAAGTACAGATCCTAAGGGCTTTACCAACATGTAACAGAGAGACAATCAGTATACACGTTAAGGTAAATTTCAACCAGATAGCATACTATCATGTCGAGCAAGAAAGTCCTCCCTATATATGTCCCAGCATCCACTACAATATACATCCTATGTACAGTAATGGCCTCTAGGGCATACATATAACTAACACAGTTTAACAGTATCGAGAACGTACCACAGCATCGATGGTCCAGCCGTAGAAGGGCAAACCCAAGCCTCACTAATGGCGCCGCGGAACTGCCGCAAACCCTAAAGTTCAAAGGCTTTCACACGGTCATTAAGTCGAGTTAGGGTTTCATTCTTCTAGAGGGTCCATAAAATTGCCTGCATGTCTTTCCGAATACTTTAAACTTGGAATAATAGGTTTCTGACATTCGATCGTCTCTGTCGACTCTCAACGTCTCCGCGTGAAGTCGTTTCTAACTGGAATCAATCTATCTGATGATCTCGCATTGGGGTAGCGAACGAACCACATGTCCTAGTCATTCATCCTCGGTGACTAGCGACCTTCTATCACCTCTTAGTACAATTCATACTTCAATAGCTCCAACATCTGGGGCGATATCTCGTCGTTCGCAGCAATGACTGGCTCACTCGTCTGCACGCTGAACAGTGCCTCAATCATCAGGAGTAAGAAATACGCCAACGGTCCTCAAAATCTGGCTGGCCTCTATCATTGGTTCGATCCTTTGGTACTGATCGGCACATCCGAGAAATCTCGTAAAAGCGATCAGTCAAACGCTTATGGCGCGAAAACACAATCAGACGTCGCCTCTCAATGCAATCGTATGTCCCTGGAATCACGCCCTGGTCAGTCCTCGTTCGTGACGAGCTCGTGCTGACCGCAACTCTAGCCTTAGCTCTCCCTGCCCGTAATCGTGGCAGCAAACCATAACTGGTACCGATGAGGCTAGATCTGGAATGAATATAACACTGAACAAAGAAATATACATCCTAAGGCTTCTTAAGTGGAGTAGCGTATCGTAAGTATGCCGTGGAACATACCCATGGTATGTCACTCTACTTTAGTCACCTATTCCATCAACCAAGGGTCATCCTACGCTCCGAAGGTAAAACCTAACGCTCTGATACCAACTTTGTCATGTCCCGAAAGTACGGAATAGGACCGGCACTTAAACTACGAAACGTCTCGAGGCGTACGTAATCTAAGTAAGCCGAAAACCCAGAAATCCAAACCAAGAAAAGTAGTAGAGTGAATGAAAAACCAACTTAAAACAAGTAGTTCTAATAGCATAAGCCGAATTATGCATTTTAAAAAAAACATCAAGTATTTTCTGAAAATTTCGGCAGAGTCTCCTTTGTAAATACTGGCCCCCAAATGGGATACAACATGAATAGTATACGAAATCAATAAAAATGTATCCCCAAGCGGGAGCTAGCTCTTCGTCAATCGACGGTCACAACCACACAAGCATTATAATATACAACGCTAAGGGCGAGGATCAAAACTCAAAAGGAAACTCAAAACAACAAGAAATCCACAGAAATATAACGCGCGACTCTAAGGTCGAAAGAATAACATCACTGGTCTCTATCTCAAAATAAATACATGTTTAGTTGATGGAACTTCTAGATACAACAGAGTAATAATATACAAGGTATATAATAAGGGGTACGATACAAATAAACCCACCTACTAGCAATCACCCGAAAATGGTAGTAGTGCCAGCAAATCTGTAATGAAACCTGTACGGAAAAACCTGCAAGGAACTGTGGCATAACGGGGGTGAGTTGCCAACTCGTGAGTAGAAAAACATATACGAACAGAAACCGCATGAACAACGCAATCCTAGGTCAACGATCATAATATATCCTCAAATATATATTACATTCAGCCTATGACAATGACTAGGGTAAATATCTAACCCGAGTGTAATCCCATGTGCCCGTGTCAGTGCCTCAGGTAGCAATATATCATATGGATGATGTATGAATGCATGAAACAGAATAAAACTGCTTTCAAAATTTAGTGAGATTTCTGTACTTTTAAAAGAGGTATCATAAATGAAATCAGCATAAACAGTGTCTAGCATCGACACAAAACATAAATCCCAATGTCTCAATATCTCAGGATCTCAATGTCTCAATCTCACTATCTAGGGCGCCGTCAATCCATACCGGCCCCTACCATCAATCTCAAGACCACGACGGTATCCTCCGGATATCCGACGCGTCGGGTAATATCACTGGTCGGTAGTGCTCCCCAGCCAGGCTCAACGCCATCATCTGCAATCCTCTTGCCCCGGGGTACCGCACCGGGTCCACCATGTACCCGAAACGGTTCCTCCACTCCTCGAACTCGGGTCTCGAAATCCATCAGCAAACTCATGGTGGACGACTCATACATCATGGGAAAACCACACTTTTCTTCAAAAAAAAAAAGAGAGAATTTTATAAGTGTTTTTGCGGTTTTTCCCCAAATCCAGGAAATCTCATGAAAATCCGAATCCAAATCCTCAATAGCATGTAAACAGTGAATATAGACATAAAAATCCATGAATGCGGCATATCAATGAATAATAACATGCATGAAGTAGCAAGTAATATCTACAATGTCTAAACCAGCATATAAGGCAAGTACACTAATATCATGTCTAAACTATTAGCTAACAACCTATGTCAAATGAAATAGTATTTTCTAAAGTATTCGTGACATGGCAATTATCGATGAAGATGTGTGTGAGCCGGCAAGTAAGTGCATCGGTAATGGTGCTGGTGTCCTAACAGCATGATATCAATAATAGGATATGAATCATAATATAAGCATGCAATGCGGAGTGAACAGCAATAATGAGCGGGAGCTAAATACTAGACACAAGATAACAAATCTATATTTAATATAAATTTAGTCTAACAACTATACTAAACTAAAGGGCTAAGCTAACTGGCTACTGAAGGTAAGAAAACCGCCTAATCTCTGAGTCGATACATATACCTACATATATATGTTAGTCGGTGATCCTGCCTCCATAATATCTGTATGGTTCCTAGGCACACACTAAAGGTCTCACAAGGCATCAACCATGCCAAATTCAAATTTTACGGTGCCGAGAAACCCTAGACTAGATCGTTAACTAGAGATTAGGCGAAACATGCAAGTAGTAAACAGTTTTACTGCTAAGTGAACGGGGCTACAACCTTTGTAGATCCGGTCCTCCACCTCTATAGCTCCGTGATGAAGTCCCTCCGCTGTACCCATCGGATCCCGGACTCTCGCGGTGGTTTCATCGAAAGAATAATCGGGCTAGGTCGTCGACTTCGATGCCGAAGATGATCTACGTCGAGGCAACACAAGATCAAGCTCCCACTTCACCAAGCCATGAAACTTGTGAAGAAAACACCCTATACTACTTGGCAAGAGATAGAGGATGAAGAAATAGGAAGTGGGTTCACTTTAGAATTAGATTTCTCACTCTTTTTCTCAAGTTGCCATTAATGGTAGCAAGCTTTTCTTCAATGGTGAAGAAGAAGAAGAAGAAAAGAATTATCATGATAATTATAAAATCACTTGATTAATTATATTAAATCAAGTGATCTTATCATATAGCAACCATGGTTAAGTGTAGAGAATAAACTAGGGTTAGGTGAATGGTTAGGTTTAGGAAAGAAACAAAATGGTCAAGCTTTCAACACTTCATGAAGTTTCAACAAAAGAAAAAAATAAGCCACCATTCTATTTATCTTTCCAAAATGAATAAATAAATAAATGAATAAGTAAATAAACAAAACCCTAACGATTAACATAACCATGGTTTAATCATACACACAAACTTTCATGTATCATCAAACATGATACAATCAAGTGCACAAAAGTATATCACATATACAATGTGCACATCAAGTGAGAAAATCCTTTTTAAGTGAACAAATATTAGTTAATGTAAAGTAATATATCTAATATATAATTATACATTAAATCATTAAATCAATACTTGATTTAACGATCCGGTCATATCGCATATAACCGACTAATATCAATAGTAACAACTTATCGAATCAACACTTGATCCGATAACCCGGCTATATCGCATATAACCGATCAATGTCACAAATCGTGAGAATCGAATACAGTATCACATACTGGTATTATTCTCGGTCCCGCACATATCTCATATGCGCTCCTATTTCATTTCGCTTGAGCCAGGAAATCTCTGTGTAGGACTATAAAGACTCGTCAATACGCCGGCAGCAGGTGATGATCATATCAAACACCCACAAGCCGCAAGCGGTCTGCTAAACGTAACGGCCACCCGGGTATTGAGTGATCAGAAGATCGACGAGCAAGCCCGCTCATACTCCTGTGAATCCAACCAGTAACACTTACCGTACAGTCCAGTCTCATCGTCTGATATGTCGCATATCTTGCCTAGGGGTGGTAAACGTCAGACCCCAATAGCTCGATAAGTCGTGTCGATATGAGGTCTATAACAGTTCGAGAAACTACTGGTAACACTTACCAGTAAATCTCAGCAACCCTGGCCAGGGATTTCCAGTTATAGCCAATCGAACACAGCGCAACATCAATTCCCTATACCGGGAGAGACGAATCCCCTCCTATCGCTCATTGCCTCCATGTGATTCGGGACTGTACCCAAAAACCACCGTTTTGCACGCCCTCTTGGACGTGGTAAGGTGGAAATCAAAGCACAGTGGGAATCACACAAGACTCTATGACGATCTCGGGTCTACAGACTAACCTGTAGCAGTGTCACCAGAGAACTGCCATCTAACGTAAGGTATAATACCATCTGGGAGTTCTCAGCGAGTCCGTCCAGTGTAGCCAGTCTCCACTGAGCACCCGTATATCATCTCTGATGTCAAACACCAATGGATATGGGATCATCTATCGCCCATCTGTATGGGTCGAGAAGGTATACGCTAGTCTACTCTGGTATATCGATGCCCCGTCTCGATACACCCACGACTAGGGACCTTGAAGGATGTACTTATAGACTACCATGTCCCCACTAGTATGATCCGCATCATAGTCCAGGTAGTCAAGTACACATCCTAAGGGCTTTACCAACATTTAACAGAGAGACAATCAGTGTACACGTTAAGGTAAAGATCAACCAGATAGCACACTATCATGTCGAGCAAGAAAGTCCTCCCTATATATGTCCAAGCATCCACTACAATATACATCCTATGTATAGTAATGGCCTCTAGGGCATACATATAACTAACAATCTCCCACTTGCACTAGGGCCATCTGATAGCAGTGGTTGTAGTATCTCATACTCAACCATCCCATAAAAGTCTCTCTCTTGGAAAAGGCCTTTGTGAGTGGATCCGCCGTGTTTTCCTCTGAGTCTGTTCTCCTAACCTCGATCACCCTGGAGATCAACCATCTCCATGATCAGGTGATACTGCCTTAGATTATGTCTGGGTCACTGATGGGACCGTGGTTCCCGGGCCAAAGCCACACATCCATTGTCACACAATGGTAGGAACCTAGTTCATCTCATGAACCAATATACACCCGAACAACCTCTTTGGTAGCATCTTAAGTAGCGATGTTCCCGCCTTTATCGTCTAGTAAGCCACGGTATCTAGCTTGGAACTCTTCTAACATACCGTCCCTTTACTAAGGGTAAAGACAATGCCTGTGACTGACATTCAGTCGTCCTTATCACCCTGGAACCTTTCCAGTGATTTTCCCCAGGATCAATTGATACCATCTCACTACATCTAGTGAGAATCCTAACATCCATTTAGGTCTATCTCATAGATCAAAACTCAGGATTTAGGAGGTATCACTTTGATCCTATATGGAGAATCATTGTGATAAGCGGAGATTGACCGAGCGTAGCATAGGAAACTCCTTTCTTATCAAGAGTATGTCATCCACGTACTCTACGAGGATCACCACCATACTCCCTACTACCTTTTTCTATATACAAGGTTCATCTACCATTTTGATGAAGTCAAACTATTTGACTACTACATCAAAACAGATGTTCCAACTCCGCGATGCCTGTTTTATCACATAAAACATCTTGCACACGTTTTCGCTGCTCCCACTGTTTACGAGGCCTTCTGGCTGTGTACTTATAGATGCCCTTTTCCAAAACATCATTTAGAAAAGCTGTCATGACACCCAACCACCAGATATCGTAGTCATGGTATGTAGCCGTGGCAAGTAGGATCTGGATGGACTTAAGCATAGGCCCCAGAAAAGGTTTCATCATTATCCACTCCTGGTTGATGACGAAAACCTTTAACAAGTCTAGCTTTGAAAGTCTCAACTTTTCCATCTACACCAAGTAATCTTCTCAAGATTTACTTGCTCCTGATGGGGATTTAACCCTTCAGATATAGCAACCAAAGTCCATACTTTGTTGGTGTACATGGATTCCATCTCAGATCGCTAAGCATCCAGCCATTCTTACAGAGTCACTACTCTCGATGGCCTGTTCGAAACTAGTTGGGTCATCATCTCATGATGCAATCCTCGCTCCCACTGTCATAGAGAAACAGAAGTATCTCTTAGGTTGGTGAGAAACCCTACTAGATCGGCGAAGAGGCTGAGGTTCGTTGGTATCTACTGAATCCTTTGGTTCTACCAAATCATCTGCTGTAGTTTGTATAGCTGGAACCTTTCCAGTTCTACATGACTGACCTTGCCTCGAGCTTGTTCGGATTTTGCTTTTAGACATAGGCCGGACAACCCCAAATCTTAACTAGCTTAAGACATGGGCTCTTCCCATACCATATCTCATATGGAGTAGTAGGCTGTGATCTGATTCGAACCTAATTCAATAGGTATGCAGCTTCTCAAGTGCATAACTCCCAAAAAGAAATAGGTAACTCAGTAGTACTCATCATAGAGCACACCATATCAAATAGGGTGTAATGGCTCCGCCCCAATATACCGACGTACTGTGGTGTATGCTGAGAGAGAATCTCATTCTCCTTTAGAATAGTTCAGGAATTCCGTGCTCAAGTATTCTCCTCCCTGATCACATCAAAGGACATAATACTTATACCCATATTGGTTCTCCACTTCTAACTTATATTCTGTGAATACCTCAAAAGGTTCTGACTTGTGTTTCAATAAGAACATTTGTCTGAATCTTGAGAGATCATCAGAGAATGTAATGAAGTACAAAGAACTGGTCTTGGCATGTGTAAACAGGGGACCTTTATACATCAACATGTATCATCCCTAGAGTTCAATAACTCTTTCTCTGTTTCCAATAAACAGAGTTGGTGTCATTATATCTTTATGACATGACTGGCAAGTTTCACAAGATGTAAATTCAAACTGATTTAAATATGCATCTATATGTAACTTCAGCTAGTCGGGTCGCATTGATATGACCTAGTCTATAATGCCTCAAGAAGGATTCGTTCATTTTTTAACTCTTCCTCTTGTGTGTGTTCTATATACTAAGAATTGTAGTTTGATTTAGAACATCAATGCTTTTAGATAACGTGCCTGAACCGATCAACTTTTGATATAGGAAATGTTCAAAACATTATCCAACAATACAAAATTTTATCATTTCTTTACTAATAAAGAGATCGATATGATTTTGTATATCAGGTTCGGTATCTAATAACATTCGTTTAGAATCAATGTATTTAGAATACTAGGTGACAGTGACCAACAGACTTGGCTGCAACACTTGCCCCGTTTCC
Organism: Agapanthus africanus; assembly: GCA_030015575.1. NCBI lineage: Eukaryota > Viridiplantae > Streptophyta > Magnoliopsida > Asparagales > Amaryllidaceae > Agapanthus > Agapanthus africanus. The sequence goes on from JASDDO010000018.1 coordinate 366,257,746, forward strand.
TGTCTCATGAAACTTATCACCCGTTCTCAGTTCTCTACCTTTCTGTAGCCCTATGTAACAGATTACATATCTGGGATCCTGATCCGGTATCAAATACCCAGGTCATAGAGGACATTGAGAAACAGTTCTTTGTAATGAACACACCCGAAGATGATGCATCAGCATGCACTTTTTTCGTTTGGGCGGCACGGGAATTCCGGTAATCCCCAATTTCCTGCTCTGTCTTATAACAATTATAAGTTGGAGCGGGACCAACGTTCCCCAGCTCAGTATAACAAGCGGGTTCGGTCAATAATCCGTATTATTATCTTGATTAAGACGTGATATGGTCGCTACCTGGAGAGAGAGAGAAGAAAACACTCAGCGTGCGCTCTTGCAAGAATAGATTGGTTATTATTTTATCTAATCAGGATGGCTCCCACTGTTTTTTATCAAATCTTCCTTCAAACCCTAAAAGGAAAGACTAGACGGGATTAATTACACACTACAAGTTCGCCAATCTTTCAGCCAGGCCAGTGTCGGTACTTTGAGGGAGGTCCCCCGTGCTTTCGCACGAACCTAATTAATGTAAACCTCGTTTTCCCAGAGGCGTAACCCCGTTGACACCTTTCTAGACACCTACTAGATCGGCTAATTGTAATGTGTAAAACTCTTTCAGGAGTAACTCTTACTCGCGGCGGGTATCGGGATCCAACTATCTCATAGAAGGTATGCAATCTCATTGCAAATTTCAACACTTGAAATTCCCGATAATATTTTGCCCCTAACGTGCTATGACCTTGACGAAAGCCAACAAAGCATAGCCCGCTAGTCAAGTTCAACCCGTACATTTCTTGATTGAATTAAACCCACCCACACGACCCTTGACGAAAGCTAACAAAGCCGCACGACTACGCTAATCCAATCGCATCGTATGCAGCAGATAAGCAGCATATAGCTACCGCACACTACACCTTGACGAAAGCCAACAAATGTAGCATGAATACTATATACAACTTATCTGAAATGACGGAGGGCTACGACAGGTTTTTCTGAAAACCTATTGCGTAATGAACTTGATATCGTTGTAGAATCAAATGATTTTAAAATGGAGTGTTTTTGAGGCTTTTCTAGTTTTGCTAAAGGGGTCACTCCCGGTGAAGGGATCGTCGGCCCTTTCCTCGTCGAATGAGGTGCAGGATATATCATATATACCGCTGTGCAAAGTAGAAACTATAGAAGCTATCAAAAGACAAACCGAGTGTGTAGCATCTGCCAGTTATTGCTAAAGGGGTCACTCCCGGTGAAGGGATCGTCGGCCCTTTCCTCATCGAATAAGGTGCAGGATATATCATATATATCGCTGTGCAAAGCAAGAACTATAGCTACCTGTTTTATTTTTGAAATTCGATTCTACAACATCTTTAGGTTTCTTTTATTTCATTAATCTCATTAATGAAGTCCCATCATTTAAGTACCTAAGCATCACAGATAAATACGACGTACACTTATGCCATCCGCATTCGCCTCGATGTCCCCTCGTGCACCGTTAGGTTAGGTGACTAACGGCAGAGCGGGGCAGGGCTAACGCGGGTGTAAAACATAAGTAACGTTTATATAATATATCATATATACAATATACAGTATTTATCACAGAACATATTACATGATCACATCACAGATATCGCAGCAGAAGAAACATATGAAATATTAGATATACTAGGATGTCCGTGTTTTCAATACAAGCCAGTATAAAACACGGATTCCACGGTCGTGATGAATAGCCAAACCCACACCCCTAGACCCCTACGAGAGCGACAAGCAACCCTACCAATTCTGGAGTTAGGAGACCCAGACTCGACTCCTCGAGTTGGTCTCCCACTGGACTCCAGAACCCGGTTACTTGTGCTCTCCTCCTTAGGTCTATCCTAGTGCGGAAAAGTAAATAATATACAAAGGGTGACATCTTCCGCAACCTGGAAGTGCCCCAATAAAAGAATATTACATACAAGTTTTTACATGAATGAAAAGGAAAAACACTCATCTCACATAAAACCCCCCGGCTATTCAAACACGACGATCCAATATAACATATCCAGCAACACATAACATCACATGTCATCAACGTAAGTAAATATGCGCATCCCAATTGTCATTGACATATAGCAACGAAACCGGCGATATCACATATTACACTTACAGTCACAGAAAAGAAAGTGTAAAACTACAACATTTGGAATTCACAAGTAGTTATGAGATAACTAAATGAATGTTATAAATCTAGCAGTTTAGTCTCACTTGATTGGTTGCCACGGAATTTTGATGCGATCAAAAGTCCGTCGCAATCACGTAGCGTACGCGGATACTCGCCGGGTAAACTTAATAGACAGCTACACCCCATAGCCCCGACCAAGTGACTGTAGGAGAACCCCGTCGCCGAAAACTTCCGTTCGGGTGCTCACGGCAGCGGTGTTCCGCCTTGGTGCACTTCGTCGACGGCATCGGGGTGCGGCCGCCTAATAAAGTTTGCGACGAGCATTCGATTAAAATGTCGAGAATCTTGTCGAATTGCCCGACTTGACATTGAAAAGAGTTTTCGATAATGAGACTAAAATGCGGAGTTTATAATTGTTAGGCATGCGATGTCTAAAGAATTCATTTGATTAGGCATGCGATGTCTAAGGAATTCATTTGATCAGGCATGCGATGTCTAAAGAGGTTGCGAAGAAAAAGAATATGATAAGCATAATAAAATCATGATAATTATAAAATTACTTAATTAATTATATTAAATCAAGTGATCTTATCATATAGCAACCATGGTTAAGTGTAGAGAATCAACTAGGGTTAGGTGAATGGTTAGGTTTAGGAAAGAAACAAAATGGTCAAGCTTTCAACACTTCATGAAGTTTCAACAAAAGAACAAAATAAGCCACCATTCTATTTATCTTTTGTTGAAACTTCATGAAGTGTTGAAAGCTTGACCATTTTGTTTCTTTCCTAAACCTAACCATTCATCTTACCCTAGTTTATTCTCTACACTTAACCATGGTTGCCTATCACATTCCGGATACATAGAAAATGTCAAATTTTCCGATCGAACAATCGAACACCCAAGTTTTCCCGAAACCGCTCAACACATGAAACAAGTTTAAAAACATTCACTTCATACCTCAGTACCAACGGTCCAGCCGTAGAAGGGTCAAGTCAACGCCTCACATGTGGCACGCCATACTGCCCCAAACCCGAAGGTTCAGAGGGCAGTTCAAGACGGTCACATAATCGAGTTAAGCTTTGTTGTCTTCTAGAGGGTCCATCGCGTTACTTGCACTACTTAGAACATTCTTAAACTACGGAAAAATCCAACACTTGGAAATTTCCCGGCAGGGGAAAAAGTGGGTATTTATATGCGGTCGAACTTTTTAACAGTTTCTAAAATATCCGGAAAAACTTAAACGAAGTTAAATTATCCGATCAAATTAACGAGTCCCTAATAAAACCCTAGAAAACTCAACACTTGAGTGGAATTAAAAAATTCCCATAAAAATTTGCCAAGAAAGGACCTAAGAATAAATATATGAAATTTAAGGGACTAAGTCCAAATTTTGGCCGCGGAGCGGCCGCCAAACCCATGGTTTTGCCGCGGTTCCGCGGTCAAATTATTGACTTAGTGGACCGTACTTCACATTAATTCTTAGTTTTTTCTGCTTGTTTTTCTGAGAATTTTTAATTCACAAAAACTTGTGAAGAAAACACCCTATACTACTTGGCAAGAGGTAGAGGATGAAGAAATAGAAAGTGGGTTCACTTTAGAATTAGATTTCTCACTCTTTTTCTCAAGTTGCCATTAATGGTAGCAAGCTTTTCTTCATTGTTGAAGAAGAAGAAGAAGAAGAAAAGAATTATCATGATAATTATAAAATCACTTGATTAATTATATTAAATCAAGTGATCTTATCATATAGCAACCATGGTTAAGTGTAGAGAATAAACTAGGGTTAGGTGAATGGTTAGGTTTAGGAAAGAAACAAAATGGTCAAGCTTTCAACACTTCATGAAGTTTCAACAAGAGAACAAAATAAGCCACCATTCTATTTATCTTTCCAAAATGAATAAATAAATAAATGAATAAGTAAATAAACAAAACCCTAACCATTAACATAACCATGGTTTAATCATACACACAAACTTTCATGTATCATCAAATATGATACAATCAAGTGCACAAAAGTATATCACATATACAATGTGCACATCAAGTGAGAAAATCCTTTTTAAGTGAACAAATATTAGTTAATGTAAAGTAATATATCTAATATATAATTATACATTAAATCATTAAATCAATACTTGATTTAACGATCCGGTCATATCGCATATAACCGACTAATATCAATAGTAACAACTTATCGAATCAACACTTGATCCGATAACCCGGCTATATCGCATATAACCGATCAATGTCACAAATCGCGAGAATCGAATACAGTATCACATACTGGTATTATTCTCGGTCCCGCACATATCTCATATGCGCTCCTATTTCATTTCGCTTGAGCCAGGAAACCTCTGTGTAGGACTCTAAAGACTCGTCAATACGCCGGCAGCATGTGATGATCATATCAAACACCCACAAGCCGCAAGTGGTCTCCTAAACATAACGGCCACCCGGGTATTGAGCGATCAGAAGATCGACGAGCAAGCCCACTCATACTCCTGTGAATCCAACCAGTAACACTTACCGTACAGTCCGGTCTCGTCGTCCGATATGTCGCATATCTTGCCTAGGGGTGGTAAACGTCAGACCCTAATAGCTCGATAAGTCGTGTCGATATGAGGTCTATAACAGTTCGAAAAACCACTGGTAACACTTACCAGAAAATCTCAGCAACCCTGGCCAGGGATTTCCGGTTATAGCCAATCGAACACAGCGCAACATCAACTCCCTATACCGGGAGAGACGAATCCCCTCCTATTGCTCATTGCCTCCATGTGATTCGGGACTGTACCCAAAAACCACCGTTTTGCACGCCCTCTTGGACATGGTAAGGTGGAAATCAAAGCACAGTGGGAATCACACAAGACTCTATGACGATCTCGGGTCTACAGACTAACCTGTACCAGTGTCACCAGAGAACTGCCATCTGACATAAGGTATAATACCATCTGGGAGTTCTCGGCGAGTCCGTCCAGTGTACCCAGTCTCCACTGAGCACCCGTATATCATCTCTGATGTCAAACACTAATGGATATGGGATCATCCATCGCCCATCTGTATGGGTCGAGAAGGTATAAGCTAGTCTACTCTGGTATATCGATGCCCCGTCTCGATACACCCACGACTAGGGACCTTGAAGGATGTACTTATGGACTACCATGTCCCCACTAGTATGATCCGCATCATAGTCCAGGTAGTCAAGTACACATCCTAAGGGCTTTACCAACATGTAACAGAGAGACAATCAGTGTACACGTTAAGGTAAAGATCAACAAGATAGCACACTATTATGTCGAGCAAGAAAGTCCTCCCTATATATGTCCAAGCATCCACTACAATATACATCCTATGTATAGTAATGGCCTCTAGGGCATACATATAACTAACAATATCACATCCGATACCATATCTATAATCAGACATTCCCAAGTCAAGAGTGTGGATCAAACATCAATATATAGCTCGTACGTAAATCCGTCGTACGGCATCCCCAAATCTGGGTACGGGTCAATATCACCTTCATCAATTTAATCATTTGGTATCCTCTTTATCAAAGATCATAATCTGGGGTACTGATCTACGTCTAGTACAATACTAATATCATCAATCAAATCATGATCCGACTGCTGATCTACAGCCTCATACAAACCGATATCATCATCCTATATCGTCATAAAGAGGTATACATCGCCTAATGCGACATATTATGAATATCTTAACATATCTAATCTCATATCACGATCACATGTCAACCATTCAATGTATAACGCTTTTCACATGTATCGTCGTCCCAAGATCCGCTATAATATCAGGATGTATCTCAAGTACGAATCCTGCCATATCACCGTTATCGCCGTCTCAATCAATTCTTATAGATTCATCTCAAATCCCAATACTATCCTCAAATACAGTATGTGAACACATAGTCACATACCCATGTGAACACATAAATACATATTCCCGTATAAGCACAAATGAAAGAAGAATGTATGCAAGTATGAGTGTGTGTGTGTATGTGTAGTGCAACCACTACTCTAGGGTTTCGCAACACTAAAGCTATCCAATCACACCTAAAATCTATCTTTATCATCAATAACCTCAACAAGAAATAATCAATATATATGTGTGTATACGTATTCGTATACATCACCACGAACTGCGGGGGTGCTATACGCAATCCACCCGACTTCTCCCCGTAGATATAAATCTACTCACCTGGTCCTCGCTCGGCGGTGCCGATGTCGCCACGCGCTTGCTTGTCGTCTCGAAGTCCACATGGGGTACCTACATGTCATAACGCACCGTATCGCATTAAAACCAAATTCGAAATCGAAACGGCATACAAAAATCAAATCGGCACGCGTATCACGCATAGGTCAAAACCTATCGCCTACGCATGCACGAATAGCCAAACCAACCCTCGATGTCGATGTATAAACGTCAAACCATCGAGAAAAACCTAATCAAACTCATTTGCACATTCACGAACACTAATTATAATATGAAATGGGTTAAAACTCACAAAAACCCCAAATTCACTTTAAAAGCCATTTTTCCGGAAATCTAGCAAGCAAAAATTACCCGTTTTAGTACAAAACTCGACGTTTAAACAAATCTAGCGGCCATAATACTTATTAAACATCTTAAATAAGTCATAAAAATAATTTCCACAATTTAATCTCATTAAATTTCATTAACCCCAAATTCTAGTTTACAATATACCTAATTTTAACAATTTTATAGCAAAAATGCACAAACAACAATTTACCTTTGATTTTCATGAACTAAAGTATTAAACTACATTTTATAATGTTAATGAAGTCATAAAAATCCTAATTACATTTTTAAACCCAATTAATAAACCAATTTTAAAAACCTAGTTAGCAAATTAGCATAATTATCACAATTTTAAATTAACAAATTAGCAAGTAGTAACCAACTTAGATTTTGCATACAATTACATGTTAATCTCCTCATTACAACCATAAACTAATGATAAAAATACTAATTAAATTCAAGCCCTAGTCTTGAATTTTCCAAACTTGCAATAAAACCCAATTAAACATCTAAATTGTTAACATTGAAGCAATTAAACAACAATATAAGCATAAGGTTAAAATTATACCTCATGATCCATGGATCAACATGAAATCTAGCCTCTCGAAATGATCTCTTTTCACCACAATCCATGCATGTTAGGCTAAGCTAAAATGGGTAAGAGTTGGATTTGGATTTTGGGATTTTTTTTGATGGATTTTGAGGCAATTTTGAAGAATTTTTTGAAGAGAAATGAGAGGAGAAAAGGGGGAGGGGGCTGCTGCAGTACGGGCTGATTTTGGCCAGGAATTTAAGGGAGTTAGGAGAGAGACTCAAGTGGGGAAAATGATATCAAGTCAACCCAAGGTCAAAGCCTATACTTATATATTCTTTTATGCTTTCATTTCCTTTTTCTTTTCATTTCTTTTGGGCAAAACAAATGGGGAAATGAGGAGGGGGAAACATGGGCTGCTGATTTAGGGAGAGGAGAGAGGGTGTGGGTGAGTGTGGGTGAGGGAAAAATGATAAATGATATACCCCAACATCTATTTACACTAATTTTACTATTTAAGCATTTTTCTTCAATATTTTCTAAAACCGTTTGGCAACTTCATTTCATTTCAAAAACAATATGTTACAATTTTGTTTAATTTTTTATGATGCATAAAATTTATTTCAACCAATTTGTAATTTTCCCTAATTAAATGTATTAGTGACGGCTTAAAATAATATTAAAATAATTAATTTCGGAAAAATTTTCAGAAAATTTGAAATTTCACCAGTTGCTCAATAAACACCAAATACTAGTAATTACATAGCTAGAATATGTATATTTAATTTTATAACAAAAATATTTGTATTTTGACTTTTTACAGAAAACCCTTTTATTTTACCGATTTTTCCGAAATTTTACCGAAACGATTTTCAAAACGTTAATCCGATGTAGCAGACTTCGTCAAATTCCCCCTTGTCTGAGGGGTTTTTGATTGTGGGGACGCTCTTCCCTGCAGGCGCAAGCCTCTGCAGTTAATTACGCTACCGCATCGCGATAACAACTTTCTCCTTCTCCAGATGGTCACTTCGTATCGTGGGTGTTTTTTTGTTTGTTGTTGCCCGTGTATTGTATACGGAGACTAAGTTATGTTGTCGCCCGTAGGACGTGTACTAGTCCAAATCCGTATCTTTCTTAGATTTGGGTTTGGGGGTTGGGTTTAAGGATACGTTAGCCTCATTTGAGACTAAGATCAACTTAAACGTTTGTTAAGAATACGTTAGTCTAATTTTAGACTAAGATCAACTTAACGGGATCGTTTAGATCCGAAAAGAGAGCAATTGGGCTCTGTTGTTTAGTTTGGTGACATTGCGGTCGATTAGTTTAAGGACATTACGGTCCATTGTTAGTTTAAGGACATTACGGTCCAATATTAGTTTAAAGACATCGCGGTCGAGGTTAAGGACATCATAGTCTATGGGTTTAAGGACCCCACAGTCCAATGTTAGTTTAAAGACATCACGGTCGAGGTTAAGAACATCATAGTCCGTGAGTTTAAGGACCCCACAGTCAATGTTAGTTTAAAGACGTTGCGGTCGAGGTTAAGGACATCATAGTCCATGGGCTTAAGGACCCCATAGTCCGATGTTAGTTTAAAGACATCGCGGTCGAGATTAAGGGCATCATAGTCCGTGAGTTTAAGGACCCCACAGTCCAATGTTAGTTTAAAGACATCGCGGTCGAGATTAAGGACATCATAGTCCATGGGCTTAAGGACCCCACAGTCCTATGTTGGTTTAAAAACATCACGGTCGAGGTTAAGGACATCACAGTCCATGGGCTTAAGGACCCCACAGTCCAATGTTAGTTTAAGGATATCGCGGTGGAGGTTAAGGAAATCATAGTCCATGGGCTTAAGGACCCCACAGTCCAATGTTAGTTTAAAGACATCGCGGTCGAGGTTAAGGACATCATAGTCCATGGGCTTAAGGACCCCACAGTCCATTGTTAGTTTAAAGACATCACGGTCGAGGTTAAGGACATCATAGTCCATGAGTTTAAGGACCCCACAGTCCATTGTTAGTTTAAAGACATCGCGGTCGAGGTTAAGGACATCATAGTCCATGAGTTTAAGGACCCCACAGTTCATGAAATATGTGGTTGTCGGGACCCGTCACCTCTCTGAAGACGTTGAAGGATTACAACGCCAAATATTAGAGGAGTGAAGAGATGTACCCTTGAACCAAGGTTGCTTGGAGATCTGTAGTCTAATTTGGAACTAAGATCAAATAATTAGATTATGAGCACATTGGTTCAATTAAATCTGAATTGAGGACTTATGGCCAATTTGGGCTATGTCCAATTAGATCTGAAGTGTTGGCCTTTTGTTGGACCATTAGACACTTGTCTGGATTCGAGCCCATATTATTTAGCAATGCTAAACGAGAGTTCGAGGGCTTTAGCAATATTTTTATCTTTGATTTCCTCAATTTTGAGATTCATTTGGAGGAGGGACTTTTGCCTCTGGAAAATTAGCCAATTTGACTAAATGTAGTGTTAAACACTAAAAAGCAATAGTGTTAAACACTGGAGACAGAACCCTCAAATTAGTGTTCAACACTAAAGAAAAAGGGGTCACGTGTGGACACGTGAGGGCGTCCAAAGGTGAGACCAGATCCCTTTTTACTTCGCTCTGCAATTGAGTGTTAAACACTTTTTTTTATATTTTATTTTGAGCATCACGTGCTGGCACGTAATGAACATTTATGCACTGATTGTTAAAGCATTCACTAAGGGGTCACGTGGGGACACGTGAGAGCGCCCAGAGCTTTCTCCTTCTCATTTCTGGGGATCTTTTCAGGGGTCACGTGGGGACACGTGACCTTGGTTCTTTGCATACTTTATTCTCTTTATCTTTAAGAATTAAATTCTCTGTAGGGTTAAATCCTGATTATGATTCTGTAGGAATTAAATTCCAATTTTTTATAGAATTAAATTCCTATGTAGGGTTAAACCCTAATTTTCTTTAGAGGAATTAAATTCCAATATATGTCAAAGAATTAAATTCTTGTATAGGGTGAAACCCTAGTTCTGTCTTGGAGGAATTAAACTCCTATAAATATGGGAGAATTAAATTCTCAATTAGGGTTGAACCTTGGTTTTTGTCCATCTTGAAGGAATTAAATTCCTGTAATTTTAGGAGAATTGAATTCTCATATAGGGTTAAACCCTAATTTTATTTTGAGAGAATTAAATTCTCTAAACTCAATTCCCCCTCTAAGTTTTGGATCTGCATGGCAGGATCTCAACCCGATGAGAATTAAATTCTCAACCTATGGGAAGATGTGCTTCTGCAGATCTTCAACTAGAGGAAGAACTAAGTTCTTTTGCAGAAGAGTTAAACTCTTAGATTTTGAGAATTAAATTCTCTGTTTGAAGTTTTGATTCCCTTTCTTTTCTCACCTAGGGTTTTGTTTCTTGAGAATTAAATTCTCCTTTCTTTTCTCTGAAATTTCAAGATTCCAAAACTCTATATCTCCAAAAATAAAAATTCCCCTTTCTTTTATTCTTGGCTCCTATTTATAGGAGAGGGAAAAGAATCAATTTGTTTAATGAATCTTTCATTGAAAGATTTTGTTTGTTTTCATAATTAATATGAGCCTTTAGATCATTCAGTGAATTTTATTCACTGTTGGATTTTCAATCCAAAGATATTCTGTTTGTTATTTTCGGTGAGATTTAGGGAAATCTTTCCTTGTCTAAGATTTTTCCATAAATTGGTAATATTTAATCACCCCTGAATTTTTAATCCAACGGTTCTCTCTAATCCTTTCCCATTTGGAAAGATTTTAGAGAAATTTAGAATTTAATTCTATTCAGTTATAAAGCTTTCAAAGCCTGTCACGTGCTGGCACGTGACCCTTGGTCACGTGTGAGCACGTGACCCTTGGTCACGTGTGAGCACGTGACCCTTGGTCACGTGTGAGCACGTGACCCCCAATTGGGGTCTTTCTTCAGCCGTTTGTTTTCATTTCTGTATGATGAGATTTTAACCATCACGTGACCATTGGTCACGTGTGTGATACCTCATTGAGATAATTCCTGATTTTTTGAATTAAATTCTATTAAGCTGTAAGGCTTTCAAAGCCTGTCACGTGCTGGCACGTGACCCTTGGTCACGTGTGAGCACGTGACCCCCAATTGAGTCATCTCTCAGCCATTTGTTTTCATTTCTGTATGATGAGATTTTAACCATCACGTGTCATCACGTGACCATTGGTCACGTGTGAACATGTGATACCTCATTGAGGTAATTCCTGATTTTTTAATCAGGAAACAACTCCTAAATGACTCCATGAATACTTTCGACGAGATGGTGATGCTTTTATGTCAGAGATTCGCCAGTGCGAATAAACGCACTACTGTGGCGGTGTTGGTCAATGAAAGGGTTGGACCGAATGAGACATGGATTCAATATGTTACCCGATGGCGAAATCTCTAGTCAAAATGCGAGCAGCGTATAGACGATGCTCCAGCCATGGGAATATTCATAGTCACCCTTGACCCAAATTCAAAGGTGTTCCCATATATGGCCCTCTTCAAACCAACGACCTTCCAAGGGCTCATAGATAAAATGGCTCGATTGGATCAGATGGGTCAAGACCCTTCCTCTTCCGATGAAAATATATGAAAAGTGGAGGCAAAGCGGCGTTTGTTGCCAACGCTCAAGAAAAAAAATGAGCGGATTTGAAGCAACATGTCCCCAAAATAGCGACAGCGCGGGTCCTACCCTTGAAAAGATTTGGACATGAATACTCGCTCCCTGAAATATGCGCAGGGAGTATCTTGCTCGCTAGCGGAGGAACTTCTATGTGAGGTGGTCATTTCTTCAAAGAACAAAAAGGATATTAAGGGACTTACAAGCGGGTTCTGCAATCAAGTAGAATAGCCCGCTTGAACCAGAAATCATGGAAGGGACATAGAAGCTATGTCCCACTCCTAAAATGGATAATGAGGGGGAAAAGCTCTCAAGTTAAGTTCATTCTTCCAAGGAGGAAGAAGACTCAGCAGAAAGAGTGATCTGATATCTCGTTCCTTCATATATGAAGAAGATGCTCCGTCAGCGTGATGAGCAAGAGGGTAGGTGCCGAGTAAAGTGCCCGATATTTCCCGAAAAACAACCCAATTGCTGCGGTGGTAAAATAAGCAGTCCAAGAAGGTGAAGATAGCTTAAGGTGTGAAGTGTCCATGCAAACAAAAGACAGGCAGCAGCGCCTTGGCATGCAAGCGTTGGAAGGAATAAGTTATGCAATTCCCCTACCAAATGATAAACTATGGACCGAAACATCCCTAAACTAGCATTCCACTCCAAACTCGGAGATGTTGGACCGAAATGTCCTTAAACTAGCATTCCGCTCCGAGCACAGAGATGATGGACCGAAACATCCCTAAACTAGCATTTTTCTCCGAACACGGAGATGTTGGACCGAAATGTCCTTAAACTAGCATTTCGCTCCGAGCACGGAGATGATGGATCGAAACGTCCCTAAACTAGCATTCCGCTCCAAACACGAAGATGTTGGAGAAACATCCTTAAACTAGCACGTCGCTCCGACCATGGGGATGTTGGACCAAAATGTTCCTAAGCTAATACGTCGTCCTAAACACGAGAATATTGGACCGAAATGTCCCTAAAACAAATATGTGCCTTGAGATCTATATTGCAACCGAAGTCCTATCGACGAAGATTGCAACTCAAGTTCCCACCGTCTACACTGCTACTCCAGCAATGAAGTCACCCCCTTAAGTCCCAGCAGCAAACAGATGGGTCACTTGCGGCGAAGCTATTTTTGAGAGTTTCATTGAAAAAGAAAAAAACGGTATGTCCACAAGAAAATTGGCACGAATGAAAATCCGAAAGGGCGCCGTGAGTAAAAACAACCGGATTGCCGACGAGTTTGTGAAAAACCGAGAGGGCGTAAACCCGTTAAATAGAAAAAATGTGTGCACTTGCAAGGTCCTTTCGACCTTGTGAAGGGAAAATACCCGCGTGTGATCCTTACGACTCACAAAGGATCAACACACTTAGGAGTCCATACGATTCCTATAGAGAAATTACACTTGCGAGATCCTTACGAATCGTAAGGAGAATTCACCCCTATAAGACCCACACGACTCATGGGATTCAAATGCCTTAAGTTACAGGGATCTAAACATGTTCTTAAGGAATCATATCCCCTAAGTTGCCCTACAAATAGTTCAATACTGACACTTGTATATGATCCATGGGCACGAACAAAATATATTCCCACAAAGGTCCACCAATGGTAAGAAAAAGAGATCCTCATATAGTGAACGATATTTGTAAGACTTATAAGGAGAAAACTCTCTTATAAGATCCTTATAACTTGCAAGGGAAAATACCACTTACGAATCCCTATGATTCCTGAGGAGAAAACACACCCATGAGATCTTCCCGACTTATAGGAAGAAATACCTTTATGAGACCCTTATGGCTTATAAAGTCAAAAATCCTTAGTCGACAGGATCCTAACCTTGTTTGCTAAGCCACCTTTGTTTAAATTGACAAAGGCAAATGATAATTCGCTCCTGAAAATATTCCATTTGTAGCCAAACTGATGCCTAAACAGGTGTCAAATTCTAATTCCTCTCACAGTAAATGATGATTCACTTTTGGCAATATTCCAGTTGTAGCGATACTGATGCCAAGATTGGTATCAGGACCTAAGTCCCAAACTCACAACACAATCAGCGAGAAATATATATGTGTGTGTGTGCGCGCGCGCGCATAAGAAATAACCAAAATGATAGGGCAACTCACAATAAAAATCAATAAGCAAAAATATGCATATGAAACAGCCGAAATGTTTAGGCAACACGCAATAAAAAACAGCAAGTCAAAAAAAATATAGCCGAAATGATTGCGCACCATGATAAATAGTCGAAATGATTGGATTGTCACGACTTTCGCGATATAAAAAGCTGAAAAGATAGAGTATCGCGGAAATAAATAAATAAAAAATAAATAATAAAATCAAAATTTTCTGCCCTGCAAGTAGGTCCATGCCGACTTTTGTATACAATCCATGGGCACAAATGAAAGAAAGGGAGCCATATTTTCCCACCATGCTTTGTCAAAAGAAGTTCCAGATCTCGATGGCAACATCTACAGCCTAGAGATCAAATCGACGTTCTTCTCATTCCAGCAGGATACAAACACGACATCATCAAAGACCAAAGGGTTAAATCAAAGCAGAGTAATGGCAAAATCCTAGCTTTAGTTCGACGTTCTTTCTCAGTGCAGACGCGACGTCAATAAGGACCCAAGGGTCAAATAAAAGTAGAGCAATGCCATATTCTAATTTCCAGATCTTGATGGCAACATCTACAGCCTAGAGATCATCTCCACGTTCTCCTCATTCTAGCAGGGTACAGATGCAATGTCATCAAAGACCAAAGGGTCAAATAAAAGAGGAGTAATGGAAAAATCCTAGCTCCCGCTCGACATTCCTTCTCAGTGTAGATGCGACGTTAATGAGGACCCAAGGGTTGAACAAAAGTGGAGTGACGGCATATTCCTAGTTCCAGATCTCGATAGCAACATCTATAGCCTAGAGATCATCTCCACGTTCTTCTTATTCCAGTAGGGAGCAGATGCAATGTCATCAAAGACCAAAGGGTCAAATAAAAGAAGAGTAATGAAAAAATCGTAGCTCCAGTTCGATGTTCCTTCTCGGTGCAGATGCGAAGTTAATAAAGACCCAAGGGTCAAACAAAAGTGGAGTGACGACATATTCCTAACTCAAGATCTCGATGGCAATATCTACAGCCTAGAGATTAACTCGACATTCTTCTCATTCTAGCAGGATACAAATGCGACGTCATCAAAGACCAAAGGGTCAAATCAAAGCAGAGTATTGGCAAAATCCTAGCTCTAGCTCGATGTTCATTCTCAGTGCAGACGCGACGTCAACAAGGGCCCAAGGGTCAAATAAAAGTGGAGCAATGATATATTCCAAGTTCCAAACCTCGATGGCAACATCTACAGCCTAGAGATCATCTCCACGTTCTTCTCATTCCAGCAAGGTGCAGATGCAACGTCATCAAAGACCAAAGGGTCAAATAAAAGAGGAGTAATGGAAAAATCCTAGCTCCAGCTTGACATTCCTTCTCGGTGCAGATGCAATGTTAATAAGGACCCAAGGGTCAATCAAAAGTGAAGTGACAGAATATTCCTAACTCTAGATCTCGATGGCAACATCTACCGCCTAGAGATCATCTCGACGTTCTTCTCATTCCAGTAGGGTGCAGATGCAACGTCATCAAAGATCAAAGGGTCATATAAAAGAGGAGTAATGGAAAAATCCTAACTCCAACTCGACGTTCCTTCTTGGTTCAGATACGATTTTAATAAGGACCCAAGGGTCGAACAAAAGTAGAGTGATGACATATTCCTAGCTCCAGATCTCGATGGCAATATCTACAGCCTAGAGATCATCTCCACGTTCTTCTCATTCCAGTATGGTGCAGATGCAACGTCATCAAAGACCAAAGGGTTAAATAAAAGAGGAGTAATGAAAAATCCTAGTTCCAGCTCGACGTTTCTTCTCGGTGCAGCTGCGACGTTAATAAAGACCCAAGGGTCGAACAAAAGTGGAGTGACGATATATTCCTAGCTCCAAATCTCGATGGCAACATCTACAACCTGGAGATCATCTCCACGTTCTTCTCATTTCAGTAGGGTGTAGATGCAACGTCATCAAAGACCAAAGGGTCAAATAAAAGAGAAGTAATGGAAAACTCCTAGCTCCAGCTCGACATTCCTTCTCGATGCAGATGCGACGTCAATAAGGACCCAAGGGTCGAACAAAAGTGGAGTGATGGCATATTCCTAGCTCCAGATCTTGATAGCAACATCTACAGCCTAGAGATCATCTCTATATTCTTATCATTCCAGTAGGGTGCTGGTGCAATGTCATCAAAGACTAAAGGGTTAAATAAAAGAGGAGTAATGGAAAAATATTAGCTCCATCTCGACGTTCCATCTCGGCGCAGATGCGACATCAACAAGGACCCAAGGGTGCTCCAAATCTTGATGGCAACATCTACAACCTGGAGATCATCTCCACGTTCTTCTCATTTCAGTAGGGTGCAGATGCAACGTCATCAAAGACCGAAGGGTCAAACAAAAGAGAAGTAATGGAAAAATCCTAGCTCCAGCTCAACATTCCTTCTCCGTGCAGATACGACGTCAATAAGGACCCAAGGGTCGAACAAAAGTGGAGTGACGGCATATTCCTAGCTTCAGATCTTGATAGCAACATCTACAGCCTATAGATCATCTCCACATTCTTATCATTCCAGTAGGGTGCAGATGCAATGTCATCAAAGACTAAAGGGTTAAATAAAAGTGGAGCAATGGAAAAATCTTAGCTCTATCTCGACGTTCCATCTCGGTGCAGATGCGACGCCAACAAGGACCCAAAGGTTGAACAAAAGTGGAGTGACGGCATATTCCTAACTCCAGATCTTGATGGCAACATCTACAGCCTAGAGATCATCTCCACGTTCTTCTCATTCCAACAGGGCGCAGATGCAACATCAATATGGAGCAAAGGGTCAAAGCAAAAGCAGAGCAATGGTAAAGTCCTAACTCCAGATCTCGATGGAGATATATACAGCAAAGAGGTCATATGGATGTCTACCCCTTTTCAGCGAAGAATTAGCACGACATCACCAAAGAAAAAGTGGAGTGATGGCAAAATCCTAGCTCCAGATCTCGATGGCAACATCTACAGCCTAGAGATTATCTTGACGTTCCTCCTCATTCCAGCGGGATGCTGACGCAATGGTTAAATAAAAGTAGAGTAATGGCATATTCCTAGCTCCAGATCTCGATGGCGATATGTACAACATAGAGGTCATACGGATGTCTACCCTACTTCAGCGAAGGACCGATGCGACACCAATGCAAAAGCGAAGTGACGGTATATGCCTAGTTTTGGGACTTGATAGCAAGCCTAAAGACCATTGGATGTCATCCCACCTAAGAAGGGTGCGGTTATGACTCATCGGGGCTTTAAATCGAGCCTAACCTCAAGTAAAGCGCTATGGAAATACCTAGCACTGGATCTTCTAATGGTAATGTGAATATTCCAACCTAGGAAGACTACTTGAAGATGTCTTGTTCAGCTTCAGAAGGGATCATAGACACGACAGACATGGGGCTACTCGAGCAGTAACCTAAGGGACTGCATGTCGAGAATATATCAACCAACGCGACGGTACAATGGATTTAACCCAGTACCACAAACCTAACGGACTACTGTATCGAAAAGAGTTATCTATATTTCACGTTAGGATACAACTGCGAGATCATCTCGACTCGTAGGGAGAAACATCTTTATGAGACTCTCACGGCTCATAAAGGTGAAAAGCCTTAGGTGATGGAGGATATCAACCTGTTTCCTAAGCCACTGTTGCCTTACAAGGAGGTCAAGACTGACACTTGTATACTATCCACGAGCCACATTCGAAAAAGTTGCATCCCATGAAGTGAAGAAGCCACTTACGGGTCCTCACGACTTGTAAGGAAAAAATACCCGAGTGAGATCCTTATGACTCACGGAGGCGATGGACACCTAGGAATCCTCACGATTTTTAGGGAGAATATGCACCTATGAGATCCTTACGATTCATAGGGAGAAAAGCCTTCTTGAGACCCTTACAACTCATAAAGTCAAAAGTCATAGGAGACAGAGACCTAAACCTGTTTCCTGAGCCATCAATTCTATGGTGATGCATTATTTTGCACTAATTAACCCACATACATACTTACGTGGCAAAGTAGTGGGGGAATTTGATCCCGCCAAAATTTTTGGCCCAGAGCTTGTTGTTCCCTTATAAAAATAAAAGGAATCCCCACGTGTTAAAGACATGTGCACCCACATTCAAAGTATGTGAGTGCCGCTTCAGATAGGATCAAATCCTATATTGGTTCCCACGTGTTAAACATGTGAGCATCTTACGTGATATCCATGTGAAACACTAGTCCAGTATCTTAGCAGCGTCTAACGTGATATCTACATTAGCGCGCATGCAGTCTCTTGGCAGCGCCTCACATGATATCCACATAAGCGCACTTGCCAGTCTCTTGGCAGCGTCTCACGTGATATACATGTGAGCACGCATGCAGTCTCTTGGTAGCGCCTCACCTGATATCCACGTGAACGCACTTACCGGTCTCTTGGCAGCGTCTCATATGATATCCACATGAGCACTATAGGGCAGCACCTCACGTGCAATACACGTGAGTGTTCTTTTTGGTAAAATTAAATTCTATGTAGAATTAAATTCTATGGGGGAAATATTTCCCTCATCTTCCTTAAACTAGAAAGATCTTCTCTGTTAAACGGAGAACCCTTTGATCAAAGATCCAGCGATGATTATAAAATCACCAATTGATTATTTGATAGAATTAAATTCTATTTTAGGAAAATATTTTTCTAATCTTGATAAACAAATAAGAATGATCTTCTCTGTTAAATAAAGAGCCTTTGGATTAAAAATCCAACGGTGAATAAAATTCACCGATTGATCTTTAAGATCATTTTGATTGATTATGAAATCAATCATGATCTCTTAATGAGAAATTTTCTCAAAACAGATTGATTTTTCTTTTCTCTTATAAATAGGAGCAAAGAGATTAAATCTCAGATGGAGGAGACCCTCCATAAGCTTCTGTAAAAGTACAGAAGGCTCTCCAAAAGCTTCCACAAAACAACAGAGAATTTAATTCTTAATAAAAAAAAGATCTTCCTCCTCTCAAACTTTAGGTAAAGAAAACACGATGATAAAATTATTTCTCCTTTACCTATCATATCATATCTAAGGGTTTAACCCTTTAAAAGAACTTAGTTCTTTCTCTGGATTTGAGATCCACAAGACAAATCTCCAATAAGTTGAGAATTTAATTCTCATCGGGAAGATCTTGCTCTTGAGAATCAGAGATTCAGGAGAGAACAAGGTTGAAAAGAACAATGGAAGAAAGGACATGAAAAAGATGGAGTATATACTCCAGGAACTTAGTTATCAAACATAACAAGAACTTAGTTCTTAAAGAACCTAGTTCTTAAAGAACCTGATCTCAGATACTTAAAATATTGATCTTGGTGATCGTTAATAGTCAAAATACCATTAACAGAAATTTAACTTATCTAAAACATGAACATAGATTAAATCTTTAAGGACACAACGTCTTACGTGATATCCGCATGAGCGCTCAAAAGAAACCATGAAGACATCGCTTCACATGATATCCACATGAGCGCTTAAAAGAAGCAGATGATATTGTCTCACGTAAATCCACGTGAGGGCTCAAAAGAAGTAAGTGGATAGTGTCTCACGTGATATCCACATGAGTGCTAAAAAGAAGTAAGAGGATAGCGTCTCATGTGATATCCACGTGAGCGCCCAAGACCCATGGAGACTTAGTGCCTCATGTGCCATACATGTGAGCACCCATAAGTAAGGACTCAGTGCCTCACGTGCCACATACGTGAGCGCTTAAAAAAAGCCAGAAGCTCAGCGCCTCATGTGATATTCATGTGAACATTAGATGACTGAGTGCTTAGCATTGTTAGGTGGTACAAAAACCCAATCTTAGCCCCAAATTGGCTAAGTCTGTGAAGCTTAAGCTGCTTCTTTTATTTTGAATCAATTGAGCCTATATGCTCATGATATCCAAGTTGATCTTAGTATCATATACGACTAATGATCTTTCATCGATGATATTGAAGTTGATCTTAGTCTCATATATGACTAATGATTTTCATCCCATATTTTCTAACTTAATCTTAGTCTCATATAAGACTAACGATCTTTATATCCAACATGTTCTCTTCTCTCATGTATGGAATTTGGTTCAAGGGTACATCTTTCCACACCTCTGAAATACGGCGTTGTAATTCCTCAACGTCTTCAGAGAGGTGGCGGGTCCCAACTACCTACAACTCCTCCTCCTTCGTCTCAACTTGATGAAAAATATGAAACTTTATAAGGATAGGGAATGTCCTAATTCTCATATTGATACACCCCATACCGATGCACTTCCGTATTGATGTGCACATCTCATACTGATACGCATCCCCATATAGATGCGTATCTCATATTGAGCCCCGGCTTTATATATATACTATATGTATATTTTTGAAGGAAACATAAATGCAATTGGATCGCACCCTAATATTGGGTGCATCACATGTCACCATCATTCACTTTGCCACGTAACATATACACGTGCGCACAAGAGAAATGTTTGACCGAAACATCTCTAACTAATATTTCGTCCCAAGCACGGGAATGTTGGACCGAAACGTCTCTAAACTAATACTTCATCCCAAACACGGGAATATTGGACCGAAATGTCCCTAAACTAATATTGGACCGTGATGTACTTAAACTAATATATGTTTGGCCCTACAGCATGTTACGCCCCGCTTCCCAAAAGTCGGAACCAGGTACGTGACGAGGCCGCGACGTATATATTTCGAGAAAGTCATTTCCCGGAATAAATACGCTAAGCGTAAAATAAGCAATACAAAATGACAAGAGAATAAACATGAGATTAAAACTTTAACAACATTATTTATATTTAACTTGATCCATTTACAAAACATGATTTTTAACAGAAAGAAAATACAAGGATTGAAACGCCTAAACAGGTGGCGTACATAAACTGAGAAAGGTAACTAGTCTAGGCTTGGGTGTCGGTCTGATCGTGTTCTTCCTCTGAGATGTCTACTTCTTTAGTCTCCACAGTATCTGATGAACATTCCAAGAAAAACAGAGAAGGGTGGAATGCCAGTCGAACTTTCGCTCGGTAAGTCCCAAGGAATGAAGTGAAATATAAATTATAATGATAAGGAGAATGTATATCATGAACAATGGATTATGATGTGTCAGTTGATAGGGTTCCTAGGCACCCTATAGAGGTCTCACAAGGCATCGAACATGCCATTTTACAAAAATTATGGTGCCGAGAAACCCTAACACGGATCTTAGACTAGAATTCTAGGCGAAAAACTAAACTAGTTAACAAATTAACTAATGGTTAGATGATACAACCTTTGTAGATCCGGTAATCCTCTTCCTTGGCTCCACGTAGGCATCCTCTCGCTGTCCTTTTCGAATCCTAGACTCGTTCATCGGCTTCATCGGGAAAACGAGCGGAATAGGTCGTCGGCTTCGTGTCAAAGACGATCTACGTCGAGGTTGCACAAGCTCAAGCTCCGACTTCACAAAGTTGTGAAACTTGTGAAGAAAACACCCAAAACAACTTGGCAAGAGGTAGAAGGTGAAGAAATAGGAGGTGGGTTCACTTTAGAATTGGATTTATCTCACTTTTGCTCAAGTTGCCATTGATGGCATCTTATTTTCTCTCTTGAAGAAGAAGGAAGAAGCAAATAGAATATGATAAGTATTATCAAAAAAGAATAATAAAATCAAATACTTATCATGTTCTAACCTAGGTTAAGTGTAGAGAATAAACCATGGTCACTTGGATGGGTTAGGGTTAAGCATGAAGATAAGGATGGTTGCTAAAGTCAAAGCTTCATGAAGCTTCAACTAATGACAAAGAAAGCCACCATTCTCATCTTTATCTTTTCCAAATAAATAAATAAACAAATAAATAAATAAATGAATATGCAAAACCCTAATTATCAAATTAACCATGGATTAATTCTATATACTTAACTAAATGATCAAGTATCATCAAACATGATACAAAAATGTGCACTAAAGCATATCACATATACAATGTGCATCAAGTGAGAAAAATCCGTTTAAAGTGAACCAATACAAGTTAATGCAATGCAATATATCAAATATATAATTATGCATTAAATCATTAAATCAACATTTGATTCAATGATCCGGTCATGTCGCACATAACCGACTAGAATCCAATGTATCGATTTATCGAATCAATAATTCGATAACTAGGTCATATCGTATATAACCAATTGAAACATATATCGCGAGAATGAAATGCGGTATCACATACACGCATTATTCTCGGTCCTGCACATATCTCATATGCGCTCCTATTTCGTTTCGCTTGAACCAGGAAACCTCTGTGTAGGACTCTAAAGACTCGTCAATACGCCGGTAGCAGATGATGATCATATCAAGCACCCACAAGCCGCAAGCGGTCTGCTAAACGTAACGGTCACCCGGGTATTGAGCGATCAGAAGATCGACGAGCTAGCCCGCTCACACTCCTGCGAATCCGACCAGTAACACTTACCATACAGTCCGGTCTCTTCGTCTGATATGTCGCATATCAAGTCTAGGGGTGGTAAACGTCAGACCCCAATAACCCGATAAGTCGTGCCGATGTGAGGCTCATAACGGGTCGAGAAACTACTGGTAACACTTACCAGCAAATCTCTGATCAGCCCTGGCCAGGGACTTCCCTGCTACGGCCAATCGAGCACAGCACAACATCAACCCCCAATACCGGGAGAGACGAAACCCCTCCTATCGCTCATTGCCTCCATGTGACTCGGGACTGTGCCCAAAGACCACCGTTTTGCATGCCCTCATGGACGTGGTAAGGTGGAGATCAAAGCACAGTGGGAATCACACAAGACTCTATGACGATCTCGGGTCTACAGACTAACCTGTACAAGTGTCACCTGAGAACTGCCATCTGACGTGAGGTATAATACCATCTGGGAGTTCTCGGCGAGTCCGTCCAGTGTACTCAGTCTCCACTGAGAACCCGTATACCATCTCTGATGTCAAACACCAATGGATATGGGATCATCCATCGCCCATCACATGGGTCGAGAAGCGTATACGCTAGTCTACACTGGTATATCGATGCCCCGTCTCGATACACCCACGACTAGGGACCATGAAGGATGTACTTATAGACTAACATGTCCCCACTAGTATGATCTGCATCATAGTCCAGGTAGTCAAGTACAAATCCTAAGGGCTTTACCAACATGTAACTATAAGACAGTATAAAGAGACTAGTGTACATGTTAAGATAAAGAGCAACCAGATAGCATACTATCATGTCGAGCAAGAAAGTCATCTCTATATATGTCCAAGCATCCAATATAATATACATCATCTGTACAATACTGGCCTCTAGGGCATACATACAACTAACAATCTCCCACTTGCACTAGGGCCAGCTGCTGTAGTATCGCATACCGAGCATCCCGAAGAGTCTCTCAAACTGTATCTGGGGAATGGCCTTCGTGAGTGGATCCGCCGTGTTGTTCTTCGTGTCAACCCTCCTGACCTCGATCTCCCGGCGATCAACTATCTCCCGGATCAGGTGATACCGCCTCAGAATATGCCTGGATCGCTGATGGGACCTGGGTTCCTTGGCCAAAGCCACCGCTCCATTGTTATCGCAATACAAAGGTATTGGATGCTCAATGGATGGAACCACTCCAAGTTCAGAATTGAACTTCTTGATCCAGACAGCTTCTTTAGCAGCATCGTTGGCAGCGATGTATTCAGCCTCCATCATCGAGTCTGCCACGGTTTCCTGCTTGGAACTCTTCCAGCTAACCGCCCCTCCGTAAAGGGTAAAGACAAAGCCCGACTGCGACTTAGAGTCGTCCTTATCACTCTGGAAGCTCGAATCGGTAAAGGACTCCACTTGGAGTTCTCCGTTACCATACACCAAGAACATATCTCTAGTCCTTCGCAAGTACTTGAGAATGCTCTTCACAGCTGTCCAGTGATTCTCTCCAGGATCAGCTTGATACCTGCTCACTACACTTAGTGAGTATGCTACATCGGGTCTGGTACATAGCATCGCATACATGATAGAGCCTACTGCCGAAGCATAGGGTATCCCTTGCATGCGAGCTCTCTCCAAATCAGTCTTGGGAGACATCTCTTTGGAGAGAGTGACTCCAGAGATCGTGGGCAAGTTCCCACGCTTGGACTCTTCCATACTAAACCTCTTTAGTATGGTGTCAATGTACCTGGATTGGGACAATCCTAAAATCCGTTTGGATCTATCTCTATAGATCCTGATTCCCAATATGCAGGAGGCATCACCAAGATCTTTCATTGAGAATCTTTGTGATAAGAAGAGCTTGACCGATTGCAGCATAGGAATATCATTTCCTATCAAGAGTATGTCGTCCACGTACAATACGAGGAAGACAACCTTACTCTCTGCCACCTTCTTGTAGATACAAGGTTCATCTGGGTTTTTGACGAAATCAAACTCTTTGATTACGACGTCAAAACAGATGTTCCAACTCCGCGATGCTTGCTTTAATCCATAAATGGATTTAAGCAGCTTGCACACCTTTCCGCTGCTCCCACTGTCTACGAAGCCCTCTGGCTGAGTCATGTACACGCACTCTTCTAAATCACCATTTAGAAAGGCGGTCTTAACATCCATTTGCCAGATTTCATAATCATGATAAGCAGCGATGGCAAGCATGATCCGGATGGATTTAAGCATAGCCACTGGAGAAAAGGTCTCGTCATAGTCCACACCTGGTCTTTGACGAAAACCCTTTGCTACAAGTCTAGCTTTGAAAGTCTCCACTTTCCCATCTACACCAAGTTTCTTCTTGAAGATCCACTTGCTCCCAATGGGTTTTACCCCTTCAGGAGCAACGTCCAAAGTCCATACTTTGTTGGTGTACATGGATTCCATCTCGGACCGCATAGCATCCAGCCATTTCACTGAGTCCCTACTCGTGATGGCCTGCTCGAAGCTAGTTGGGTCATCATCCTCCATGATGCAATCCTCGCTCCCACCGTCCATGAGAAAACCGTAGTATCTCTCAGGTTGGCGAGGAACCCTACTAGATCGGCGGAGTGGCTGGGGTTTATTGGGAACTACGGAATCCTCTGGTTCCACCATATCTTCTGTTGTAGCTTCTGCAGCTGGAACCTCTTCCAGTTCTACCTCATGACCACTAATCTCTTTTTCAAGAAATTCCTTTTCTAAAAAGGTGGCATGCCGAGAAACAAACACTCTTTGTTCCTCAGGGTGGTAGAAGATATACCCTTGAGAATTCTTGGGATATCCTACAAATTTGCATAGAACAGACCGGGCCTCGAGTTTGTCCGGATTTTGTCGTTTGACATAGGCTGGACAACCCCATATCTTAACATAGTTAAGACATGGTCTCTTCCCTTTCCATATCTCATATGGAGTGGTAGGCACAGATTTGGTGGGGACCATATTCAATAGATGTATGGCTGTCTCAAGCGCATACCCCCAGAAGGAAATAGGTAACTCAGCTGTGCTCATCATAGAGCGCACCATATCTAATAGGGTGCGGTTCCTCCGTTCTGATACACCGTTGTGCTGTGGTGTATATGGAGGAGTCAGCTGAGAGAGAATCCCATTCTCTTTTAGGAAGTCCAGGAATTCATTGCTCAAGTATTCACCTCCTCGATCAGATCGAAGGATTTTAATACTCTTTCCGGTTTGGTTTTCGACTTCTAGTTTATATTCTCTAAATTTCTCAAAAGCTTCAGACTTGTGTCTTATTAAGTACACATGTCCGTATCTTGAGAGATCGTCAGTGAATGTAATGAAGTACGAAGAACCATCCCTGGCATGTGTAGACATGGGGCCACATACATCACTATGTATTAGTCCCAAGAGTTCGGTAACTCTTTCTCCGTGTCCCGTAAACGGAGTTTTGGTCATCTTGCCTTTGAGACATGACTGGCAAGTGTCATAAGATGAAAATTCGAAAGGTTTCAAATATCCATCTTTATGCAACTTAGCCAGTCGTGTCGCATTGATGTGACCTAGTCTACAATGCCACAAGAAATAATCGTTCAGTTCTGAACTCTTCCTCTTGTGTGTGTTTGTTATACTCAGAACTGTTGATTGGTTTAGAACATAAATGCCATTGCACAACGTGCCTGATCCAACCAACTTTTGGTTATGGAAAATGTTCATAACATTGTCCTGTAATACAAAATTATATCCTTCTTTACTTAGCAAAGAAACCGATATAATGTTGCATATCAGGTTCGGCATGTAATAGCATTCGTTCAGAACCAATGTATTACCAGTTGGTAATACAAGGTGATATTCCCCGACAGTCTTAGCTGCAACAATTGCACCATTTCCAACTCTAATGTCTTTATCACCTTCTCCAAGTTCTCTACCTTTCCTAAGCCCATGTAACTGATTACATATATGGGATCCTGACCCGGTATCCAATACCCAGGACGTAGAGCAAATGGAGAAACAGTTCTCAGTAACGAACACACCCGAAGAAAATGCATCATCATGTACTTTCTTCATTCGGGTGGCATGGGAATCCTGGTATTCCCCTATATCCTGTTCATTCCTATAACTCTTACAGGAAAGAATGGAACCAACGTTCCCCAGCACAGTATAACATGCGGGTTCGGTCAATACATCCATATTATTATCTTTATTAAGGCATGAAATGGTCGCTACCTGGAGAGAGAGAGAAGAAAACACTTTAGCGTAAGCTCGTGCAAGATCAGATTGGTTATTATCTTATCTAATCAGGATGGCTCCCACTGCTTTTTATCAAATCTTCCTTCAAACCCTAAAAGGAAAGACTAGCCGGGATTAATTACACACTACAAGTTCGCCAATCTTTCAGCCAGGCCAGTGTCGGTACTTTGAGGGAGGTCCCCCGTGCTTTCGCACGAACCTAATTAATGTAAACCTCGTTTTCCCAGAGGCGTAACCCCGTTGACACCTTTCTAGACACCTACTTGATCGGCTAATTGCAATGTGTAAAACTCTCCCAGGAGTAACTCTTACTCGCAGTGGGTATCGGGATCCAACTATCTCATAGAAGGTATGCAATCTCATTGCAAATTTCAACACTTGAAATTCCCGATAATGCTTTTGCCCTTAGCGTGCTATGACCTTGACGAAAGCCAACAAACCACAGCCCGCTAGTCAAGTTCAACCCGTACATTTCTTGACTGAATTAAACCCACCCGCACGACCCTTAACGAAAGCCAACAGAGCCGTACGACTACCCTAATCCAGTCGCATCATATGCAGCAGATAAACAACACATAGCTACCGCACACTACACCTTGACGAAAGCCAACAAATGTAGCACGAATACTATATGTAACCTATCTGAAATGACGGAGGGCTACGCAGGTTTTTCTGAAAACCTATTGCGTAATGAACTTGATATCGTTGTAGAATCAAATGAAGTTTTGAAATGGAGTGATTTTGAGGCTTTTCTAGTTTTGCTAAAGGAGTCACTCCCGGTGAAGGGATCTCGGTCCTTTCCTCATCGAATAAGGTGCAGGGTATATCATATATACCGCTGTGCAAAGCAAAAACCTAAAAGCAGTCAAAAGCAAACCGAGTGTGTAGCATCTGCCAGTTATTGCTAAAGGAGTCACTCCCGGTGAAGGGATCTCGGTCCTTTCCTCATCGAATAAGGTGCAGGGTATATCATATATACCGCTGTGCAAAGCAAGAACTGTAGCTACCTTTTTATTTTAAAATTCGATTCCACAATATCTTAGGTTTCTTATCTTTCATTAATCACATTAATGAAGTCCCATCATTTAAATACCTAAACATCACAGATAGATATGACGTACACTTATGCCATCCGCATTCGCCTCGATGTCCCCTCGTGCACCGTTAGGTTAGGTAACTAACGACAGAGCAGGGCAGGGCTAGCGCGGGTGTAAAACATAAGTAACGTCTATATAATATATCATATATATCATATACTATATCCATCACAGAGTCACAACACAGATATCGCAGCAGAATAAACATATGAAATATTGGATATACCAGGACGTCCGTGTTTTCAATACGAGCCAGTATAAAACACGGATTCCACGGTCGTAATGAATAGCCAATCCCACACCCCTAGACCCCTACGAGAGCGGCAAGCAACCCTGCCAATTCTAGGGTTAGGAGACCCGGACTCGACTCCTCGAGTTGGTCTCCCACTGGACCCCAGAACCCGGTTACTTGTGCTCCCCTCCTTGGGTCTATCCTAATGCGGAAAAGTAAATAATATACAAAAGGTGACATCTTCCGCTACCTGGAAGTGCCCCAAATAAAAGAATATTACATACAAGTTTTTACATGAATGAAAATGAAAAAACACTCATCTCACATAAAAACCCCCGGCTATTCAAACACGACGATCCAATATAACATATCCAGCAACACATAACATCACATGTCATCAACGTAAGTAAGTATGCATACCCCAATTGTCGTTGACGTATAGCAACGAAACCGGCGATATGAACATACTACACTTACGGTCACAGAAAAGAAAGTGTAAAACTACAACAATTGGAATCCGCAACTTCTTTAGACATCGCATGCCTAACAGATATAAATCCCGCATTTTAGTCTCATTATCGAAAACTCTTTTCAATATCATATGGGACTAAATTGCTAGATTTATAACATTCATTCAGTTATCTCATAACTACTTGTGAATTCCAATTATTGTATCACATTCCAGATAAACAGATAATGTTAAACTTTCCGATCGAACAGTCGAATACCCAAGTTTTCCTGATAATACTCAACACATGAAATAAGTCTAACAACATTCAGTTCGTGCCTCAGTACCGACGGTCCAGCCGTAGAAGGGTCAAGCCAACGCCTCACATGTGGCACGCCGTACTGCCCCAAACCCGAAGGTTCAAAGGGCAGTTCAAGACGGTTACATAATCGAGTTAAGGTTTGTTGTCTTCTAGAGGGTCCATCGCGTTACTTGCACTACTTAGAACGTCGTTAAACTACGGAAAAATCCAACACTTGGAAATTTCCCGACAGGGGAAAAATTGGGTATTTATATCCGATCAAACTTTTTAACATATTCTGAAAATTATCTGGAAAAACACAAAGACGAAATTTGATACCCCGATCGAAACACCGAATCCCCAAAGCAACCCCAGAAAATTCAACTCTTGAATAATTATTAAAAATACCCAGGAAAATCACCACTGGAAATTAAGGATTACTGTGTAAAATCCTTTAAATAATTAGGCCGTACGACCGCGGATCCGCCGCATGAGCCATGCTCATGCCGCGGATCCATGCCGTATTAGTGGAATTACGCTCACGAATTTCACAGTAAACCTTATAATTTCCTGCTGATTTTTATGCATATTTTTAATATCGAAAAATCTCTGATTTTAGAAAAAGTCCAGAGAGCTCATGGGTTTTGGGGTTTCGGGTTCGTTCGGACTTCAAACTCTGTCTAGACTTCGCCTAAGGCTCTAGCTAGGCTCTGATACCACTGATAGGGTTCCTAGGCACCCTATAGAGGTCTCACAAGGCATCGAACATGCCATTTTACAAAAATTATGGTGCCGAGAAACCCTAACACGGATCTTAGACTAGAATTCTAGGCGAAAAACTAAACTAGTTAACAAATTAACTAATGGTTAGATGCTACAACCTTTGTAGATCCGGTAATCCTCTTCCTTGGCTCCACGTAGGCATCCTCTCGCTGTCCTTTTCGAATCCTAGACTCGTTCATCGGCTTCATCAGGAAAACGAGCGGAATAGGTCGTCGGTTTCGTGTCAAAGACGATCTACGTCGAGGTTGCACAAGCTCAAGCTCCGACTTCACAAAGTTGTGAAACTTGTGAAGAAAACACCCAAAACAACTTGGCAAGAGGTAGAGGGTGAAGAAATAGGAGGTGGGTTCACTTTAGAATTGGATTTATCTCACTTTTGCTCAAGTTGCCATTGATGGCATCTTGTTTTCTCTCTTGAAGAAGAAGGAAGAAGCAAATAGAATATGATAAGTATTATCAAAAAAGAATAATAAAATCAAATACTTATCATGTTCTAACCTAGGTTAAGTGTAGAGAATAAACCATGGTCACTTGGATGGGTTAGGGTTAAGCATGAAGATAAGGATGGTTGCTAAAGTCAAAGCTTCATGAAGCTTCAACTAATGACAAAGAAAGCCACCATTCTCATCTTTATCTTTTCCAAATAAATAAATAAACAAATAAATAAATAAATGAATATGCAAAACCCTAATTATCAAATTAACCATGGATTAATTCTATATACTTAACTAAATGATCAAGTATCATCAAACATGATACAAAAATGTGCACTAAAGCATATCACATATACAATGTGCATCAAGTGAGAAAAATCCGTTTAAAGTGAACCAATACAAGTTAATGCAATGCAATATATCAAATATATAATTATGCATTAAATCATTAAATCAACATTTGATTCAATGATCCGGTCATGTCGCACATAACCGACTAGAATCCAATGTATCGATTTATCGAATCAATAATTCGATAACTAGGTCATATCGAATATAACCAATCGAAACATATATCGCGAGAATGAAATGCGGTATCACATACACGCATTATTCTCGGTCCTGAACATATCTCATATGCGCTCCTATTTCGTTTCGCTTGAGCCAGGAAACCTCTGTGTAGGACTCTAAAGACTCGTCAATACGCCGGTAGCAGATGATGATCATATCAAGCACCCACAAGCCGCAAGCGGTCTGCTAAACGTAACGGCCACCCGGGTATTGAGCGATCAGAAGATCGACGAGCTAGCCCGCTCACACTCCTGCGAATCCGACCAGTAACACTTACCATACAGTCCGGTCTCTTCGTCTGATATGTCGCATATCAAGTCTAGGGGTGGTAAACGTCAGACCCCAATAACCCGATAAGTCGTGCCGATGTGAGGCTCATAACGGGTCGAGAAACTACTGGTAACACTTACCAGCAAATCTCTGATCAGCCCTGGCCAGGGACTTCCCTGCTACGGCCAATCGAGCACAGCACAACATCAACCCCCAATACCTGGAGAGACGAAACCTCTCCTATCGCTCATTGCCTCCATGTGACTCGGGACTGTGCCCAAAGACCACCGTTTTGCACGCCCTCATAGACATGGTAAGGTGGAGATCAAAGCACAGTGGGAATCACACAAGACTCTATGACGATCTCGGGTCTACAGACTAGCCTGTACAAGGGTCACCTGAGAACTGCCATCTGACGTGAGGTATAATACCATCTGGGAGTTCTCGGCGAGTCCGTCCAGTGTACTCAGTCTCCACTGAGCACCCGTATACCATCTCTGATGTCAAACACCAATGGATATGGGATCATCCATCGCCCATCACATGGGTCGAGAAGCGTATACGCTAGTCTACACTGGTATATCGATGCCCCGTCTCGATACACCTACGACTAGGGACCATGAAGGATGTACTTATGGACTACCATGTCCCCACTAGTATGATCTGCATCATAGTCCAGGTAGTCAAGTACAAATCCTAAGGGCTTTACCAACATGTAACTATAAGACAGTATAAAGAGACTAGTGTACATGTTAAGATAAAGAGCAACCAGATAGCATACTATCATGTCGAGGAAGAAAGTCATCTCTATATATGTCCAAGCATCCAATATAATATACATCATCTGTACAATACTGGCCTTTAGGGCATACATACAACTAACATCAGTACGTCGTTTAATGTAAACATGTCGAGTTTATGTAGCAAGCAGTTTTATCGTAATATATGTTAACAAATATGGTAATGTATGACAAGTAGATAAGCATGATAGCATGAGCATGGCAAACAAAAGTAACATGGTCGTGTAGTGTAAGTATAGTGAACATGCACTGAATGTAAGTGTCTTAACAAGTCTCTACTTGGGTACACTAATTTAATGTAAGTTCAAGGGTGAATGTCAACCAATCTCAAGAATGTTCTCGAACCCAACAGGCTGTAATCCAGGGGTAAGGAACCACATACCCGAATTAAGTGTTAGTAACAGGACTTCAACCTAGTGTTGAAGTATTCCAAACTCAACAGGATGTAATCCAGGAGTAAAAAAACACGGGCCCTCGTGATAGCTTGCTTGTATTAGTAGACATGGATTCATGATCTAGTAGGACTCCTAAGATTTTGTTGGAATCAAGCATGAACTACCCAGCACCCCGTATATATTAAGTTACAGTTAAAATTACTAGCCTTGCTCGAATCCATGAATACATCAAATTGCAAGATTGAGTTCATGTATATATCAAGTATTCATGTATTCATGTCAAGTATTCATGTCGGGTTGTATTTATGGTCCGAGTCAAGTTAAGTCATGTATTCAATTTTGAATTCAGGTATTCAGGTTCATGTTCAAGTATGCATGCTAGACTTTGGGTTCATGTTTGAATTGGATTCTGCTTTGTGTTTGGATTCAAGTTTGATTTAGACTCAGACTTGAGTCCGGCACTTATAACTGATTTGGATCCTGAATTATGTTCGGGAGTTATCGGTAACTGCTGCACATG
This sequence comes from Agapanthus africanus, assembly GCA_030015575.1. Classification (NCBI taxonomy): domain Eukaryota; kingdom Viridiplantae; phylum Streptophyta; class Magnoliopsida; order Asparagales; family Amaryllidaceae; genus Agapanthus; species Agapanthus africanus. The sequence continues at coordinate 366,290,347 of JASDDO010000018.1, forward strand.
GAAAACAAGATTTGTGTCTTTCTCTAAGACAATTACCATTGATAACACCGTTAAGGTTTTCTACCCTAAAGAGGCAAGCACTCACTTTCTCCGGCTCCTTGAGGCTCAAGAGAATTGATCCCGCTTAAACCTACATTTACTAAAGTCCTTAAAAGTGTTTTATATAGCTCGAGGGGGTTTTATGAAAAAAATATTTTTAATATAGTTCAAAATAACCTCGAGAAATTTATTTATATTCTTTAAGGTTTCCATGGATGTGTATTTTAATAATTGAGGTATTTTAGTGATAATTATCTTAACTTGAATAGCTCATGGTATTTTACTGTAAATTTGTCTTGTATTGATATCTTGATGGTATTTTGATGAAAGTTGTAATTCTTTTATTTGAAAAAAATATAAAGTTATTATATTTTGAGAATATATGGATTTTGTAATATTTATATAATTAAAAATTAATTTTGATTATTAAGTAGAAAATCTAGTTTTTCTTTAAAATCGTATTAAAAACCTTTCGAGACCGAATTCTCCGTGAGGAGGTCTGCATCTCGCTCTACTAGCCCAAGGATGTGCGATAATCCGCACCATCCAATAGCGGGTCCCCTAAAGAGGGTTGTAGATGCTTATTTGCAAAGGGTTTTGGAATACAATTCAAAGAAAACCGTTTTTTATAGTACATGGTATTTTAATGTAATATGGTAACAAAAATATATTCAAGGGATATCGTACTATGGAAACATGTGTGTATGTGATGGGTAGGTCATTACCCCGTGAAGTTTTTTAAAGGTATAGTATTAACAACATACTTAAAGGTAATATGTAAAGTTCATGGTATTTTAACGAAAAAGTTAAATTAAAGTTATTTTGCATGGAATTCTAAGTTACAATTTATTCCAAACATTTATAATAATGTTACAAGTATTGCGTAAATGTTGTATGAACAATATGTAAGAAAAAGGGTGAGTTTTTAGGGTTTAGAATATCGACATCGGTATTATCTCCACTTACCGATTTTCGTTTTAAAAAATATTTTCAAAGAGGAAGAAGAGAGATTGGGAGGGACTTACCGGTTGATTATGTTAGGAAGAGTTAGAAGAATAGATTGTTGTCGTTGTGGTGTCGTGAGGTGATTGAATGAATTTTCGATTTCCGATTATGTGTCGGTTTGTAGACAATTGAATATAGAAATCACAACCAAAAATATTTGACCGCAATCAATAATGGTGTCGTGTATAGATTTCGTTAGCAAGTGCGGATCGTCCACAGGGATTGTGTGATTCGTTCTAAGTTGTTTTGTTTTGAATTGAAAAGTTAATAGAAAAGAAAAGAAAACATGATTAAAGATTTTTATCAAATATTTCAAGTGTCACTATTCTAATCAAGAATCAAGAAAATGATAAACATCAAGAATCGAGTTTCTATAGAATTCCAATCACTTTAGGGTTTCAAGATTTGAAGTAAAGCTCGTAGGAATCGATTAGATTGTAGATGTGATGAAGATTAGAAATCAACATTTCTTATCCATTAGCGAATTGATGCTAACTCGATGTCGATTGATCGAGGTTTAAGGATCTTGCGAAGAATTAGGGTTCTTCGTCCTATCCTTTGTCCTTTCGATGAATCACATTCACTAGATAGCTTCTTGAAGATCCAATGATCGATCGTTGATTTTCTAGATCGTGCGAAAAGAATCAAGAACCCATTTTACATCGATCTAGATCATCGATCATTCTATTTTCAAGAATTTACAATTGCTATAGGACTTAAGAAAATGTTTAAAGATTTATCAACATCATCATTCTATAATCATCTCGATTCCTCCACGAGCGGAGTTTATTCACACATCATCACAAAGAATACATTCAAGATTCGAAATCAAATCATGATGCTTGAATTAAAATGTAAACAAGTTAAAGAATCTTCACCTTTATTACATCAACAAGAAGTTACAACTCTCAAGAATTACAAGAGGTAGGAACTTCGCTCGTCGAATCTAGCATCGCTCGGCTTCTTGAGTCTTGGATCGCTTTGACCTCGTGCTCCAATGAAGTCCGGCTTTGCTTCTAAAGGGTCGTAGAAGACTTGCTTGGCTTGAACTCCATGAATCATGAATTGGGTATTTCTAGATTGGATTAGGGTTACGATTTGGAGGTGGTTGTTGTTAGGTAGATGAAGAACTAGGGTTTCTACACTCAACAACAATGAATGGATCAAAGAGTGTGCCAACAATGAATCCCTCACAATGAATAATTCTTTTTACAAGTGAGCCTTAGGGTCTATTTATAGATTTTCCAAACCCTAGATCTTTGATTTGAAATAGAACTTCCCTCCAAAAGTTTGTTGAAAGGCTTCTAGAAGTAGGTAGTTAGGAGCTTAGCTTAGGCTTTAAGCTAGGGTTTAGGGAGAAGGTTCTAGAATAAAAGGCTAGTTTAGTTTAGATCTAAGGGTTTGCTGATCTGGCAGAATGTTCAGGAGTCTTCTGGAACTTGCATAGGTTTTCTGAAGTGTGGAAGCTAACGTAGGAGTTATGGAGCCAAATTGGGATGATGACGTGGACAAGCTGCCGCGGTTCCGCTGCAATAGCTGGCTTAGGCCGCGGAACCGCGGCCATGTAGTGAAGCTAGGGCTTCATACTTTCTGTGTTGGCTTCTGATGTCTTCTTCTGTATTTTATGATATGTTGAATTGCTGAATGCCTTTTAGATCATTACCAGATTCCAAATCCTTGAGTTGGCGTCTTTTTTTCCCACAGTCTTTGTTTGTAAATGTGACCGATCTTTTGAAATGTCCTGCACGGACTTCGAAACACAAGTTGCAATATATAGGAATGATGTCATGCTATTAAATGCAGTCAATTTCCCTAGAAATGCCGGTTTAAAGATCTAACACATGTAATTTGATATTTTACGACTATTTTGCTAATATGTGCTATATGAATGCCGAACACTTCTATATGAATGCAAATGACAGGGAAATTGTCGGTTTAAAGATGCAATATTCTCGACTAATCAAATTCCCCCAAACTTAATTTCGATCGTCTCGAGCGAACTTTTTTTTAAAAAAGAGAAGGAGAAAATAAAGAAAGAGAAAAACTAACCGGCACACTTTCGTAGGCAACACGATTGCTTTGAGCACGTGCAACAAGCCTTTAAACCTCTAGGTGTCCCTAGTAGGAGGAGTGTTGTCTCCTGAGGGTTTTCAGCGGATTCTACCCACAAAATCCAATAATAAAAGAAAGATCATGAATATTACATTTAAGGAAAAGAATCGTAGAAGAAAAGCTTTGAAAATTAGGGTTTCCAACTAAGCTAGCTTTTCGGTTGTCATGAGCCCTATCTTAATAGTTATGAAAAGATGTCAGAAATCACGTCCTCCCTCAATAAAACATCGTCTTATTCTTCATTCCTATCTTTCTTCCAAACATCGATCATATCACCCTACGTGTGTGTAAAGACATCCCTACACCCGAAGAATTCAATTCAAGCTATCATACTCTTGCCCATCTGCCTCAGTACTTTTTAATTAATGAATATTTAGATGAGATTGCTCACATACTTTCATGCGACCGTTAATACTTCTTGAGGTACTAACCGACCGATTACTCATGTGCTTGCTTATTTGGTGTATTTTCCTCGTCTTGCACCACCTAAGGCTTAGCAGTGACTCCCAGACCAGTTGGCCTTAGGGCACTAGGTGAAAAGGCACCCTCGCTATATATTTTTATTACCCTCGGTGATAACAAAACCAGTGTCCATTTTTTTCACCACTTTATATATATATATATTTTTATTCACTTTTTCTTTTTATTTCCTTCATACATCGGCTTTAAGACAAGAGCATTTCAAGGTATCCTCTACTATCCCAGGTTTCAAGACATGTGTAAGTGCGAATAGCAGGGTATCAACGTTCAAAATGTTTGGCTTCCAGAATAGAAACATTTTTCAGACTTATTTTTATCCTCAGATTAGTGACTTCCTTCATCTTACTAACCCTTGGGACAACGGCTCATAACTACTTATTACTAGTTCGTATAAGAAAACTTCTAATTTTCTTAGTTTTCTTAAATTTTTCTAATCTCATGGATGTAATTGTTCATTATCTAAACTTTTATTATCTTATTTATGTACAAAAAAGTGTAAATATTAAAATTATTTTCATATTTGAAATTTTTTAAATTTTTATGGGTTTTGAAAATTTTTATAGATTTTTAAAAGAAATGTTTTGTGCTTATGCAAAATGATGCAAAAATAAGCACAAACCTCCCCCAAACTTGTTTTCAACAGTGTCCTCACTGTTACCAACCGCTATACCTATAAAAACTGTAAGCCTGGGGAGAATTATTAGTGGGGGCAAAAAATATATAAGTGAAGAACTTCCCCCAAACTTATTCTTTTCACTCAACTCCATTCAAAAGATGATGCAGTAAATTACAAGATATGGGGTGAGACGGAGGAATTTTAATCCAAATAAACTGGCTCCTGTAAGAACAGGAGCTCCTCCATGGGGTCAGTGGTAAAATACGGCTTTAGTCTATGTCCATTCACTTTGAAAAATGTGCCGTTTTTAACATTTTCTACTTCTACTGCCCCGTGCGGGTATACAGACCGCACAACAAAAGGTCCCTTCCACCGAGATCGAAGCTTACCTGCGTGAAGGTGTAATCGTGAATCATAAAGAAGGACTTGTTGACCAGGTGAAAATGTTTTCCTCAAAATGTTTTTATCGTGAAAAACCTTAGTCCTATTCTTTACAATTACAGCATTATCATTAGCTTCATCGCGGAGTTCGCTTAGCTCATTTAGTTGCAGCTTCCGAAAGTTGCAGGCTTGGTTGAGGTCAAAGTTGATTTCCTTAATAGCCCACAATGCTTTATGCTCAATCTCGACAGGTAAGTGACATGCCTTCCCGAACACTATCCTATATGGAGACATCCCTAGATCGGTTTTATATGCAGTTCTGAATGCCCAAAGAGCATCCGTCAGTTTGGTCGACCAATCTTTTCTATTCTTAGCAACAGTCTTCTCCAGGATTAGTTTGATCTGTCTATTTGAAATTTCAGCCTGCCCACTCATTTGGAGATGATAGGGTGTAGAAAGTCGGTGATTGATTGCATATTTCCGCATCAGAGTCTCGAAAAACCTATTGCAGAAATGTGTCCCATTATCGCTAATGATAGCGCGTGGGTGTCCAAATCGCGAAAAGATATTCTCTTTCAAGAACTTAATGACAACTTTCCTGTCATTAGTGCGACATGGAATGGCTTCAACCCACTTTGAGACATAATCAACCGCCAGCAGTATGTACAAATTCCCAAAGGAGTTGGGAAAGGGACCCATAAAGTCAATGCCCCAAACATCAAAAATTTCAACAACTAAGATGGGTTGTTGAGGCATTTCATTTCTCCGGGAAATTCTACCCGTGTACTGACACCGTGTACAGGTTTTGCAATACTCAAATGCGTCCTTGAATAAGGTCGGCCAATAAAAATCGTATTGCAAAACCTTCTTCGCCGTCTTTTTAGGACCGAAGTGACTCCCACAGACCTGATCATGACTAAAAGATAGAACACTTTTGAACTCTTCTTTCGGGACACACCGGCGAATGATCTGATCAGGACAATACTTAAATAAATATGGATCATCCCAGTAAAAATGTTTTACTTGGGATAGAAAACGACATTTGTCCTGTTTTGACCAATCGCTGGGTATCAGTCCCGTGAAAAGATAGTTCACAATATCCCTGAACCATGGTTCATTAGATACGCTCAAGAGTTGTTCGTCAGGAAACGAATCATTGATCGGCAGGGTCACAGGGGAAGAAGAGATGCGTGAAAGATGGTCAGCTACAACGTTTTCACATCCTTTCTTATATTTGATACCAAGATCAAATTCTTGTAATAGAAGGATCCAACGTATTAGCCGACCTTTTGCATCTTTCTTCGCCAGAAGATGTTTTAAGGCGGAATGGTCAGTGTACACAACTATAGGAGAGCCAATTAAGTAAGGCTTGAATTTTTCTAATGCAAATACAACCGCTAAAAGTTCTTTTTCGGTGGTTGTATAATTGATTTGAGCATCATTCAGGGTCTTACTTGCATAGTATATCACGTGTGGCATCTTTTCAATGTGCTGTCCTAAGACTGCACCAACTGCAAAGTCGGATGCGTCACACATCAGCTCAAAGGGGTAGTCCCAATTTGGAGACGATAGAACGGGGGTTGAAGTGAGTGAGTGTTTAAGTGAGTCAAAAGCTGTCTCACAGTCCGAGTCAAAGTGGATGGTCGTATCCTTGGCCAGGAGAAGAGTTAAAGGTCTAGCAATTTTGCTAAAATCCTTAATGAATCTCCTATAAAAGCCCGCATGGCCAAGGAAAGATCGAATATCTTTGACGCTTTTGGGATGAGGGAGGTTTTGAATGACATCTATTTTAGCTCTGTCAACCTCAATGCCTTTCTGTGAAATAACATGTCCAAGTACAATTCCTTCTTGGACCATGAAATGGCATTTTTCCCAGTTCAAAGTTAAGTTATTCTCTTTGCAATGAGTAAGAACTGCGTCAAGATTCGATAGGCAATCAGAAAAAGAGTCTCCAAAAATCGAGAAATCGTCCATAAAGATCTCCAGAAAATTCTCTACCATATCAGAGAATATCCCCATCATACACCGCTGAAAGGTAGCGGGAGCATTGCATAACCCAAAGGGCATGCGACTGTAAGCAAAGGTACCAAAAGGACAAGTAAAAGTGGTTTTATCTTGATCCTTTTTGGCGATGGGGACCTGATTATAGCCTGAGTATCCGTCCATAAAACAATAATACTCTCGTCCCGCTAAGCGTTCCAGCATTTGATCAATGAATGGTAGAGGAAAGCGGTCTTTCCTCGTGGCAGCATTGAGTTTTCTATAATCAATACATACACGCCACCCAGTTTGGGCGCGTGTCTGAATCAACTCATTTGCCTCATTGGTTATAACAGTGATGCCGGATTTCTTAGGGACGACATGTATAGGACTCACCCATTGGCTATCGGAGATGGGGTATATAATACCATTATCTAGGCATTTGACGATCTCTTTCATCACCGCTTCCTTCATGACGGGATTTAACCGTCTCTGTGGTTCTCGGGTTAGTCTGGCATCATTCATCACATGTATATGATGTTCAACTATCAAGGGACTAATCCCTTTGATGTCCGCCATAGTCCAACCAAACGCCTCTTTATTTGATCTCAATACTGATAAAAGTGCATTCTCTTGCTCTGATGCCAGAGAAGCAGATATGATAACCGGTACAGAATCATTCTCACCTAAATAAGCATATTTAAGATGAGAAGGTAAAATTTTGAGATCTAATTCAGGCAGAGAAATGATAGAAGGTGGGATCATCGAGTGATTTTTGGAATTACAAAGAAGCTCAGAGCATATGAAAGATACACACTCGGGTGGAGAAAAGTCAGGAGTGTAGGACTCAAGTGTAGGAAAAGTGTCCTCACTAAGATCATGTGTGAGATCAAACAGAGATGTGGTAATGTCGTCGAGATCTGTAAAGCAAAGTTCCTCAGCTCCGCAACTATCGGGAGCGATCTCGTGGACAGAGCACACATCTAGAATACGAGCAGAGGGTTCTGATGGCTGACTTCCAACTTTGTAGATGTTTAGTTCAATGGTCATATTTCCAAATGATAAGTTCATTGAACCATTTCTACAGTTTATAACAGCGTTGGAAGTGGCAAGGAAAGGACGACCCAGAATCACCGGAATTTGGCCCCGGGGGTTGGCTACAGGTTGTGTATCAAGAACAATGAAATCTACAGGGAAAACAAATTCCCCGACCTTTATCAACACATCCTCTAGTTCACCCCTTGGTTTGGTGATTGAACGGTCTGCCATTTAGAGAGTGCGGTGAGCAGGTTTCAACTCTCCAATCCCTAATTGCTCATATACAGAATATGGAAGTAGGTTAACACTTGCGCCAAGGTCTAAAAGAGCACGATTTATGTTTTTACCCCCAATAGAAATCGATATTGTAGGACATCCTGGGTCCTTACGTTTCTTTGGTAGCTGGGGGATAAAAGCAGTACTAATATTATTAGACATGAAGACCTTCTTCGGCACTTGGGTCTTCCTCTTCCTAGTGCACAAGTCCTTAAGAATTTTCGCATAAGCGGGGACTTGTTGAATCGCATCTAGGAGAGGGATGTTGATATTAACCTGTTTAAACATTTCCATAATTTTCTCCATATGAGGACTCATTTTGTTACCCCTTAACCGATTCGGGTAAGGTGCTTTCGCAATAAGTGTCGGGTCCATCATAGGAGAAGGAAGAGGGGATAGACGTGATCCCAAAAGAGGAGTGGGGATCATCTGTGGAGAACTAGAAAAGGGTTGCTGAGGTGTCGAGCCTAGAGGGAAATGGAGAATAAGCTCGCGAGAAGGTGGTGTGGTAGAAGAACAAGGATCAGAAGGAGAAGTGTGTGTGTGTGGAAATGTCTCAGCCGGGGTGTTGATATGATTTCCAATATCATCAACTTCTTCCCCAACATAGTTATTCAGCACTCTTCCTGATCTCAACGTTGTGATGGCATTTACATTGTAATGCCCAGGGTTCGGTAGGGGTTGAGAAGGAAGTTTCCCTTTTTCTCTCGCACTCATTTCGGCTTTAAGTCGTGCAATTTTAGCTTCCATCGATCTGATACTCTCAGCTTGGGACACTGAGTTTTTCTTTATCTCACCGACGGAAGATCTAACCTCAGCCGAAACCTCTATGAAATTTGACAAAAGTGATTTCATGGTTTGAGTGAATTGAGAGAACTCGTCAGAACATGACAACTGCATAGGATTAGACTGTGCAGGTGTGTTGACCTGGTTTTGGAAATTTTGTGACTGGTAGGGGTGCTGAGTGAGTTGAAGGGGTTGCTATTGTGGTGGAAGAGCCCTTTGGAAATTATTTTGGCTTGGAACCGTGTTTTGAGATTGTTGTTGGTTCCAAGCAAAATTCGGGTGATTCTTCCAACCCTGATTGTACGTGGAAGAATAAGGATCGTTTCTAGGTCTTTGAAATACGGCATTTGTATGCTCGTGACCTTGAAATGCAGAGTTTAATGGACATTCTTCCGTTAAGTGAGATGGATCAGAACAGCACCCACAAACAGTTTTGGGGAGTGATACTAGGTTTAGGGAGGCTGCTGCAAATTTGTGTTCCATAGCCTCGATCTTCTTTTGCATTACTGCCATCTCAGCTCGAACACCTATGGACACATCTATTTGGTGTACGCCACCCCTATTCAATGGTTGGGTACCATTCTCCCACTGTAGTGATTTTTCAGCGAACTCTTCTAAAAATTTCCACGCTTCCCCATCATCCTTGGTCATAAAAGTACCTTGACACATGTTTTCAAGGTTCTGTTTAGTGTTTGGGTTAATGCCCTCATAAATGATTCGGCAAAGATCCCATCTCGGGATGCCGTGATGAGGACATTGAACCAATAGATCCTTGAAACATTCAAAGCATTTAGAAAATGGTTCAGTCGGAAGCTGGGTAAATTGGTTGAATTCGCTACGGATTCGAGCTGTCTTTTGCATAGGGTAAAATTTCTTAAGGAATGCCGCGACGAATTCTTCCCAATTCGTAATAGATTGTGCGGTAGTGTTATATAGCCACTTCTCGGCTATATCGCACAAAGTAAATGGAAGAAGTCGTAGACGCATAGCATCCACTGAAAGTTATGACGTACCCATCATTGCGCATACGTTTTCAAATTTGGTAATGAAAACGTAAGCGTCCTCAGACTCGAGACCATGGAATTTGGGTAGAAGATTGATATACTGGGCTTAATTTCAAAGTTATCCCCATTGGCTGGTGTGGTGGATAAGCAGGTCGGAAGAGGACCTCGAATAGGATAGCACCTCTCCTGGAGAGAGATGCGGGATGGATTCTGCGCACCAACGGATGGCGGCAGGGTAGTAGTAAAGAAATTTGATGGAGTCGGATCCATTAGTGTGGGTGTGGTAGTGGGTACAGGAAAGGTAAATGTAGAAATATCGACTTCGGAGTCGATAGGAGGTACGCGGACTAAACGGGCACTAGAATCCCGTGTCCAGCCTATCTTGCACTAAAAAGGGTTAGTACAAGTGGCAGCGTGGCTTATAATTAGGGGTATGAATTGTAAGGTTCCTAGGCACACTAATGAGGTCTCACAAGGCATCAACCATGCCAATTTCAAATTTTACAAGTGCCGAGAAACCCTAATACGGATCGTTAACTAGAATTTAGGTGAAACATGAAACTAGTTAACAACTTAACTATAAGAAAGAGGCTACAACCTTTGTAGATCCGGTTCTCCACCTCCATTGCTCCGTGATGAAGTCCCCTCGCTGTCCATATCGGATCCCGGACTCTAGCGTCGGCTTCATCGGAGAAATGGGCGGGCTTGGTTGTCGGCTTCGATGCCGAAGATGATCTACGTCGAGGCAACACTAGATCAAGCTCCAACTTCACCAAGCCATGAAACTTGTGAAGAAAACACCCTATACTACTTGGCAAGTGGTAGAGGATGAAGAAATAGTAAGTGGGTTCACTTTAGAATTGGATTTCTCACTCTTTTCCTCAAATCACCATTGATGGTTGCAAACTTTTTCATCTTGAAGAAGAAGAAGAAGAAGAAGAAAGAATATGATAAGTGTTTTTAAAAAGGAAAATAATATGAATACTTATCATATACTAACGATGGTCTTGTGTAGAGAATAGACTATGGTTAGGTGGAATGGTTAGGGTTAAGCATGAGACAAAATGGTCACTTAGTCAAAGCTTCATGAAGCTTCAACAACAAATAAAGAAAGCCACCATTTTTCTCTTTATCTTTTCCTTAATAAAAGAATAAATAAATAGATAAATGAATAAGTAAATCAAATGAAACCCTAACCACTAACTAACCATGGTTTAATTCTTTACACAAACCCAAGCTAGCATGTATCATCAAACATGATACAATCTTGTGCACAATGTGCATTTCAAGTGAACTTCAAGTGAGAAAATCCATTTAAAGTGAACCAATACTAGTTAATGCAAAGTAATATATCAAATATATAATTATACATTAAATCATTAAATCAACACTTGATTCAATGATCCGGTCATATCGCATATAACCGACCAGTATCCAATATATCGGCTTATCGAATCAATCCTCGATTCGATAACTAGGTTATATCGCATACAACCATTCGACACATTCATCGCGAGAATGAAATACGGTATCACATACACGCATTATTCTCGGTCCCGCACATATCTCATATGCGCTCCTATTTCGTTTCGCTTGAGCCAGGAAACCTCTGTGTAGGACTCTAAAGACTCGTCAATATGCCGGCAGCAGATGATGATCATATCAAACACCCACAAGCCGCAAGTGGTCTGCTAAACGTAACGGCCACCCGGGTATTGAGCGATCAGAAGATCAACGAGCAAGCCCGCTCACACTCCTGTGAATCCAACCAGTAACACTTACCGTACAGTCCGGTCTCGTCGTCTGATATGTCGCATATCTCGCCTAGGGGTGGTAAACGTCAGACCCCAACAGCTCGATAAGTCGTGTCGATATGAGGTCTATAACAGTTCGAGAAACTACAGGTAACACTTACCAGTAATTCTCAGCAACCCTGTCCAGGGATTTCCGGTTATAGCCAATCGAACACAGCGCAACATCAACTCCCTATACCGGGAGAGACGAATCCCCTCCTATCGCTCATTGCCTCCATGTGATTCGGGACTATACCCAAAAATCACCGTTTTGCACGCCCTCTTGGACGTGGTAAGGTGGAAATCAAAGCATAGTGGGAACCACAGAAGACTCTATGACGATCTCGGGTCACCAGACTACTCTGTACCAGTGTCACCAGAGAACTGCCATCTGACGTAAGGTATAATACCATCTGGGAGTTCTCGGCGAGTCCGTCCAGTGTACCCAGTCTCCACTGAGCACCCGTATATTATCTCTGATGTCAAACACCAATGGATATGGGATCATCCATCGCCCATCTGTATGGGTCGAGAAGGTATACGCTAGTCTACTCTGGTATATCGATGCCCCTGTCTCGATACACCCACGACTAGGGACCTTGAAGGATGTACTTATGGACTACCATGTCCCCACTAGTATGATCTGCATCATAGTCCAGGTAGTCAAGTACACATCCTAAGGGCTTTACCAACATGTAACAGAGAGACAATCAGTATACACGTTAAGGTAAAGAGTAACCAGATAGCATACTATCATGTCGAGCAAGAAAGTCCTCCCTATATATGTCCTAGCATCCACTACAATATACATCCAATGTACAGTAATGGCCTCTAGGGCATACATATAACTAACAATATCCCACTTGCACTAGGGCCATCTGATCGCAGTGGTTGTAGTGTCTCATACTCAACCATCCCATAAAAGTCTCTCTCTGGGAAAAGGCCTTTGTGAGTGGATCCGCCGTGTTGTCCTCTGAGTCTACTCTCTTAACCTCGATCACCCTGGAGATCAACCATCTCCATGATCAGGTGATACTGCCTTAGAATATGTCTGGATCACTGATGGGACGGGTGTTCCTTGGCATAAGCCACAACTCCATTGTCACACAATGGGAGGAACAAAGTTCATCTCATGAACTGATATACACCCAGACTGCCTCTTTGGTAGCATCTTAAGTAGCGATGTATCCAGCCTTTATCGTCTAGTATGCCACGGTATCTAGCTTGGAACTCTTCCAACGTACCGTCCCTTTACTAAGGGTAAAGACAATGCCTGTGACTGACTTTCAGTCGTCCTTATCACTCTGGAACCCTTCCAGTGATTCTCCCCAGGATCGATTGATACCATCTCACTACAACTAGTGAGAATCCTAACATCCAATTAGATCTATATCATAGATCCAAAACCCAGGATTTAGGAGGTATCACTTTGATCCTTTATGGAGAATCATTGTGATAAGCGGAGATTGACCGAGCGTAGCATAGGAAACTCCTTTCTTATCAAGAGTATGTCATCCACGTACTCTACGAGGATCACCACCATACTCCCTACTACCTTTTTGTTTATACAAGGTTCATCTACCATTTTGATGATGTAAAACTCTTTGACTAATCCATCAAAACAGATGTTCCAACTCTACGATGCCTGCTTTATTACATAAAACATCTTGCACACGTTTCCGCTGCTCCTACTGTCTACGAGGCCCTCTGGCTGTGTACTTATGGACGCACTCTTCTAAAACATTATTTAGAAAAGCAGTCATGACACCCAACCGCCAGATATCGTAGTCATAGTATGTAGCCGTGGCAAGTAGGATCTGGATGGACTTAAGCATAGCCACTGGAAAAAGGTATCATCATTATCCAAGCCTGGTCAATGACGAAAACCTTTAACAAGTCTAGCTTTGAAAGTCTCAACTTTTCCATCTACACCAAGTAATCTTCTCAAGATATACTTGCTCCTGATGGGGATTTAACCCTTCAGATCAAGCAACTAAAGTCCATACTTTGTTTGTGTATAAGGATTCCATCTCAGATCGCTAAGCATCCATCCATTCTTACAGAGTCCCACTCCTGATGGCCAGCTCGAAACTAGTTGGGTCATCATCTCATGATGCAATCCTCGCTCCCACTGTCATAGAGAAACAGAAGTATCTCTCAGGTGGGTGAGAAAACCCTACTAGATCGGCGGAGAGGCTGAGGTTCGTTGGTAACTATTGAATCCTTTGGTTTTATCAAATCATCTGCTGTAGTTTGTATAGCTGGAACCTTTCCAGTTCTACATTACAGACCTTGCCTCGAGCTTGTCCGGATTTTGCTTTTAGACATAGCCCAAAAAACCCCAAATCCTAACCAACTTAAGATATGGGCTCTTCCCTTTCCATATCACATATGAAGCGGTAGGCAACTGATTTGATTGGAACCCAATTCAATTGGTATGCAGTTTCTCAAGTGCATAACTCCCAAAAAGAAATAGGAAACACGGTAGTACTCATCATAGAGCACACCTTATCTCATAGGGTGCTATTGCTCCGCCCCGATATACCATCGTGCTATGGTGTATACGGAGGAGTAATGCTGAGAGAGAATCTCATTCTCCTTGAGAATAGTCCAGGAATTCTATGCACAAGTATTCTCCTACCTGATCTCATCATAGGATATATTACTTATACCCGTATTTTGGTTCTCTACTTCTAACTTATATTCTGTGAATATCTCAAAAGGTTCGGACTTGTGTTTCAACAGGAACATATGTCTGAATCTTGAGAGATCATTAGAGAACGTAATGAAGTACAAAGAACCGGTCTTGGCATGTGTAGACAGGGGACCTTTATACATCAACATGTATCATCCCAAGAGTTCACTAACTCTTTCTCTGTTTCCAATAAACAGAGCTGGTGTCATTATATCTTTGTGACATGACTGGCAAGTTTCACAAAATGTAAATTCAAACTGATTTAAATATGCATCTACAAGTAACTTCAGCTAGTCGGGTCGCATTGATATGACCTAGTCTACAATGCCTCAAGAAGGATTCGTTCATTTATGAACTCTTCCTCTTGTGTGTGTTCCGTATACTATGAACTGTAGTTTGATTTAGAACATCAATGCTTTTAGATAACGTGCCTGAACCGATCAACTTTTGATATAGGAAATGTTCAAAAAATTATCCGACAATACAAAATTATATCCTTTCTTTACTAATAAAGAGACTGATATGATTTTGTATATCAGGTTCGGTATCTAATAACATTCGTTTAGAATCAATGTATTGGTAATACAGGGTGACAGTGACCAACAGACTTGGCTGCAACACTTGCCCCGTTTTCTGCCTCATGAAACTTATCACCCGTTCTCAGTTCTCTACCTTTCTGTAGCCCTATGTAACATATTACATATCTGGAATCCTGATCCGGTATCAAATACCCAGGACGTAGAGAATAGAGAAACAGTTCTGTATAAAGAACGCACCCGAAGATGATGCATCAGCATGCACTCTCTTCGTTTGGGTGGCACGGGAATTCTGGTAATCCCCTATTTCCTGCTCTGTCTTATAACAAATATAAGTTGGAGCGGGACCAACGTTCCCCAGCTCAGTATAACAAGCGGGTTCGGTCAATACATCCGTATTATTATCTTGATTAAGGCGTGATATGGTCGCTACCTGGAGAGAGAGAGAAGAAAACACTCAGCGTGCGCTCTTGCAAGAATAGATTGGTTATTATTTTATCTAATCAGGATGGCTCCCACTGTTTTTATCAAATCTTCCTTCAAACCCTAAAAAGAAGGACTAGCCGGGATTAATTACACACTACAAGTTCGCCAATCTTTTATCCAGGCCAGTGTCGGTACTTTGAGGGAGGTCCCCCGTGCTTTCGCACGAACCTAATTACAGTAAACCTCGTTTTTCCAGAGGCGTAACCCCGTTGACACCTTTCTAGACACCTACTTGATCGGCTAATTGTAATGTGTAAAACTCTCCCAGGAGTAACAATTACTCGCAGTGGGTATCGGGATCCAACTATCTCATAGAAGGTATGCAATCTCATTGCAAATTTCAACACTTGAAATTCCCGATAATATTTTGCCCCTAACCTTCTATGACCTTGACAAAGGCCAACAAACCATAGGATGCTAGTCAAGTTCAACCCGTCATTTCCTGATTGAATTAAACCCACCCGCACGACCCTTGACAAAGGCCAATAAGGTCGCACGACTACCCTAACCCAATCTACATCATATGCATAAGCAGATAAGCACCGGTTAGCTACCGCACACTGCGCCTTGACAAAGGCCAACAAACGCAGCACGAATACTAACTACTACTTATCTGAAATGACGGAGAGCTACGACAGGTTTTTCTGAAAACCTATTGCGTAATGAACTTGATATCGTTGTAGAATCAAATGATTTTAAAATGGAGTGTTTTTGAAGCTTTTCTAGTTTTGCTAAAGAAGTCACTCCCGGTGAAGGGATCGTCGGTCCTTTCCTCGTCGAATGAGGTGCGGGATATATCATATATATCACTGTGCAAAGCTGAAACTATAGAAGCAATCAAAAAGAAAAACCGAGGGTTGTAGCATCTGCCAGTTATTGCTAAAGGAGTCACTCCCTATGAAGGGATCTCGGTCCTTTCCTCATCGAATAAGGTGCAAGATATATCATATATACCGCTGTGCAAAGCAAGAACTGTAGCTACCTATTTTATTTTGAAATTCGATTCTACAACATCTTAGGTTTCTTTTATTTCATTAATCTCATTAATGAAGTCCCATCATTTCAATACCTAAACATCACAGATAAATACGACGTACACTTATGCCATCCGCATTCGCCTCGATGTCCCCTCGTGCACCGTTAGGTTAGGTAACTAACGGCAGAGCAGGGCAGGGCTGGCGCGGGTGTAAAACATAAGTAACGCCTATATAATATATCATATATACTATATAAAGTATCCATCACAGAACATATCACATGATCACATCACAGATATCGCAGCAAAAGAAACATATGAAATATTGGATATACTAGGACGTCCGTGTTTTCAATACGAGCCAGTATAAAACACGGATTCCACGGTCGCGATGAATAGCCATACCCACACCCCTAGACCCCTACGAGAGCGGCAAGCAACCCTACCAATTCTAGAGTTAGAAGACCCGGACTCGACTCCTCGAGTTGGTCTCCCACTGGACTCCAGAACCCGGTTACTTGTGCCCTCCTCCTTGGGTCTATCCTAGTGCGGAAAAGAAAATAATATACAAAGGGTGACATCTTCCGCAACCTGGAAGTGCCCCAATAAAAGAATATTACATACAAGTTTTTACATGAATGAAAAAGAAAAACACTCATCTCGCATAAAAACCCCTAGGCTATTCAAACACGACGATCCAATATAACATATCCAGCAACACATAACATCACATGTCATCAACGTAAGTAAATATGCGCATCCCAATTGTCGTTGGCATATAGCAACGAAACCGGCGATATCACATATTACACTTACGGTCACAGAAAAGAAAGTGTAAAACTACAACAGTTGGAATCCACAACCTACATAGACATCGCATGCCTAATCAAATGAATTCCTTAGATATCGCATGCCTAACCATTATAAACCCCGCATTTTAGTCTCATTATCGAAAACTCTTTTCAATATCAAGTCGGGCAATTCAACAAGATTCTCGACATCCTGATCGAATACTCGTCGCAAACTTTAGTAGGCGGCCGCACCCCTGATACCGTTGATGAAGTGCACCAAGGCGGAACACCGCTACCGCGAGCACCCTTACAGATGCTTTCGGCGACGGGGTTCTCCTACAGTCACTTGGTCGGGGCTATGGAGTGAGGCTGTCTATTAAGTTTACCCGGCGAGCATCCGCGTACGCTACGTGATTGCGACGGACTTTTGATCACATCAAAATTCTGTGGCAACCGATCAAGTGAGACTAAACCGCTAGATTTATAACATTCATTCAGTTATCTCATAACTACTTGTGAATTCCAAATATTGTATCACATTCCAGATAAATAGAAAATGTTAAAATTTCCGATCGAGCAATCGAACGCCCAAGTTTTCCCGAAACAGCTCAACACATGAAATAAGTTTAAAAACATTTACTTCGTGCCTCAGTACCAACGGTCCAGCCGTAGAAGGGTCAAGCCAACGCCTCACATGTGGCACGCCGTACTGCCCCAAACCCTAAGGTTCAAAGGGCAGTTCAAGACGGTCACATAATCGAGTTAAGGTTTGTTGTCTTCTAGAGGGTCCATCGCGTTACTTGCACTACTTAGAACGTCTTTAAACCACGGAAAAATCCAACACTTGGAAATTTCCTGACATGGGAAAAATTGGGTATTTATATCCGGTCGAACTTTTTAACATATTCAAAAATTATCTGGAAAACACAGAGACAAAATTAGACAATCCGATCGAAACACCGAGTCCCCAATACAACCCAGAAAATTCAACTCTTGAATAAATATTAAAAATTCCCATAAAATACAGCAAACAAAATAAGACATTACTGTGCAAACAGCGTTTCAAGAAGAGATATTTTGGCCGCGGAACCGCCGCAGAAGCCATGCTTCTGCCGCGGTTCCGCCGCTCTTTAATCATATCTTTTGGTCAATTTTGCACCGTAATTCTTAGAATTTCCTGCTGAATTTTTTAAGAATTTTTAATCTGGAAAAAACCCATTTTTGTAAAAATGTCTAGAGAGGGTGAAATCTTGGGGTTTCGGGTTCGATCGGGTTTCTAACATCGTCTACGCATCGCCTAAGGCTTTAGCTAGGCTCTGATACCACTGTAGGGTTCCTAGGCACACTAATGAGGTCTCACAAGGCATCAACCATGCCAATTTCAAATTTTACAAGTGCCGAGAAACCCTAATACGGATCGTTAACTAGAATTTAGGTGAAACATGAAACTAGTTAACAACTTAACTATAAGAAAGAGGCTACAACCTTTGTAGATCTAGTTCTCCACCTCCATTGCTCCGTGATGAAGTCCCCTCGCTGTCCATATCGGATCCCGGACTCTAGCGTCGGCTTCATCGGAGAAATGGGCGGGCTTGGTTGTCGGCTTCGATGCCGAAGATGATCTACGTCGAGGCAACACTAGATCAAGCTCCAACTTCACCAAGCCATGAAACTTGTGAAGAAAACACCCTATACTACTTGGCAAGTGGTAGAGGATGAAGAAATAGTAAGTGGGTTCACTTTAGAATTGGATTTCTCACTCTTTTCATCAAATCACCATTGATGGTTGCAAGCTTTTTCATCTTGAAGAAGAAGAAGAAGAAGAAGAAGAAAGAATATGATAAGTGTTTTTAAAAAGGAAAATAATATGAATACTTATCATATACTAACCATGGTTTTGTGTAGAGAATAGACTATGGTTAGGTGGAATGGTTAGGGTTAAGTATGAGACAAAATGGTCATTTAGTCAAAGCTTCATGAAGCTTCAACAACAAACAAAGAAAGCCACCATTTTTCTCTTTATCTTTTCCTTAATAAAAGAATAAATAAATAGATAAATGAATAAGTAAATCAAATGAAACCCTAACCACTAACTAACCATGGTTTAATTCTTTACACAAACCCAAGCTAGCATGTATCATCAAACATGATACAATCTTGTGCACAAAAATACATCACATATACAATGTGCATTTCAAGTGAACTTCAAGTGAGAAAATCCATTTAAAGTGAACCAATCATGGTTAATGCAAAGTAATATATCAAATATATAATTATACATTAAATCATTAAATCAACACTTGATTCAATGATCCGGTCATATCGCATATAACCGACTGGTATCCAATGTATCGGCTTATCGAATCAATCCTCGATTCGATAACTAGGTTATATCGCATACAACCATTCGACACATTCATCGCGAGAATGAAATACGGTATCACATACATGCATTATTCTCGGTCCCGCACATATCTCATATGCGCTCCTATTTCGTTTCGTTTGAGCCAGGAAACCTCTGTGTAGGACTCTAAAGACTCGTCAATACGCCGGCAGCAGATGATGATCATATCAAACACCCACAAGCCGCAAGCGGTCTGCTAAACGTAATGGCCACCCGGGTATTGAGCGATCAGAAGATCGAAGAGCAAGCCCGCTCACACTCCTGTGAATCCAACCAGTAACACTTACCGTACAGTCCGGTCTTGTCGTCTGATATGTCGCATATCTCGCCTAGGGATGGTAAACGTCAGACCCCAATAGCTCGATAAGTCGTGTCGATATGAGGTCTATAACAGTCCGAGAAACTACAGGTAACACTTACCAGTAAATCTCAGCAACCCTGGCCAGGGATTTCCGGTTATAGCCAATCGAACACAGCGCAACATCAACCCCCTATACCGGGAGAGACGAATCCCCTCCTATCGCTCATTGCCTCAATGTGACTCGGGACTGTACCCAAAAACCACCATTTTGCACGCCCTCTTGGACGTGGTAAGGTGGAAATCAAAGCACAGTGGGAACCACACAAGACTCTATGACGATCTCGGGTCAACAGACTACTCTGTACCAGTGTCACCAGAGAACTGCCATCTGACGTAAGGTATAATACCATCCGGGAGTTCTCGGCGAGTCCGTCCAGTGTACCCAGTCTCCACTGAGCACCCGTATATCATCTCTGATGTCAAACACCAATGGATACGGGATCATCCATCGCCCATCTGTATGGGTCGAGAAGGTATACGCTAGTCTACTCTGGTATATCGATGCCCCTGTCTTGATACACCCACGACTAGGGACCTTGAAGGATGTACTTATGGACTACCATGTCCCCACTAGTATGATCTGCATCATAGTCCAGGTAGTCAAGTATACATCCTAAGGGCTTTACCAACATGTAACAGAGAGACAATCAGTATACACGTTAAGGTAAAGAGTAACCAGATAGCATACTATCATGTCGAGCAAGAAAGTCCTCCCTATATATGTCCCAGCATCCACTACAATATACATCCAATGTACAGTAATGGCCTCTAGGGCATACATATAACTAACATGAATGAATGCGGTGTTTGCTTTGAAAAAGGGACGGATTTTTGAAAAAATGGTGCGAGCACAACAAATGCAGCAACAAAACCCTAGAATCTAGTGGTCACCTAGGTCCGGCTCTAGACTGCTCCTAACTGCCAGAAGACAAGTCGCAGGATAGAATCCTCCACTGCCTCTTTGTCCCCCTGTGGCCAGGTAAATGCCAGGTAAGTGGGAAGGTACTCCACTACGTAAGTAGTGGGCCTAATTAATAACCACTAAACTTCGACACACTTGCCTTAGACACCACAAGAAAAGGCGGATAAGCAATGAATTACCCACGGCCTTCTTCTGTCCTAAGTGAGCACGACGGTCCTTAGAGTCATCTCTTGATATTTTTTAGTTAATGTGGGTCAATGCGAATGCAAGTTTTGTGATTTTCGGGGCATAGGAAGGGTAATGAACTCCCTACCTAATTTGGATTTGGCCATGCCCATTAATATCCGTATTTATAATGCAAACAACCAAGAAACAAAAACACGCACGAATTTAATTTTCTTTTTGCGGTGCTGTGATTTTTGCAAAGAAGCCTGCAGAAATTTGTTAGTTAGAGCAAAAAGAGGAAAGAGAAGAAGGTAAGAAAGTACCTGAGGAAGCTTGGCACAGAGAAGGCTTCACCAAGCCGCGGAACCGCCGCACTTGGATACTTAGACCGCGCTTCCGCGGTGTCTTCAAAGGATCACTGCTCCAAATTTCATCAGGGAGCTTCTGTAGACTCCCACAGCTCTCTGGTATATTCCAAAAATTATTTCACTTTCACAGCAAGCTCCAGATCTCCTTGCAATAAACCACAACAAATCGTTTAGGGTTTGTGCGAATTTTGATCTCAAAAATGTAATGGAATAAATCTTTCAATTCAATTTTTCAATATAGAACGAATTAGCGCGCGATCCCCGGCAACGGCGCCATTTGATTGAATGAATTTTCGATTTCCGATTGTGTCTCGGTTTGTAGACAATTGAATACAGAAATCAAAACCAAAAATATTTGACCGCAATCAATAACGGTGTCGTGTATAGATTTCGTTAGCAAGTGCGGATCGTCCACAGGGATTGTGCAATTCGTTCTAAGTTGTTTTGTTTTGAATTGAAAAGTTAATAGAAAAGAAAAGAAAACATGATTCAAGATTTTTATCAAATGTTTCAAGTGTCACTATTCTAATCAAGAATCAAGAAAATGATAAACATCAAGAATCGAGTTTCTATAGAATTCCAATCACTTTAGGGTTTCAAGATTTGAAGTAAAGCTTGTAGGAATCGATTAGATTGTAGATGTGATGAAGATTAGAAATCAACGTTTCTTATCCATTAGCGAATTGATGCTAACTCGATGTCGATTGATCGAGATTTAAGGATCTTGCGAAGAATTAGGGTTCTTCATCCTATCCTTCGTCCTTTCGATGAATCACATTCACTAGATAGCTTCTTGAAGATCCAATGATTGATCGTTGATTTTCTAGATCGTGCGAAAAGAATCAAGAACCCATTCCACATCGATCTAGATCATCGATCATTCTATTTTCAAGAATTTACAATTGCTATAGGACTTAAGAAAATGTTTAAAGATTTATCAACATCATCATTCTATAATCATCTCGATTCCTCTACGAGCGGAGTTTATTCACACATCATCACAAAGAATACATTCAAGAATCGAAATGAAATCATGAGACTTGAATTGAAATGTAAACAAGTTAAAGAATCTTCACCTTTATTACATCAACAAGAAGTTACAACTCTCAAGAATTACAAGAGGTAGGAACTTCGCTCGTCGAATCTAGCATCGCTCGGCTTCTTGAGTCTTGGATCGCTTCGACCTCGTGCTCCGATGAAGTCCGGCTTTGCTTCTAAAGGGTCGTAGAAGACTTGCTTGGCTTGAACTCCATGAATCATGAATTGGGTATTTCTAGATTGGATTAGGGTTACGGTTTGGAGGTGGTTGTTGTTAGGTAGATGAAGAACTAGGGTTTCTACACTCAACAACAATGAATGGATCAAAGAGTGTGCCAACAATGAATCCCTCACAATGAATAATTCTTTTTACAAGTGAGCCTTAGGGTCTATTTATAGATTTTCCAAACCCTAGGTCTTTGATTTGAAATAGAACTTCCCTCCAAAAGTTTGTTGAAAGGCTTCTAGAAGTAGGTAGTTAGGAGCTTAGCTTAGGCTTTAAGCTAGGGTTTAGGGAGAAGGTTCTAGAATAAAAGGCTAGTTTAGTTTAGATCCAAGGGTTTGCTGATCTGGAAGAATGTTCAGGAGTCTTCTGGAACTTGCATAGGTTTTCTGAAGTGTGGAAGCTGACATAGGAGTTATGGAGCCAAATTGGGATGATGACGTGGACAAGCTTCCGCGGTTCCGCTGCAATAGCTGGCTTAGGCCGCGGAACCGCGGCCATGTAGTGGAGCTAGGGCTTCATACTTTTTGTGTTGGCTTCTGATGTCTTCTTCTGTATTTTATGATATGTTGAATCCCTGAATGCCTTTTAGATCATTACCAGATTCCAAATCCTTGAATTGGCGTCTTTTTTTTTCACAGTCTTTGTTTGTAAATGTGACCGATCTTTTGTAATGTCCTGCACGGACTTCGAAACACAAGTTGCAATATATAGGAATGATGTCATGCTATTAAATGCAGTCAATTTCCCTAGAAATGCCGCTTTAAAGATCTAACACATGCAATCTGATATTTTACGACTATTTTGCTAATATGTGCTATATGAATGCCGAACACTTCTATATGAATGCAAATGATAGGGAAATTGCCGGTTTAAAGATGCAATATTTTCGACTAATCACGAGGTCATCGGAATTGCCTTGATTCCTCGCCGGAAGTTGGTCGTTGGCTAACTCTCTTCTACTCCACTTGTACTTGAGAAAATTTGAGGGTTTTGGCTAGAATTTTCAGAATGAGAAAGGGTTAGGGCATGGGATAGTATTTATAGCGTGGAATTAGGGTTTTGGGATTAAAAGAGTGAACTAAAATGTATTAAAATGTGATAAATTGTGGAATTGAGGGGTCTCTGTTTGATTGCAGAGTAATCAAACAGTGCAGGGGTAATGGGGGTAGGGAAAACGACAAGTGTACAAAACCCGGGGTCCATTTGCCAGGGGGCCTGTCCCGGCCGGCCAATCTTGGCATCTCGTCGGTCAAATGTTAGGGGGAAGCCGGTGGATTCATGCCATGTGTCCATATATGTATTTATACCCTTTTGCACTTGTTTATTTTTCCAGACTTTTCATTTTTATGTGCATTTCACGTGTAAACTTTTGCGCTTCCAAAAAGTTTAAAAATAAAATCTGAAAAAATAAATGTGTCAGATGGGATTTGAATATAGGGGCTACGTCACAGCAGTGCAAGGCTTTACCAGTGAGCTACAAGTTGTTTCTTGCTGTTCTTTAGAAAAATTTATTTATAACTTGTACCCAGGTTGTTATACTCTCTTCTGTATATTAAACCGAAAAATTCTATACAGAAAATTCAGAGTCATTACATTCTACTTTCCTTATAAAAAATTTCGTCCTCGAAATTTATAGGAGGAAGTTGTAACAGATTCAAGAAAAATTTGATTACAGTGATGGTGAAAGAACTACTGATATGGTACTAAAAGTGCCAGAAAAATGTTTGAAAGAATGAAAGGATGCAAGAGTTTTGTAAAGGCTAAAAAAGATGGGAGGGAATTTACCAGTGTTACCTTGACCTATAGCCCCAGCTTCCACGGCTGCCAAGGTGTAAGCCTGAAGTCTCGGCACATTTCTCTGTGCATGCTGGTACTTCGATGGCTGACGAGGTAAAGGTGGTCCGCGTGGAGGTGGTGCAGGAAGAGCTAAACTAATAGGTGGAGCTTGGACAGCTGGTCTAGCTGCGGAGGCTGGGCCAGTTCGGTTGTGTGGGCAAGTTCCTATAGTGTGTGAGGATGATCCACATATCAGAAAAAGACCGTTTGCTCGATGAAAATCCTTGACTTGGTGTCCGGTCCTCTTACAATAGATGCAGAAGTTCGGTTCGGTCTCGGAAAATGATCATCCGGGCCTCATAGCTGGTGCTGGGAGAGCTGAATTAGAAGATGCTCCTCCAGTAATCTGATGGGTGGGACGTTTTATACCAATCGACTGTGGCCTTCCCTTCTTCTTAATGACAGCTTCATAGTGACGGGATGACTTCAAAGCTGCTTCATGTGTCAGGTATTCTCCTGTTGCTAGGGCAGCCTGGATCTCCGGGTCTAATCCTTGCTGGAAACGCCTGGCTCTGATTTCTGCAGTAGGAATTAGATGGCCGGCGAACCTGCCGAGCATGGTGAATTCAATATCTTACTCATCCACTGACTTATCCCACATAGATCCTTGTTGCAGGTGAATGAACTTCTGTTCCATCTTGAAGTGTGCGGTTTCCAGAAAATACTTGGCATCAAGGAGATCATGAAAATTCTTCCACTCGATAGGCTGCTCAAGGCGGCTCTCCTCGTCCTTCCAACAGATTCTGGCATTATCAGTGAGCTGGAGTTTGGCTATTCTGACCCAAGCCACTTCTGGAACTTGAGCTGTGGCTAGGTTGTCTTCAATGCTCTGTACCCATTCCTCGGCCTTAGGTGGTTTCTCCTTCCCTGAGAAGTTCTTCGGGTGTAAAGCCCGAAATTGTTTCACTCCCGGTGGTTCTGCTTCAGAGCGGGTGAAACTCTGTTGAAGGAGAGCGGTCTGTTCCTGCAAAATCGTGCTTTGAGTCTGCTGACCTTCAAGTAAGCTTTTGATAGCCTCCAGAAGCATTGTCTGTTCTGTGAGTGGAGCGGCTATGGTAGGCGGAGGTGGTAGAACAGTAAGGATAGGTGGTGGTGTACTTCCATCGTTGTTGCTAGGGTTGCTGGGAGAGTCCATCACCTTAGATAAAGAAGAAAGATTAGTATGGATTCAACAGAACTTGAATTGCAAGGAATGTAAAGTTGTTGAATCTCATATTTCTTGTTATATATTCCTTATGACTTCATGCAGAACTGACATGCATAGGCTGCCAACAAAACCTGTCACGCCCTGCTTCCCAATAGTCAGAAGCAAGTACATGACGAGGCCGCGACGTATTTATTTCAAGAAGGTCATTTCCCGGAATAAATACGCTAAGCGTAAAATAAGAAATATAAAATAACAAGAGAATAAAAATGAGATTAAAACTTCAACAACTTTATTTACATTCAACTTGATTCATTTACAATACATAATTTTTAACAGAAAGAAAATATAAGGATTGGAACGCCTAAACAGGTGGCGTACATAAACTGAGAAAGGTAACTGGTCTAGGCCTGGGTCTCGGTCTGATCGTGCTCTTCCTCTGAAATGTCTACCTCTTCAGTTTCCACAGTATCTGACGAACATTCCAAGAAAAATAGAGAATGGTGGAATGCCCGTCAGCGAACTTTCGCTCGGTAAGTCCCAAGGAATGAAGTGAAATATAAATTATAATGATAAGGAGAATGTATATCATGAACAATGGATTATGATGTGTCAGCACGTCGTTTAATGTAAACATGTCGACTTTATGTAGCATGCAGTTTTATCGTAATATATGTGAACAAGTATGGTAATGTATGACAAGTAGATAAGCATGATAGCATGAGCATGGCAAACAAAAGTAACATGGTCGTGTAGTGTAAGTATAGTGAACATGCAGTGAATGTAAGTGTCTTAACAGGTTTCTACTTGGGTACACTAATTTAACGTAAGTTCAAGGATGAATGTCAACAATCTTAAGAGTGTTCTCGAACCCAACATGCTGTAATATAAGGGTAAGGAACCACGGGCCCGAATCAAGTGTTAGTAACGGGACTTCAACCTAGTTTTGAAGTATTCCAAACTCAACAGGCTGTAATCCAAGTGCAAGGAAACACGTGCCCTCATGATTGCTTGCTTGTGTTAGTAGACATGGATTTATGATTTAGTGGGACACCTAAGATTTCGTTGGAATCAAGCATGAACTACCGAGCACCCCGTATATGTTAAGTTACAGTTAAAATTACTAGCCTTGCTCGAATCCATGAATACATCAAATTGCAAGATTGAGTTCATGTATATATCAAGTATTCATGTATTCATGTCAGGTTGTATTCATGGTTTGAGTCGAGTCGAGTCAAGCCATGTATTCAATTTGGAGTTCAAGTATTCAGGTTCATGTTCAAGTATGCATTCTAGACTTTGGGTTCATGTTTGAATTCGATTCTGGTTTGAGTTTGGATTCAAGTTTGATTTAAACTCAGACTTGAGTCCGACACTTATAACCGATTTGGATCCTGAATTATGTTCGGGAGTTATCGGTAACTGCTGCACATGGACGACAGGATTTGTGTATTTTTCCAAGACAATTACCATTGATAACACCGTTAAGTTTTTCTACCCTAAACAGGCAAGCACTCACTTTCTCCGGCTCCCTGAGGCTCAAAAGAATTGATCCCGCCTAAACCTATATTTACTGAAGTCCTTAACAGTGTTTTATATAGCTCGAGAGGGTTTTATGAAAAAAAATATTTTTAATATAGTTCAAAATAATCTCGAGAAATTTATTTATATTCTTTAGGGTTTCCATGGATGTGTATTTTAATAATTGAGGTATTTTAGTGATAATTATCTTAACTTGAATAGTTTATGGTATTTTACTGTAAAATTTTCTTGTATTGATATCTTGATGGTATTTTGATGAAAGTTGTAATTCTTTTATTTGAAAAAATATAAAGTTATTATATTTTGAGAATATATGGATTTTATAATATTTATATAATTAAAAATTAATTTTGATTATTAAGTAGAAAATTTAGTTTTTCTTTAAAATCATATTAAAAACCTTTCGAGACCGAATACTCCGTGAGAAGGTCTGCATCTTGCTCTACTAGCCCAAAGATGTGCAATAATCCACACCATCCAATAGCGGGTCGCCTAAAAAGGGTTGTAGAGGCTTATTTGCAAAGGGTTTTGGAATACAATTCAAAGAAAACCGTTTTTTATAGTACATGGTGTTTTAATGTAATATGGTAACAAAAATATGTTCAAGGGACATCGTGCTATGGAAACATGCGTATATGTGAGGTGTAGGTCATTACCCCGTGAAGTTTTCTAAAGGTATAATATTAACAACATACTAAAAGGTGATATGTAAAGTTCATGGTATTTTAACGAAAATGTTAAATTAAAGTTATTTTGCATGGAATTCTAGGTTACAATTTATTCCAAACATTTATAATAATGTTACAGGTATTGTGTAAAAGTTGTATGAACAATATGTAGTAAAAAGGGTAAGTTTTTAGGGTTTAGAGTATCGACATCAGTATTAACTCCACTTACCGATGTTCGTTTTAAAAAAGATTTTCAAAGAGGAAGAAGAGAGATTGGGAGGGACTTACCGATTGATTATGCTAGGAAGAGGTAAAAGAATAGATTGTTGTCGTCGTGGTATCGCGGGTCCTCGGAATTGCCTTGATTCCTCACCGGAAGTTGGTCGTTGGCTAACTCCTCTTCTATTCCACTTGTACTTGAGAAAATTTGAGGGTTTTGGCTAGAATTTTCAGAATAAGGAAGGGCTAGGGCATGGGATAGTATTTATAGTGTGGAATTAGGGTTTTGGGATTAAAAGAGTGAACTAAAATGCATTAAAATGTGATAAATTGGGGAATTGAGGGGTCTTTGTTTGATTGCAGAGTAATCAAATAGTGCAGGGGTAATGGGGGTAGGGGAAACGAAAAGTATGCAAAACCCGGGGTCCATTTGCTAGGGGGGCCGTCCCCGCCGGCCAATCTTGGCATCTCTCTGGTCAAATGTTGGGGTGAAGCCGGTGGATTCATTCCATGTGTCCATGTCTGAATTTATACCCTTTTGCACATGTTTATTTTTCCAGACTTTTCATTTTTATGTGCATTGCACGTGTAAACTTTTGCGCTTCCAAAAAGTTTAAAAATAAAATCTAAAAAAATAAATGAGTCAGATGGAATTCGAACACAGGGGCTACGTCACAGCAGTGCAAGGCTTTACTAGTGAGCTACAAGTTTTTTCTTGCTGTTCTTTAGCAAAATTTATTTATAACTTGTACCCAGGCTGTTATACTCTCTTCTGTACATTAAATTGAAAAATTTTGTACAGAAAATTCAGAGTCATTACATGACTGGTCTCTATATTGACCCTCGTATACAATCCACGAGCACAAACAAGCCATATTCCATTCTTGTTCCCCATGGACCTCTATGTCTTTAAACTAATATGTTTTGCCCTGCGGACTGTCTCCATATTGACTACCAAATACTATCCATGGGCTACGCATATATGATCTAATGATCAGTTGAGCCCATATGCTAATTCTTTCTAAGTTGATCTTAGTCTTATATACGACTAACGATCCTTAGATCAAACCCACATATCTCATGAACTGATGGATCTCATTTATATGAGATCTGCGTCCTAAGTTCAAAACCCCAAATCTAATATACGGATTTAGACTAATCCACACTCTACGGGCGACGACATAAATTAGTCTCCGTATATAATTCACGAGCAACCCTAACAAACAAAATATATAATAAGACACGAAGTGACCTACTGAAGCAGGTAAAAGTTGTTATCGCAACGCGATAACGTAATTAACTGTAGGGGCTTGCACCTGCAGGGAAGAGCGTCCCCACAATAAAAAAAACCTTACATATGAGGGGGAATCTGATAAAGTCACGCTATATCGGTCGCATATGTCCAAACCTCTGATATATGGTGACATAAATCAACTTGGCATTTCTGAAGAGGTGGACAGATATGTTCCAAATAGGATCTCCCCCCAAATTCAGGCAAGATGACCTATCCCGGTCCGTCTCCGTTTTCGGCCGTAAACAGTCTTGGGACATGTTTGACTAAGGATCAATAGTCTCAATGAACATCCCTACAGCTAGAGACTCCTCAATACGTTATTCGCATTTGGACCACAGGTTCCACCATCGGATCGTGTATTGGACCCACATTTCCCCTGGCTTGACCGTGGAATTGATCAGCACTGTGATTAGAGTGTGCTCACTCGCACTGGTGAACCTTTGCATGAAGATCAGCACTATTTTAGAGAAGGTTTTTACGGAATCATTTGGGAGCTCCGAGTACTATTCGAAAGCTGTCTCTGATAAGCTTCCGACAAATTGGCGAAGCAACAGTTTGTCGTCGCCTCCGGTATTACCACAGAGAGCTCTGAACTGTGTAACATGCTGATGAGGATTACCCATTCCTTTATATATGTGGAACTTCGGGATCATATATCCCGGTGGGTACTTCACCTGGTCAAACCGGGTCGGATATGGTCACCAGGTTTTGACGAGTTGTTGGCAGGTTCATTGGCCTGGTGAGCTCTAAATTTCTTAGCGATATAATCATCCGATACTGCCTTGGAGATCGTCTCCACCTTCGTCATTGATAGGGCCTAACGAGGATTCAATGTTTCCCCTCTATCATCTTCAATAATCACCAGAGGGTCTTCAGCCGGTGATTCTGGCTGGATATCATCCCAACCATATCTTGAAAGAAAAGAGCCATCTGCTTTATGTTAGCAGCCAGCTCTGCAGCTTCCTTATCTTTCTTTTCGAGCACCCATTGTAAGAACTCTGAATCGGGTTCTTACTCCTGGAGTTGTTCTGTTTCTTTGTCCGGAATTTCATTAGGTCCGGTAAGTGCTGCCATCTTGGTAAACATATCTTGGAGCTTCTGCTGTTGCTCCTGAGCTTTTTTCAATGACCAAGTATGCGGTCTGTGACTCACAGAGACACGGCTCTCCTCTTTTCCACCGGTCATATAGACCATTGTTCCCCCAATATTTAAACATAATAAAAGGAGCTAAGCTCTGTTAAATTTTAATGAGGCAGTGCCTCACGTGCCTCTCACGAGGGCGCCAACGCCAACCCCTTAGGATTAAATCCTATGGTGGCGCCACACGTGAAGCTCACGTGGGCGCCAATGTGCAAAGCACAGGAGCGCCTATTATAATTAAGAATTAAATTCTTAAATGGCACCTACGTGCACAACACGTGAGCTCCGATGCCCAAATTTATATCAGTAGAATTAAATTCTACATGAGGATATTTCCTTAAAAAATTGGGATGCTCTCTGTTAAACAGAGCCGTTGGATCAAAAATCCAATGGTGATGATAAATTATCAAAGAATAGAATTAAATTCTATTCTGAGGAATATTTGTCCTCAATCTTTATAAACAAAAAATATTGCTCTCTGTAAAACAGAAAACTCTTGGATCAAAAATCTAATTGTGATTAAAAATCATCGTTTGACAGAATAAATTCTGTATATAGGAAAATATTTCCCCAATCTTGTTAAAAACAAGAAAACATATTTTGTAAAATAGAAATCCTTCGATCAAAAATCCAACGGTGGGTAAAATTCCCCAAACAAATTTTGAGACCAATTAAATCAACTGGAATCTCTCAATAAGAGATTGTCTCAAAACTAATTGACAATTTACCTTCTATATAAAGTACCCGAGACTTTAAGTCTCATATAGAGGGAACCCCATAAGCTTCTGGAAAAATACAGAAAGCTTTCAAAATAATAGAGAATTTAATTCTCAATAAAAGAAGAAGACTTTCTTCCTCAAAACCCTACGTAAAAAAAACACAGAGATCAAAATATCTCCTTTTACCTATCTAAGGGTTTAACCCTTCTAACGAACTTAGTTCTTTCTCACAAGTTAAGAATTTAATTCTCATCGGGAAGATCTTATTCATGATCATCAAAGATTTAGAAAAGAACCAGGTCTAAAAGAAAAAAAGAAAGAAAAGGAACATATCCTATGAGAATTTAATTCCTCGGAAAATAGGGTTTAACCCTAAAAGAAACTTATTTCTTATAAAAGAACTTAGTTCTTAAAGAAAAACCTGATCCTAGATCTTCAAAACAAAGATCTTGGTGATCATTAATGGTCAAAATGCCATTAACAGAGTTTTAATTTATGAAAAAGAAAAGAACTTAGCGCCTCACGTGTTTTCCCTATGGGAGCCATTCCAACAGCGCCCAGCACCTCACGTGAAAAACATATGGGCGCCCAAAGCAAAAGGCCAACGCCTCATGTGAAATACACATAAGCGCTGAATAAAAGTGCTCAGCACTTCATATACCAAAAAGCTGAGTGCTTAGCACTGATTGGGCAGCACCCAGCGCTTCACGTAGGCGCCACACAAAAGTGCGCAACACTTCATATACAGCCAAAACGGCTGAGTGCTTAGCACTGATTGGGCAGCGCCCAGCGCCTCACGTGCTCCTCACGTGTGCGCCACATAAAAGTGCTTAGCACTTCATATACAGCCAAAATGGCTGAGTGTATAGTACAGATTGGGCAGCGCCCGGCGCCTCACATGCTCCTCACATGGACGCCACACAAAAGTTCTTAGCACTTTATATATAGCCAAAACGGCAGAGTGCTTAGCACTGATTGGGCAGCGCCTAGCGCCGCACGTGCTCCTCACGTGGACGCCATATAAAAAAGTGCTTAGTACTATATATATAACTGAGTGCTTACCACTGATTAGGCAACGCCCATAACTGAAGGCTTCACATGATACCCATGTAAACTCCAGAGCGTCAAACAAGTGCTTAGCACTTTTGCATAAAAAGGAAGGCTGAACAAACAGAGCCCAAATAAGTGTTTAGTACTTTTGAACAAAAAAAGAGAGACTGAGCAGACTAAGCCCAATTTGGTTAAGTCTCTTACAGTTGAGCCCAAATGCTCTGTTGTTGGTCCTTAATAAACTTTAAGGATCCTTAAAATATTGCTAAATTGATCTTAGTTTCAATTAAGACTAATGTATCCTTAGTTAAAAATAAATTGGGCCCAAATGCTCATATGTTCAAGTTGATCTTAATCTCGAACTAGATTAACTGCCTTAAACTAAACAAAATATTTTTGAACTAAAGGAAAATGCAACTTAAGTTCAAAATCCTAAATCTAAAAATATACGGATTTGGACTAATCCGCGCCCTACGGGCGACGACATAAACTAGTCTCCGTATACAATCTAAGGGCAACCAAAATAAACAAAAATACATACGACACGAAGTGAACTGCTAGAGCAAGAGAAAGTGGTTATCGCAATGCGATAGCATAATTAACTGCAGGAGCTTGCACCTGCAGGGAAGAGCGTCCCCAAAATCAAAAACCCCTCACAAATGAGGGGGAATCTGATGAAGTCTTCTACAACGGTCGCATCTATCCAAACCTCCGATATATGATACCATAAATCAATTTGGTATTTTCGGAGAGGTGGATGGAGAAGTCCAAATAGCATCTGCCCACAAAATTCAGGCCAGACGTCCCATCATCTCGGTCTCTGCATTTCAGCGGTGAACATGTTCTGACATGCCCAGTGGGACCTTTTCCTCTTTCTACTCCACACTTCATGTGTCGTGTTTCGCGAATAAAATCACGGTTCACTATGGTTTCCCTTGGATTCGAGGTACTAAAACTTGGTGTCTTACTCCTGTGCAGAAAATCAATGTCTTCTCAATGCACTGCATGCAACAACAACTCTCGCTCTGCCCCAACCGGAGGAGTGACCTACGGGCACAACGCGGCCTCTATTTTCTCAATGCCAGTAGGGAAAGTTACGCAAGCCACTATTCGATTGTTCTTTGGGACTATGCTCCTACCTGTGAGTTTCGGCACCTTAGCGCCGCAAGAAAAAGCTTCTAAAAAGTCGGTCTTCGATCGACTGGCAACCACAATGGCCCCTTTCAATGGGTCGTCCAAATCTGGCGTCTCAGTCTTCAACAGGCTGAGCAAGAACCCAAACGGTCCCGCAAAGAAGCTCGTGATACCTGAAGGGGCTACCCCAACACGGATTGCCCTCCCAACTCCTCCTACAAGCAAAGCTGTCAAAAGCGCTTCCCCCATTAGACGGTCGGTCTTGGAAAGACTGGCCAGCCATCCTCAAACTTTAACAAGGGCGTCGATCTTCAACAGGCTGACACCGATCGAAGCTCCTCAGCAAAACCAGGGGCATGATGAAGCCGCTTCCAAAACCGAGGCGGTCCCTTCTGCGAGACACGCTCGATGTCGTCACAGGTGCCGAGTGAGAGAAGCTGGGGGACAACCCCCCTCTGAACTCACCCACCATCTCTAATGGTGGAAGTCGACGCTGTTGTTCCAACCGGGAACAGCTTTGATCCGCTTAAGAGGGTGCACAAAAACTCTCCAACAGCGGTGCTAAAGAAATCACCCCCGCCTGCAGAAGTTACAGTGTAGGCAAAGCCGGAGCAGCCTCATCAGCGGCTCTCCTCGCAAATTCAAAGGGTCTGGAGAAAAGTCTAGGACTCTGTGATTAACCAGAACTACTCTCGTCGACCGAAGAAATCGAAGACTCGACAAGAAAATGATTACTCCTCCGCCATACAACGGAGGACTTCTCCTAAGCAGGTGCCTGTCATAACGGCTCCTTCAACTCCAATCTCTCATAAAAGAATGAGGCTGGAGAAAACTCTACCGCCCGCAGCAAATTCCAAAGGCGATAGATCTAAACACCCCAAGGCTGGGGGCATAACAATATATATGGTCTACATGGCTTCGAGAAAAGAAGAGAGCCGTGCTTCGGTAAGTCACCAACTGCAAACTCGGTCGCTGACTAAGGCTCAGGAGCAACAACAAAGGCTCGAGAAAATGCTGACCAAAATAGCAGCGCTTACCGAACAAAAAGAAAGTCCAGACAAAGAGGCCGAACAACGCCATGAGCGGGAGACCGATACAGAGTTCTTGCGAAGGGTGCTCAAGAGAAAAGACAAAGAATCCACTGAACAAGCTGCCAATATAAAGAAGATGGATCTATTGTTCCAAGACATAGTAGGAATGATGATCCAACCAGAACCCCCAGCCGAAGATCCACCGATAATCGTCGACGATGGCAAAAGGGAAACATGAAACCCTCCTCTGGCCCTATCGGCAGCCAAAGAGGAAACGATCTCCAAGGGCACCCTTGATGATTACATTGCTCAACAAATAAGAGCTCATTAAGCTAGTGAAGTCTCTGGCAAAATTGTCAGAACTGGACGACCATATCCAGGCTGATATGATTAAATCAAATACCCGCCGGGATTTACGATCCCCAAGTTCCATGTTTACAAAAGGACAGGCAACCCTCACCAGCATGTCGCACAATTTATAGCTCTGTGCAGCAACACTGGAGGTGACGATAAATTGTTGCTTCGCTAGTTCGTTGGCAGCTTGTCAGAAACGGCCTTCAAATGGTACTCAGAGCTTCCAAATGACTCTGTGAAAACATTCACAGAGATGGAACTGCTATTCACACAACGTTTCGCCAGCACGAGAGAACGTACTCCAATCACGGCATTAATCCATGCCAGGGTAAAACCGGGAGAAACTTGGGTCCAATACGCGATCTGGTGGCGGAATCTGTGGTCTAAATGTGAACAGTGCATTGAAGAATCTCTTGCCGTGGGCATATTCATCGGGACCCTTGATCCTCAAATGACTATGTCCCGGTTCATGACATTCTTCAAACCAACCACCTTCCAGGCTCTGATAGATAAACTGGCCCAAATAGACCAGATGGGCCACGGGCCTTCTTCCTCAAATAAGGACCCTCAAAACGCCAAGGGTAAAGGGAAAGTGGCCTTCGTTGCCAATACACAAAAACAGCCGAGTGGCCCAAAACCAGCTGCTCGCCAAAACAACGTGCGTCCGCGCCCATACTTGGGGGAAAGATTAGGGCGCGCTTATTCGTTTCTCCATGAAAAGACGAGGAGACTGTTTGAATTAGCAATGCGTAATAAACTCATCACATTGCCAGAACAGTGGCGTCCACCGCAATCCGGCGACTTCAACAACCTTAACTACTACTCCTATCACAGAATCGTGAGCCACCCAATTGAAGATTTCTACATCTTCAAGAACTGGGTCGAAGACCAGTATCAATAGGGGAAATTCACGCTGTCTGATAACTGGAGGGTAAACCCACCCTAGAAGCACACTCCCAAAAAGGTGGATGCGCAGGGGGTATCATGCTCACTCGTTGAAGAAACTCCATAGGAAGTCGTTCTTTAAGAAAAAACCAAAAGAATGCTGAAGGATCTACAGGCATGTCCAGCAGTTAGGTGGAAAAGCCCACTTGAACCTGAAATAATTGAAGGGATGTTAAAACCTCATCCCGCACCGAAAATTGTTGACGAAGGGAAAACCCCCAAGTCAAGCCTTCGAAGTCTTCAAAGAAAAAGAATAAGACCAAGAAGCATGTGCAGCCTGCCGAGTATGACGAAAAGCGCATAGATCTGCAAAAATACATTGACGCGCAGGAGGAGTACAAGCAGAAGGCACGAACACCGGTCACGCTCGAATAGTTCCTCAAGCATATTCTTGAGGACGAAGATAATGACTATGATGAGAAAAATCACTCATCAAAAGACACCGAAGACCATGTAGCAAGTTGCTACATAGTCTCCTATTCATTGTTATATGACGAAGAGGCTCCCTTAGCATCGGAAAACAACACAGAGGGTCTGGGGGCAGAATCGACGCTAAAATTTCCGGAACTGCTAGAAGACCCAATCGATAGGCTGTTAAATGAAGCCTTTCAAAAAAGAAAAGTTGACCGAGAATGCAAAACAACCATATACGAAAAGGCTAAGCGTCGGCGTCAGGACAAAGAAGCTGCGGTAAGGATGAGTCATAAAGTACTCCAACCAAACTAAAGCACACCTGCTACAAATAATGATCAAAACAGAGAAGCGGTTCATCAAAGCCCTGTCAATGGGAATAAAGCTGCCACCTCTCGTAAGGAACACTCCCGGGGTCATATGCCTCGATGGAGAAGATGCATGTCCAAACTACTGCCTATAACATCGGAGGGTCACCCACCCAACCGAGGAATGCAGTGCCTTCAAGAAGTGGTGGCAAGGATACACTGCCCACCAAAAACACTTCAAGAGTATGAAGCGCGAAGCTTATGCTCGTCAACGACAAAATAGTGCGAAAAACACTCATGAAGAAACGACTGTCAATTGTTATATGGTTGGTACCAGTCTGGAAGGGGAAAAACCGCTAGTTCTTACCTTCGGGAGCGATTATGAGGAAGAAATACCTCTCAGTCCTCTCTTCAAAGACTCCATCTCCAAAAAAGAAGAGGAGGAGAAGAACTGCGAGAATATTCAGCTGCGTAACCGTACGCTGCCTGAGAAGAACATCAGAACTACAAACAAGGGTTCGAACAAACAAGACAAGAGGAAAGGGAAAATTCCTGAGGAAATTGCCCACGATGAAGAAGCAGTCAAAGAGCTCGCATAAAGGGAACCGCCGAGGAAAAGCAAGGTGGATTACAACGTCCTGGCATATTTGAGGAAAATACCCTCACAACTAAGCATATTAGATGCTCTTCTCCTGTCCAAAGAGGCATAAGATTCTCCGATCAAGGTATTACAAGAGCCCGATCAGTTCCAAGCTTTCTTTGCAGAAGAAAAGATAGAGAATAAACTGGCGAAAGATGAGCTGGCTGATAATACATTCAGTGATGAGAATCTCCTTCTCGGTACATGCGAGCATAATTGTCCGTTATTCGTCACCGGATACTGCCACGACATCAAGATAGGGAAAATCCTTGTCGATAACG
This sequence comes from Agapanthus africanus, assembly GCA_030015575.1. Taxonomy (NCBI): domain Eukaryota; kingdom Viridiplantae; phylum Streptophyta; class Magnoliopsida; order Asparagales; family Amaryllidaceae; genus Agapanthus; species Agapanthus africanus. The sequence continues at coordinate 366,327,541 of JASDDO010000018.1, forward strand.
GATCCTCCGTTAACCTACTCAACGTAAGAGTGCTGAAGGAGATTTGCATGAACGTTCAACATCTCGTCCGAGACAAAATTACCATCTACGGGTTTGACTCACAGTCGTCACGGACGCTTGGGTCCGTAATATTGACGCTACGCTTCGGGCTGCTCGTCACTAACATCAAATTTCATGTCATTGACGCCAAGACTTTCTATAACGCTTTGCTCGGTAGGCCTTAGCTACACGAGTACAATGCCATTCCTTCCATAATATATCAGTGTATGAAGAATTTCAAGGATGGCTTGGAGTACACTGTCACGGGAGAGATAAATCCGTTCAGCGTAAATGAAGTCTGAAAATACGAAGATGCAAAGTACTTCCAACCAGACTTTGAGGATACTGAAAGGTGCCACAATCTGGAGGATAAACAAAAATCTGTCACCACTATCCCGATCTTTGGAAGCGATACCGAGGAAGACGAAGAAATAGTCTATTGGGGGCAACCCCAGAAAGAAAACAAAAAGCCCGGACCGTCTACTCCTATTTTGGTCTTTGTCAGTGACTCAGAGGATGAGGCCAACGCAGTGTTCTCTGTCCGCCCGTCAATGCAAACCTTTGTCGAAGAAGATCAGAGTCTCCAAATTACAATAGCACTGCCTCGGCATTACAAGGAACTTGATGTGCTCGATACATACAGCGTACAAGAGCTATAAACTTTCTACGTTCCTCCTAGGCGAAGAGGTGAAAAGGCGATCCTCTTCTACCAATCTACGGAAAATAAAGTAGAAAAAGAAGTCTGGCATGGTGCCGATTTTGCACTCGACAGGCTTCAACCAATCTGTCTGTCAAGATACTACGCGGAGGGATTGAAAAGGCTGTTAAGATGCCATGGTGTACCCCTCGAACAAACTGTTCGACAAGCCTAATTCTACAAAAAGATTTGGGATATTCTCGGGACTCAGCGAAAGATGCCCAACAGGAAGATGCAGACAACCGGGCTCGGATATGTTCGTTCTAAGAAATAGGAGTAGATCCACAGTTGCCGCGTCGTAAACAGCTCGAGTGAAGCGGAAAATGCTCATCCAAATAGCCGTGACGTCGAAACAGAGCGAGATCCCGCTCTAAGAAAGTTAAGTCCATCGCTTGAAGAACAAATCGACAAGCTAATAAAAGAAGCTTGTCAAACAAGTCGGGACAACCACAGCCGCGAAATGGCCATTTATGAAAAGTCCAGAACGCAGCGTCTCAGTCAGCAATCTGCGGAGAAAATAGAGCTATTCATCCCCCGCCCACTATGTGTTCTCGCGAAATGAGAAGATCCCAAAAAGGAGGAAAAAATAGGGCAAAGAACGTAAATGACGTTTGAAGACAACAAAGCAGATCCAAGACGTCGTCCAAACGAGAAAAACTCGATTAGAGCCCGCCCTTTATAAAGAAGATGGGTCGGGAATACTCTTTCTCTCAAAACAAGATAAGAAAAATATTCAACCTTGTCATGAAGCACCAAATGATGACGCTTCCGGAGTCTCGACATCCCGAACAAATAAATGAGGTCTATCATCCGGATTATTGCTCCTGTCATCGAGTAATAGGTCATCCCCTTGAAGACTGCTTCACCTTCAAAGACTGGCTAGAAGACTAGTATCGATAAGGTAGGTTTACGTTATCCGACAGCTGGAGGGTAACCCCGCCACAAAAGCATGAGCCAAAAAGAACCCACAACGTCCGGTTAGGACCGGCTCAACATCAAGAATGGAAGAGAACTCGTACTTGCCATATGATAACACTCTCAAAAGAGGGAGGGCATGAGAATATGAATGACCTCTTCAGGTGCTTTGCAAATGAAGACGAGAATGAGGTGATCTCATAGTTTCCACCAGCACCAAAAGAGCTGGAAGATGGGATACACACCACGGCGGACAATGTTCATACCATAATATTGCATTATTATATTCCCCATTCTTATTCGTTTTATAAATAAACAGATGCTTTTGACGCATGTCTGCTACATATTACAGGTTACAGGTTCTTGGATCTAAAACAGTGAAAATAATGAAAAGACAATGCAAAAGTAAGACTACAAATGATAAATGGTGAAATCTTGATCGCGCCTAGATTGTGAGGAACAATGAACAATAGTTCACCGAGTATAAAGGCAGTGACACGAAGAAACAGTAAAAGTCCACTACAATGTTCACTGGAAAGATCTGGAAGAGAATGAGAAACCAATCTGCAAAAAGACCTGAAGAAATAAGAAGACAAGAATGATAAGAGCCAGCCCACAAAAGTTCATAGCCCAAATCCCTATTTTGGCCGCGGAACCGCGGCCAAACCCTGGCTGCGGCCGTACTAAGGCTATAGTGGAATTATTTTTTACCATAATATATGGTGGCTCTGACTAGTCAACCTAGGGCTATTTTGGTAAATGCAGACGTGCGAATCAATTGTAACCTAGGGTTTCTATGAATCTATAAATAGAGACCCAATTCATTGTATTCTTTTCATGCCTCCTTATGCCTCCCATCAATAATAAAATTCAGATTTCTTTGGAGAGCATCAATTTGTAAGTTCTTAATTTATTTTTCTGCCTTAGGTTAAATTTCTTATCTGCCCTAGGTAATTTCTATTCCTTGCCCTAGTTAAATTTAATTCCTGGCCCTAGTTAGATAGTTAGATCTTTTATTCTCTGCCCTAGATAAATGTTCTTCAATTCCCTAATGAGCGAGTAGTCTCCTCGCTTGTTAGGGTTAGCTTTGGGGAAGGTTTGAGAGATGAAGATCTATCACCCCTTTCTTGCCCATCACATATAATTCATAGGACTCCATGCATACATGCACATACCGCTCCCTACGGCACCCTATCTCACGAGGTAGCGGTGATACCGTAGTATAAAGGCCCGGTTGCGCGTGTTTTCCATGGAGGTTAGGGTAAGGATTGATAAAGGAAGGACAAGAACCTAGAGAAAGAAACATCTTTCCAAATGGTTCTAATCCCCTTTATTAATAATTACCATAACTCCTAATAAGATCTTAATATGGGTATAGAAAGCGGTGAGATTTATTGACTTTCCAAACTTAACCTAGTCTTAACCCTAGCAAGATTTAGATCTAGATTAATTTAGTTTTTAGATTTAATTGATCCATTCACACCGTTTGGAATTAACTCGTAAGAGCGATTAGGAAATTCATAACATTCCTGTGGACCGACCCGTACTCACCGGCTAGCTACCAAGCGACGCCGTTCTTGATTGCGGTAATATATTTTTGATCTATAAAATCTCTCTAAATCAGACAACCTAAGAAAAATTGACTTAGGGACGGAAAATGATCCGAGGCCAACATTCGTCAGTGAACCACTATTTGAAAAACAAGTAGCCACATTAAAAGACTTGCTCATGAAATATAAAGACTGTTTCGCATGGAATTATTCCGAGATGCCGGGTCTAGATCCAAAAATAGGGGTACATAAACTGGCCATATCGCCAGATATAAAGCTAGTCAAACAGGCGCCAAGAAGGATGCGACTCGAACTTGAGATGAGTATCATCGCTGAAGTCAAGAAACTAATTGATTTCGGCTTCATCCAAGAAGTTCAATATCCCGACTGGATCGCTAACATTATTCCGGAGATGAAGAAAAATAGGATGGTGCGCATCTGCGTGGTATTTCGGGACCTCAACAAAGCTTGCCCGAAGGATGATTTTCCAGTACCTGTTACCGAGATGATGATCAATAACACATCTACCCATAAGGTCTTCTCCTTCATGGATGGATATTCAGGATACAACCAAATAATAATGCATCCTGAAGACCAAAAGCATACTGCCTTCCGAACCCCATTAGGCATATTCTGTTATAAAGTGATGCCCTTTGGTTTGAAGAACGTTGGCGCTACTTACCATAGGGCCATGACAAAGATCTTCGATGACCTCATACATGATATTGTCGAGTGCTATATCGACAACCTTGTGGTAAAGAGCAAATCTCATGAGGAACATTGGGAACATCTAAAAATAGTGTTCCGACATCTTCAGAAGTTTAATCTGAAGATGAATCCTTTAAAATGCGCGTTTGGAGTCTTCTCAGGAAAATTCCTAGGATTCATCATATGTCACCGGGGTATCGAAATCGATCCCTCAAAGATCAAAGCGATTATGGAAATGACCACGCGAAGAACCCTCAAACAGTTACGATCTCTTCAAGGAAAGCTTATATATATCCAACGGTTCATAGCCAACCTCTCCGGAAAATGCTGTCCCTACAGTCATTTGATGAAGAAGGGGACCTCGTTCGTCTGGGGAAAAAAATTCCAAAACACACCGGACAAAATCAAGCAATACCTGCAAAATCCGCCGGTATTGACCGCTCCGGTTAAGGGAAAACCCCTTATCCTATATACAATGGTCCTTGAGGGTTCTTTAGGCGCACTATGGGCACAAGAGAATGATCAGAGAAAGGAGAAAGCTCTGTACTATTTGAGTCGAGTTCTCCTTGGGGCAGAAAACAACTATTCCCCCATCGAAAAGCATTGCCTGGCACTGATATTCGCAATAACGAAGCTCAGACATTACGCCTTGGCACACGAAGTCCATCTCATATCGAAGGTGGATCCTTTCAAATATCTAATATCAAGGGCCATACTAACAGGACGGTTTGCCAAATGGGCCCTCCTCCTGATGGAGTTCTCGATAACGTCTCGTCCTTTCAAAGAAGTGAAAGGATAGGCCATTGCCGACTTTCTTGCGGAGCATCCGATACCAGCCAACTCCTTATTAAATTGCGAATTGCCAGACGAACATGTGTTCGATACAACTGAAGAAGAAAATGATTCCCAATGGGAACTCTACTTCGATGGAGCATCTTCTATGAAGCGGCGAAATCAAAACACCCCCATAATCAAAGCCAGGATAGGCCTTATCTTTGTGACTCCGGAAGGAGGGATATTGCATTATGCCCTCTCCTTAACAGAGCCAAGCACTAATAACAAAGCTGAATATGAAGCTTTGATAGTAGGTCTAAAGATTGCTATTGACATGGGAATCAAAGACCTCCTCATATATGGAGACTCCCAGCTGATCGTTAGCCAAGTAAATGGCGACTGTCAGACATGCAAGCCAGAGCTGATAAAATATGGCGAAAGTGTGCAGCAACTGCTGACACAAATCCATTCCTACATTTTGGAGAGTATACCGCGTGTAAAAAACAGCAAGGCGGACGCGTTGGCCAAGTTGGCTAAGGAACTGGCCGTTGAAGACCTCGATGACATAAGGATCAATGTGCAAAGCCGCAGGGTCTTCGCGCCAACAGATATATCCTCGGAAGACTTAATAGAGCCATCAGAAAGAAAATAAACGACCGAACAAGTAGCCCTTCAAATGGAGGACGAAGAAAAGGTCAATGACTGGAGGGAAGTCTTCATAGACTACTTTAAGTCCCAACGAACACCTGAAAATGCATCGTCTAAACATCAGCTCATGAAACGAGCTTTGTTTTTCGCCTTCGTCAATGATACTCTATATAACAGATCGTTCGACTATCTGTGGCTAAGATGCCTGGGGCCGGAGGAAGCAAAGAAATTCGTCCAAGAAACTCACAACGGACTCTGCAGTTTTTATCAAGCTAGGCCAAATATGAAGCTGAAGATAAAAGGAATGGGTTACTATTGGCCCACAATGATTCAGGACTGCCTCGAATATGTGAAGCAGTTTCACTCATGCCAAATTCATGGGGACATCATCCACCAACATCCAAATCCGCTACACCCAACAATGGCTAGCTGGCCGTTCGAAATGTGGGGAACCGATATAATTGGCCCTATCGAACTAGTATCATCCAAAGGACATCGGTTCATATTGGCAATGACCGACTACTTCTCTAAGTGGGCATAACCAGTACCTCTAAAGGAGGTGAAGACGGAGAATATCCTCCATTTCTTCAGAATCCATGTCATCTATCGGTTCGGCACTCCGTGATGAATTATCTCGGATAATAGGCCAGCTTACAGAAGCCATAAAATAAGCCGCTTCGCACAATAACATAAAATAGATTGGAGATACTCTTAAGTGTATAATCCTCGGGCCAACGGTTTAGCCGAAGCTTTCAACAAGACTTTGATAAAGATTATAAAGAAAACGGTGTCCAGAAATAAAAAAAAAAAGACTGGCACGAAAGGCTGCACGAAGCTCTCTGGGCATACAGAACAACGTTCAAAACGGCCACAAATACAACACCATATGCATTGGTGTTTGGCACGGAAGCGTTGCTCCCACTGGAGGTAGAACTCCCTTCTCTACGTGTAGCGGTTCGATACGAGCCGACAGATGAAGAAAACGCTCATCTTAGGCTTGAGGAGCTCGACGCCCTCGATGAAACTCGCCTTATAGCACAACAAAATCCAGAGGCTTATAAGGCAAGGATGACACGGTCATACGAAAAACTAACCAGGCCGAGAATATTCGACCAAGCCGAACTCGTACTAGTCGTCAAAAGACCAATGATCCCCAATCGTGCAAAACAGGGAAAATTCGAGCCAAACTATGAAGGCCCGTACATTATAGACAAAGTCTACCAAAGTGGAGCCTACCTGCAATGGATATGCATAGAGAAAGACCTTTCCGTCCAATAAATGGCCGATTCCTCAAAAAATACTACCCTTGACGAGTTACGACTTAGGTCAATGATAGATGATGACGCTTGTGTCCGCTCGCTATCTTCCTGAATCAGAACTCTGAGAGTGGTATCCAAAAATCTCCTTCGCCTCAAAAAACGGTGACAATAGACCGGGATGTACTTAAACTAATAACGGACCGAGATGTCCCTAAAATAATAACGGACCGAGATGTCCTTAAACTAACAATGGATCGAGATTTCCCAAAACTAACGTTCGTCCCCAAGATGGGAATGCTGGACCGAAAAGTCCTTAAACTAAAAATTTGCCTCAAACATGGCGATAATGGACCAAAATTTCCCTAAACTAGCACATCGCCCCGAATACGGCGATATGCTCCCCTGAGATCTATATTGCAATTGAAGTCCTAGCGGCAAAGGCTGCAAGTCAAGTCCCACTGACTGCACAGCTACTCCAGTAATGAAGCCACCCCCAAACAGGTGGGTCACCTGTGAAGAAACTATTCTCGATAGTTTCATCTCGTTAAAAAAAGGGTATGTCCACAAGCGAAATGGGCACAAATGATAACCTGAAAGGGCGCCGTGAGTAAAAACAACAGGACTACCGGCGAGTTTGTGAAAACCCGAAAGGGTGCAATCTCATAAAAAAAAGGGGTATGTCTATAAGCGAAATGGGCACGGATGAAAACCCAAAAGGGCGTCGTGAGTAAAAACAGCAGGACTGCTGGCGAGTTGTGAAAACCCGAAAAGGGCGCAAACTCGCAAAAAAAAATTCGTGTGCACTCGCAAGGTCCTCTCGACGTTGTGAGAAGAAAATACTTACGTGAGATCCTTATGACTCACAAAGGAGCGACACAGTTAAGAATCCCCAAGATTCCTATGGAGAAATTACACTTGCGAGATCCTCACGACTCATAAGGAGAATTCCCCCTATGAGACCCACACGACTCGTAGGATTCGAAATCCTTAAGCTATAGGAATCTAAATCTGTTCTTAAGCTGTCATATTCCCCTGACTTGCTCTATAGACGGTCCTATATTGACCCTTGTATACAATTCACGGGCCTAAATAAATATATCCCCAACCGAGTTTCACCAATGACGAGAAATGTTCCCATGTGGTGAACGACACTTGTAAGTTCTCTCGACTTATAAGGAGAAAACACTCTTGGAAGATCCTTACGACTTACAAGAGAAAATGAACTTAGGAATTCCCACAATTCCTAAGGATAAAAAACACCTACAAGATCCTCACGACTCGTAGGGATAAATACCTTTATGAGACCTTTACAACTTAAAAACCTTAGTCGACAGGATCCTAATCCTATCCACTAAACCATCTTTGTTCAAATCGACAAAGGCAAATGATGATTCACTCCTGTAAATATTCCAGTTGTAGCGATACTGATGCCTAAACAGTTGTCAAACCCCAAGTCCTCTCACGGCAAATGATGATTCGCTTCTGGCAACATTCCAGTTGTAGCGATGTTTATGTCTAAACAGATGTCAAAATCCAAGTCTTGATGGCTCATATACAAGCTAGAGACTATCTCGGCATTTCTTCTCATTCCAGCAGAATGCAGATGCAACGTCACCATAAAAAAAAAAAAGACCCAAGGGTCAAAGCAAAAAAAATGGAGTAATGGAAAAATCCTAACACCAAGTCTTGACGGTTCATGTACAACCTAGAGACTATCCCTGCCTTTCTTCTCATTCAAGCAGGATGCAGACGCAATGTCACCATAAAAAAAAGACCCAAGGGTCAAAGCAAAAAAAAAAGAGATGGAGTAATGGCAAGATCCTAGCTCCAAGTCTTGATGGTTCATATACAACCTAGAGACTATCCCGGAGTTTCTTCTCATTCTAGCAGGATGCAGACGCAACATCATCATCAAAAAAGAAAGACCCAAGGGTCAAAGCCAAAAAAAAAAGAGATGGAGTAATGGCAAAATCCTAGCTCCAAGTCTTGATGGTACATACACAACCTAGAGACTATCTCGGCGTTCCCCCTCATTTCAGGAGGGTGCGGATCAACTATCAAATGAAATTGGAGCAATGGTATATTCCTATCTCCGGTCTTCAACTACAATACACGCAATATAGAGGTCCGACAGATGTCTACCCTACTTCAGCAAAGAATCGACGCAACATCATCAAACTAAAAAAAAGCAAAGTGATGGCATATTCCTAACTTCGGGACTTGACGACAACTCATATAAATCCTAAAGGACCATTAGACATCATCCTGTTAGTTATATGTATGCCCTATAGGCCATTATTGTACATGATTGTATATTATAGTGGATGCTTGGACACATATAGAGAGGACTTTCTTGCTCGACATGATAGTATGCTATCTGGTTGCTCTTTATCTTAACATGTATACTAGTATCATTATACTGTCTCTCTGTTACATGTTGATAAAGCCCTTAGGATGTGTACTTGACTGCCAGGACTATGATGCAGATCATACTAGTGGGGCCAGGGTAATCCACAAGTACATCCTTTAATTGTTCATAGTCGAGGGAGTATCGAGACAGGGAATCGATATTCCAGAGTAGACTAGTGTGTATGTTTCTTGACCCTGGATAGAGCGATGGTTGATCCCACAGCCAATGGTGTTTGACATCAAAGATTGTACACAAGTGCTCATTGGATAATGGGTACACTGAACAGGACTCGCCGAGAACTCCTAGATGGTATTATACCTAACGTTAGATAGCTGTTCTCTGGTGACACTGGTACAGGTTAGTCTGTAGACCCGAGATTGTAATAGAGTCTTGTGTGATTCCCACTGTGCTTTGATTTCCTCCCTACCACGCTCAAGAGAGCGTGCAAACAGGTGGATTTTGGGTACAGTCCCGAGTCACATGGAGGCAATGAGCGATAGAAGGGGTTTCGTCTCTCCCGGTATTGGGAGTTGATGTTGCACTGTGTTCGATTGGCCATAACAGGAAGTCCCTGGCCAGGGGTGATGATGAGGTTTATTGGTAAGTGTTATCAGTAGTTTCTCGACCCGTTTTGAGCATCACATCGGCATGACTTATCAAGATATTGGGGTCTGACGTTTACTGATTGATTCTGTATTTTAGAGTTGTGTTTGTAGTAACTGCAATTAATAACGGTATCGCGTGTAGCTAGACCGAGATGAGTACGAGTCGTCCTCAGGAAAAGGTTAAACTTTTTATTCTCACTTTAGGCGTGTTGAGAAAGAAAGGAAGAAGAATAAAGAATGGTTGTAGGTTCTAGATCTACGTTAAACACGGATGCAAAATATAGATCTAGATTAACTACGGATGTAAGTTTAATATTAAAAGGGGGCTTGTAGGGTTCATTAGGATTTAGTAGTTATGGATGATTAATTAAAAATTACTCTTTTTATCCTTTAATAGATTTAAAACTAGAACGACAGAGATGCATGTAGATTAAGGTTTTTGGAGGGAAAAGGGTTCCCACTCTTAACCCCTATCTCGACATGGATCTCCGTTCATGTCTAGCCTTTACCAAAACAATCGTTAATCTACTCTCTAATCGCGGTCGAGACTAGCAATAAATTGGTAGCGCGCCCGATTAGGATGTTAATGATTTTTTTGGTAAAATTTATAAACTTTATAGAACGTAAAAAGAGTTTAAGAATCTTCATCATCCATTAATCTAACCTAATCCTACGAACCCTAACAAGCGGAGAATTACTTGCCCATGATGGGAGAAGAAGAGATGGAGAGGGAAATCATATTAAAACTACAAAGAAATAGAATAAGAAAAAGAACTATCTTTATTAATCAACAAAATTCATTTACACTTTGTTCCCTTAGAAAATGATTACAAAATGCTAGTTTTCTTCTCGATCTCTTCTATGGAGGTAGATAAATCGTTGATGATCAGAGCCTGTCTTAGACTTCGTGATCTCTTCAGCTTGATGATTTTTCCAAGAGGCTCTCGGTCCTTATTTATAGTCCCAGAGCCAGAACCCTAGTTTTGTAATATGGTAACTAGTTGTTACGATTCTAACCAAAAAATCCAGAATCTCAACTCCCTTAGAGTGCGGCGGAACCGCGGCCATTGGATGGGTTTGACCGTGGATACCCGGTCTTATGGTGGGATCTTGGCCTTAAATTTCTGGCGCTTCATCTATATAGCTCTTGGTGATCTTTTGAATATCTAGACTTTGAAAATCTTCTCTATGTTTCTGCCAGAATTAGTTTCTTCAATTTACTTGAATATCTTCGGCAGATTTGTTCTAACAACTTTGATTTCCTTGATTTCAGCCCTGAAAATTCTGCACAACAACTCAACAAATAATATTAGTAGAGTTTTTTTTATTGAGATATTAACTTAACCATTAAGAATTGGTCAAAGGTATTTAATAAGGTAAGCATATTTAAATGGGCCAAATGTTACATGGATATTATATGCTTACTTTTTCCTACCAAATATTAATTATAATATATAAACACATGAAAATAGTATTTTTACAGATAAACCCTCATATGTATCATATATTATAATAAACACCTTTTATTATATAGAAATATTAGGAAAAATGTCATATTAAATGTGCAGTTTTATCAACTGAACAAATACCCCCAAACTTATCTTTGATCGTCCCGAGCAAACTAGTTTATTCAAGAGAAGGAGAAAAAGAAAGGGGAAAGCTAAGCACACTTTCGTAGGCAACACGATTGTACTGAGCACGTGCAACAAGCCGTTAAACCTCTAGGTGTCCCTAGTAGGAGGAGTGTTGTCTCCTGAGGGATTTCAGCGGATTACACCCACAAAATCCCATAATAAAAAAGAGATGGTAAAAGTTATATATAAAGATAAGAACTATAAAATAAAGAACTTGAAAATAAGAGTTTTCAACTACACCAGTTTTTCAGTTGCTATGAGCCCTATCTTAATGGTCGTGAAAAAAATATTAGAAATCACATCATTCCTCAATAAAACATCGTCATTATTCTTCATTCCTATCTTTCTTCTAAACATCGATCATATACCCCTACGTGTGTGTAAAAGACATCCCTACACTCGGAGAATTCAATTCAAGCTATCATACTCTTGTCCATCTACCTCAGTTCTTTTTAATTGATGAATATTTAGATGGAATTTGCTCACATATTTTTCATGCAACCGTTAATACTTCTTGAGGTACTAACTGACCGATTACTCATATGCTTACTTATTAGGCGTATTAGTATTTTCTTCATCTTGCAACACCTAAGGCTTAGCAGTGACTCCTAAACCAGTTGGTCTAAGGCACTAGGTGATGAAGCACCCTCGTTATATTTTTTTTATTGCTGCCTTGGTGATTACAAAACCAGTGTTCATTTTTCTTCACCATTTTATCTTTTTATTCATTTATTATTTCCTTCATATTTTGGCTTTTAGACAAGAGCATTTCAAGGTATCCTCTACTATCCCGAGTTTCAAGACGTATGTAAGTGCGTATAGTAGGGTATCAACGTTCAAATGTTTGGCTTCTAGAATAGGGACTATTTTTCAGAATTATTTTTATTCTCAGATTGGCAATTTTCTTCATCTTACTAACCTTTGGGACAACAGCTCATAACTACTTATTACTAGTTTTGTTTAAGAAAACCTCTAACTTTCTTGTTTTTCTCAAACTATTCCTATCTTTCATATGTAAATTTTCACTTTCAAACTTTTATTATCAAACATTTTTTTTGTGCTTATATAGTGCAATGCAAAGTAATGTGTAAATAAGCACAAAGCTCCCCCAAACCTGTTTGCAGCAGTGTCCTCACTGTTGTTTCTTATAAATCTCAAAAACCTGTAGACTTGGGAGGAAAGGTTATTAACGGGGGCACAAAATTTGAAAGTGAAAATCCTCCCCCAAACTTATTATTGGCTTACAATTTTGAGGATAATTTTATTTTCAAGAGCCAAAAATATACCCCCCCTAAACTTAAGTAAAATAGTATTAAGCATTTAAAATTATTGGAGAGGGTAAAAGTTATTGGTCAAAGTAAAGCCTTGAAAAGATCAAAAGTCAAAACCAATCATTCAAAAATTTTATCGATGAAGCACCAAGGTTGGTAGAAGAACATGTCGCCAATTGACGTGAAGAAGTGGGGAGGAGCTAAGAGGTGTAATGGAAAAGGTTTATGTCTCAATTTGTAGAGACAAAACAATGATGATGGATTACTCGCATTCTCATTCTTGATAAGAAGAAGATGGGGCGGTTTAATTTCTTTGGGTTGGGGTTGATTCATCACAACACCCATGTCTTCTAAGGATGTGAGTTCATCAGCGAAGATTTCCTCGAAGTTTTCATCGATATCCCGAATAATAATCTCATCAGAAAGAACGGGATAATACTCTAACTCCATAAAAGGTTCACATTTAGCGTTAGCTGTTGGCCCGGACAACAACGTAATAGCGGAGTCGAGATCAGTATCGTGAAGCTCTTCAATTTCGCTGCTGTCGAAATCTATTGTTTCGACAGAACACACATGAGCATAGGGTTCGGAGGATTCACTTCCCAACTTGTAAATGTTAAGCTCAATTGACATCTTCCCGAAAGATAGGTTCATAAAGCCGTTTCTACAATTGATTATTGCGTTGGAAGTTGCAAGAAAAGGTCGACCTAAAATCACCGGAATTTGGTTCCATGGGTTCGCTACAGGTTGTGTATCTATAACGATAAAGTCCACAAGAAATATAAATTCCCCGACTTTGATTAACACATCCTCTAGCTCACCCCTAGGTTAGATGATAGATCGATCGGCCATCTGAAGAGTGCAATGTGCCGGTTTTAACTCTTCGATCCCTAATTGCTCATAAACAGAATAGAAGCAAGTTAACACTAGCACCTAAATCGAGTATAGCACGATTGATATTTTTACCCCTAATAGAAATAGAAATTGTAGGAATTCCGGGGTCCTTTCATTTCTTGGGTAGTTGTTGTGTAAAAGCAGTGCTCACATTACTCACAAGGAAAACTTTTTTAGGTACTTGAACTTTTCTCTTCCTAGTGCACAAGTCCTTTAGGATTTTCGCATAAGACGGAACTTGTTGAATAGAATCTAAGAGAGGAATGTTTATGTTAACTTGCTTAAAAATTTCCACAATCTTCTCCATTTGTGGGTTAGGTCTGTTGGCCCTTAATCTGTTTGGAAATGGAGCTTGATCAATAAGTTTTGGGTCTAACATTTGTGAAGAAGATTGTGGGGACGGATTCGATTCCAAAATTGGAGTGGGGATTGTCTTAGATAGATTGGGCGAAGTGTTCGAGCCTTGGGGAAAACGGAGAATAGGCTCGGATGAAAGTGGGAGACTAGACGAATTAGGGGAAGAAGTAGAAGCCGGGGTATCATTGGTATCACTAACATCATCAAATTGCTCACCCACTCGGTTATTCAGCACTTTTCCCGATCTTAACGTAGTAACGGCACTCGCGTTATGATTTTGTGAGTGGCCAGGATTCGGTAGGGGTTAAGATGGGAGTTTCCCTTTCTCTCTCACACTCATCGCGGCATTCAACTGTGCAAGTTGGTTTTCTATTGATTTAATACTCTCACCGTGGGAGGCGGAGTCTTTCTTTATGGTATCAATAGAAGACTTCATATCAGCCGACATTTGAATGGAATGTTTCATAAACAAATCCAAAATTTGTACAAGTGAAGAGTTATCAGTACCGGTCAATTGCGATGCAGAAGTGTTGGCCGGATTTTGAAAATTTTGTGACTGAAAGGGGTGCTGACTTTGTGTTTGTGGTTGCTGTGGAGGAGGTCTTTGATAATTGCTTTGGAACTGGTTTTGATTTTGGGGTTGATTTTGGTTCCAAGCAAAGTTAGGATGATTCCTTCATCCTTGATTATATGTGGAAGAATAAGGATCGTTTCTAGGTCGCTGCTGAAAAGCAGCATTAGTTTGCTCGTGACCTTGAAACGATGCATTCATAGGACATTCTTCCGTCAAGTGTGAAGGATCTGAACAGCAACCACACACGGTCTTGGGAAGCGTTACCTGATTTAGGGAGACTGATGAGAATTTGTTCTCAATAGCGTCAAGTTTCTTCTACATCGCTACCATTTCGACTTTTACTGCGATGGAAATATCGAGCTGATGAATACCCCCTTTAGATAAAGGTGGTCTTACGCTTTCCCACTGCAAAGTGTTTTCAGTGAGGTCTTCTAGATATTTCCAAGCTTCACCATCGTCTTTGGACATGAAATTGCATTGACATATTGTTTCAAGCATCTGCTTTGTCGCTGGATTAATGCCCTCATATATAATTCGGCGCAAATCCCATCTATTGATTCCATGATAAGGACATTGGACAAGAAGATCCTTGAAACGTTCAAAACACTTCCAAAATGGTTCATTGGGAAGCTGGATAAACTGGTTGATCTCGCTCCTAACACGGACGGTCTTATGGTTTGGGTAAAATTTCTTAAGAAATGCTATTACGAATTCATCCCAATTAGTGATAGAGTGTGCGGCAGTATTATAAAGCCATTTTTCTGCCAAGTCGCACAGAGTGAATGAGAGAAGACGCAAGCTCATAGCATCCACAGTCAGTTATGAAGTACCCATCATTGCGCATACGTTTTCAAATTTAGTGATGAAAACGTACGCGTCTTCAGATTCAAGCCCGTGAAATTTGGGCAATAGATTGATGTAGTGGGGTTTAATTTCAAAATTATCCCCGTTGGCTGGTGGAATAGATAAGCAAGTGGGAAGTGAACCACGAATAGGATAGCATCTTTCTTGGAGAGAGATGCGCGGTGGATTCTGCTCACCTACGGGCGGTGGCAGCGTGGTGTTATAATTTGATGGAGAACCATCCATCTCGGTCGATGTGGTGGGTGGTGGGGGAAAAGAAGATGAAGAAGCACCGACTTCGGAGTCGATAGCAGGAACGCGGACAAGACGGGCACTAGAATCCCGTGTGCAGCCAAGCATGCACTAAGCCGGTTTAGCGCAAGTGGCAGCGTGTGTACTTTAAAAATAGTCTGTTTTGAAAAGTGTGTCGGACTTAGACAAATCACATAAAAATGCACAAACAACCCTGGAACTAAGGTTACCTAGGTCAAATCTCTAGACCGCTCCTAGACTTCCAAAGGACAAGCCGTAGGATCAATTCTCTACCACCTCTTTACTACTCTTGTGGCTAGGTAAGTGCCAGGTAAGTGGGAGGTTCTCCACTACGTAAATAGTGGGCCTAATTAAGTAACCACCTGCCTTAGACACACTTGCCTAGACACCACAAAAATAATGCGGATAAGCGATGGATTACCCATGATCTTTCTCTGTCCTTATTGAGCACGACAGTCCTTAGAATCTTGTCTAGATATTTTTTAAATTAATGTAGGGTTGATGCATATGCTCGGTTTGTGATTTGTGGGGCTTAGGAAGGGTGATGAAATCCCCATCTAATCTGAATTTGGTCTTGCCCCTTAAAAATCCGTATTAAAATATGCAAAACAAACCAATTACAAAACTTTGCAAAAAGATTTTTGAGCGGCGATATTTTGCAAAGAATCCTGCAGAAAAGATATTTTATTGGATTTCAGAGAAGAGAGAAAGAGTTGAGAATCTTACCAGAGAAGTTTGGAACTCTAGATCCTCAATTCCGCTGCGCTTCCGTCGCGAATGTGGCTTATTTGCCTCGGATCCGCCGCAAAGAAGAGAGATCAGTTTATGAAATTTTTCTCTGTGGCCTTCTGTACTCCTCTGGATCTCGATGAATGTCTCTGTCTTTCTATTTCCTCAAGTCTGTGACTCCAGATCTCCTTGCAAAATTCACACAATTCGTTAAATATACAATTTGCAGTTTTGTTTAATTATGATATAGATCGAATAAGAATTTAACACAAATAGTAAGAATAAAAAATTATGCACGTATCCCCGGCAACGGCGCCATTTGATTGATTCTGTATTTTAGAGTTGTGTTTGTAGTTGCCGCAATCAATAACGGTGTCGCGTGTAGCTAGACCAAGATGAGTACGGGTCGTCCTTAGGGAAACGTTGAACCTTTTATTCTCACTTTAGGCGTGTTGAGAAAGAAAGGAAGAAGAATAAAGAATGGTTGTAGGTTCTAGATCTACGTTAAACACGGATGCAAAATATAGATCTAGATTAACTACGGATGTAAGTTTAATATTAAAAGGGAGCTTGTAGGGTTCATTAGGATTTAGTAGTTATGGATGATTAATTAAAAATTACTCTTTTTATCCTTTAATAGATTTAAAACTAGAACGACAGAGATGCATGTAGATTAGGATTTCTGGAGGAAAAAGGGTTCCCACTCTTAACCCCTATCTCGACATGGATCTCCGTTCATGTCTAACTTTTACCAAAACAATCATTAATCTACTCTCTAATCACGGTCGAGACTAGCAATAAATTGGTAGCGTGCCCGATTAGGATTTTAATGATTCTTTTGGTAAAGTTTATAAAATTTATAGGACATAAAAAGAGTTTAAGGATCTTCATCATCCATTAATCTAACCTAATCCTACGAACCCTAACAAGCGGAGAATTACTCGCGCATGATGGGAGTAGAAGAGATGGAGAGGGAAATCATATTAAAACTACAAAGAAATAGAATAAGAAAAAGAACTACCTTTATTAATCAACAAAATTCATTTACACTTTGTTCCCTTAGAAAATGATTACAAAATGCTAGTTTGCTTCTCGATCTCTTCTAAGGAGGTAGATGAACCGTTGATAATTAGCCTGGATGCGTGAGCCTGTCTTGGACTTCGTGATATCTTTAGCTTGATGATTTTTCCAAGAGGCTCTCGGTCCTTATTTATAGTCCCAGAGCCAGAACCCTAGTTTTCTAATATGGTAACTAGTTGTTACGATTTTAACCAAAAAATCCAGAATCCCAACTCCCTTAGAGTGCGGCAGAACCGCGGCCGTTGGATGGGTTTGACCGCGGATACGCGGTCTTATGGTGGGATCTTGGCCTTAAATTTCTGGGGCTTCATCTATGTAGCTCTTGGTGATCTTTTGAATATCTAGACTTTGAAAAACATCTCTATGTTTCTGCCAGAATTGGTTTCTTCAATTTACTTGAATATCTTCGGAAGATTTGTTCTAACAAATTCTCTATATTTCATTGTATGTAATATTCTTTTATTGGGGCACTTCCGGGTTGAGGATGATGTCACAATTGTATATTAACTATTTTTCCGCATTAGGATAGACCCAAGGCAGGGAGCACAAGTAACCGGGTTCTAGGGTCCAGTGGGAGACCATCTCGAAGAGTCGAGACCGGGTCTCCTAACTCTAGAATTGACAGGGTTGCTTGCCGCTCTCGTAGGGGTCTAGGGATGTGGGTTTGGCTATTCATCACGAACGTGGAATCTGTGTTTTATACAGGCTTGATATAAAACACGGACGTCCTAGTATATCCAATATTTCATATGTTATCTTCTGCTGCTATATTCTGTGATGAGATCATATTACTACCTGAGATGAATGCTTATATTATATATATGTGATATATATTATATATTGTTGTTTTCGTTTCAAATGTGATGCTTGTGAAGCATAATAAAATGGGACTTCATTAATGAGATTAATGAAACTAAAAGAAACCTAAAGATGATGTAGAAACTTGTTTAAAAACTGGTAGCTCTAGTTCTTGCTTTGCATAGCGGTATTCTTTGTAGAATATCCAGCACCTTATTCGATAAGGAAAGAGCCGAGATCCCTTCACTGGGAGTGACCTCTTTAGCGAAACTAGCAGATGCTACACACTCGGTTTGTCTTTTGATTGCTTTTATAGTTTTTGTTTTGCACAGCGGTATTTGTGAAATATTCTGCACCTTATTCGATAAGGAAAGAGCCGACGATCCCTTCACCGGGTGTGACCTCTTTAGCAAAACTAGAAAAGGCCTAAAAAACATTCCATTTAAAATCGCTCGATTCTACAACGATATCAAGTTCATTACGCAAGGGTTTTCTTAAAGACCTGTAGTAGCCCTCCGTCATTTCAGATAAGTACTAGTTAGTATTCGTGCTAAGTTTGTTGACTATGTTAAGGCGTAGTGTGCGGTAGCTGATTAGTGCTTATCTGTATAAGCATATGATGTGATTGGATTAGGGTAGTCGTGCGACTTTGTTGACTATGTTAAGGGTCGTACGGGTGGGTCTAATTCAATCAGAAAATGACGGGTTGAACTTGACTAGCACTTATGATTTGTTGACTATGTTAAGGTCATATAGCTGCTAGGGTAAAATATTATCGGGAATTTCAAGAGTTGAAATTTGCAATGAGATTGCATACCTTCTATGAGATAGTTGGATCCCGATACCCACTGCGAGTAAGAGTTACTCTTGGGAGAGTTTTACACATTACAATTAGCCGATCAAGTAGGTGTCTAGAAAGGTGTTAACGGTGTTACGCTCTTGGAAAAACGAGGTTTATTTTAATTAGGTCCGTGCGAAAGCACGGGGAACCTCCCTTAAAGTACCAACACTAGCCTGGCTGAAAGATTGGCGAACTTGTAGGGTGTAATTAATCCCGGCTAGTCTTTCCTTTTAGGGTTTGAAGGAAGATTTGACTAAAACAGTAGGAGACATCCTGATTAGATATATTAATAACCAATCTAATCTTGTAAGAGCATACGCTGAGTGTTTTCTTCTCTCTCTCTCCAGATAGCGACCATGTCACGCCTTAATCAAGATAATAATACGGATGTATTGACCGAACCCGCTTGTTATACTGCGCTGGGGAACGTTGGTCCCGCTCCAACTTATAATTGTTATAAGATAGAGCAGGAAATAGGGGATTACCAGAATTCCCGTGCCGCCCAAACGAAGAAAGTACATGCTGATGCATCTTCTTCGGGTGTGTTCATTACCGAGAACTGTTTCTCAGTATCCTTTATGTCCTGGGTATGAGAAACCGGATCAGGATCCCGCAAATGTAATTTGTTATATAGGCTACAGATAGGTAGAGAACTGAGAACGGGTGATAAGTTTCAAGAGTTGGAAATGATGCAAGTGTTGCAGCCAAGTCTGTTGGCAGTTATCACCCTGTATTACCAGAATACATTGATTCTGAACGAATGTTATTAGATACCGAACCTGATATACAACATCATATCAGTCTCTTTAATAGTAAAGAAGGATATAATTTTGTATTGTTGGATAATGTTTTGAACATTTCCTATATCAAGGGTTGATCGGTACAGGCACGTTATCTAAAAGTATAGACGTTCTAAATCAAACCATGGTTCGTAATGTACATAACACACACAAGAGGAACAGTTCAGAAATGAACGAATCCTTCTTGAGGCATTGTAGACTAGGTCATATCAATGTGACCCGACTAGCTGAAGTTACATAAAGATGCATATTTAAATTAGTTTTAATTTACATCTTGTAAAACTTGCCAGTCATGTCACAAAGATAAGATGACCACAGCTTCGTTTATTGGAAACAGAGAAAGAGTTAGTGAACTCTTAGGATTGATACATGATGATGTAAAGGTCCCAGTCTACACATGCCAAGACCGGTTCTTTGTACTTCATTATATTCACTGATAATCTCTCAAGATTCAGACATATGTTCCTGTTGAAACACAAGTCTGAAACTTTTGAGATATTCACAGAATATAAGTTAGAAGTAGAGAACCAAAAACGGTATAAGTATTATGTCCTTTGATTAGATCAAGGAGGAGAATACTTAAACACGGAATTTCTGGACTATTCAAAAGGAGAATGAGATTCTCTCTCAGTATTACTCCTCCGTATACACCATAGCACGTCGGTGTATCGGGATGGAGCAATCGCACCCTATGTGATATGGTGTGCTCTATGATGAGTACTACTGGGTTGCCTATTTTCTTATGAGGATATGCACTTGAGAAGTTACATACTTATTGAATAGGGTTCCAACCAAATCATATGCCTACCCCTCCATATGTGATATGGTATGGGAAGAGCTCATCTCTTAAGAAAGTTAAGATTTGGGGTTGTTCGGCCTATGTCAAAAGAAAAATCCGGACAAGCTCGAGGCAAGGTCAGTTCTGTGGAAGTTTGTTGGATATCCCAAGCATTCGCAAGGGAATATCTTCTACCAAACTGAGGAACAAAAGATGTTTTCTCAGTATGCCACCTTTGGGAAAGGGAATTTCTGGTGAAAAAATTAGTGGTCATAAGGTAGAACTGGAAGCAGTTCCAGCTAAAACAAACTGTAGCTGATGATTTGATAGAACCGGAGGATTCAATAGTTTCCAATGAACCTCGGCCTCTCCGACGATCTGGTAGGGTTCCTCATCCACCTGAGAGATATTTCGGTTTCTCTATGACAGTGGGAGCGAAGGTTGCATCATGAGATGATGACCCAACTAGTTTCGAGCAGGCTATCAGGAGTGGAGACTCTGTGAGAATGGTTGGATGCTTAGCGATCTGAGATGGAATCCTTATACACCAACAAAATATGGACTTTGGTTGCTTTATCTGAAGGGTTAAATCCCCATCAGGAGCGAGTATATCTTGAGAAGATTACTTGGTGTACATGGAAAAGTTAAGACTTTTAAAGCTATGCTTAAGTCTATCCAGATCCTACTTGCCACTGCTACATACCATAACTATGATATCTGGCGGTTGGGTGTCATGACTGCTTTTCTAAATAGTGATTTGGAAGAGAGCGTCTATAAGTACACAGCCAGAGGGCTTCGTAGACAATGGGAGCAGCGGAAACGTGTGCAAGATTTTTTATGGGATAAATCAGGCATCGCGGAATTAGAACGTCTGTTTTGATGTAGTAGTCAAAGAGTTTGACTTCATCAAAATGGTAGATGAACTGAGTATATAAAAAAAGGTAGTAGGGAGTATGGTGGTGATCCTCGTATAGTACGTGGATGACATACTCTTGATAGGAAAGGAGTTTTCTATTCTACGCTCGGTCAATCTCCTCTTACCACAAAAATTCTCCATATAAGATCAAGGTGATACCTCATAAATCCTGGGTTATAGATCTATGAGATAGATCTAAGATATTAGGATTCTCACTAGTTGTAGTGAGATGGTATCAATCGATCCTGGGGAGAATCACTGGAAAGGTTCCAAGGTGATAATGACGATTGAATGTCAGTCGCAGGCATTGTCTTTACCCTCAGTGGAGGGACGGTATGTTGGAAGAGTTCCAAGCTAGATACCGTGACATACTAGACGATTAAAGGTAAGATACATCGTTACCAAGAATGCTACCAAAGAGGAAGTCTGGATATATTTTAGTTCAAGAGATGAACTTCGTTCCTGCCATTGTGCGACAATGGAGTTGTGGCTTATGCCTAGAAACCCTCGTCCCATCTGAGATCCAGACATATTCTTAGGCAGTATCACCTGATCATAGAGATGGTTGATCTCCAGGGAGATTGAGGTTAGGAGAGTAGACTCAGAGAACAACAGTGCGGATCCACTCACAAAGGCCTATTTCCCAGTAAAGACTTTTATGGGATGGTTGAGTATGAGATATTTCAACCACAACTGATTGTTGGGTATGCGATACCACAGCAGATGACCCTAGTGCAAGTGGGAGATTGTTAGTGATATATATGCCCTAGAAGCCATTACTGTACATACGATGTATATTGTAGTGGATGCTTGGACATATATAGGGAGGACTTTCTTGCTCAACATGATAGTATGCTATCTGGTTGCTCTTTATCTTAACATGTACTCTGATTGTCTCTCTATTACATGTTGATAAAGCCCTTAGGATTAGTACTTGACTACCAGGACTATGATGCAGATCATACTAGTAGGGACAGTGTAGTCGCTAAGTACATCCTTTAAATGTTCCTAGTCGTGGGAGTACCGAGACAGGGCATCGATACTCCTGAGTAGACTGGCGTATGCGCTTCTTGACCCATGTGATGGGCGATGGATGATCCCATATCCATTGGTGTTTGACATCAGAGAAGGTATACGGGTGCTCAGTGGAGGCTGGGTACACTGGACGGACTCGCCGAGAACTCCCAGATGGTATTATACCTCACGTCAGATGGCAGTTCTCTGGTGACACTGGTACAGGTTAGTCTGTGGACCAGAGATCGTCATAGAGTGTTGTGTGATTCCCACTGTGCTTTGATTTCCATCATACCACGTCTAAGAGGGCGTGCAAAACGGTGTCTTTTCGGTACAGTCCCGAATCACATGGAGGCAATGAGCAATAGGAGGGGTTTCGTCTCTCCCGGTATAGGGAGTTGATGTTGCGCTGTGTTCGATTGGCTATAACTAGAAATCCCTGTCCAGGGTTGTTGAGATTTACTGGTAAGTGTTATCAGTAGTTTCTCGAACTGTTATGGACCTCATATTGACACGACTTATCAAGCTACTGGGGTCTGACGTTTACCACCCCTAGGCGAGATATGCGACATATCAGACGAAGAGACCAGACTGTACGGGAGTGTTACTGGTTGGATTCACAGGAGAATGTACAGGCTTGCTTGTTGATCTTCTGATCACTCAATACCTGGATAGCTGTTACGTTTAGCTGACCGCTTGCAGCTTGTGGGTGTTTGATATGATCATCACCTACTGCCGGCGTATTGACGATTCTTTAGAGTCCTACACAGAGGTTTCCTGGCTCAGGCAAAACGGAGTAGGAGCACATATGTGATATGTGCGGGACCGAGAATATTACGATATGAGATATCGTATTCCATTCTCGCGATATATGATATCGGCCGGGTATATGTGATATAGCCGGGTCATCGGATCAACTGTTGATTCGATGAATCGGTACATGTTATATTAGTCGGTTATATACGATATAGCCGGATTGTCGGATCAAGTGTTGATTCTATAATTTAATGTATAATTATATATGTGATATATTACATTACATTAACTAATATAAGCTCGCTTTATTGATTCATTTTCTCACTGGATAATACATTGATATATATGCGATATATGTTAATTGTATTATTTTCTTTTGTTACAAAAATATATTATATATGTGATATATTATATTGTAACAAGTTAGGGTTACAAATGCAACATGATTTGTCGAGTTTAAACAAGTTAGGGTTTGATTTGGGTTAGCTTTTGCATGAAGCTTCATGAAGCTTCCTTTTGTTTTTTGCTTAGATATTGTGTTGATATTTATTAACCCAACCCAAACCCTTTACCTTAGGTTTATTCTCTACATGAGTTAAGCCCTTCATTCTTAACTCATGGTTGATTTGTAACCACAACAATAATTCATTATTCATCACAAATAAAATTCTTCTTCTTCTTGCTCTTGAAAAAAGCTTTCTAGATTTTTGTGATGTGATGAAATAAAGTGAGAAATTGAAAATAAAAGAGAGCTAAATTCCTACTTTATCATCCTCATCTATTCTAGCCACTTAGATTAGGGTGTTTGCTTTGCTAATACTTGATTAGTGAAGCATGAGCTTGGATTTGAGATTCTTCAAGATAGATCATCTTAGTTGTTGAAGATTGGAAGCAAGCTTGCATCTTTCTCTTCATGGAGCCTCTCTAGAGTCCGGGTACATGATGATCGCGGTGAAGGGACCTCAACACGGAGCTTATGAAGTGAAGAAACGGAATACAAATGTTGTAATCCCAAACTCTTAGATATAAAGTTGTTTACATGCTATGTTATTCCTAATACTCTAGTTAAGATCTTGGTTAGGGTTTGTTTAGCACCCCAAAAATTTTAAAGTAGCATGTTTGATACTTGCCAAAACCTTGCTAAGGTGCTAAGCTAACCCTACAGTACACATTATTCTACTCTGGAATATCGATGCCCTGTCTCAATATCCTCTCGACTAGGAACTGTTAAAGGATGTGCTTGCGGACTACACAAGCCCCACAAGTATGATCTGCATCATAGTCCTGGTTGTCAAGCTAACATCCTAAGGGCTTTATCAACATGTATCAGAGTGACAGAATAATAATATAAGTGTGCATTTTAAGATAAAGTTCAACCAGATAGTATACTATTATGTCGAGCAAGAAAGTCCTCTCTCTCTCTCTCTATACATACATACATACATAGATATATATATATATATATATATATATATATATATATATATATATATATGTCCAAGCATCCACTATAATATACAATAATGGACTCGAGGGCATACATATGACTAACAATCTCCCATATGCAGTAAGGACAGTTGTTATAGTATCGCATACCCAACATCCCAAAAAGTCTCTCAAACTGCGTTTGGGGGAGGGCCTTCATGAGTGGATCCCCTGTGTTTTCCTTCGTGTCAACTCTCCTGACCTCGATCTCCCGGCTATCTACTATCTCCCGGACCAGGTGATACCGCCTAAGAATATGTCTGGAACGCTGGTGGGACCGGGATTCCTGGGCTAAAACCACAGCTCCATTTTTATCGCAATACAAGGGTATTGGATGCTCAATGGATGGAACCACAACAAGTTTAGCAATGAACTTCTTCATCCATACAGCTTATTTAGCAATATCGTTGGCAGCGATGTATTCAGCCTCCATCATCGAGTCTGCCACGGTATCTTGCTTGAAAATCTTCCAACATACCGCCCCTCCATTGAGAGTGAAGACAAAATCCAAGACCGACTTACTGTCGTCCTTATCACTCTAGAAGCTCAAATCGGTAAAGGACTCCACTTAGAGTTCTCCGTTACCATACACCAAGAATATCTCTTTAGTCTTTCTCAAGTACTTAAGAATGTTCTTCACAGCTGTCCAGTGTTTCTCCCCAGGATCTGATTCATACCTGCTTACAACGCTAAGTGCATAAGCTACATTCGGTCTGGTGCATAACATCGCGTACATGATTGACCAAACTACAGAAGCATAGGGTATCCCTTGCATGCGAGCCCTCTCCAAATCAGTCTTGGGAGACATTTCTTTGGAGATAGTGATTCCGGAACAAGCGGGTAAATTACCACGCTTAGAATCTTCCATACTAAATCTTTTTAGTATGGTGTCAATGTACCTAGATTGGGACAATCCCAACATCCGTTTACATCTATCTCTATAGATCTTTATTCCCAGGATGTACGAGGCATCACGCAGATCTTTCATGGAGAAATTTTGTGATAAGAAGAGCTTGACCGAGTGTAGCATATGAACATCATTTCCTATCAAGTGTATGTCATCCACGTACAATACGAGGAAGACGACCTTACTCTCTACAACCTTCTTGTATATACAAGGTCTATCTACGTTTTTGATGAAGTCAAACTCTTTGACTGCTACATCAAAACAGATGTTCCAACTCCATGATGCCTGCTTTTATCCATAAATTGATTTAGGCAGCTTAAATACCTTTCTGCTGCTCCCACTGTTTACGAAGCTCTCTAGCTGTGTCATGTACACGCTCTTTTCTAAATCACCATTTAGAAAAGCGGTCTTGACGTCCATCTGCCAGATTTTGTAGTTATGGTATGCAACAATGGCAAGTAGGATCCTGATGGACTTAAGGATAGCCACTGGAGAAAAGATTTCATCATAATCGACACCTGATCGTTGACGAAAACCTTTTGCTACAAGTCTAGCTTTGAAGTCTCAACCTTTTCATCTACACCAAGTTTCTTCTTAAAGATCCACTTGCTCCCGATGGGTTTTACCCGTTCAGGAGAAACTTCTAAAGTCCAAACTTTGTTGGTATACATGGATTCCATCTCAGATCGCATAGCATCCAGCCATTTCAAAGAGTCTCCACTTGTGATGGCCTGCTCGAAACTAGTTGGGTCATTATCTTCCATGATGCAATCCTCGCTCCCACCGTCTATGAGAAAACCGTAGTATATCTCAAATAGATGAGGAACCCTAGTAGATCTCCGGAGTGGCTGAGGCTCGTCGGGGACTATTGAATCCTCCGGTTCTACCAAATCATCAAATATAATTTGTGTAGCTGGAACTTCATCCATCTCTACCGTATTGCGACTAATTTCTTTCACAAGAAATTCCTTTTCTAAAAAGGTGGCATATTGAGAAACAAACACTTTTTATTTCTCAGTGTGGTAGAATATATATCCATATGAATTCTTTGGATATCCCACAAACTTGCACAAAACAGACCTTGCTTCGAGCTTATCCGGATTTTGCTTTTTAACATAGGACGGAAAACCCCATATCTTAACTCGTTTAAGAGATGGTCTCTTCCCATGCCATATCTCATATGGAGTGGTAGGCACGGATTTGGTCGGAACCCTATTCAATAGGTATGCAGTTGTCTCAAGTGCATAGCCCCAAAAGGAAATAGGTAAATCAGCAATACTCATCATAGAGTGCACCATATCTAATAGGGTGTGATTCCTCCGCTCCGATACTCTGTTGTGCTATGGTGTATACGGAGTAGTAAGCTGAGATAGAGTCCCATTCTCTTTTAAATAATCACTGAATTCCATGCTTAAGTATTCTCCTCCCCGATCAGATCGAAGGATTTTAATACTTTTACCTGTTTGGTTCTCTATTTCGTACTTTTATTCCTTGAATTTCTCAAAGCTTCAGATTTGTGTTTCAACAAGAACACATGTCCGAATCTTGAGAGATCATCGGTGAATATAATAAAGTACGAAGAACCATTCCTGGCATGTGTAGACATACGACTGCATACATCACTATGTATCAGTCCCTAGAGTTCAGTAGCTCTTTCTCCGTGTCCCGTAAATGGAGTTTTGATCATTTTGCCTTTGTGACATGACTGGCAAGTTTCATAAGATGTAAATTGAAACGAATTCAAATATCTATCTTTATGCAACTTAGCTATTCTGATCGCATTGATATGACCAAGTCTATAATGCCATAAGAAGGCTTCGTTCATTTCTGAACTTTTCCTCTTGTGTGTGTTCTATTTGTTCAGAACTGTAGTTTGATTTAGAACGTATATACCGTTACACAACGTACCAAACCCAATCAACACTTGATTTAGGAAAATGTTCATAACATTTTCCTCCAATACAAAATTATATCCTTCTTTATGTAATAAAACGATTGATATAATATTGCACATCATTTTTGGTACGAAATAACAGTCGTTCAGAATCAATGTATTACCATTTGGTAATACAATGTGATATTTACCAACTACTTTGGCTGCAAGAATTGCACCATCCCTACTACGAGAGACTTATCACCCTTTCCCAGTTCTCTACATCTTCTTAACCCTTGTAACATATTACAAATGTGGGATCCTGATCCGGTATCTAATACCTAGGACGTAGAGCAAACTGAGAAACAGTTCTCGATAACGAACACACCCAAAGAAGATGCATCAGCATGCTCTTTCTTCATTCGGGTTGCGTAGAAATCCTGATATTCCCTTATTCCTTGCTCAGACTTATGACAGTCATAAGATGGAGCGGGACCAACATTCCCCAGCTCAGTATAATAAGCAGATTCGGTCAATACTTGATTAAGGCGTGTCATGGTCGCTACCTGGAGAGAGAGAGAGAGAAGAAAACACTTTAGCGTGCGCTCTTGCAATATTATATTGGTTATTATCTTATCTAATCAGGATGGCTCCCACTATTTTTATCAAATCTTCCTTCAAACCCTAAAAGGTAAGATTAGCCGGGATTAATTATACCCTACAAGTTCGCCAATCTGTTAGCCAGGCAGGTATTGGTACTCCAAGGGAGTCTCCCCATGCATTCGCATGGAACTAATTAAATAACCTCATTTCCGCAAAGGCAAAACCCCGTTAACACCTTTCTTAAACAGCTATTGGATCAGCTAATTGTACAGTGAAAAACTCTCTCAGGAGTAACACTTACTCGCAGTAGGTATCGGGATCCAACTATCATATAGAAGGTATGCAATCTTATTGCAAATTTCAACACTTGAATCCCAATATCTGTTTTTACCCCTAGTGACTTATGACCTTAACTATGGTCAACAAATTATAAGCGCTAGTCAAGTTCTTCCTGTCATTTCGTGATTGATTTAGACCCATCCGCATAACCCTTAACTATGGTCAATAAAGTCATACGAATGTCCTAATCGATCGCATCATATGCTTTATAGGAAGATATCACTTAGCTACCGTACACTACGCCTTAACTATGGTCAACAAACGTAGCACGGATACTAAATACTCTACTTTCTAAAATGGTGGAGGGTTATGAATGGTTTTGTAGAAAACCTTTAACATAATAAACTTGATATCGTTGTAGAATCTAGTGATTTGAAAGGGAGTGGTTCAAGTTTCGCTTTTGAAATCGAGTAGTTTTCAAAACAAACCGAGTGAGTTGTAGCATTTGTTAGTTTTGCTAAAGTGGTCACTCCCGGTGAAGAGATCTTGGCTCTTTCCTCATTGAATGAGGTGCTGGATATTCATAAAAGGAATACCGCTATACAAAGCAACAACTAGAGCTACCTTTTTGAAAAATATGATTCTACAACATCTTTAGGTTTCTTTTCTTTTCATTAATCTCATTAACGGTGTCCCATCATTTATGTTTCCTAAACATCACAGAAGAAACGAAAATAAAACGTACACTTATGCCATCCACATTCGCCACGGGACCCCGTCATGCACCATTAGGTTACTTAACTAACGACAGAGTGAGGGCAGGACTAGCACGGGTGCAAAACATAAGCAACGTTTATTATATATCATATATATATAGAATTCGACTCAGGCAGTTATTGTTAGTTATATGTATGCCCTAGAGGCTATTACTGTACATATGATGTATATTGTAGTGGATGCTTGGACAAATATAGGGAGGACTTTCTTGCTCAACATGATAGTATGTTATCTGGTTTGTAGCATTCTGAAAATTTAGAAATAAATAAAATTAATTAATTTAAGAATAATATGATAAATCACAAAGTTGTTAAAAACAAATAAGTCAATTTTCATAAGTTCTATGTAAAACAATTTAAATTAAAATTTTAGTATGAAACATAAATAAGTTATAAGGGTTTTAGTGATAATTTTATCTTCATTTTAATAAAATCTGTGTTTTATAATAAACTAAGTTTTGAGGGGGTTTTAGGTAAAGTTTAGGATTTTTGTGCAAATGGAAAATTGTTAAGGGTGTAATGAAGATGGGATGGAAAATCATTTAATTCAGAGTTTAAATTCAAATTAAAACAAAATTAAAGGATAAGGCTAGCACACCTCATACTTGCATGCACAACACTCACCTCACACCTTCTACTTGCATGAAACCCTTACCTCTAGCTTAATCACACCTCCTCCTTCACCTTATCCCTTCAATTGCCATTTATAAATCTTGTTCAGATCATAGTTAATTAAAAATTCTGAAATTTCTGAGTGAAAACAGAAAACTAAAGAGAGAAAGAAAGAATAAGAGGAAGAAGAAGAAGAAGGAAACTAAGTTCTAGTTTTTCATCTCCTCAAGCCAGGACAAGGGGCTTAGCATCTTGGAGGGGTTATTCCAACAACATATTGTGGGTAAATTCTTAATCACAGTAGCAATTTAGGTTCTGTACTTAAATTATTTTGAAATGAACAAGTTCCATAATATCGTATTTTAGTTAATCATAGACTCTGTTAAAATCTGCTATCATTCAGAGAAGAATAAACTTAACAAAAGAGTGATAAAATGATGTATGTAACACCTAGAGCAACCCATAGGATCACGAACCAGAGGGCTCGGATTTGGGCCGGCGACCAATATGGGAATTCTGGCGACGCCGGTTTTGTAGGCAACTAGGTAGTTTTGGTTAGTTGGGTGTATTTCAGTGTATCATTTAGTTTCGCTGAAGATAGAATCTGGAAGCGTATATCGGAAAGGATATCTTAAAACACCAAATACGACACGATTAAAACGCATCGCGATTTAAAATCTGTAGCGATGCAGGTTAGGGTTAAAATCCAGTAAGGTTAAGTGTTTAATAGCTCGATATAGTCGTATACAATATAACTAGTACATGGGAACGGGTGTTTTTCATTTCCGTCATGTCGGAGTAGACGTTTACTTATATAAATTAAATTGTGATATTAGATTCAAATACGGGATTTGCGGAAGCAGCAAGGAAAGGGAAATGATTGGCAATTCCTGAATAGATTCGACGTTTCCGGTGAGTAGATTAAAGATCTATCGGGGAATTTTGTAAAGATGGCGTTTTACGCCCGTAGTTGTATTTAAATAGATGAATTAATTGATATGCTAAATTAACAGTATGTATTCATAAGTCACCCATATCTTGCTTAGTTGCTAGAACACTACACAAGTATCGACGAGTCATGCCACGTGCACATCTTATATGTTACGCACACCTCGTCGATATTACTATGTCACTTTTACACTTTGCACAATTCTTGTTAAAATGATTCATATCTTATCTTACATATCAATAATAGTAGTAAATTGCATCATTAATATCATGTTAATATCTGCGTATTTCATGTTGATATAAAAGGTAAATTTATTATTGAGGATTTATGGTTTTGAGTTTTGAATACTATTACATAAATCCAGTGATTTTATGATTGATGTGTCATGTCCACCATGAGATGTTTTATGATTTTGTTTTATTCCGGACCGAGTGGGGGAGATATACGGTCACGGATTTTTACGTTATCCATACTGAGTGGGGGAGATATATAGTTGTATACATGGTGAACCCGGTCGAGATCGAGGGGCAGGATAGCCGCATTGAGGCGGGGGAGCCTAGCGAGGTTACTCGATACCGGAGATAGTGGTACAAATACGGCGTATATCCAGATGATAACGACCGGTATTGTTGATTTCAGGATCATTCGAGGAATGATGGCTATGAGAAATAGAAGTTTTGTGTCGATGATGGACACGGGGAAATGAATTTTATTGGGAATAAATGATGAGATTTCAGTTTGATCGTTATTGTATATTATAGTGGATGCACTCGGCATGATACTCTTGCAAGTTTAGATTGGTTTTTAATTTATCTAAACAGGATGGCTCCCACTGTTTCTCGAATCCTTCCTCAAACCAAAAATGAAGAATTAGTCGGGATCAATCTCACCGTACAATACTTGCTTAATCGTTCAGCCAGGCCAGTGTTTGTTCTTCGAGGGAGGTTTTCCAACGCTTTCGCGAAATTTCTTAATTAAATAACCTCTTTTCCCTGTGGGCATAGCCCCGCTAACACCTTTCTAGACACCTACTTGGTTTATAGCATTGATCGTTAAGTGAGAAAGTTCCCGAGGAGTAGCATATACCCACAGTAGGATTGGGATCCAAATATCATCGTGTGATAAAACTGAAGGAAGCCTATCAGAATCATCACACTCCAAATGGTATGTAGCGCTAGCAAGTTTCAGTTTCTTTAGAAACTCCCGATGTGGATTTTTGGCCCATGCTCTTATGACCTTGACGAAGGTCAACAAATCATAAGTCGCATGTCAAGTTCTAGCCGTCATTGTCCAGGTTAATTTGAACCCACCTGTATATACCCTTGACAAAGGTCAATAAGGTAATACGGCTGTCCCAAACCAACGCATCTATCTATGCTACATATAAACACCCAACAGCTACCAATCACTATGCCTTGACGAAGGTCAACAAACATAGCTTGAATACTATTGAATATTTATATGAAATGATGGAGGGCTACGAATGGTTTTGGCGAAACCGTGAACGTAGTGAACTTGAAATAATCGAAGGAACCTTGATAGCTTTTAAAAGGAGTGGTTTAAGCTCCGCGTTTTTAAAAGTTTTCTGTTTTGAAAAGAAACCGAGTGGTTTTGAAATTGTTCCAACGACTTTAACTTTGGTCTATTTTCTTGCATTAATTTAATGCGTCCCATCATTTAATCCCACCATTGCAGAAAACAACGAAAATATGACGTACGCTTATGCCATCCGCATTCGCCACGGGGCCCCGTCATCACCCATTAGGTTACTTAACTAACGACAGAGCGGGGGCTGGACTAGCGCGGATGGAAAACATAAGCAACGCCTACTAGATATCATATATAGATATATACATTCGTCAGATGCAATGATAGCCATTCCAGATCACAGATGAACACATTGGATATACTAGGAATCCGTGTTTCGTTCGAGCCTGCAACGAAAGACGGATTACACAGTCGCGATGAATAGCCAAGCCCCACCCTAGACCCCTACGGGTGCGGCAAACTACTCGCCAAGTACCCGAAGTGAAGCAACCTCCCTCAACAACGTGAGTAGGCCACTCGGCACTTCAAGGTACCCGGTAGTTTGTGCACCCCACTTTAGGTCTATCCTAAGAGCAAAAAACAGTAAAAGAAATAATATACAATGGCGGCTACAACCTCATCTCGGATGTGTGGCCATAAAAATAATATTACATCAATTTACATATTACATCAAATGAAAGATAAAGAAAACTCTTATCTCAAAACCCACGGCTATTCATCCGTGACAATCCAACAAGTTCTTATACACAAACCATCAATATTACAGATCACAGATATGCACAACCCCCACTAATCGACGTATAGCGATTAGTTGACGTTCAGTGCATATATCACATCACAGATATAACCCATTAGCTAAAGTCTACAGAACTTCAATCAAAATACGGATTTGCAACTACCCCAAACACAACTTTGTTCTCTGGAAATTCTGGACAGAAACAAAATACTTTAAAAATCCCAAAACAGAACACTGAACACACTGCAGCAAATCCGAGTCACGGCCGAGTCAACTAGGCCGCGGATCCGCGGCGAAATGCATGGTTTCGCCGCGGTTCCGCGGTGAGTTGACCGAGTCACTGGCTCGTTTTTGCTGTGTGTTTTTAGAAAACCCTGAGCCGATTTTTAAGGTGTGTGGAATTATTTTTTGAGCTGTTTTAAAAATCGGCAGAAACATGAGTTTTCGGACGTGTTTTGCGATATTTTCTCGGATCGAAATTCTAAATACTTTGCTAACTTGCTAGTTGTTGTTTAGTTAGGCTCTGATACCACTGTAAGTCCACGTTTCCTCCCTGTAAGAACCGGGATGGGCAACGTGGACTTACAAAGAGTCTGAATAGTATGCTCTGACTGACCGTCAGTCTGCGGATGAAAAGCTGTGCTAAAACTCAGTCGGGTGCCCAAAGCCACCTGAAGTTTCTGCCACAATCGGCTGGTAAACTGGGTGCCCCAGTCGGACACGATGCAAGTCGGGACGCCATGCAGTCATACGATCTCATCAATATAAACTTGGGCATACAGAGCAAATCCAAAAGTGGTCTTCACTGGAAGAAAGTGAGCCGCTTTCGTCAGTCGATCCACAATCACCCAAATAGAGTCATACCCTCGACTGGTCCTGGGTAGACCCATAATGAAGTCCATGGAGACCTGTTCCTACTTCCACTCAGGAATGGGCAAAGGTTGTAACTCACCGGCTGGCCTCTGGTGCTCGGCCTTGACTTGCTGACATGTCAGGCATCTCGATACAAAGTTTATAACATCCTTCTTCATCCCGTCCCACCATTAAACCTCTCTCAAATCACTGTACATCTTGGTGGATCCTGGATGAACACCGTATACTGATCTATGTGCCTCCTTAAGAATATCACGCCACAGTCCCTCAGAATCTGGTACGCACAGTCGAGTCCCAAATCGAAGTATCCCCTGATCATCAATCACGAGCTTGGAAACTCTGCCCTGCCGAATCTGCTCGATAATCTCTAAAATACGGGCATCGTCGGACTGTGCCTCGTGAATACGGTCAAGTAACTGTGGGCGTGCTCTGAAATGGGCCAGCTGTCCCCCTGTAGGAGTAAACTCGAACTGCACTCTGCTGTCACATAAAACCTGCCAATCCGCCGTCGACTGCATCTATACTGTGCCCAAACAAGATAAGCTACCTCCGGGCCTCCTGCTCAAAGCATCTGCCACCACATTCGCCTTGCCCGGATGGTATAAAATCTCGCAGTCATAATCTTTCACCAACTCCATCCAACGGCGCTGTCTCAGAATTAGATCTCGCTGCTGAAAGATATACTTCAAGATCTTGTGGTCAGTGAATATCTGGCACGACTCGCCGAATAGGTAATGTCTCTAGATCTTAAGTGCAAATACCACTGCAGCCATCTCTAAATCATGAGTGGGGTAATTTTGTTCGTGTTTCCACAACTGCCGAGAAGCATATGCGATAACTTTGTCATGCTGCATCAGTACATAGCCCAGCCCCACTCGAGAAGCATCACAATAAACCACGAAACTGCCCGATCCTGAAGGCAAAGATAACACTGGTGCAGTAGTCAGACGAGTCTTCAACTGCTGGAAGCTATCCTCACATGCCTGGGTCCAATCGAAAGGAACCCCTTTCCGGGTCAACCCGGTCAATGGTGCAGCAATACGGGAGAAATCCTGGACAAAACGTCGATAATAACCGGCCAGACCTAAAAAGCTGCGAACCTCTGTAACTGATACCGGTCTGGGCCAACGCTGAACTACCTCGATCTTCTTCGGGTCCACAAAAATACCATCTCTCGTCACCACATGACCCAAGAAGTCGACACTGTCTAGCCAAAATGCGCACTTGGAAAATTTGGCGAACAGCTGATGCTCCCTCAAAGTCTGCAATGTGATACGCAAGTGCTGCTCATGCTCCTCCCGGCTCCGAGAATAAACCAAGATGTCGTCAATGAAAACAATGATGAACTGATCAAGATACGGCCTGAAGACACGGTTCATCAAGTCCATAAATGTTGTCGGGGCATTGGTGAGCCCGAATGACATCACCAAGAACTCATAATGACCATATCGAGTACGGAAAGTGGTCTTCAGAATATCCTCCTTCCGAACCCGCAACTGGTGATAACCTGACCGTAAATAAACCTTCGAGAAATACCCTACACCCTAGAGCTGATCGAATAAGTCGTCAATGCGGGGTAGGGGATATCTGTTCCGCACAGTAACCCGGTTCAGCTGACGATAATCAATACATAAGCGCATACTGCCGTCCTTCTTCTTAACAAACAGGACGGGAGAACCCCAAGGTGACACACTCGGTCGGATAAGTCCTTTATCCAGCAAGTCCTGTAACTGATCCTTCAGCTCTCTAAGCTCCGTCGGGACCATCCGATAAGGCGGTATAGAGATAGGCCCCGTGCTGGGGATCAAATCGATGCAGAACTCAATCTTGCGCTCTGGTGGCAGACCAGGCAGCTCATCAGGGAATACATCAGGAAACTCTCTCACAACAGGGACTCGGTCCAACGGAACCTCCGTGGTGCTAGTATCACAAACATAGGCTAAGAATCCCTGACACCCTTTCCGTAAGAGCTGACCAGCGCGAAGAGAAGAAATCAAGCTGGGAAGGATAGCTCTACGATCTCCCTGAATAATAAGAACCGGCTCACCAGGAAAACTGAATCTGACCGCCTTCTTACGGCAGTCCACAGATGCATAATAGGTGGCTAGCCAGTCCATACCAAGAAGAACGTCGAAGTCTAGTATATCAAGGAGAATCAAATCAGCTGAAGAATTTCTCTCCCCGATACGAATGGGACACGATCGGTACATAAAACAGGCAACAAACGACTCGCCTACCGGAGTAATAACGACAAGCGGCTGATCTAACGAAGAAGAATCTCGGCCCAACCTTGGTGCAAAGTATGTGGGTACATAAGAATGTGTGGAGCCTGGATCAAATAATACCCGTGCATCAAAAGAACATACTGGCAGAGTACCTATCACAACGGCATTGGATGCCTGGGCATCCTGAGGAGTCAACACGAACACTCGGGCCTGTCCACCACTAATAGCCGGCTGTCTTCTACCTCTACCTCGGCCTCTGCCTCTGTTGCCTCGTCCTCTCTGAACAGGACCTCCACGCCCACGACCTCTAGGAGCATCTGCCTGGCATGGAGACTCATCAGGGGTAGGAAGTAGAGCTCTCTGAGGAGGTGGTGAAGGTGGTAAGGTCACATGTGGCACTGTCGCCGCACCCTGGCACCCCATGGTACAGTCTCTGACACGATGGTACTGACTCCCGCACCGAAAGCATCCCGGCGACGACTGCTGGGTCTTCGGATATGAACCAAATAACTGACCTCGTCTCAATCCTCTGCCGCCACCATCTCCCGGAAAGAATCTATCATGGTGTCTACCCATCTGCCGCTGGGCTGGCATATCAGTACGGATCCTCTTCGGCCCAGAAACGACTGGAGTCTCAGAAATGCGCTCCTCCAAAAGTAAGGCTGCATCCATCGCGGCTGCGTATGTATCAAAGTGCTGGGTGCCGAAGGCAAGGAATAGCTGTGTGTCAAGCCCTCACACAAACCTTTTTATCCTCTTCTCTTCAGCGTCTACTAGGTACGGAGCATATCGAGATAACTGGGTAAACAGTATATCATACTCAGACACTATCATCCCAGGAGTCTTGCGCAAAGACTCAAAACTACGGGCTCGAGCATCTCGGACACTCTTCAGAAGGAAACGGGCAAGAAATGCAGCGGTGAACTCATCCCAATTCATATGAGGTAGACCTGCAGCTCAGCCTCTCTCTACTGAATCGTACCAAGTCTGGGCAAGGCCCTCCAGACGAAAACTCACGAACTCCACCCATCTATCATCAGAACACCTCAACGAACGGCAAATCCTAGCCATCCTATCAAGAAATTCCTGTGGGTCCTCTGTCGCATCCGTACCGGTAAAAGCTGGAGGTATCAGTCTCATAAACTCCTGTAGTGAACAGGGATAGTCACAGTAGTAACAGGAGTAACCGTCTGGGCAGTAGGTACAATCGTGGTCTGTGCGGTGGAAGGAACGTCCTTGGATCTCTGTGCCCGACTGGACTCAACTAAAGATCCCATCATCTGTCGTAACTCCTGCATACCGGCCTCTAATCTGGAAATACGGTCGGGAGAAAGCGGATCAATCTGAATCTGAAGGGTAGGCGTATCATCCTGCTCGATCCTCGCCTCAGACGAGCCCGCTCGAAGCTCATCCCTAGCGGCAGCCTGCTGAGCTCTCGTAGTCTTTGGCGGCATCGAAGCTGGAATGAGAAACAGGAGCGATAAGAACATTACAATTGAATCAAGGAATGCAAGGAATCAAGAGGGGAAATACAAGCAATTATGTCCTAAGGTCACTTAGGCGGAGTACCGTATCGTAAGTATGCCATGAAACATACCCACGCTACGCCACTGTGCGTAAGTCACCTACTCCATCTACCAAAGGTCGTCCTACACTAAGAAAGGTAAAACTTACGCTCTGATACCAACTTTGTCGCGACCCGAAGGTACGGAACGTGACTGGTGTAAGTGCACGGCAGCGCCCCGGCCGTCAATCTGAGGCCAAAATGCGGAAACGAAACTTTTCAAAAACTTGTAAACGGGCACTACCGCGCACTAAAAACCCGGATCCGGCCATTAACCTAATCCTAGCAAACTAGAGAATGGGTAGAAAGCTATACCGAGTGATCCGTGTCCTTCGGTCTTCGGCCTCCACTCCGATCTCCTCGCGGAATCACCGGTCTTCATCTCTTCGTCGGAAAGGGGACCACATCGCCGGGTTCTTTTACGGGCTCCTACCTCTGGACCGAGGCAACTCGAGCACAAAGTTGGCGAGCCGACGTGCCCAAGGATGCTGTAGGATAAGTGTAGAATGATTTGTCTCTTGGGGTTTGAAGTTGCCATGTTAAGATGTGGAGGAGAAAAAGAACTTTGGAGAGAGGGTGACCATAAGA
The DNA here is from genome assembly GCA_030015575.1 of Agapanthus africanus. Taxonomy (NCBI): domain Eukaryota; kingdom Viridiplantae; phylum Streptophyta; class Magnoliopsida; order Asparagales; family Amaryllidaceae; genus Agapanthus; species Agapanthus africanus. Next base: position 366,365,722 of record JASDDO010000018.1, read on the forward strand.
GAAACGTGGTCACTTCCAAATGAATCTCTCTTTCTCCCCCAAAGAAGTGGCCGGCCAATGTGTAGGGAAAAATAAAATGGGGGGTGAGCACAAGAGGAGAGAGGGTGACCATAAGAGAAACGTGGTGATCAAGAGGAAAAATGGTCACTTCCATTTCTAATCTAATCTTATCAAAATCCATCACCATTAATGCAAAGGAAATGATGTATGAAAAGAAAAGATGCTAGAACCATCATATAAACCAAATGCCACAAAGAACCCTCCACATTTGATAATTTGCACACTTGCAAATAAGCCCCTCCCACATAAAAATCCGGCCATGAAGGAACAAAGGAAAACTGGCCGAAACGGAATGCAAACTGGCAACTTCAGAAAACTGATCCCGTAATAAATTACAGGAAAACCCCGCGACCGTATATACATACCCGCATTTGTATTCCCACTGAATACAAATGCAAAGAGACAAAATCTACACTGTACAATACTAGGATCCGGCTTAAACCAAAGCCCGCTAGTATTATCCATCCGATCATGATCCGTGCAATACCGCACGTCTCTGATCGAACCCTGCCATATCTCCTTATGGCCTCTACAGCGTTTCGCCCAAAACTTGAGAAACTGTCTGTGGGGGACTCTAAAGACTCGTCAATACATTTGGCTGTGGATTTAACCACTAGCACGTCAGAGGTATTAGCCATACGTAACGGGCCACCAGGTATTGACCAAAAGGGACGTCTGTGAACGAACTCATCCTGACACCCTACTGAGCCTGTCAGTGACAATATCCGTACAGTCCGGTCCGTTTGTCTATGAGCATCGCATGGCGGGCCTAGGGGGTTGGTAAAAGTCAGACCACCAAAAGCGGTACAAGTCGTGTCGAAGTGTAGTCCAGAACACCCTGAGATACTACTGGAATACCTACCAGTAAATCTCCTGCCTTGGCCAAGGACTTCGTGTAATGGCTCTCCTAGACAAAGCGCGACCTCACCCCCAATACCGGGAGAGACGAACCCCTGCAGATCCGCTCACTGCCTCCATATGGCTCGGGACTGTACCCAACTAAAACCTGTTTGCACGACTCCTTTGAGCCGTGGTAGGGTAGTAATCAAAGTACAGTGGGAACTCACATGAGACAAATGACGATCTCAGGTCGATGAACTAACCTGTACACATGTCACCAGGGAACTGCTATTTGACGTCTGGTATAAGAACAACTAACATGTTCCCGGCGAGTCATGTCCGGTGTACTTATAACCCAATGAGCACCTGTATACATCTTAGGTGATCCAACTGACACCAGTGGCTTGTGAGACTGGCCACCGCCCCTCGTCGGGGTCTCGACTTTATACACTAGTCTACTCTGGAGTATCGATGCCCTGTCTCGAAAACTCCCACGACTAGGGATCTTTTAAGGATGTGCTTATAGACCCCAGCTCCCACGTATATGATCACCATCATACTGCTGGCCGTCAAGTAAGAATCCTAAGGGCTCTATCAACGTGCAATAGTGACCTGTAAGGTCACCTAAAACAGTACACGATGATAAAGATAAACCAGATAGCATACTATCATCTTGAGCAAGACTGTTCTAACGGTATAGGTTCTCTCTCAATCATTGCAATCACGTGCCTGTGATCCAATAATTGACTCTGACGGCACTATCTCCAACAATCTCCCACTTGCACTCAAGGCTAATTATTGTGATGTCGTGTACTCACAGCCTGCGTGATACCGAACACCCAGCTCCTCTACCAATCAGTCTCACAAAACCCGCCTGCGAAACTAATGCGTTCGAGGAATAGCCTCAGTGAGTGGATCCGCTTTGATGTTTCTTTCTATGTCTCTCTTTATCTCAAGGTCGCGGAGAAATCCATCTCCCGAAATGAGCAATACCTGTCTTAGAATATGTTTGGATGTCTGATGGGACCTAGTTCATAAATGAACTCCAAATCCAAACCTTATAAACTGTATCGTCAACTGAACTTAATCAGTATCCTGCGCCATGCCTCCCTCAGTATCCGCCTGGACCACCTGTCCAAAATACTGCCCCTCGTCAGAGGGAAAACTATAACTCTGACAGTCACTCTATCATCCAGGTCACCTTGGAAGCCTGGAATGATAACCGTCTCCCAAAATAGGCTGTCGTTATCATATCCCTAGAACATCAACTTATGTTCCAAAACTGCTTCCGAATGTTTCTCCAGAATTGGATTAATATTAACTTATTGCATCTGGTGCAAAAACAATATCTGGTGTGGTACTTGATATCTCATGATTGACTCAATTGCCTAAGCAAGTGATCTGCCAATCATGCACATCCCTCTCCCCTTTAGTCTGTAAGACACCTTAAGAAAGGGTGACTCCATCACCTGCAGGTATACTACCGTGCCAGGAGTCGTCCATTCTAAAACACCTTTAGAATGCTGTCTAAGTACCCATATTGGGACACTTCCCGAATCTAGATCTAAAACCATAGATCCAGTAACCAGAATGTCTGATATTATATCTATATCCTTATGTGGAGAAACCACTGTGTGACAACCAAAGTATAACCGACCGTAGTATAGGAATTTCACTTCCTACTCTGTATATGTCATCCAAATACCAGGACATCACACCCTACTACTTTCTTAACAGATCCATCCCCTATTCTGATGAAGTCAAATCTATGACTGTCACATCAGAAATAGATGATCTATCTCCGCTATATCTGCTTTAGTCTATAAATAGACATAAGCCACTTGTCCACTATGCTTCCGCTGCTCCCACTGACTACGACAACCCTCTGGCAGAGTCATATAGACGTACAATTCTAAAACTAGTTCAGAACGACGCTATACTCATCCTCCTGCCGGGTCTCACAGCCTGGAATAACAGCAATGGCAAGTCTGGGAAAACAAGAACCTCCCTGTCACCGTCCTTGAGGCATACCGAAGTACCTCTCGAGTGCCTGAGGTTACCCACCATATCTGTGGAGTGGCCAATAGAATGTCAATACAGATTGAATCTTTAGGTTCTTATCAAATTTTCAGTAATCGTTTGCGGTTCTGGAATCACTTCCAGTTCTACCATACTCCCACTACTGTTTTCTGAAAAAATCCATTTTTATTAAAACCATGGCGAGTCAAGAACAATGTCACTATTGATCTTCCAGATGGTAGAAAGTTAACCCTCGTCATAGCCTGGGTCAACCCACAAACAGCCATTACTGAAGCGTGCCTTGAGTTATCCAGAGTCTGGTTTTAAGCATAAGCCGGACAACTCCCTGTACCTTAACATCGTTAAGATATGAACTGTTCTATATCCAATACAGAAACAGAGGTACTGATTTAATTGAACCAGATTCAAATCATGCAGCTGTCTCCAGTGCATGTCTACTAAATGAATAGAGGCCGATCAGTATTACTCAACTTAGGAGTGCTTCCAATTATGAGTAACCTGAAAGAGAAGCAAGTTCTCTTAATCATTACTATCAACTGAATACCATGCATAAGTATCTATATCTTCGATCACCTTGAAGAATCCCGATACTTGCAATATTCGGTTCTCTACTTTACTCTTGTACCTATAACTTCTCAAAACTTGGACCTTGTATTTCTACGAAACACATGTCTAAGAACTAGAGAAGTCACAAGTAAACAGAATATAGTACGAGAACCAACCCCTCTGTCCTAATGGACACTGGACAACATACAATACTCTGTATAAGTCCCCTGAGTCCAATTTCTCATTCCCTGTGTGCCGTAGGTTGAAAAATGTACTATGGTTATGAATAATTACACCGCTGTTTAATACTCCTTACCTAACCATCCACTGATATAGGTAAACGTCATAGACATAATTTCAAAAAAGTATATCTCACTCTAAAAAATAGACATACAGATATATCAATTTGAAATTGGTGCATAACAACGGATATTCAAAACCAAATATTTGCCGTCCGGCAAACAACCAGGCGATTTCCTCAAATATCACCAATTACAACGAATTCTGATATAATGAGGATGATCACCTAATTCCCAATAACTTACTCCCACTCATCATCTATAAAACCATACAGATGTGAGAATTATACCTGGTAAATACATACCCTGGAGCAAGTGTCTAATTGGGAAATCAGTTTTCTATTAACAGTACACGGTGAAACTGAAACATTGAAATGTTTCGTAGGGGTATCCGGGTATTCCTAGTAATGCCTCTTCCATTATCCAGATTCACAACTGTAACCGTATATTTCTTTGCCATCTCTCCACATCCCTTCATATGTCTTTAGTCATTACCTTCTGTACACCCTCTTAGGCTAAATGGTTTTCTTCCTTCCCTACTGTTCGGCACCAGCCTATGGTTTGGAAGAAGACTATCCAATAAGCATAATGGGTGTACTGTCCTAATCCTAGAAGTACTCGCAATGCGAGAGAAGGTGAAGATAAAAGACAACCGAATAAACCTTATTCCTATTTCTCCTGGACCAGAATCCATCCCCGAACTGGAACAAGTTCCTTTCGAGTTCGTATATAACCATACGATGGAATATCCAAATAAACTGTGGATCTTCGTAGTGATACGGAGTGTTCTGGAGAAATACAAAGGTGAAGTGGGAGTGGTAATGAAATACTTGGTTTGGTCGTGAATAGCAGTCGCAATTTACTTTGCCCTCCTTCTAATCCCTTTATTTGTCTTTACATAATACCTTCTGTACACAATCGTTAGGCTAATTGGTTTTCTTCATTCCCTACCGGTCGGCACCTACCTATGGTTTGGAAGAAGACTATCCAATTTGCGTAATAGGTGTACTGTCCTAATCCAAGGAGCACTTGCAACCTGAGAGAAGGTAAAAGGAAAAGACAACTGAATAGTCCTATTCGTTTTCTCCAGAACCGGAAACCATCCTCGAATAAATTCCTTTGAGTTCGTATATAACCATACGATGGTTTTATCCAATGGAAGTAGATGTTCGTAGTAATACGGGGTGTCCTGGAGAAAAGGGTAAAAGTAGGAGTGGCAATGAGGTTTGCAACTCTGACAATCCAAAAAGCCAGTATTTATGAAGGTTCGGTTAATTTGGTCACTGAGTCATAGTCTAGGTCGGGTCGTAGTCGCTGCCAAAGAGAGAGAGAAAAGAAACACTCAGCGTGCACTCTAGCCTAGATCAGAATGGTTATCAATTTATCTAATCTGGAAACCTCACACTGTACCGTCAAATTCTCCTCCAAACCTGAAAGAAGAATTAGTCGGGATCACCCGAGGAGTAAACCCACTCATCAGTGGGAATCGGGATCCAACTATCATCGCAGGATAACGTGACGGAATCCACTCACATTATCACACTCCAGAAGGTATGCGCATATCTGGCAAGTTTCAGTTCCTTTAGAAACTCCCGATGTGATTTTTGCCCCATGCTCTTATGACCTTGACGTAGGCCAAAATATCATAAGTCACATGTCAAGTTCTACCCGTCATTGTCCAGGTTAATTTGAACCCACCCGTACATACCCTTGATGTAAGCCAAAATAGTAGTACGACTGTCCCAAACTAACGCATCTATCTATGCAACAGATAAATATCCTGCAGCTACCAATCACTATGCCTTGGCGTAGGTCAAAATACATAACTTGAATACTACCGAACATTTAACTGAAATGACGGAGGGCTACGAATGGTTTTTGGCGAAAAACCTTTAATGTAATGAATTTGATATCGTTGAAGGAACTGGATAGCTTTTATAAAAATATAGTGACGAAAACCTTTACTAAAGAGGTCACTCCCGGTGAAGGGATCTCGGCTCTTTCCCCGTAGAATGAGGTGCAGGATATTCCAACTGAATACCACGATGCAAAGCAAAAGTAATCGACTATAGTGAAGTTATTTCCCTGACGCAAACTTCTGTCCAAGGGGTCACTCCCGGTGAAGGGATCTCGGCCCTTGCCTCATCGACTGAGGTGCTGGATATTCATAACCGAATACCACTATGCAAAACAAAAGAGAACGCCTTTGCAATAACAGCTTTTTGAAAAAATGTTCCAACAACATCAGAATAGGTTTGTTTAGCTTGCATTGATCCGAATCAATGCAGTCTCATCAATTGATCACACCACAAAAGAACGAAAATAATGATGTACGTATATGCCATCCGCATTCGCCACTGGGTCTCGTCATCACCCGTTAAGTTACTTAACTAACGACAGAGCAGGGACTGGACTAGCGCGGATGCAAAACATATACAACATTTACTAGTATATATATCAATATATAATATTCGCTCAAGGCGTGATAAAATGCAACATCATAGAAATATAATAAGCATCACAGAACAATACAGATATCTGGGATCCCCGGGTTTCACAGAGCCGCTACCGAAACCCGACGTTCCCCTGGTCGTGTGGATAGCCTTTGTAATGAAATCCTAGACCCCTATGGGCACGGCAAATTACCCGCCAAAACCTGAAGCGAGGCAGCCCCCTTCAGCAACGTGAATGGACCACCCAGCACTTCACAGAATCCGGTAACTTAGGCACCCCTCCTGGGTCAACCTGTACCCCCTACGAGTGCGGCGAATAGCCCGCCAATTCTAGAGTAAAGCCCCCTCCGTCTCAACGCCATGAGATGCGGGCCTGTTGCCCTCTAGAACTCGGCTACCCATGCACCCCTCCGCGGGGTAATCCTAGTATAGAAAGTAAAATACACATACAACGGGTACATCGACCTCAGCCCGGTCGTGCCCCAAAAGAATAATATACAAACAGGCAGTAACGGAAGTCCACATGTCGGACGCTCGCCCCGCAATATCAAATGTACATAATAAACCAAACTGTACTACCATTGCATCCAGGCTATCCCCCACGACCAATCCGCAACATCACAGCACAATACAGAACATCAACATGAATGTCACGTTCGTAAATCCGTCTAAAAGGGCTATAGCAGTTAGACAGGATTTACCGATCAAATGACATTCACGGTCGCAGATATAATATAAATACCGTGAACTAACATGTTTAAAATTTTCGATCGACTAAAATTCCCGAAGTGGGCCCCAAGCACAACTGTAGCACTCAAAGAAAATCTGGGCCCAAACAGAATATACCAAAACCCTCATTTCTAAGTCCAAGACCCTCTGTAAAAATTTGGTGCAGAGAAGGCACAGAACGGCGGCGGAACCGCGGCCGGAAGGGGGTTATCGCCGCGGTTCCGCGGCGCTTCCATACGATCATGCCATCAAATTTTCACAGAATGCTTAAAAAGCCCTGCTCGTATTTTTACAATGTACCAAATAATTTTTAGAGCATAAGAAAAATTCGACAGAAACTGATACTAGAAAATACGGTTTTTGGAAAATCCGATCGATCGAACTTGTAAACATGTTAGAGCAAGCTAGACTAGGTTAATGGTGTGGCTCTGATACCAGTGTAAGTCACGGCAGCGCCCCGGCCGTCAATCCGAGGCCAAAATGCGGAAATGAAACTTTTCAAAAACTTGTAAACGGGCACTACCGCGCACTAAAAACCCGGATCGGGCCATTAACATAATCCTAGCAAACTAGATAATGGGTAGAAAGCTATACCGAGCGATCCGTGTCTTTCGGTCTTCGGCCTCCACTCCGATCTCCTCACGGAATCACCGGTCTTCATCTCCTCGTCGGAAAGGGGACCACATCGTCGGGTTCTTTTACGGGCTCCCACCTTTGGACCGAGGCAACTTGGGTACGAAGTTGGCGAGCCGACGTGTCCAAGGATGCTGTAGGATAAGTGTAGAATGATTTGTCTCTTGGGGTTTGAAGTTGCCATGTTAAGATGTGGAGGAGAAAAAGAACTTTGGAGAGATGTGAAGAATTTTGTAGCAAGCCAAATGTGTGATGAATATTTTTCCCACCCTAAATGAATCTCTCTCTCTCCCTCAAAGAAGTGGCCGGCCAATGTGTAGGGAAAAATAAAATGGGGGGTGAGCACAAGAGGAGAGAGGGTGACCATAAGAGAAAGGTGGTGATCAAGAGGAAAAATGGTCACATCCATTTCTAATCTAATCTTATCAAAATCCATCACCATTAATGCAAAGGAAATGATGTATGAAAAGAAAAGATGCTAGAACCATCATATAAACCAAATGCCACAAAGAACCCTCCACATTTGATAATTTGCACACTTGCAAATAAGCCCTTCCCACATAAAAATCCGGCCATGAATGAACAAAGGAAAACTGGCCGAAACGGAATGCAAACTGGCAACTTCAAAAAACTGATCCCATAATAAATTACAGGAAAACCCCGTGACCGTATATACATACCCGCATTTGTATTCCCACTGAATACAAATGCAAAGAGACAAAATCTACACTGTATAATACTAGGATCCGGCTTAAACCAAAGCCCGCTAGTATTATCCATCCGATCATGATCCGTGCAATACCGCACGTATCTGATCGAACCCTGCATATGTCCATACGGCCTCTACAGCGTTTCGCCCGAAACTTGAGAAACTGTCTGTGGGGGACTCTAAAGACTCGTCAATACATTTGGCTGTGGATTTAACCACTAGCACGTCAGAGGTATTAGCCATACGTAACGGGCCACCAGGTATTGACCAAAAGAGACGTCTGTGAGCGAACTCATCCTGACACCCTACTGAGCCTGTCAGTGACAATATCCGTACAGTCCGGTCCGTTCGTCTATGAGCATCGCATGGCGGGCCTAGGGGGTTGGTAAAAGTCAGACCCCTAAAAGCGGTACAAGTCGTGTCGGAGTGTAGTCCAGAACACCCTGAGATACTACTGGAATACCCACCAGTAAATCTTCTGCCTTGGCCAAGGACTTCGTGTAATGGCTCTCCTAGACACAGCGCGACCTCACCCCCAATACCGGGAGAGACGAACCCCTGCAGATCCGCTCACTGCCTCCATGTGGCTTGGGACTGTACCCAACTAAAACCTGTTTGCACGACTCCTTTGAGTCGTGGTAGGGTAGTAATCAAACTACAGTGGGAACTCACATGAGACAAATGACGATCTCAGGTCGATGAACTAACCTGTACACATGTCACCAGGAAACTGCTATCTGACGTCTGGTATAAGACCAACTAGCATGTTCCCGGCGAGTCCTGTCCGGTGTACTCATAACCCAATGAGCACCTGTATACATCTTAAGTGATCCAACTGACACCAGTGGCTTGTGAGACCAGCCACCGCCCCTCGTCGGGGTCTCGACTGTATACACTAGTCTACTCTGGAGTATCGATGCCCTGTCTCGAAAACTCCCACGACTAGGGACCTTTTAAGGATGTGCTTATAGACCCCAGCTCCCACGTATATGATCGCCATCATACTGCTCGCCGTCAAGCAAGAATCCTAAGGGCTCTATCAATGCGCAATAGTGACCTGTAAGATCGCCTAAAACAGTACACGATGATAAAGATAAACCAAATAGCATACTATCATCTTGAGTAAGACTGTTCTAACGGTATAGGTCTTCTCTCAATCATTGCAATCACATGCCTGTGATCCAATAATTGACTCTGAGGGCACTATCTCCAACAACTGGCACTTAGATTACGAGACGTCTAACGGCGTAACGTAACCTAAGTCAGCCAAAGCCCAGAAAATCTAAACCATAACCAATGAGAGTGAAGGAAAACCTTTTATGAAAACGACTTTAAAATCAAATAAGTTGTATTAACCCCTTTTCAAAACATCAAAATTTTTCAAAAATTTCGGCAGAGTCTCCTTTGTAAATACTAGCCCCCAAAAATGGGTACAACAAGATATATAACCGGTAATGAATAAATGGCACCCCCAAGCGGGAGCTAACTCTTCGCCCAAAGCGGATCAAAACCACACGCAATATATAAGCAATATCAAGCAAACTAGCGTAAAGAAATGCAAAAATAAGAAAAACACAACGTCGACTCAAGTGAGCTCGACCCCAAAGAAACCACATATACACAAATCTCTCAGTCTCATCACTAGGTCGCATATACAAATAAGAAGGGGTAGATGGACAATACTAGATACAAAGATAGTACAAAAGAGATAAAGTGTCCTCGCAACCCACCTACGAGTAATGTCGCGAGTCTGAGCAAAAGAAGCCAATAATAAGATAATCCCGCCACAACAAGGCTGACGGGTCCGACCTGCAAGACACTGCGGCACAACGGGGGTGAGTTGCCAGCTCGTGAGTAGAATATATGTAGCGTTTTGAAAATCGTTTCGGTGAAATTTCGAAAAAATCGGTAAAATAAAGGGGTTTTCTGTAAAAAGTCAAAATACAAATATCTTATTATAAAAATTAAATATACATATTCTAGCTATGTAATTGCTATTATTTGGTGTTTATTGAGCCGCTGGTGAAATTTCAAATTTTCTGAAAAAAATATTATTTTATTATTATTTTAAGCCGTCACTAATACATTTAATTAGGGAAAATTACAAATTGGAATGAGTTGAAACAAATTTTGTGCATCATAAAACTTTAAATAAAAATTTATCATGTGGTTTTTGGAACGAAATCATTTGCCAAAACGGTTTAGAAATTATTGAAGAAAAAAGGCTTTTTTTAGCGTAAATGGATGTTTGGGGTATTGTATTTATCATTTTTCATCACCCCACACCCGTGCCCACACCGACACACCCCCACTTACTTCTCCCCTTAGCTAAATTCAGCAGCCCCCATTTTTTTCCCCACTTGAATTTCAAAGGAAAAGAAATGAAAGAAAAGAAAAGAAAATGGATAAATTAGTTAGACTTTTGACCTTGAATTGACTTTGACTTTCTCCCCATTTTTCTCCACCTCCCTCTCTCTCCTCCCCCACTCATTTTCTGGCCAAAATCTGAACCCCAACAGCCCTTCATTCTTCATCTCCTTCTCTTTAAAAAAGTTCTTCAAAAATGCTTGAAAAATCCACAAAAAATCAAACAAATCCAAATCAAAATCCACCTCCTACCCATTTTCCCTCATCTCCTTTAGCATGGATCTTGGTGCAAGGATTTCAAAATGGAGGTCTAGAATTCATGTTTGATCATGGTTTGTGAGGTATAACTTTTGACCCATTATTCATTTTTTTGATTTAAATTCCTTAATGAAGCTAATTAGGTGTTAAATTGTGGGTTTAATTGAATGTTTGGAAATTCAATTGGGAATTTTGAATTGAAGCTAGGGTTTGAATTAAATTAGGTTCTTTATCATTAGCTTATGATTGTAATGAGGGGATTAACATGTAATTGAATGCAAAATCTAATTTGGTTACTAGTTACTAATTTGTTAGTTTAAAAATGGTGATAATTATGCTAAATTGCTAACTAGGTTTTAGAAATTAAATAAAAACGTGGGATTAAAATCTAGTTAGGATTTTTAGCACATCATTAAGGTTTCCATGAGTGGTTTAACCATTTAATATATGCAAAACCAAGTTTAATTGTAAAATTGTGAATTTTACAATAAAAAGTGTTAAAATTGATATTTTTGCAATCTAGGATTATGGAAATGGTTTTTATGACTTATTTAAGTTATTTAATAAGTATTATGGCCGCTAGAATTGTTTAAACATCGAGTTTTGCACTAAAACGGGTAATTTTGCTTGCTAGTTTTTCGGAAAAACGGCTTTTAAAGTGAATTTGGGGTTTTTGTGAGTTTTAACCTAGTTTATATTAAAATTAGTGTGCGGGAATGTGCAAATGAGTGTGATTGGATTTTTCTCGATGGTTTGACGTTTGTACATCGACATCGAGGGCTGGTTTGACTATTCTTGCATGCGTAGGCGATAGGTTTGGACCTATGCGTGATACGCGTGCCGATTTGATTTTCGTATGCCGTTTCGATTTCGAATTTAGTTTTAATGCGATACGGTGCGTTATGATATGTAGGTACCCCATGTAGACTTCAAGACGACCAGCAAGCGCGTGGCGACGTCGGCACCGGCGAGCGAGGACCAGGTGAGTAGATTTATATCTACGGGGAGAAGTCGGGTGGATGGCGTATAGCACCCCCGCAGTTCATGGTGATGTATACGGACACGTATACACATATATATATATATTGGTTATATATTGTTTGAGTTATTGATGATAAATATGGATATTTGGTGTTCTTGGATGATTGAGTGTCGCGAAACCCTAGAGTAGCGGTCGCACCACACTTGCACACACCCACCCATACTTGCATACTTTCTTCTTTCTTTTGTGCTTATTCGGGAATATATAGTTATGTGTTCACATAGGTATGGGACTGTGTGTTCACATACGGATTTGAGGATAGTACTTGGGATTTATGATGAGTCGATGAGATTTGATTTGAGGCCGTGAGATCGGTGATATAGCGGGGTTCGTATTTGAGATACGACATGACGTTGTAGCGGGTCCTTGACGTAGTTTTTACACACGTGCATGCATACTTAGGCGATATCAGTATTGTACTAGACGTAGATCAGTACCAGATCATAATATTGATAAAGAGGATACCAGGTGAATAGCATGATGAATGTGATTTTGACCCGTACCCAGAATTGGAGGATGCCGTACGACGGATTTACGTACGAGCTATATCTTGATGATTGATCCGCACTCTTGACTTGGGATGTCTGATTATAGATATGGTATCGGATATGATATTATTGAGGCGGGATCACCGACTAATATATATACAGGTATGTATATGTATCGACTCAGACGTTAGGCGGTTTCCTTACCTGTAGTCCAGCTTGTTAGCTTAGCCCTTTAGCTTAGTTTAGTTGTTAGATTAGATTCGATTCTTACCTATTTCAAATCTTACGAATCATGCGTATTTTAAAAGACAGGTCAAGGGATTCTACGGATATTTCAAAAAACATATCTTTTCTTAAAAACACCGTAGCCCCTATTTTCAAAACCCCATGATTCGTGTTATTTCAAAAGGCACCATTTGTAGGACTTATATTAGATTAGTGCAGATTAGTTATAGTTGCGTCTAGTATTCAGCTCCCGCTCATTTTTACTGTTCGCTCCGCATCGCATACTTATATTATAATTTCTTATTGCATTATTAATATCATGCTGTTAGGACACCAGCACCATTACCGATGACGCGTATATACCACGTACACTTACTTGCCGGCTCACACACATCTTCATCGGTAATTGACATGTCACGAACACTTTAGAAAATACTATTTCATTTGACATAGGTTGTTAGCTAATAGTTTAGACATGATATTAGTGTACTTACCTTATATGCTAGTTAGACATTGTAGTTATTGCCTACTACTTCATGCATGTTATTATTCACTGTTGTGTCGCATTCATGGATTCTCATGCCTATATTCACTGTTTACATGCTATTGATGACTTGGATTCGGATTTCATGAGATTTCTTGGATTTGGAGGAAAACCGCAAAAAACATAAATAAACCTTTTCTCCCTTTTAAAATAAAAAGTGCGGTTTTCCCATGATGTATGAGTCGTCCACCATGAGTTTGCTGATGGATTTCGAGACCCGATTCGAGGAGTGGAGGAACCGTTTCGGGTACATGGTGGGCCCGGTATGGTACCCCGGGGCAAGAGGAATGTGGTGTTGACGTTGAGCCTGGCTGGGGAGCACTACCTACCAGTGATATTACCCGACACGTCGGATATCCGGAGGATACCGTCGTGGTCTTGAGATGGATGGTAGGGGCCGGTCTGGACTGACGGCGCCCTAGATATTGAGATTGAGACATTGATATTTCGAGACATTGAGATTTATGTTTTGTGTCGATGCTAGACACTGTTGATATTGATTTCATTTATGATACCTCAGTTTAAAAATACAAAGGAAATCTCACAAATTTATGAAAACGGTTCTTCATTTACATGTATTCTGTTTTCATGCATTCATACCTCATTCATATGATATATTGCTACCTGAGGCACTGACACGGGCACATGAGATTACACTCGGGTTAGATATTTACCCTAGCCTTGTTATAGGCTACGTGTTATTCCTATATTTGAGGACATATTATGATCATTGACCTAGGATTGCGTTATTTATGCGATTTCTGTGCGTAGATGTTTTTCTATTCACGAGTTGGCAACTCACCCCCATTGTGCCCCAGTTTCTTGCAGGTTTTGCAGTACAGATTTCATTACGGCTTTGCGGGCTCAGTTTCATTCGGGTGACTTGCTAGTAGGTGGGTTTTTCTTGTATCGTACCCATCATATTACCTTGTATAATATTATTCAGTTGTATCTAGTAAATTCCATCAACCAAACATGTATTTATTGAGATAGAGACCAGTGTTGTTTATTCTTTCGACCTTAGAGTCGCTCGTTATATATTTGGTGGTTTTGAGTTTCCTTTTGAGTTTTGATCCTCGCCGTTGGCGTTGTATATTATATTGCTTGTGTGGTTGTGACCGTCGATTGACGAAGAGCTTGCTCCCGCTTGGGGATGCCTTTTTCTTGATTTCGTATACTATTCATGTTGTATCCCGTTTGGGGGCCAGTATTTACAAAGGAGACTCTGCCGAAATTTTCAGTAAATTTTTGATGTTTTTAAAAACCGCATAATTCGGCTTATGCTATTGAAATTACTTGCTTTAAGTTGGTTTTTCCTGCACTCTACTACTTTTTTTGGTTTGGATTTCTGGGTTTTCGGTTTACTTAGATTACGTACGCCTCGAGACGTTCGTAGTTTAAGTGCCGGTCATGTTCCATACTTTCGGATCGTGACAAAGTTGGTATCAGAGCGTTAGGTTTTACCTTCGGAGCGTAGGATGACCCTTGGTTGATGGAATAGGTGACTAAAGTAGAGTGACGTACCGTTGGTATGTTCCGCGGTATATTTACGATACGCTACTCCACTTATGAAGCCTTAGGATGTACATTTCCTTGTTCAGTATTATATTCCTTCCTGATCTAGCCTCATCGGTACCAGTTTGGTTTTGCTACTACGGTTACGGGCAGGGAGAGCTACGGCTAGAGTTGCGGTCAGCACAAGCTCGTCCCGAACGAGGACTGACCAGGGCGAAATTCCGGCGACACACGATTGCAGAGATGTGTCTTTTTACTGTGTTTCCGCGCCACGAGCGATTGGCGGATCGCCTTTATGAGGTTACTCGGAGGTGCTGATCGACACTAGAGGATTGAGCCAATGATAGAGGCCAGCCAGATTTTGATGACCGTTGGTGTGTTGCTTACTCCTGATGATTGAGGCACCGTTCAGCATGCAGACGACTGAGCCAGTTGTTGCTACGAGCGACGAGATATCGCCCCATATATTGGAGCTATTGCAGTACAGATTGTACTAAGAGATGATAGAAGGTCGCTAGTCACCCGAGGATGAATGACTAGGACATGTGGTTCGTTCGCCTACCCGATGAGAGGTCATCAGATAGATTGATTCCAGCTAGAAATGACTTCACGCAGAGACGTGAGGGTCGACAGAGACGATCGAATGTCGGAAACCTATTATTCCAAGTTTAAAGTAGTCGGAAAGACATGCAGGCAATTCTATGGTCCCTCTAGAAGAATGAAACCCTAACTCGACTTAATGACCGTGTGAAAGCCTTTGAACCTTCGGGTTTGCGGCAGTTCTACGGCGCCATTAGTGAGGCTTGGGTTTGCCCTTCTACGGCTGGACCACCGATGCTGTGGTATGTATTCGATACTATTAAACTGTACCAAGATGTTGAGCTCTTGGGGGATTATGAGGTTTTGACGAATCGATCGAATGGTTCGACTTAATTCGGATGCTAGGTGGTGAGATGCATTTCTTGGGAGACTCCCGATACGAGGATAGCCGTTGGAGCTCAGTCCATGTAGCCATGATGAGACGATTCCGAAGCAGTCGACATTAGAGAAAGTGGAGTAAAGAGGTCCGTACAAGATCTGGATAAGACGACGTTCCACTCTGCCGACATCAGAGATGCGATACGCATGCCGAGGAAGAGTACTGGATATACCTTCCAGAAGGAGTCGCGATGGGTATGCAGCAGTTCTGGAGCAAGATGCAGATATAGGAAAGGACGATGACTTCCGGACAGTTGGCAGAGGCGAGACATGGAAGAGACCATGAGCAGGATTCCTTCCAGGACACTGCTGCAATGATACTTGCACCCAGAATCAGATGTGTCACGTATATTCAGAGAGCCAGAGGCCGACGCCAGTAATACGCTGTCTTACGAGTGGTCGCGATGATTGACCAAGAGATGACCAGAGAAGTGCCAGAACGGAATCGTCCCCGTTAGCACACCTGACAGGCCGATGAGCCGATGGACCGAAAGATTGGTAATTCACAGTGAAGACCTTGACCCAGAAGTGGTCATTGTTACGCACACCAGCAGGCCAGAATTCATGATCATCGACGAGACGTCCCACTAGTGACCGTGACAGTTGGCCGAGATTCTTAGAGGATGCGCTTGAGCAGTACTATTCCGCCATTATTGATTACGATGTTTTGGGTGATTTATTCGTATGATTTGATTTTGATGATTGAGGATTTACGATCTTTGCACAGTGTTGCACTTGATATCGTTTTCGTGCTTTAGTTTCACATGTTTGTGATTTTACGGTTTTAAACAGTTGAGTTGGTTTTGTGCGTATGCATGCACACGATTTCGTTCCTACACTCGGTATAGTTTATATATGCTTGCAGTGCAGTGATACACCTTTTGTGTACTTAGATGCACTGGACTTCGATTTCGATTGTGATACTCGATATTTGTTTTGTGCACCTTGTGCACCTGATTGATTTTGTGCACGTTCGGCGCTTGATATTGGATTTCATGATTTCGTGCACGATGGATGCACCTGATTTGGATTTTCGTACATGTTGGGCGCATGTTTTGAAGGGTGATTTTGGTGCACACCCGAGGCACTAAATCGAGATTTTTTTCGTGCATGTCAGATGCACTTGATTTTGCTGTCAGGCACACATGTTGCCTACGACAGATGTTTCGTGCACACCCGATGCACTTAGATATTGTTTCTGTGCGCATGTATGGCACATTCATGGATTTTGATTTCCGTACGCACCAGACGCACATAGTATTCATGTGCATATTTTGGGATTGATTTCTTATAGAGCAGTACGTTTTTATGATATTGCTATATGTTTTCGTACTGAGCAGGACTAGTCAGAGGACAGTACCTGAATATATTTTGCATGCATTGATAGTTATTGAAGGGATTTCCAAAAAGCGAGCTATAGCCTCAGTATTTACCTACGTATCTGATATGACACGAAATGTTTAAAACAAGGAGACCCTTCTAAATTGTTTCCAAAACGGCGGAACGTACATTTCAAACAAAGGTATATATGTATATAGCTATTTTCTTATGATAGACGTCCGCCACTGTGCAGTGTTATACGCGTTGCACAGCGACTTAAGAGATTTGGCATGCATTTCCTTCAGATACTTACAGATATAGATTCGATGTTTACATGTATAGTTTCGAGTTATATCATATTGGTTTGATTTGGATTTGGCATTGATGTCTTCTCCATGACTCCGATGATTGCGGGATGCTTGACGGAGTATTGATTTGAGTTATATACTCATTTTTTTTTCAAGCGCATGCACTGCGCTACGATTTGTTTTATGTATTTACAGTTTCGGAGCCCCGACGACTTGATGGTTTTTCTTAGATGTTTTAGTATTTGGGGAAGTTTGAATTTAAATTCGGGGACCGAATTTCTTTAAGGGGGGAAGATTGCAGCGTTTTGAAAATCGTTTCGGTGAAATTTCGAAAAAATCGGTAAAATAAAGGGGTTTTCTGTAAAAAGTCAAAATACAAATATCTTATTATAAAAATTAAATATACATATTCTAGCTATGTAATTGCTATTATTTGATGTTTATTGAGCCGCTGGTGAAATTTCAAATTTTCTGAAAAAAATATTATTTTATTATTATTTTAAGCCGTCACTAATACATTTAATTAGGGAAAATTACAAATTGGAATGAGTTGAAACAAATTTTGTGCATCATAAAACTTTAAATAAAAATTTATCATATGGTTTTTGGAACGAAATCATTTGCCAAAACGGTTTAGAAATTATTGAAGAAAAAAGGCTTTTTTTTAGCGTAAATGGATGTTTGGGGTATTGTATTTATCATTTTTCATCACCCCACACCCGTGCCCACACCCACACACCCCCACTTACTTCTCCCCTTAGGTAAATTCAGCAGCCCCCATTTTTTCCCCCACTTGAATTTCAAAGGAAAAGAAATGAAAGAAAAGAAAAGAAAATGGATAAATTAGTTAGACTTTTGACCTTGAATTGACTTTGACTTTCTCCCCATTTTTCTCTACCTCCCTCTCTCTCCTCCCCCACTCATTTTCTGGCCAAAATCTGAACCCCAACAGCCCTTCATTCTTCATCTCCTTCTCTTTAAAAAAGTTCTTCAAAAATGCTTGAAAAATCCACAAAAAATCAAGCAAAAATCCAAATCAAAATCCACCTCCTACCCATTTTCCCTCATCTCCTTTAGCATGGATCTTGGTGCAAGGATTTCAAAATGGAGGTCTAGAATTCATGTTTGATCATGGTTTGTGAGGTATAACTTTTGACCCATTATTCATTTTTTTGATTTAAATTCCTTAATGAAGCTAATTAGGTGTTAAATTGTGGGTTTAATTGAATGTTTGGAAATTCAATTGGGAATTTTGAATTGAAGCTAGGGTTTGAATTAAATTAGGTTCTTTATCATTAGCTTATGATTGTAATGAGGGGATTAACATGTAATTGAATGCAAAATCTAATTTGGTTACTAGTTGCTAATTTGTTAGTTTAAAAATGGTGATAATTATGCTAAATTGCTAACTAGGTTTTAGAAATTAAATAAAAACGTGGGATTAAAATCTAGTTAGGATTTTTAGCACATCATTAAGGTTTCCATGAGTGGTTTAACCATTTAATATATGCAAAACCAAGTTTAATTGTAAAATTGTGAATTTTACAATAAAAAGTGTTAAAATTGATATTTTTGCAATCTAGGATTATGGAAATGGTTTTTATGACTTATTTAAGTTATTTAATAAGTATTATGGCCGCTAGAATTGTTTAAACATCGAGTTTTGCACTAAAACGGGTAATTTTGCTTGCTAGTTTTTCGGAAAAACGGCTTTTAAAGTGAATTTGGGGTTTTTGTGAGTTTTAACCTAGTTTATATTAAAATTAGTGTGCGGGAATGTGCAAATGAGTGTGATTGGATTTTTCTCGATGGTTTGACGTTTGTACATCGACATCGAGGGCTGGTTTGACTATTCTTGCATGCGTAGGCGATAGGTTTGGACCTATGCGTGATACGCGTGCCGATTTGATTTTCGTATGCCGTTTCGATTTCGAATTTAGTTTTAATGCGATACGGTGCGTTATGATATGTAGGTACCCCATGTA
This sequence comes from Agapanthus africanus, assembly GCA_030015575.1. Lineage (NCBI taxonomy): Eukaryota > Viridiplantae > Streptophyta > Magnoliopsida > Asparagales > Amaryllidaceae > Agapanthus > Agapanthus africanus. Next base: position 366,385,061 of record JASDDO010000018.1, read on the forward strand.
GACTTCAAGACGACCAGCAAGCGCGTGGCGACGTCGGCACCGGCGAGCGAGGACCAGGTGAGTAGATTTATATCTACGGGGAGAAGTCGGGTGGATGGCGTATAGCACCCCCGCAGTTCATGGTGATGTATACGGACACGTATACACACATATATATATATATATATATATTGGTTATATATTGTTTGAGTTATTGATGATAAATATGGATATTTGGTGTTCTTGGATGATTGAGTGTCGCGAAACCCTAGAGTAGCGGTCGCACCACACTTGCACACACCCACCCATACTTGCATACTTTCTTCTTTCTTTTGTGCTTATTCGGGAATATATAGTTATGTGTTCACATAGGTATGGGACTGTGTGTTCACATACGGATTTGAGGATAGTACTTGGGATTTATGATGAGTCGATGAGATTTGATTTGAGGCCGTGAGATCGGTGATATAGCGGGGTTCGTATTTGAGATACGACATGACGTTGTAGCGGGTCCTTGACGTAGTTTTTACACACGTGCATGCATACTTAGGCGATATCAGTATTGTACTAGACGTAGATCAGTACCAGATCATAATATTGATAAAGAGGATACCAGGTGAATAGCATGATGAATGTGATTTTGACCCGTACCCAGAATTGGAGGATGCCGTACGACGGATTTACGTACGAGCTATATCTTGATGATTGATCCGCACTCTTGACTTGGGATGTCTGATTATAGATATGGTATCGGATATGATATTATTGAGGCGGGATCACCGACTAATATATATACAGGTATGTATATGTATCGACTCAGACGTTAGGCGGTTTCCTTACCTGTAGTCCAGCTTGTTAGCTTAGCCCTTTAGCTTAGTTTAGTTGTTAGATTAGATTCGATTCTTACCTATTTCAAATCTTACGAATCATGCGTATTTTAAAAGACAGGTCAAGGGATTCTACGGATATTTCAAAAAACGTATCTTTTCTTAAAAACACCGTAGCCCCTATTTTCAAAACCCCATGATTCGTGTTATTTCAAAAGGCACCATTTGTAGGACTTATATTAGATTAGTGCAGATTAGTTATAGTTGCGTCTAGTATTCAGCTCCCGCTCATTTTTACTGTTCGCTCCGCATCGCATACTTATATTATAATTTCTTATTGAATTATTAATATCATGCTGTTAAGACACCAGCACCATTACCGATGACGCGTATATACCACGTACACTTACTTGCCGGCTTACACACATCTTCATCGGTAATTGACATGTCACGAACACTTTAGAAAATACTATTTCATTTGACATAGGTTGTTAGCTAATAGTTTAGACATGATATTAGTGTACTTGCCTTATATGCTAGTTAGACATTGTAGTTATTGCCTACTACTTCATGCATGTTATTATTCACTGTTGTGTCGCATTCATGGATTCTCATGCCTATATTCACTGTTTACATGCTATTGATGACTTGGATTCGGATTTCATGAGATTTCTTGGATTTGGAGGAAAACCGCAAAAAACATAAATAAACCTTTTCTCCCTTTTAAAATAAAAAGTGCGGTTTTTCCATGATGTATGAGTCGTCCACCATGAGTTTGCTGATGGATTTCGAGACCCGATTCGAGGAGTGGAGGAACCGTTTTGGGTACATGGTGGGCCCGGTATGGTACCCCGGGGCAAGAGGAATGTGGTGTTGACGTTGAGCCTGGCTGGGGAGCACTACCTACCGGTGATATTACCCGACACGTCGGATATCCGGAGGATACCGTCGTGGTCTTGAGATGGATGGTAGGGGCCGGTCTGGACTGACGGCGCCCTAGATATTGAGATTGAGACATTGATATTTCGAGACATTGAGATTTATATTTTGTGTCGATGCTAGACACTGTTGATATTGATTTCATTTATGATACCTCGGTTTAAAAATACAAAGGAAATCTCACTAATTTATGAAAACAGTTCTTCATTTACATGTATTCTGTTTTCATGCATTCATACCTCATTCATATGATATATTGCTACCTGAGGCACTGACACGGGCACATGAGATTACACTCGGGTTAGATATTTACCCTAGCCTTGTTATAGGTTACGTGTTATTCCTATATTTGAGGACATATTATGATCATTGACCTAGGATTGCGTTATTTATGCGATTTCTGTGCGTAGATGTTTTTCTATTCACGAGTTGGCAACTCACCCCCGTTGTGCCCCAGTTTCTTGCAGGTTTTGCAGTACAGGTTTCATTACGGCTTTGCGGGCTCAGTTTCATTCGGGTGACTTGCTAGTAGGTGGGTTTTTCTTGTATCGTACCCATCATATTACCTTGTATAATATTATTCAGTTGTATCTAGTAAATTCCATCAACCAAACATCTATTTATTAAGATAGAGACCAGTGTTGTTTATTCTTTCGACCTTAGAGTCGCTCGTTATATATTTGGTGGTTTTGAGTTTCCTTTTGAGTTTTGATCCTCGCCGTTGGCGTTGTATATTATATTGCTTGTGTGGTTGTGACCGTCGATTGACGAAGAGCTAGCTCCCGCTTGGGGATGCCTTTTTCTTGATTTCGTATACTATTCATGTTGTATCCCGTTTGGGGGCCAGTATTTACAAAGGAGACTCTGCCGAAAGTTTCAGTAAATTTTTGATGTTTTTAAAAACCGCATAATTCGGCTTATGCTATTGAAACTACTTGCTTTAAGTTGGTTTTTCCTGCACTCTACTACTTTTTTTGGTTTGGATTTCTGGGTTTTCGGTTTACTTAGATTACGTACGCCTCGAGACGTTCATAGTTTAAGTGCCGGTCATGTTCCATACTTTCGGATCGTGACAATATAACATCTAGTAAGGCTATCGTAAGAATGCGCGCAAATGCGTCACAACATGTATGTCTAGATGTGATGTAATGCCACTAGTATGTATGCACATGTATGCAACATCAATACGGAATCTTTAAGTGTTTAAAATACTATAAGCTCTGCGTTCTTAACTTAGAAAAAGAATATCTGTGCAATAGCTAAAGTACCATCAATGAAATCATCTGAAAACCGTGTCAAGCATCGACACCAAATATGGAAATATATCTGTCTCAATGTCTCACTTTATCAATGTCTCAATACATCGGGCTCCATCAGTCCGGATCGGCCCATATCATCAAATATCACGACAACGGTCGGTATCCTCCGGATATCCGCTGCGCCAGACATCACCGGTAGGTAGTCTTCCCCTGCCAGGCTCATCGTCTACAACTCGATCTTCTTGCCCCGAGATACCATACCAGGCCCACCATGCACCCGAGACGGTTCATCCACTCCTCGAATCGGGTTTCGAAATCCAACAGAAAACATAAAAACTCATGGTGGACGACACATATATCACGAGAAAACCGTAACTTTATTTTAAAAATGATAATAATAAGCTTTTGTTAAATTCTTGCGGTTTTCCCCCAAAATCCAGAAATCGCAGCAGTACTGAAATTCTCAAGAAAATCATAATACCCAACATGTTGTATATGATAAATGCCTATGATATCAAGGTATGCGATGTGATTTGTGGCTAGAAATCTATATAAGCATAATGATGATGCGAGGTATATACATGCTATGCGATTCAATATATCGTATATAATGCAAGTGGTGATACTAAACTAAACAGGTTCTACAGTGCTCGTGGCATGGCAATTACTAAAGGCGTGTGTGTCATATGAATAGTGCGCGTGCAACATAAGCCAATGGTAATGGTGTACGTGTCCTAAGAGGTGATATCACACATGTGTATATGGATAACCATGCAATGCTAGCAGACGAATAGCTATAAAGGTATGCAATGAATGAGATGGTTAACTAACTAACTAGGCATATAGTTGCAAGTAATAAAGTGTTACTAACTATGGAGTGCCTCGCGCCATCCAGACGATTTCCCCCTTAGATGTATACATCTACTCACCTGGACGCCTCGCTAATCGGATCCAGCCACCGCTTTGCCTTTGCGTGCCGCGTCCGATATTTCCGCAACCGATCCTAAAATTGCACAACACACAACATAAGATTAAACATCATGGAACGACACAAGTCACAACATGAAAAGATCGTCGCTCACAAGTTAGGCACAACGTGCACTCGGTGCGCGGAAAACACACGAAAATCACTAACAGCTTAACTAAAATCGTCGTTTCGGGACAACCGTCAAAACTAAAACCCGACTAAACCAAATTCCACATTCACAAACCCTAAAAGTCATAGGAAATGCTATAAATATCGACAATATATCGCAATTAATTCACCTCCTAAGAATTTAGAAAACCTAGTAAGCAATGACATAGCAATTTCGATGTAAACACCCCGGTTTAACGATGTACCGATCACTACATCGCAAAAACATCCAATCTAAACTACTAGATGGCCACAACACTAATTATAACCCACTTACAAAGCTTCAAACCCTAATTAAAATTCCAAACCTTTTCTTGAATTTCCAAAAACAAACCATTACAATGAAATTAACACTTTAAACTTCAAAATTAACATGTTTAAACTACCAATTTAACAACTAGATTAAAATTATACCTCCCAAGTGTTGATTGTTTGATATAGTGCCCTCAGAGTCAATTATTGGATCACAGGCACATGATTGCAATGATTGAGGGAGTACCTATGCCGGTAGGACAGTCTTACTCAAGATGATAGTATGCTATCTGGTTTATCTTTATCATCGTATACTACTTTAGGTGACATTACTGATCACTATTGCACGTTGATAGAGCCCCAAGGATTCTTGCTTGACTGCCAGCAGTATGAGGGCGATCATATACGTGGGAGCTGGGGTCTATAAGCACATCCTTAAAAGGTCCCTAGTCATGGGAGTTTCGAGACAGGGCATCGATACTCCAGAGTAGACTAGTGTATACAGTCGAGACCCCGACGAGGGGAGGTGGCCGGTCTCACAAGCCACTGGTATCAGTTGGTTCACCTAAGATGTATACAGGTGCTCATTGGGTTATGAGTACACCGGACAGGACTCGCCGGGAACATGCTAGTTGGGATTATACTAGACGTCAGATAGTAGTTCCCTGGTGACATGTGTACAGGTTAGTTCATCAACCTGAGATCGTCATTTGTCTCGTGTGAGTTCCCACTGTACTTTGATTACTACCCTACCACGCTCAAAAGAGTCGTGCAAACAGGTTTTAGTTAGGTATGGTCCCGAGCCACATGGAGGCAGTGAGCGGATCTGCAGGGGTTCGTCTCTCCCGGTATTGGGGGTGAGGTCGCGCTGTGTCTAGGAGAGCCATTACACGAAGTCCTTGGCCAAGGCAGGAGATTTACTGGTAGGTATTCCAGTAGTATCTCAGGGTGTTCTGGGCTACACTCCGACACGACTTGTACCGCTATTGGGGGTGACTTTTACCAACCCCCTAGGCCCGCCATGCGATGCTCATAGACGAACGGACCGGACTGTACGGATATTGTCACTGACAGGTTCAGTAGGGTGTCAGGATGAGTTCGCTCACATACGTCCCTTTTGGTCAATACCTTTTAGCCCGTTACGTATGGCTAATAGCTCTGACGTGCTGGTGGTTATATCCACAGCCAAAGTATTGACGAGTCTTTAGAGTCCCCCACAAACAGTTTCTCAAGTTTCAGGAGAAACGCTGTAAAGGCCGTATGGAGATATGGCAGGGTTCGATCATATATGTGCGGTATTGCACGGATCATAATCGGACAGATAATACTAGCGGGCTTTGGTTTAAGCCGGATCCTAGTATTGTACAGTGTAGATTTTGTCTCATTGCATTTGTATTCGGTCAGAATACAAATGCGGGTATGTATATACAGTCGTGGGGTTTTCCTATAATTTATTACGGGATCAGTTTTTTGAAGTTTCCAGTTTACATTCCGTTTCGGCCAGTTTTCCTTTGTTCCTTCATGGCCGGATTTTTCTGATGGAGGGGCTAATTTGCAGTTGTGCAAATTAGCAATTGTGGAGGGGGTTTTTGTGACTTGGATGGTTCATGATTATTCAAGCATCTTTGCTTTTTCATTCATCATGGTTTTGCATTAATGAGAAAGGATTTGAGATTGGATTGATTTGGATTATGATGTGAGGCTTGCTTTTGGGTTATGGTCACCATTTCCTTTTCCTACACTCACCTCCCTTGTATATTTTCCCTCCTCTTCATTATGGCAGGCCACTTGAGAGAGCAAGGGTGATTTTTTTGGTATGAGGAATTTTGATCTCATTCTCATTTTTCATCAAAGTTCATAGCTCCATTTCAAACCTCTCTCTAAAGTTCATTCTTTCTCCTCCACTCTATCATGGCAACTTCACAACCCCATGAGACAAACCATCCTACACTTCGCCTACAGTATTCTTGGACACGTCGACTCGCCAACTTCGTGTCCGAGTTGCCTCAGTCCAGAGGTGGGAGCTCGTGAAAGAACCAGGCGATGTGGTACCCTTTCTGACGAGGAAATGAAGACCGGAGATTCCGCGAGGAGATCGGGATGGAGGCCGAAGACCGAAGGATACGGATCGCTCGGTATAGCTTTCTATCCATTCTCTAGTTTGCTAGCATTACGTTAATGGCCCGATCCGGGTTTTTAGTACACGGTAGCGCCGGTTTTCTGGTTTTGAAAAAGTTTCGTTTCCGCATTTTGGCCTCGGAATGACGGCCGGGGCGCTGCCGTGCACTTACACTGGTATCAGAGCCACGCCATTAACCTAGTCTAGCTTGCTCTAACGTGTTTACAAGTTCGATCGAACGGATTTTCAAAAAACCGCATTTTCATGTCCAGTTTCTGTCGAATTTTTGCATTGCTCAAAAAAATTATTTGGTACATTGTAAAAATACGTGCAGGGTTTTTTTATGGAATCTGTAAAAATTTGGTTGCCTAATATCACTGTTCCACCGCGGAACTGCAGCTAAACCCATGCTTTGGCCACGGTTCCGCGGCTATTATATGTCCTTGCTGCACAAAATCTTTACAGTGGCTCTCTGACATGGAAATAGGGTTTTTGGGATATTCTGTTTGGGCCCAGATTTTCTTTGAGTGCTACAGTTGTGCTTGGGGCCCACTTCGGGAAATTTAGTCGATCGAAAATTTTAAACATGTTAGTTCACAATATTTATATTATATCTGCGACCGTGAATGTCATTTGATCGGTAAATCCTGTCTAACTGCTATTGTCCTTTTAGACGGATTTGCGAACGTGACATTCACGTTGATGTTCTGTGTTGTGCTGTGATGTTGCGGATTTATCGTGGTGGATAGCCTGGATGCAATGTTAGTACAGTTTGGTTATTTTTGTACATTTGATATTGCGGGACGAGCGTCCGACATGTGGACTGCCGTTACTGCCTGTTTGTATATTATTCTTTTGGGGCACGACCGGGCTGAGGTCGATGTACCCGTTGTATGTATATTTTACTTTCTGTACTAGGATTACCCCGTGGTGGGGTGCACGGGTAGCCGGGTTCTAGATGGAAACGGGCCTGCATCTCATGGCGTTGAGACGGAGGGGGCTTTACTGTAGAATTGGCGGGCTATCCGCCGCACTCGTAGGGGGTATAGGTTGACCCAAGGAGGGGTGCTCAAGTTACCGGATTCCGTGAAGTGCTGGGTGGTCCATTCACGTTGTTGAAGGGGGCTTCCTCGCTTCAGGTTTTGGTGGGTAACTTGCCGCGCCCGTAGGGGTCTAGGATTTCATTGCACAGGCTATCCACACGACCAGGGGAACGTCGGGTTTCAGTAGCGGCTCTGTGAAACCCGGGGATCCCAGATATCTGTATTGTTCTGTGATGCTTATTACATTTCTGTGATGTTGCATTTTATCACGCCTTGAGCGAATATTATAAATTGATATTTATACTAGTAGATGTTGTATATGTTTTGCATCCGCTCTAGTCCAGTCCCCGCTCTGTCGTTAGTTAAGTAACCTAACAGGTGATGACAGGACCCAGTAGCGAATGCGGATGGCATATACGTACATCATTATTTTCGTTCCTTTGTGGTGTGATCAATTGATGTGACTGCATTGATTCGGATCAATGCAAGCTAAACAAACCTATTCTGATGTTGTTGGAACAATTTTTCAAAAAAAGCTGTTATTGCAAGGGCGTTCTCTTTTGTTTTGCACAGTGGTATTCGGTTATGAATATCCAGCACCTCAGTCGACGAGGCAAGGGCCGGGATCCCTTCACCGGGAGTGACCCCTTGGACAGAAGTTTACGTCAGAGCAATAACTTCACTATAGTCGATTGCTTTTGCTTTGCATCGTGGTATTCAGTTGGAATATCCTGCACCTCATTCTACGGGGAAAGAGCCGAGATCCCTTCACCGGGAGTGACCTCTTTAGCAAAGGTTTTCGCCACTATATTTTTATAAAAGCTATCCGGTTCCTTCAACGATATCAAGTTCATTACGTTAAAGGTTTTTCGCTAAAAACCATTCGTAGCCCTCCGTCATTTCAGTTAAATGTTCGGTAGTATTCAAGCTATGTATTTTGACCTACGCCAAGGCATAGTGATTGGTAGCTACCGGATATTTATCTGTTGCATAGATAGATGCGTTAGTTTGGGACAGTCATACTACTATTTTGGCCTACGTCAAGGGTATGTACGGGTGGGTTCAAATTAACCTGGACAATGACGGGTAGAACTTGACATGTGACTTATGATATGTTGGCCTACGTCAAGGTCATAAGAGCATGGGGTAAAAATCACATCGGGAGTTTCTTAAGAAACTGAAACTTGCCAGATATGTGCATACATTCTGGAGTGTGATAACGTGAGCGGATTCCGTCACGTTATCATGCGATGATAGTTGGATCGTGATTTCCACTGGTGAGTTGGTTTACTCCTCGGGTGATCCCGACTAATTCTTCTTTCAGGTTTGGAGGAGAATTTGAGCTTACAGTGGGAGGTTTCTTGATTAGATAAAGTGATAACCATTCTGATTTAGGTTAGAGTGTACGCTGAGTGTTTCTTTTCTCTCTCTCTTTGGCAGCGACCATGACCCGACCCTTGACTATGACTCAGTGACCAAAATTGACCGAACCTTCTTAAACACTGGCTTTTGGATTGTCAGAGTTGCATACCTCATTGCCACTCCTACTTTTACCCTTTTCTCCAGGACACCCCGTATTACTATGAACGTCCACTTCCATTGGATAAAACCATCGTATGGTTATATACGAACTCGAAGGAATTTATTCGAGGATGGTTTCCGGTTCTGGAGAAAACGAATAGGACTATTCAGTTGTCTTTTCTTTTTACCTTCTCTCAGGTTGCGAGTGTTCCTTGGATTAGGACGGTACACCTATTACGCTAATTGGATAGTTTTCTTCCAAACCATAGGCAGGTGCCGAATGGTAGGGAATGAAGAAAACCAATTAGCCTAACGATGGTTTGCAGAAGGTAATAAGTTAAGACAAATAAAGGGATTAGAAGGAGGGCAAAGTAAACTGCGACTGCTATTCACGACCAAACTAAGTATTTCTTTGCCAATCCTACATCACCTTTGTATTTCTCCAGAACACTCCGTATCACTACGAAGATCCACAGTTTATTGGATACTCCATCGTATGGTTATATACGAACTCGAAAGGAACTCGTTCCAGTTCGGGGATGGATTCTGGTTCAGGAGAAATAGGAATAAGGTTTATTCAGGTGTCTTTTATCTTTACCTTCTCTCGTGTTGCGAGTGCTCCTAGGATTAGGATAGTACACCCATTATGCTTATTGGATAGTCTTCTTCCAAACCATAGGCTGGTGCCGAACGGTAGGGAAGGAAGAAAACCATTTGGCCTAAAGGGGTGTGCAGAAGGTAATGACTAAAGACATATAAAGGGATCACGAGAGATGGAAAAGAAGTATACGGTTATAGTTGTAAATCTGATAATGGAAGAGGCATTACTAGGAATACCCGGATACCCCTACGAAACATTTCAATGTTTCAATTTCACTGTGTACTGTTAAAAGAAAACTGATTTCCTAATTAGACACTTGCTCCAGGGTATGTATTTACCAGGTATGATTCTCACATCTGTATGGTTTTACAGATGATGAGTGGGAGTAAGTTATTGGGAATTAGGTGATCATCCTCATTATATCGGGATTCTTTGTAATTGGTGATATTTGAGGAAGTCACCTGGGTTGTTTGCCGGACGGCAAATATTTTATTTTGAATATCCGTTGTTATACACCAATTTCAAATTGATATATCTGTACGTCTATTTTTATAGTGTGAGATATACCTTTTTGAAATTGTGTCTATGACATTTACCTATATCAGTGGATGGTTAGGTAAGGAGCATTAAACAGCGGTGTAATTCTTCTTAACCATAAATACAGTTTTCAACCTACGACACACAGGGAATGAGTTATTGGACTCAGGGGACTTATACAGAGTATTGTATATTGTCCAGTGTCCATTAGGACAGAGGGAATGGTCCTCGTACTATATTTAGTTTACTTATGACTTCTCTAGTTTTTAGACAAGTGTTTCGTAGAAACACAAGGTCTGAGTTTTGAGAAGTTATAGGTATAAGAGTAAAGTAGAGAACCAAATGTTGCAAGTATCGGGATTCTTCAAGGTGATCGAAGATGTAGAAACTTGTGTATGGTATTCAGATGATAGTAATGATTAAGAGAACTTGCTTCTCTTTCAGGTTACTCATAATTGGAAGTACTCCCAAGTTGAGTAATGCTGATCGGCCTCTCTCCATTTAGTTGACATGCACTGGAGACAGCTGCATGATTTGAATCTGGCTCCAATTAAATCAGTGCCTCTGTTTCTGTATTGGATATAGAACAGTTCATATCTTAACGATGTTAAGGTATGGGGAGTTGTCCAGCTTATGCTTAAACCCAGACTCTGGATAACTCAAGGCACGTTTCTGTAATGGTTGTTTGTGGGTTGACCCGGGCTATGATGAGGGTTGACTTTCTACCATCAGGAAGATCAATAGTGATATTGTTCTTGACTCGCCATAGTTTTAATAAAAATGTATTTTTTCAGAAGACAGTAGTGGAAGTATGGTAGAACTAGAAGTGATTCTAGAACCGCAAACGATTACTGAAAATTTGATAAGAACCTAAAGGTTTAATCTGACTTGATATTCTATTGGCCACTCCGCAGATATGGTGGGTAACCTCAGGTACCCGAGAGGTACTCCGGTAGCCTCAAGGACGGTGACAGGGAGGTTCTTGTTTACCCAGACTTGCCATTGCTGTTGTTCCAGACTGTGAGACCCGGCAGGAGGATGAGTATAGCATCGTTCTGAACTAGCTTTAGAAGTCTACGTCTATATGACTCTGCCAGAGGGTTGTCGTAGTCAGTGGGAGCAGCGGAAGCATAGTGGACAAGTGGCTTATGTCTATTTATAGACTAAAGCAGATATAGCGGAGATAGATCATCTATTTCTGATGTGACAGTTATAGGTTTGACTTCATCAGAATAGGGGATGGATCTGTTAAGAAGGTAGTAGGGTGTGATGTCCTGGTATTTGGATGACATACACAGAGTAGGAAGTGAAATTCCTATACTACGGTCGGTTATACTTTGGTTGTCAAATAAATTAGATTTTATATTTATAAAATGTTTTCAGAAAATATTATAAAATATTTTTTTTATTTCGACGCCCCAGACATGTCAAAATAAGTTCTATTTCGACACGACTAGAGAGTTGAAATAAATTTAATTTACAGAAAAAAAAATAAATCAAACCAAGCTAAAATCCAATTACATCTAATCTATTTTATTCAAATATGGATTCTAATCCAAAATTCATTTCATTCAAATATCGATTCTAATCCAAAATCCATTCCGTTCAAATATAAATTATCCAAATACGATTACAATAGATATTACGTGTTTCATTACAATCGTAATATCATAAATTTACAAAAGAAAGAAATGAAATCATAAGGGAGGACGAACACAGGGAAGGAGAGTCGATCACGAAAGAGGCGCTCAGGGATCTCCGGGGTAAAGACCATGCGATTAAAAGTTTAAAATCCATGATTTAGTTTGAATAGTTTATAATAATTAAGTAAGTGTATGTGCGCGTGCGTTTGTTTGGGTGCGCGCTCCTTTGTTTGTGTTTGTGTACGTATGCTGCTTGTGTGTGTGTGTCTGTATGTGATTTGTGCGTATGTGTGTGTATGTATATGATATGCTATTGTGTATGTGTGTGCGCGCGTGTTTATGTATGCTTGTGCGTGTGTATGTGTGTATGTGTATGTATGGTTGTGTGTATATGTGATATGTGCGTGTGTGTGTGTATGTGTGTGTGTGTGATATGCTTGTGTATGTGCACGCACGCGCGTGTGTATGCTTGTGTGTGTAAGGGTTATCAAACTTACCGAAGGTACTGAAATTCCATCTTGGACGTACATGGCGATAAGCTGGAGCCTCTGCTGGCGAGTCCAACCAGCAAATAGATCGGCAGTGAGAGCGGCAGAGGCAACGGGAGAAGGCATGGGGGTCGAACAGCGTGAGGAACCGCCATATTCCGGCGTCCGATCTTGGGGAGTTCCATGAAACACAGGGGTCCTACTCCTAGAGGTCCTGATCTGTCGCGACGTCTCCGATGCCAAGTCATCTGCCAACTGAATCCTAGGAGGTAGATGCCCGGTCTGCTGAAAAAGGAGCATTATACTGACGCAGAGAGATCTTGGAGGACACGCACTGTACTCTTCCGTGACGATCTGTCTTATACGCCGTGAAAGCCGTATCTACGATGAATATTCTCTGCGCGTCATCAACAGGGTATCCTTGTTGGATATAATGCCCTCAAGATAATTATTGTAATTGCAGGTAAGCGATTATGATAATTGAGAGATGACCTATACAGGTAAAACAGTCTTACTCGAAATGATAGTATGCTATCTGGTTTGTCATTATCATTGATTTGTATACGTTTTACTTATTATTACGTATCACTAATACATAATGATGAAGCTCGTAGGATTCTTGCTTGACTACCGGTATTATGATGGCGATCATATATGTGAGAGCTGGGTAGTCCATAAGCACATCCTTAAATGTCCTTAGTTAAGGGAGTATCGAGACTGGGTATCGATATTCTGGAGTAGACTAGTGTATACGTTTCTAAACCCCGATGAGGAGCGGTGGCCAGTCTCACAAGCCATTGGAGTTGTGTCACCTAAGATAGTATACATGTGCTCACTTGAGGTGAGTACACTGGACGGACTCGCCGAGAATCTCTACATGATATTATATCTATCGTCAGATAGAAGTTCTCTAGTGGCATGCGTACAGATTAGTCTTTTGACTTGAGATCGTCATTTGTCTCGTGTAAGTTTCCACCGTACTTAGATTATTACCCTACCATGGCTCAAAGGAGTCGTGCAAAAATGTTTTAGTTGGGTACATTCCCGAGCTATATGGAGGTAGTGAGCGATTGTCAGGGATTCGGCTCTCCTGGTATTAGGAGTCGATGTCGCGCTATGTTTGGTTGGCCATCACTCTAAATTCTTGACCACAGTGGATGAGATTTACTGATAGGTATTCAGTAGTTTCTCGGTTGGTGATGAGCTTGACTCCAGCACGACTTATCGGGTTATTAAGGGTTTGACGTTATCCACCACTAGACCTGGTATGCGATACTCTTAGACGAAGAGACCGGACTGTACGGAGATTGTCATAGTCATGCTCAGTAGGGTACGGACAGACTTGATTGTCGACCTCCCTTTCGGCATATGCCTAGGTATTCGTTTCGTACAGCTAGTGCCTGTCATGCCCCGCTTCCTAAAACAAGGTGAAGGGTGATGTGGCAAAGTCCGCAACCTAACTGTATTGAAGGTGGTCTATTCAATACAGTTACGTTAAGCATATGAATATCTAACATGCAAGATGTGTACCAAAATCAAAATAATAAAAGCGAAAGGCATTTATTTCCATTAACCAAACTTTATTACATTCTAAAGGAAAGAGTAAAATAAACTAAGTAGTTTAATTACATCAAAGAAGAAACAAAAGCCCTAAATATGTGGGCAACAACAAAACTTAAATCTAGCCAATCTTCCATCGTCAAGTCTGCATAATCTTCATTAGTTGGCTCCACACCTTGATCCTCGCCATAATACTCATTCTCATCTAACGGACATTCTAAAGATAGAGGAAGAAAAGGAAAGTCCGTCAGCGAGTTAAACTCGGATAGGATTGCCCATAAGGAAGTAAAGGTATAGAAACAGACATGTGTGCATAAATGTAATGAATGCGATGTACATGGGTATAAAGGTATGAGGTTATATACAAATTAGATATGTTGACAGAGATATATGTGAATATGAGTAGGTTGTGTGAGGTATATGTTTGGTAAAAGTTCAAGTCAAGTCAAACGGATATTCAGTCTAAGAGTTAGATCAGGTTAAACAAGGTGTGTATGGATGGAATTGACTGGTGAACATACTCGTATCCTTGAGGTATCTCATGACTAGCTGGCGCTCGTGCCTGGGGTGGCAATCAATGCAGTAGCATGAACATCCCCGAAGGTGTCCCATGACAACTATGGAATTTTGTCTAACGTGAATATCACTCAAGTGCATAGGTATTTCCACCCTTCAGTTCCATAATAAATAACAAGTCTAAACTGGTAAAATATCCATATCCAAGATACCGAATAACTCGTGTCTCATAAAGAAAGGTAGATAAGGTAACAGGTGGGTATAGCACATGATGTGAGTTTAGTGTTGGGTATCAATAGGTATTGTAAACGTTTTAGTTTGTTAAATAAGGGTCCGAATACTCGCGATTATTCCGTTGTGGCCACGGAACAACAACTGGGGAAGTGAAATGTACTATTTCACTTCCCGAGATCATGATCGAGTAGTGGGGAAATCCGAGTTCCGAATCTCCTTGCCTAATCAAACTACCCATCCCCGTGGTTCAGTATAAAGGTTTTGACGAATTAGAGTTAGTGCGTATAGCTCTAGGAATGGAATTTACACATTGTATGTCATCCATATATTGGACCATTCACCCTCAAATAGGGTTAGTATTCACCCGAATATCGGGTTAGTAGTCGTCCACACATTAGACTGGTCACCCTGCCTGCAGGGATCTTCATATATAAGTATTCCATACTTAGGTCCGCACATTCTAACCCTAACCGTATATGTCATAGATTTGTAATCAAGAAGTTGATCTCATTTAATATGGCCTTCCAAAACCACTCATTTAATCTTGTTATCTTTTAAAGTTTGTAATGTATTCGTATCGTCTTATAAAACTTTGAGTTAATAAAGGATAATAGTGTTTAATTATTTTTATTGTTTATAAGAAAACCATGATGTTTGGAATATTTATCGTTTTGGAAACCCATAATATTTTGCTGAGAAAATATCCTTTTAATAAAAGGTTATGGTATTTGTTTGAAAATTATCTTTTAATAAAATTTTAGATATCCATTTGGAAAATATCATTTATAAGGGTTATGGTCTTTGTTGAAAATAGCTTTTTAGTAAAGGTCAAGGTATTTAAATGAAATTATCTCTTTTTATGATGGATTGAGGTATTTTATTGTAAATAATAATTTTATGAAATTATAGTGTTTTAAGTTTGAGCTAACGTTTTAGAGAATACGTTTATATTGGCAACCGCTGCACATGGACGGCAGGATTTGTGTCCTTTTCAAGAACGATTGCCTATCAACCAGAGGTACTAACGTAAAACTTTACCCTATTATTAAGGTAACTCATTAAACTTTAGTTAACATTCTAAGAAGAATTAATATAAAAACATCCTTTCGAGTGAAAGGGGCTAAGTTGGAAAAACCATATGCCGTTATTTAAATTTAGTATTATCCTCTTTCAAAAGTTGAAGGGATTTTTAACAAAACTAAAGTAGTTGGTGGAAAAGTGTAAGTAATATATATATATATATATATATATATATATATATATATACATATATATCGTATCTAAAACATTTATTCTAAATATTTTATCTCAGGTGGATATTTTAAACAAATACAACATTTTTAATAAAACGAGGGTATTTTGTGGAAGTACACTATTTCGAGATCAAATTGGTAGTATGAGTAAGTGTGGGTATGTGAGGGGTGAAGTGATATCCTGTGGGTTATAACATTAAGCATATCATATTTCAAGTAGTACGAGGGGGCAATATTTTGCATAGGAGTGATTAAGGAAGCCATTTTAAACATAGGTTAATATGATCATCATTGAGAGGTACAAAAGAATAAGCATGCAACAATAATTTTTAATATCATTTTAATATGAGATTAGGGATTAGGAATTGAAACCAAGACTATTATGAGAAAGAAGGCGACAGAGGAGTGGAGAGAGGCGGATCCTACCTTTGATTAGAGTTGGATGTAGATGGGTTGAAAACATAGACTTGTACAAACTCCTCAATAGGTCCGCGCTCAGATTTTTCCTTGGTGATTGGGTGGAGCTGTAGTGTCGGCGTCGTCGATACGAAGGCGTGGGTATTTTTTTCAGAATTTTTGGAGTTCTGAGGTGTGAGATATCAGTGTTTGAAGGTGTTTATTTATAGGGTTTTTTTACCAACCATAAAATCCAAGAAATTCGTTAAATTTCCCCAAAATCTGCGCCGCCCAATGATTTCAGAATCATTGGCTCATGATTGCCGCTGCCGCCCCTTCGTGTCAGCCATTGGATCAAGATCCAACGATCTGGATCGTGCCGCCACCGCCTCTGCCACGAGCCACGCGTCGCGCGTGCATCTGCGTGTGGGGGGACCACGCGTTTTCATGTGGTCCCCACCACGTGGGCGCCGACAGAGAGTCTGGGCCATTGGATCCTATGATCCAACGATCCAGGATCATAGGGAATTTAAATATATTTTTTTTATAAAAGAATAATAAACTGTTTGTTATTTAAAAATTGAATTTGGTTTTAAAATAATTGTTAAAAATAGTTAAAAATATGGGAAAATTATGGAAAAATTTCAGAAAATATATTTTATTGTTATCTTTAATATAAAAATAATTTTGGGTGAAAATTAAATAATATATCCCATATTTACGGTTTTAACTTAGTTATTATAATTATTTAATATCTAGTTTATCCTTTAAAATATTTTTAATTACGAATTAATTATTTTAATCGACAATAAAAATATGTAGATTATTTTAATGCGTTATAAAATTTTATTAAAACATTTTAAGCCTATAAAAACAATAAATAGATTTTGGAAAATTCCTTTAATCATATTCAATACTTTGAAAATTATTAACATTACTTTAAAAATTATTCTTCTATAAAAGAAACACGTAAATAATTATTTGATAGTAGAAATTTAAATAAAATATATTTTATTAGGTATTACAAAACATGGTCGTTACAGTGCCGTTAACGTGCTTGTGGTTATGAATTTATCCAGTAACTCACTGCCAGCGTATTGTCGAGTCTTTAGAGTGCCACGCATAGGGTTTTCCCGGTTCAGGTGATATGATGTAGATGACGTATATTGGTATATATAGGAGTCCGATTAAATACGTGTACAGACTACACGAATTTTAATCTGACGGTTGATAATACTGGCCGGTTTAGGATTAAGCCGGATTATTAAATCAAGTTTTGATTTAATAATTTATATATATATTTTTAATATATATATTCTAGTATTATTGTTCACTATTCATTTTCTCTCTCTCTTGGCTATTCGTATTTACGGATACGCGTATATATATTTCGATATGTATATCGAATTGTATTCCGTATTTATACGCAATATTTCTAGAACGAGAACACCTTATTATTGATTTTCTTTTTAGAAAATCAATTAGATATGAAGTGGAGGGTGAGATGACTTTGGGTATGATTTGTGGAATGTAGAGAGGGATGGGTTTCATTTGTTTATGTTAGAAAATGTTGTGATATTTTTTGATGAAAGAAAAAATTATGTAGCCATTGTATTATTCTTTCGTTCTTCACAACCAACACTTAGCACATTTTCTTGTTATGGATACCTCTTCATCCTCCTCCTCCTCCTCTTACTCCTTCATTTGTTCTCTTGAGTTTTGTGTTTGAGAGATAATGATAGTGGAAAATTTCTATATCCCCACTCTCCATTTCTAGCAAGTTTGAAATATCGGTTACTTCACTAGGTGAAGCTGGAGATTGGATTGGTTCCCTCGGATAGATCATCTTCTGAGATGGAGGTCGCCTCTCAAGCTTATTCCCGACGGCCTACGAGAATCTTGACGGGGTCTTCCACGATTGGGTAGACACGCGACAAAGGTTGAAATCTCTACACCTTGCATACTTGTTTTCTATTTTAGTGTTTGGATCGATCGTTAGGGATAAGTTTCTAGTGCTCCCATAAAATTTTTGTTTTTTGATTCCGCATTGGCCGCGATATTAGCAGCAAGGGCACTCGGAACTTTCAATGGTATCAAATCCAACCCAAACACTAGAACTAGGTTTAGACAATGCGATAGTTTTGAAGCCGAAATTTTTCCGTATCTAATTCCAAACATCTAAGTTTCTATTGGGATTTTCAAACTCTTTTAAAAATATTTTAAAAAGTGCAGAATAGTCTTCTTGATGCAAAAATTACCTAGAGCAAAAATGAATCCAACCATGATGATAAAACCGCCAGAAATTCTGTTTTACCCTCTATAGGCTGTTCTGGTATCTCGGAGTAGCGCCATTTTTCTTCAATTGCTTAGATACATGGAATTAGGTATTTTAGACCTGTTTGATTTTTCCCATATTTTGTTTTGTTATGTTTGTTCATTTGGGCAATCACGGAAAAGCTTTCGATCAAAATTTTAGCATTATTTATTGATCCGTTGTTTGTATGTGTGTTTTTGAATGTCGTCTAATTGCTATATGTTTGATTAGACGGGGTTACATACTTGTTTTTGTCGCTTGTTCTGTGGCATATATATCTCTTTGATGGTTTATCCAGATTGTCGCGTTGGATAGCCTCTCGTGCGATTGCTTGTACAGTTTTGATTTATAATGTTGTATTCATTTATTCGGGACGAGCTCCAACTAGTGGCCGCCGTTTCCGTATTATGTATATTCTTTTATTGGGGCAAAACCAGGAGGCGGTTGATTTCACCACTGTATATATTTCAATTCTGTACTAGGATTAATTCAGGAGAAGTGCTCGAGTAGCCGAGTTCTAGAGTGCGCTAGGTGGCCGTATCATGGTGTTTGAGACTAGACTGCCTCGCTCTGGAATTGGTGGGTTGCTCGACGCACTTGTAGGGGTTATATGATCGACTCGCGGAGGAGTACCCAAGTTACCGGATTCTAGAAAGCGGCGGGCGACTGACTCATGTTACTAAGGGCGGGTTACCCAGTTTCTAGAATTGGCAGGTGGATTGCCGCTCTCATAGAGGTCTAGGATCGATGTTGTACGGGCTATCCACACGACTGGGTAACGTCGCGTTTTATTTGTGACTCAAATAAAATACGGGGCACCTAGTTTATCCGCTATTCCATATTGTCTGCTACATGCCGGTGATATTTTTACATGCATGTTATGATATGTGTGTGTGTGTGTATTAGATGCTTCTATATATTTTACATCCATGCTAGCCCTGTCTCTGTTCTGCCGTAAATTGTGTAACCTTACGGTGAAGACCTAGGACCCCGTAGCGAATGCGGATGACATATAAAAGTATGCTATTTTCGTTGTTTCTGGTGTGGCTTAGAAACTTTTGACGAGACTGCGTTATATGTTTAATGCAAGGAAAATAAACCTTATATGATGTTGTCGGAACCAATTTTTAAAACTACTTGGTTTTCTTCAAAACCATAGTCATGTTCTTGCTTTACATAGAGGTATTCGGTTAGGAATATCCTGCACCTCATTCTATGAGGAAAGAGCCTTAATCCCTTCATGAGGAGTTCGCTCTTAAGCAAAATTTTATTTTACTAGTTTTAAAAGCAGAGCCTAAACCACTCCATTTCAAAGCCACCTCGAGTTACTTCAACGATATCAAGTTCATTACGTTAAAGGTTTTTCACCAAAAAACAGGCGTAACCCTCCGTCATTTCAGATTGGTATTACATAGTATTCGTGCTGCGTTTGTTGGCCTTTGTCAAGGCATAGTGTTCGGTAGCTATATAGTGCTTTTCTGTTGCATAGTGATGCGATTATCTAGGATAGTCGTATAGCCTTGTTGGCCTTTATCAAGGGCTTATACGGGTGGGTTTAGAGTAATCCAGGATAATGAAGGGTTGAACTTGACTTATAACTTATGATTTGTTGGCATTTGTCAAGGGCATAAGACGCTTGGGGCAAAAACCTTATCGGGAGTTTCCAATATAAGAGAAATTTGCCAAATTTGCGCATACCTTCTGCAGTGTGGTAATTTTGGTCGGCTTCCGTCAAAGTTATCATATAATGATAATTGGGTCCCGATTCCCACTGATGAGTAGGTATTACTCTTCGGGAGATTTTCACTTCACAATTAGCTAACTTATTAGGTGTCTAAAAAGTGTTAACGAGGTTACGCCTCTGCAGAAATGGGATTATTAAATTGGGTCCGTACGAAAGCATGGTGGACCTCCTTCAGAGTACCAACACCGACCTGTCTGAATGGTTTGTAAGGTGTATATGATCTCGACTAGTTCTCCTTTTAGGGTTTGAAGGAGAATTCGAGGATACAGTGGGAGTCATCCTGATTAGATAAAGTGATAAATCAATCTAATCCGGATAGAGTGCACGCTGAGTGTTTCTTTTCTCTCTCTGGTTTGTGACCACGACTTACCTTAAACTAAAACTCATTAACCAAGTTAACTGAACCTTCTTATACACTTTGGTTTTGGATTGTCATGGTTCACGACAAAGTCACAAATTTCCCTGCCACTCATACTTTCCCTTTGCATTTCTCTAGAACACTTTGTATCACTATGATAATCCATATTGCTTGGAACGGCCATCGTATAGTTACCTACGAGCTCGCAGAAGTTATTTTAGTCGAGGATGGCCACTGGTTCTGGAGAAATTGAATAGGATTATTCGGTTGTTTCTTCTCTTTACCTTCTCTCAAGTTGCGAGAGCTCCTTATATTAGGATAGTACACCAGTTATGCTTATTAGATAGTCTTCTTCCAAACCATTGGCTGGTGCCGAAAGGTATGGAATGAAGAAAACCAATTAGTATAAGTGTGGTTTACAGAAGGTAATATGTAGAGATATATAAAGGGATTGAAGTGAGGGCAAAGGAAATTGCGACTACTATCATGAATCTGGATAATGGAAGAGGCATTACTAGGAATACCCAACCACCCACTTGAAACATTTATGTTTCAGATTTTCTGTGATGTTAATATTGAAAACTGTTTTCCCAATTAATTCAGACTCCACGGTATGTATATACCAGATTAGAATCTTGTATCTGTACGACGTTACGGATGCTGAGAAGGAGTAGAATATTGGGAAATGGGCAATTTAATCCTCAATATCATAATTCGTATCAATTGGTGATATTGGATTAAAACGCCTGGTTTTGCCAACGACAAATATTTGTTTTTGAATAACCGATGTTATGCACCAATTTTTAAAATGATATATATGTTTCTTTATTTTATAAAATGAGATATAAATTTTGAAAATTATGTTCCAAATATTTACATTTATCAATTGAGAATAAGGTAAGATACATTGAATAACGGTGTAAGACATTCTTAACCAAAATACAGTTTTCAACTTACAACACTCGGAATTTGAGTTAGTATACTATTAGGACTTGTTGGGTTATGCAAGCGTCCTGGCCATCAAACCGTGGCCGATTGCAGAACAAAATTTTTCAAAACCGGCGCTAACAAAACCCACAACCCGGATCTACCATGAACCCTAAACTAGCAAACTAAATATATAGGAGTTAAGAATGGTTATACCGAATTGATCCGTGTCCTTTGGTCTTCAACCACCTTCCCAATCTCCTAGTGGCCACCATGATCTAGCTTGATCTCCGATCTCCCTCCATCGAAGATGATCCACCTGAGGATTTGTACTCCGAGCTCCTACCTCAATAGCCGAGGTAACTAGGATACCTAATTCGCTACACTAGATAGCCTAGAGGATGTAGAGTGTAGTGATGGATTAATTTGTTTCCAAACACCCTAGGTTTCTCAACACATGAGACTTGAAGGGTGGAGGTAGAAGAAGCTTGAGGATGAGAGTGAGAGGCAACTCAAGAAAAATGGCTAAGTCCTATTGTAAGTTGTGTTGTGTTGTGAGTAATAATGAAGCCTCCAAATAAATATCTCAAGACAAGAAAATATCTCAAGTCAAGAAAATATCTCACAACAAACAAAAAAACCAAGCATGCTAGAATAGTAACCATGAGTCACCACAAAGCTATGCCACAATAAATGCAATAAACACCTCATCCTCTCCAAATCATTAACTATTTAATCCTAAATAGTTAAAACTAAATGAGGTGGCATCTTCTAGAAGTACCTTGTAATAAATTACAAGAATACCTCTCATTCGTATATACATACCCGTATCCGTATTCCGACAAAATATGAATACAATGAGACGAAAATAATCCAACAATATAATACTGGAATCCTGCTTAAACCAAAGCCCACTAGTATTATCCGTCCGAATCCTGATACGTGCACAAGTGCACGTATATGATTGAACCCTGCCGTAAAACCATACGGCCTCTACATCGTTTCGTCCGAAACAGGAAAACCCTCTATGTGGGACTCTAAAAACTCGTCAATACGCTGGCAGTGGGTTTAACCACAAACACGTCAGCGGTACTAGCTGTACGTAACGGCTAACCAGGTATTGAGCAAAAGGAAGGCCGACGAGCAAACTCATCTTGACCCTTACTGAGCTTTGCCGTGACAATATCCGTCCAGTCCGGTCTGTTCGTCTAAGAGTATCGCATATCGAGTTTAGGGGGTGGATAAAGTCAAACCCCTAATAACGCGACATTTCGTGTCGGTATGAAGCCCATCACCAACTAAGAAACTACTGATCCAAATCATATATTCTCGACTACCTTGGCCAAGGATTTCTGGTGATGACCACCCGTGCACAACGCGACATCAACCTCCAATACCGGAAGAGACGAATCCCCGACGATCCGCTCACTGCCTCCATGTGGTTCGGGACTGTACCTAACTAAAAGCTGTTTACACGACTCTATTGAGCCATGGTAGGGTAGTAATCAAAGCACAATGGGAACTCATACGAGACAAATAACAATCTCAGGTTGACAGACTAACCTGCACACATGTCACCTGGGAACTGCTATCTGACAATAGATATACTATCGACTAGCAGATTCTCGGCGAGTCCGTCTAGTGTACTCATAATACAATGAGCACCTGTATACTATTTTAGGTGAACAAACTAACACCAATGGCTTGTGAGACCTGGCCACCGCCCTTCGTCAGGGTTTTGATCAGTATACATTAGTCTACTCTGGAGTATCGATGCCCAGCCTTGAAACTCCCACGACTAGGGACATTTAAGAATGTGCTTATAGACCACCCAACTCACACGTATATGATCGCCATCATAATGCTGGTAGTCAAGTAGAATCCTATGGGCTCTATCAACATGTAATAGTAATCTGTAATACCACATAAAGTATGTACATGATGATAAAGACAAACCAGATAGCATACTATCATCTTGAGTAAGACTGTTCTATCCATATAGGTCCTCCCTCAATCATCGCAATCGCGTGCCTGCGATTCAATAATTGACTTGAGGGCACTATAGCCAACAATCTTCCACTTGCACTTAAGGCTGATTATTGCGGTGTCGCATACTCACAGCTCGTGTGATATGGAACACCCAACTTCCCTACTAATCAATTTCGCAAAGCTCGTTTGTGAAACTATTGTGTTCGAGAAATAGCTTTAGTGAGTAGATTCACTCCAATGTTTCTTTCTATATCTCTCAATATCTCAACTTCGCAGAGAAAGACTATCTCCCGAAATGAGTAATACCTGTCTTATAATTTGTCTGGATATCTGATGGGACCCAGTTCATAAATGAACTCCAAATCCAACAAACTTCTTAGACCGTATCGTCCACTGAACTTAATCAGTATCCTGCGCTATGCCTTCCGCAGTATCCGCTTGGACCACCTGTCCAACATACTGTCCCCCAAAAGAGGGAAAACTATAACTCAGACAAGCACTCTGTGATCCAGGTCATTTTGGAAGCCTGAAATGATAACCAAGAAGGAGGCTACCGTTACCATATCCTAAGAACATCCACTTATTTTCATAACTGCTTCATAATATTTCTCCAGGATTGGATTAATATATACTTATTGCAATTAGTGCAAAAGCAAAATCTGGTGTGGTACTTGACATCTCATGATTGACTCAATTGCCTAAGCAAGTGATATGCCAATCATGCAAATCTCTCTCCTCATCAGTCTAAAAAACATCTCTTTAGAGAGGGCGACTCCATCACCTGCGGGTACACCACCACGCCAGGAGTCGTCCATTCTAAAACACTTTAGAATAATGTCAAAGTACCCTAATTGGGACACTTCCCAAATCTAGATCTAAAACCATAGATCTAGTGACCAGAATCCTGATATTTTATCCATATCCAATGTTGAGAAACACCTTGTGTCAACCACAGTATATAACCGATCGTAGTATAGGAAGATCCCTCCCTATCAAGTGAATGTCATCCAAATACCTGGACATCACTCTCTACACCTTTTTACCAGATCCATCTCCGATTTTGATGAAGTCAAAACCTATAACTGTCACATCAAAAATAGATGATCTATTTCCACTATACCTGCTTTAGTCTATAAATAGACATAAGCTGCTTGCCCACTATGCTTTCGCTGCTCCCACTAACTACAACAACCTTCTGGCAGAGTCATATACACGTGCACTTTCTAAAACTAATTTAGAACGACATTATACTCAACCTCCTGCCAGGTCTCATAGTGTAGAACGGCAGCAATGACAAGTCTGGTTAAACAAGAACCTCCCTATTACCGTCTCTAAAAAGACCGAAGTACCTCTCGGGTATCTGAGGTTACCCATCAAATCTGTGGAGTGTCTAATGGAATGTCGAATCCAATTGAATTTTTAGGTTCTACTAAATTTTCAGTAATCGTTTGTGGTTCTGGAATCACTTCCAGTTCTACCATACTCCCACTAATGTTTTATGAAAAGAATCCATTTTACTAAACTGTGGCAAGTCTAGAACAATATGACTGTTGATCTTCCTGATGGTAGAACGTTAACCCTCTTCAAAGTCCAGGATAACCCACAAACTGCCATTACTGAAACGTGCCTAGAGTTTATCCGGATTCTAGTTTTAAGTATCAGCCGGACAACTCCATATATCTTAACATCGTTAAGATATGAATCCATTCTATATATCCAATATATAAACAAAGACACTAATTTAATTAGAACCAGATTCAAAATGATGCAGCTGTCTCCGGTGCATATCAACCAAATGGAAGGAGTCCAAGCAGCATTACTCATCTATGAGTGCATCCACATATGAGTAACCTGAAAGAGAAGCAAGTTCTCAAAATCATTACTTACAACGGAATACCTAGTATAAGTATCTACATCTTCGACTACATCGAAGAATCCTGATACTTCCAACAAATGGTTCTCTACTTTATTCTTATATCTATAACTTCTAAAAACTTGGACCCTGTATTTCAACAAAATATTTGTCTAAAACTAGAGAAGTCAAAAGTAAAGAGAATATAGTACGAGTACCAACCCTTTGTCTTTCAACATATGGTTCTCTACTTCATTCTTATACCTATAACTTCTTAAAAATCCGGACCTTATATTTCAACGAAAAACTTGTATAGAACCGGAGAAGTCATAAGTAAACAGAATATAGTACGAGTACCAACCCTTTTGTCCTAACGGACATCGGACAACATACAATACTTTGTATAAGTCCCCTAAGTTCAATAACTCAAATCCTGTGCGTCGTAGGTTGAAAACTGTACTATGGTTAAGAAGAATTACACCGTTCTTGAATGCACCTTACCTAATCACCAACTGATATAGATAAATGTCATAGACATAATATCAAAAAGTTATATCTCATTTTATAAAATAAACATACAGATATATCGGTTTGAAATTGGTGATGACAACGGATATCCAAAACCAAATATTTGTCGTCAGGCAAAACCTAGGTGATTTCTTCAAATATCACCAATTACAAAGAATTCCGATATAATGAGGATCTAATCACCCAATTCCCAATATCTTACTCCCACTCACCATCTGTAACACCATACAGATATGAGAAACAAATCTGGTACATACAAACCCTGGAGTCAGAATCTAATTGGGAAAACAGTTTTCAATTAACATCGCACAATGAAACTGAAACATAAAAATATTTCGAATGGGTAACCGGGTATTCCTAGTAATGCATTTTCCACTATCCTTATTCATGACAATAACCGTATACTTCCTTGCCCTCACTCCAATCCATTTATATGTCTTTACTTGTTACCTTCTGTACACCACACTTAGTCTAATTGATTTTCTTCCTTCCCTACCCTTCGGCACCAGCTTAAGGTTTGGAAGAAGGCTGTCCAATAAGCCCAATAGGTGTACTCTCCTAATATCAGGAGCCCTCGCAACCTGAGAGAAGGTGAAGAGAAAAAACAACTGAATAATCCTATTATATTTCTCTTGAACCAGAATCCATTCTCGAACTGGAACAAGTTCCTTCGAGTTCGTATGTAACTATACGATGGTATATCCAAGCAATATGGATGTTCGTAGTGATACGAAGTGTTCTGGAGAAATCCAAAGTGGATGTAGGAGTGGCAGGGGTATACGGGGTTTTGTCGTGAATGATAGCAGTCGCAATTTCCTTTTGCCCTTACTCTAATCCTTTTATATGTCTTTACTTATCACCTTCTGTACATCACACTTAGGCTAATTAGTTATGGTTTGGAAGAAAACTATCCAATAAGCGCAATAGGTGTACTCTCCTAATCCTAGGAGCTTTCGCAACCTGAGAGAAGGTAAAGAGAAAAGACAACCGAATAATCCTATTAAATTTCTTCAGAACCATAATCCATCCTCGAACTGGAATAAGTTCCTTCGAGTTCGTATGTAACTATACGATGGAATATCCAAGCTATATGGATTTTCGTAGTGATACAAAGTTTTCAGGAGAAATGCAAAGGGGATGTAGGATTGGCAATGATATATGCGACTCCATGACAATCCAAAAGCCAAAGTGTTTTTAAGAAGGTTCGGTTAGCTTGGTTCATGAGTTTTAGTCTAGGGTCGGGCCATGGTCGCTGCCAAAGAGAAAGAGAGAAAAGAAACACTCAGTGTGCACTCTAACCTAGATCAGATTGGTTAATCACTTTATCTAATCAGGATGTCTCCCACTGTTTCCTCGAATTCTCCTCCAAATCCAAAAGAAGAATTAGTCAGGAACATCTAAAATCACCCGAGGAGTAAACCTACTCATCAGTGGGAATCGGGATCCAACTATCATCGCATGATAACTTGATGGAAGCCACTCAAGTCACCACACTCCATAAGGTATGCGCATGCCTGGCAAGTTTCCTGTACATTTGAAACTCCCGATGTGATTTTTACCCCTAGGACCCAAGTGACCTTGACTGAGCCAACATATCAAAGGATCCTAGTAAAGTTCAACCCGTCATTATCTTGATTGAATTAGACCCACCCGCATGAGTCCTTGACTGAGCCAAAATGACCAAACGACTGTCCTAACCAATCGCATATCCATGCAACAAAAAAGCACTACATAGCTATCGAACACTACGCCTCGGCTAAGCATGACATACGTAGCACGAATACTAAGCAATACTAATCTGAAATGACGGAGGGCTACGGCTAGTTTTTAGCGACAAACCTTTAACGTAATGAACTTGATATCATTGAAGGAACCGAGTGGTTTTACAAATATATAGTGGCGAAAACTTTTGCTAAAGAGGTTACTCCCTGTGAAGGGATCTCGGCTCTTTCCTCATCGAATGAGGTGCAGGATATTCCAAACTGAATACCATGATACAAAGAAAAAGAATCAACTATAGTGAATTTATTACACTGACACAAACTTTTTCTCAAGATGTCACTCCCGATGAAGGGATCTCGGCTCTTGCCTCGTCGAATGAGGTGCTGGATATTCATAACCGACTACCACTATGCAAAGCAAAAGAGAACGTCTGTAATGTCTGTTTTTTTTTAAAACTTGGTTCCAACAACATCATATAGGTTTGTTTTCCTTGCATTGATCAGAATCAACGCAATCCCATCAATTTAAACATATCACACCACAGAAAGGAACGGAAATAAAATGTACGTATATTCCATCCGCATTCGCCACTGGGACCCGTCATCACCCGTTAAGTTACTTAACTAACGGCAGAGCGGAGGCTGGACTAGCGCGGGTGCAAAACATATACGATATCTACTAGTATATATAAATATATATAACAATCGTCCCAGGCATGATATAAAGCAACATCACAGAATCACAGCCAATAACACAGAGTGGTGGATAATCTTGGAGCCTCGGGTTTCACTTGAGCCCTAAATGAGACCCGACGTTCCCTGTCGTGTGGATAGCCTGTGCAATGAAAACCTAGACCCCTACGAGTGCGGCAAGTTACCCGCCAATCCCAGAAGAGAGGAAACCCAAATCAACAACGTGAGTGAGCCACCTATCACTTCACGAAATCCGGTAACTTGGGCACCCCTCCGTGGGTCACCCTATACCCTCTACGAGTGCGGCGAATAGCCCGCCAATTCTAGAGTAAGGTCCCCTCCATCTCAATGCCATGAGATGCAGACCTGTTGCCCTCTAGAACCCGGCTATTCATGCACTCCGCCTTGGGGTAATCCTAATACATAAAAGAAAAGAAAATGTACAAGGGTGACATCGACCTCAATTCGGTCGTGCCCCAAACAAATAATATACAAACTGGAAGAGACGGCAGTCCACATGTCGGATGCTCGCCCCGCAATATCAAATGTACAAATGAATTTGAACTGTACTACTATTGCACCACTGGTTATCCACCATGACGATCCAACCAAAACCACAACACAACACAGAATATCAACATGAATGTCATGTTGGCAAACCCGTCTAAAAGACATATAGCAATTAGACGAGTTGTACCACTCTAATGACATTCACGGTCGCAGATAGTATTGTATGTACTGAAAACTATAAACGGCGTTAAAATAGCGACTTCGAAACACTCCGTATTGCCCGAAACAAAAGATAACAGAATATCCAATCTGGGCAACAATAAACAATACCTTAGAACCAATATTCCAGAGACTAGAATACCATAAAAAAATCAAGTCCTAAGTCCCATATTGGACTGGCCAGGACAGTTTTTAGCTTGATCT
The DNA here is from genome assembly GCA_030015575.1 of Agapanthus africanus. Lineage (NCBI taxonomy): Eukaryota > Viridiplantae > Streptophyta > Magnoliopsida > Asparagales > Amaryllidaceae > Agapanthus > Agapanthus africanus. The sequence continues at coordinate 366,414,422 of JASDDO010000018.1, forward strand.
CGCCAGCCAAATTTTAACATTTGGGGCTCGTGTTTTATGTGTGTTCTAGTTACTACATAAATAGCCTTCTGCAATTGTTTAAAAAATATTTTGAAGACCGGAAAAATTCGACAGAAACTGGAATATTTTCCGTATTGTTTCGGAGTTGTTTCGGTTTCGTTACTTTAACATCGTCTAAAACTGCTAGTAAGGGTTAATGGGTTTTCTCTGATACCATGTTGGGTTATGCAAGCGCCCTGGCCATCAAACTGTGACCGATTGCGGAACAAAATTTTTCAAAACTGGCGCTAACACAACCCGCAACCCGGATCTACCATGAACCCTAAACTAGCAAACTAAATATATAGGAGTTAAGAATGGTTATACCGAATTTATCCTTGTCCTTCGATCTTCAACTAACTTCCCCAGCTCCTATAGGCCACCATGATCTAGCTTAATCTCCGGTCTCCCTCTATCAAAGATGATCTACCTGAGGATTTGTATTCCAAGCTCCTACCTCAATAGCCGAGTTAACTAGGGTACCTAGTTCGCTAAACTAGATAGCTTAAAGGATGTAGAGTGTAGTGATGGATTAATTTGTCTCCAAATACCCTAGGTTTCTCATTACATGAGACTTGAAGGGTGGAGCTAGAAGAAGCTTGAGGATCAGAGTGAGAGGCAAATCAAGAAAAATGGCTAAGTCCTATTGTAAGTTGTGTTGTGTTGTGAGTAATAATGAAGCCTCCAAATAAATATCTCAAGACAAGAAAATATCTCAAGTCTAGAAAACATCTCAAGTCTCCAAAATATCTCACAACAAACAAAAAACCAAGCATGCTAGAATAGTAATCGTGAGTTACTACCCACAATAAATGCAATAAACACCTCATCCTCTCCAAATCATTAACCATTTAATCCTAAATGGTTAAAACTAAATGAGGTGGTATCTTCTAGAAGCGCCTTGTAATGAATTACAAGAATACCCCTCATCCGTATATACATACCCGTGTCTGTATTCCGACAAAATACGAATACAATGAGACGAAAATAATCCAACAATATAATACTAGAATCCTGCTTAAACCAAACCCACTAGTATTATCCGTCCGAATCCTGATACGTGCACAAGTGCACGTATATGATTGAACCCTGCTGTAAAACCATACGGCCTCTACATCGATTCGTCCGAAGTAGGGAAACCCTCTGTGTGGGACTCTAAAAACTCGTCAATACACTGGCAGTGAATTTAACCACAAGCACGTCAGCGGCACTAGCTGTACGTAACGGCTACCCAGGTATTGAGCGAAAGGAAGGCCGACGAGAAAACTCATCCTGACCCCTACTGAGCCTGTCCGTAACAATATCCGTCCAGTCCGGTCTGTTCATCTAAGAGTATCGCATATCGAGTCTAGGAGGGTAGATAAAGTCAGACCCCTAATAACGCGACATTTTATGTCGGTATGATGCCCATCACCAACTGAGAAACTACTGATCCAAATAAGTAATTCTCGACTACCTTGGCCAAGAATTTCTGGTGACGACCACCCGTGCACAACACGACATCAACCCCAATACCGGGAGAGACGAATCCTCGAAGATCCGCTCACTGCGTCCATGTGGCTCGGGACTGTACCCAACTAAAATCTGTTTGCACGACTCCTTTGAGCCGTAGTAGGGTTGCAATCAAAGCACACTGGGAACTCACACGAGATAAATGACGATCTCAGGACTACAGACTAACCTGGACACATGTCACCTAGGAACTGCTATCTGACAATAGGTATACTACCAACTAGCAGGTTCCCGGTGAGTCCGTCTAGTGTACTTATAAGCCAATGAGCACCTGTATACTATCTTAGGTGAATAAACTAACACCAATGGCTTGTGAGACCTGGACACCGCCCCTCGTCGGGGTCTCGATCAGTATACTCTAGTCTACTCTGGAGTATCGATGCCCAGTCTTGAAACTCCTATGACTTGGGACATTTAAGGTTGTGCTTATAGACCACCCAGCTCCCACATATATGATTGCCATCATAATGCTGGTAGTCAAGCAAGAATCCTATGGGCTCTATCAACATGTAATAGTGATCTGTAATACCACATAAAGCATTTACATGATGATAAAGACAAACCAGATAGCATACTATCATCTTGAGTAAGACTATTCTATCCGTATAGGTCCTCCATCAATCATCGCAATCGCGTGCTTGCGATTCAATAATTGACTTGAGGGAACTATAGCCAACAGGACGTATACATGGTAATGTATATTGTCCGGTGTCCTTAAGGACAAAGGGTTGGCACTCTTACTTCATTCAGGTTTACCTATGAGTTGTCTGGTTTTAGACACGCATTCGTTGAAATGTAAGGTCCAAAGATTTTGAGAAGTTTATAGGAATAAGAATAAAAAAGAGAATCATACGTTGGAAGTATCAGGATTCTTCAAACTGATCGAAGATGTAGATACTTATACTAAGCATTCCATTGTAGTAATATTGAGAACTTGATTCTCTCTCAGGTTACTCATCCGCGGGTGCGCTCCTTGATGGGTAATGTTTTATTGGGATTTTCCATTTGTGATATGCACTAGAAACAGCTGCATGGTATTTGAATCTGGTTCCATCTAAATTAGTGCCTTTGATTCTATATGGACATAGATTGGTTGCATATCTTGATGTTGTTAAGATATGGAGTTATCCGATTTCTGTTTAAAGGCAAAATCCGGACAAACTCAAGGCACGCTTCGGTAATGGCAGTTTGTGGATTATCCCAAGCATTTTCTAGGGTTTTGCTTCTACCATTTTCAAGATCAATAGTTACATTATTCTTGACTCGCTGCCTTTTAATAAAAAGGAATCTTTTTGCAAAAGAAACTGATGGGTGTATGGTAGAACTGAAAGTGATTCCAGATCCATAAACGGTTACTGAAAATTTAGTAGAAGCTATGGATTCAATTAGACACAACAAACTTAGCCACTCTGCAGATTTAGTAGGTGAGCTCAGTCATTCGAGAAATACTTCGGTTTTCTCATAGACGGTGACAGGGAGGTCAGCATCACTGTGATGATGGCCCTACTAGTTATCAGCAGGCCATGCGAAGTGGTGACTTCCGAATGATAGCTGGTTTCTTTATATCTAAGTAGGACTCCATGTACTTCAGTAAATTATGGAATTTGCTGGGTTTTCCTAAAGGGGTAAAACCCAATGGGAGCAAGTAGATCTTTCGAGATTGTTCCCTTACAAAAAAAAAGAAGAAAGATAGGAGGGTTAAATCCTATAGCCTTCCATATGTAAAGCACATGAGGGCTCGCATGCAAAGCATGTAACCGCAAGTATCAAAGAGGATTAAATCCTATAGCCTCCCATGTGCAAAGCACGTGAGTGTTCACATGCAAAGCATGTGACATCCAACTTTAATAAGGATTAAATCTTGTGATATAAGTTTCACGTGTTAAACATGTGAGAGCTCACATGCAAAGCATGTGTGTAACGTTTTCAAAATCGTTTCGGTGAAATTTCGGAAAATCGGTAAAATAAGGGGGTTTTCCGTAAAAAGTCAAAATACAAATATTTTTATTATAAAATTAAATATACATATTCTAGCTATGTAATTGCTATTAATTGGTGTTTATTGAGCCACTGGTGAAATTTCAAATTTTCTGAAAATTTTTCCGAAATTAATTATTTTAATATTATTTTAAGCCGTCACTAATACATTTAATTAGGGAAAATTACAAATTGGAATGAGTTGAAAAAAATTTTGTGCACAATAATACATTAAACAAAATTTTATCATGTGGTTTTTGAAATGAAATGGTTTGCCAAAACAGTTTAGAAAATATCGAAGAAAAAAACTTTTTTCGGTGAAATTAGTGTTAATGGGAATTGGGGTAATACATTTATCTTTTTCCCTAACCCACACACCCACACCTCACCCTCTCTCCCCCTCCCCATGTGTCCGGCCCCACTTTGACAGCCCCTCCCTCTTTTTCTCTCTCCAATCACCTCCTTTTGAATAGAAAAGAAAAGAAAAGAAAGTGATAAAAGTAAAAGGGTGGACTTTGACTTTCCCCCACTTTCTCCACCTCACTCTCTATCCTCTCTCACCCCTCCCCACATTTCTGGCCGAATTTTCTGGCCTCAAAACAGCAGCCCCCCTTCCCTCTTCTCCTTTCTTTTCCATCAAAAAAATTGTCAAAAAAATCAAGTAAAACCTCACCGAAATCCAAATCCGATTCCTACCCATTTTCCCTCATCTTCTTTAGCATGGATCTTGGTGCAATGATTCCAAATTGGAGGTCTAGATTTGTAGTTTGATTCATGGTTGTGAGGTATAACTTTTGACCCATTGTTCTTTTTGGTTTAAATTCCTTATTGAAGCTTGTTAGGTGCTTAATTTCGGTTTAATTGAAAGTTGTGGGTTTGCAAGAGAAGATTTAGATTAGGGTTTGTGAAAAATCTAGTTAGGGTTTTGTGTTGTGAGACTATGGTTGTGGGAGGTATTTGCCATATTAATATTTTGCTAAATCAAATTAAGTTGCTAATTTGCTTTTTGTTGATTTAAATTGTGATATTTATATAGATTGTAAACTAGGTTTTTAAAATAATTATATTCTTGTGAGATAAAATTCAAATTAAGGTTTCATGTAATTATAAATATTATATTGAGTGGTTTAATACTTTTAGTTCATGAAAATCCAAGCTAAATTGTTGTTTGTGCATTTTTGCTATAAAATTGTTAAAATTTGGGTATATTGTAAACTAGAATTTTGGGGTTAATGAAATTTATTGGGATTAAATTATGAAAATTGTTTTTATGACTTATTTAAGATATTTAATATGTATTATGGCCGCTAGATTTGTTTAAACGTCGAGTTTTGTACTAAAACGGGTAATTTTTGCTTGCTAGATTTTCGGAAAAATGGCTTTTAAGGTGAATTTGGGGTTTTTGTGAATTTTAACCTATTTTATATTATAATTAGTGTCCGTGAATGCGCAAATGAGAGTGTTTTGATTTTTATCGATGGTTTGATATTTGTACATCGACATCGAGGGTTGGTTTGGCTATTCTTGCATGCGTAGGCGATAGGTTTTGACCTATGCGTGATACGCATGCCGATTTGATTTTCGTATGCCGTTTCGATTTCGAATTTGATTTTAATGCGATACGGTGCGTTATGATATGTAGGTACCCCATGTAGACTTTGAGACGACAAGCAAGCGCGTGGCGACATCGACACCGGCGAGCAAGGACCAGGTGAGTAGATTTATATCTACGGGGAAAAGTCGGGTGGATGGCGTATAGCACCCCTGCAGTTCGTGATGATGTATACGAATACGTATACACACATATATTTTGATTATATATTTTATGTTGATATGAGACTTGATGATAAATGTAGATTCTAGGTGTTCATGGATTAGTTTAGTGTTAGTTGCGAAACCATAGAGTAGTTGTTACACCCACACACGCACACACACACATGGATACATCTATATTATTACCTGTGCGTATATGAGGAGATGTGTTCATGTGTTCACCTGGGTATGGGACTAGGTGTTCACATACTGGATTTGCGGATGATACTTGGGATTGAGATGAGTCGATGAGATTTGAGTTGAGGCCGTGAGATCGGTGATATGGCAGGATTCGTACTTGAGATACGTCCTGATGTTATAGCGGATGTTTGAATGACAATGCCATGTGAATAGTGATATTAGTAGTGTAGTAGACGTAGGTCAGTACCCCAGATGATGATCTTGATAAAGAGGATACCAGATGAACAGTGTGATGAGTATGATATTGACCCGTACCCAGATTTGGGGATGCCGTACGACGGATTTACGTACTAGCTATATATTGATGATTGATCTTCACTCTTGACTTGAGATGTCTGATTATAGATATGGTATCGGATATGATATTATTGAGGCGGGATCACCGACTAATATATATACAGGTATGTATACGTATCGACTCAGATGTTAGGCGGTTTCCTTACATGTAGTTCAGCTTGTTAGTTCAGCCGTATAGTTTAGTGTAGTTGTTAGACTAGATTAGACTCCTACCTATTTCAAAACTAACGAATCATGGGTATTTTAAAAGACAGGTCAAGGGATTCTACGGATATTTCAAAAGACGTATCTTTTCTTAAAAACACCGTAGCCCTTATTTTCAAAACACCGCGATTCCTGTTATTTCAAAAGGCACTATTGTAGGACTTATATTAGGGTAATGCAGTTTAGTTATCGTTATGTCTAGTATTCAGCTCCCGCATATTATTGCTGTTGCTCCGCATCGCATACTTATTGTAATTCATATTTCATTATTGATATCATGCTGTTAGGACACCATCACCATTACCGATGATGTGTATGCACCACGTACACTTACTTGCCGGCTCACACACATCTTCATCGGTAATTGCCATGTCACGTACACTTAGAAAATACTATTACATTGACATAGCCTGTTAGCTAATAGTTTAGACATGATATTAGTGTACTTGCCTTATATGCTAGTTTAGACATTGTAGTTATTACCTGCTACTTCATGCATACTGTTATTCATTGTTATGTCGTATTCATGGATTCTCATGCATATATTCACTATTTTACGTGCTATTGAGATTTTGGATTCGGATTTCCATGAGATTTTCTGGATTTGGGGGAAAACTGCAAAAATTATACAAACTTCTTCTCTCTCTTTTTAAATGAAAAGCGCGGTTTTCCCATGATGTATGAGTCGTCCACCATGAGTTTGCTAATGGATTTCGAGACCCGATTCGAGGAGACGGATGAACCGTTTCGGGTACATGGTGGACCCGGTAAGGTACCCCGGGGCAAGAAGCGCGTGATGATGACGATGTGAGCCTGGAAGGGGAGCACTACCTACAGGTGATTTTACCCGACGCGTCGGATATCCGGAGGATACCGTCGTGGTATTGAGATGGATGGTAGGGGCCGGTCTGGACTGACGGCGCTCGAGATATTGTGATTGAGACATTGAGATTTTGAGGTATTGAGTTATAGAGATTGCGACACAGAGATATCGAGATATTTGGATACTTGTTTTGTGTCGATGCTAAGCACTATTTTATGTTGATTTCATTTATGATACCTCGTTTTAAAAAAGATACAGAAATCTCACTAATTTATGACAGCAGTTTTCATCAGTACATGCATTCTGTTTCATGCATTCATACATCATCCATATGATATATTGCTACCTGAGGCACTGACACAGGCGCATGGGATTACACTCGGGTTAGATATTTACCCTAGCCATTATTGTAGGCTGCATGTTATATATTTGAGGATATATTATGATCGTTGACCTAGGATTACGTTGTTCATGCGATTTCTGTTCGTAGATGTTTTTCTACTCACGAGTTGGCAACTCACCCCCGTTGTGCCACAGTTTCTTGCAGGTTTTGCCGTACAGGTTTCATTACGGCTTTGCTGGCACTGCTTCTTTCGGGTGACTTGCTAGTAGGTAGGTATATTGGTATCGTACCCATCATATTACTTTGTATAATATTATTCAGTTGTATCTAGTAAATTCCATCAACCAAACATGTATTTATTTTGAGATAGAGACCAGTGATGTTATTCTTTCGATCTTAGAGTCGCGCGTTATATTTCTGTGGATTTCTTGGGGTTTTGAGTTTCCTTTTGAGTTTTGATCCTCGCCCTTGGCGTTGTATATTATATTACTTGTGTGGTTGTGACCGTCGATTGACGAAGAGCTAGCTCCCGCTTGGGGATGCCTTTTATTGATTTCGTATATTATTCATGTTGTATCCCGTTTGGGGGCCAGTATTTACAAAGGAGACTCTGCCGAAATTTTCAAGAAATATTTGATGTTTTTAAAAACGCATAATTCGGCTTATGCTAATAAAACTACTTGATTTAAATTGGTTTTTCCTTTACTCTACTACTTTTCTTGGTTTGGATTTCTGGGTTTTCGGCTTACTTAGATTACGTACGCCTCGAGACGTTTCGTAGTTTAAGTGCCGGTCATGTTCCGTACTTTCGGGACGTGACAAAGTTGGTATCAGAGCGTTAGGTTTTACCTTCGGAGCGTAGGATGACCCTTGGTTGATGGAATGGGTGACTAAAGTAGAGTGACGTACTGTGGGTATATTCCGCGACATACTTACGATACGCTACTCCACTTAAGAAGCCTTAGGATGTACATTTCTTTGTTCAGTATTATATTCATTCCTGATTTAGCCTCATCGGTACCAGTCATGGTTTACTGCCACGATTACGGGCAGGGAGAGCTACGGCTAGAGTTGCGGTCAGCATGAGCTCGTCACGAACGAGGACTAACCAGGGCGTAATTCCGGCGACACACGATTGCGGAGATGTGTCTTTTTATTGTGTTTTCGCGCCATGAGCGTTGGGTGGATTGCTGTATGAGATTACTCAGACGTGCAGATCAGTCCCAGAGGATTGAGCCAATGACAAAGGCCAACCAGATTTTGATGACCGTTAGTGTATTGCTTATGCATGATGATTGAGGCACTGTTCAGCGTGCAGACGAGTGAGCCAGTCATTGCTGCGAACGACGAGATATCGCCCCAGATGTTGGAGCTATTGCAGGACGAGTTGTACTAATAGATGATAGAAGGTCGCTAGTCACCCGAGGATGAATGACTCGGACAAGTGGTTCGTTCGCCTACCCCGATGCGAGGTCATCAGATAGATTGATTCCAGCTAGAGACGACTTCACGCGGAGACGTTGAGAGTTGACAAAGACGATCGAATGTCAGCAACATATTATTCCAAGTTTAAAGTATTCGGAAAGGCATGTAGGCAATTCTATGGACCCTCTAGAAGAATGAAACCCTAACTCGACTTAATGACCGTGTGAAAGCCTTTGAATCTTAGGGTTTGCGGCAGTTCCGCGGCGCCATTAGTGAGGCTTGGGTTTGCCCTTCTACGGCTGGACCATCGATGCTATGGTACGTACTCGATACTGTTGAACTGTACCCATGATATTGAGCTCTTGGGGGATTATGAGGTTTTGACGAATCGATCGGATGGTTTGACTTCATTCGGATGCCAGGTGGTGAGATGCATTTCTTAGGAGACTCCAGATACGAGGATAGCCGTAGGAGCTCAGTCCATGCAGCCACGACGAGACGAGTCCGAAGCAGTCGACATTAAAGAAAGTGGAGTAAAGAGGTCCGTACAAGATCTGGATAAGATGACGTTCTACTCAACCGACATCAGAGATGCGATACGCATGCCGAGGCATTGTACTTAGATATACCTTCCAGAAGGAGTCGCGATGAGTATGCAGCCGTTCCGGAACGAGAACAGATCTAGTAAGGGATGATGACTTCCGGACAGTTCGGCAGAGACGAGATTTGGGAGAGATCTCGATAGGACCTTTCTGGAATAAATTACGAGAAGACTTGGACCCAGGAGTGGTCATGTTATGCACACCGGCTGGCCAGAGTTCAGGATCATCGACGAGACATGCTATGAGTGACCACGACAGTTGGTAAGAGATTCTTGGAGGATGTGCTTGAGCGGGACTATTCCGCCATATTTGATTTTGGTATTTTGGACGATCTATTCGCATGACTGATTTTGATGATTGAGTTTCATGATATTTGTTTTCATGTACCATGGTTGCACCCATTGAGTATTTACGATTTTTGCACAGTTGTTGCACTTGATATCATTTTCATGCCTTGGTTTCGCATGTTTATGATTTTATGTGTTTCATACAGTTGAGTTGATTTTGTGCGTATGTACGCACACGATTTGGTTTTTGCACTCGGTATAGTTCATATATGCTTGCAGTGCAGTGTTACGTATGTTGTGCATTTAGATGCACTGGACTTCAATTTCGATTGTGATGTTCGATATTTGTTTTGTGCACCTTGTGCACCTGATTGGATTTTGCGTATATTCGGCGCTTGATATTGGATTTCACGATTTCGTGCACGATGGATGCACCTGATTTGGATTTTCGCGTATGTTGGGCGCATGTTTTGAGGTGCGATTTTGGTGCACACCAGATGCACTAAATCGAGATTCTTCGTGCATGTCAGATGCACCTGATTTTGCTGTCAGGCACCCACGTTGCCTATGACAGATGTTTCGTGCACACCCGATACACTTAGATCTTGTTTCTGTGCACATGTTGGCACATATATGGATTTTGATTTCCGTGCGCACCAGACACACGTAGTATTCGTATGCATATTTTGGGATTGATTTCTTATAGAGCAGTACGTTTTGTGATATTTGCTATGTGTTTTCGTACTGAGCAGGACTAGTCAGAGGACAGTACCTGAATGTATTTTGCATGAATTGATAGCTATCGAAGGGAATTCCAAAAAGCGAGCTATAGTCTCAGTATTTACCTACGTGTCTGATATGACACGAAACGTTTAAAACAAGAAAACCCTTCTAAATTGTTTCCCAAAATGGCGGAACGTACAGTTCAAACAAAAGGTATATATGTATATGATTATTTTCTTATGATAGACGCCCGCCACTGTGCAGTGTTATGCGCATTGCACAGCGACTTTAAGAGATTTGGCATGCATTCCCTTCAGATATTTACATATATAGATTTGATATTTACGTGTATAGTTTCGAGTTATATCATATTGGTTTTGTATTGGATTTGATATTTGTGTCTTTACCATGACTCCGATGATTGCGGGATGCTAGACGGAGTTTTGATTTTGAGTTATATGCTAATTTTTCATACGCATGCGCTGCGCTACGATTTGTTTTATGTATTTACGATTTCGGAGCCCCGACGACTTGATGGTTTTGCTTCGATGTTTTAGTATTTGGGGGGAGTTTTAATTTAAATTCGGAGACCGAATTTCTTAAAGGGGGAAGATTGTAACGTTTTGAAAATCGTTTCGGTGAAATTTCGGAAAATCGGTAAAATAAGGGGGTTTTCCGTAAAAAGTCAAAATACAAATAATTTTATTATAAAATTAAATATACATATTCTATCTATGTAATTGCTATTTATTGGTGTTTATTGAGCCACTGGTGAAATTTCAAATTTTCTGAAATTTTTTCCGAAATTAATTATTTTAATATTATTTTAAGCCGTCACTAATACATTTAATCAGGGAAAATTACAAATTGGAATGAGTTGAAATAAATTTTTTGCATCATAACACATTAAACAAAATTTTATCATGTGGTTTTTGAAATGAAATGGCTTGCCAAAACGGTTTAGAAAATATCGAAGAAAAAGGCTTTTTTCGGTGAAATTAGTGTTAATGGGAATTAGGGTGATACATTTATCTTTTTCCCTAACCCACACACCCACACCACACCCTCTCTCCTCTTCCCCATGTGTCCGTCCCCACTTTGATAGCCCCTCCCTCTTTTTCTCTCTCCAATCACCTCCTTTTGAATAGAAAAGAAAAGAAAAGAAAGTAATAAAAGTAAAAGGGTAGACTTTGACTTTCCCCCACTTTCTTCACCTCACTCTCTCTCCTCCCTCACCCCTCCCCATATTTCTGGCCGAATTTTCTGGCCTCAAAACAGCAGCCCCCCTTCCCTCTTCTCCTTTCTTTTCCATCAAAAAAATTGTCAAAAAAATCAAGTAAAAACTCACCGAAATCCAAATACGATTCCTACCCATTTTCACTCATCTTCTTTAGCATGGATCTTGGTGCAATGATTCCAAATTGGAGGTCTAGATTTGTAGTTTGATTCATGGTTGTGTGGTATAACTTTTGACCCATTGTTCTTTTTGGTTTAAATTCCTTATTGAAGCTTGTTAGGTGCTTAATTTCGGTTTAATTGAAAGTTGTGGGTTTGCAAGAGAAGATTTAGATTAGGGTTTGTGAAAAATCTAGTTAGGATTTTGTGTTGTGAGACTATGGTTGTGGGAGGTATTTTCCATATTAATATTTTGCTAAATCAAATTAAGTTGCTAATTTGCTTTTTGTTGATTTAAATTGTGATATTTATATAGATTGTAAACTAGGTTTTTAAAATAATTATATTCTTGTGAGATAAAATTCAAATTAAGCTTTCATGTCATTATAAATATTATATTGAGTGGTTTAATGCTTTTAGTTCATGAAAATCCAAGCTAAATTGTTGTTTGTGCATTTTTGCTATAAAATTGTTAAAATTTGGGTATATTGTAAACTAGAATTTTGGGGTTAATGAAATTTATTGGGATTCAATTATGAAAATTGTTTTTATGACTTATTTAAGATATTTAATATGTATTATGGCCGCTAGATTTGTTTAAACGTCGAGTTTTGTACTAAAACGGGTAATTTTTGCACTAAAACGGGTAATTTTTGCATGCTAGATTTTCGGAAAAATGGCTTTTAAGGTGAATTTGGGGTTTTTGTGAATTTTAACCTATTTTCTATTATAATTAGTGTTCGTGAATGCGCAAATGAAAGTGTTTGGGTTTTTATCGATGGTTTGATATTTGTACATCGACATCGAGGGTTGGTTTGGCTATTCTTGCATGCGTAGGCGATAGGTTTTGACCTATGCGTGATACGCGTGCCGATTTGATTTTCATATGCCGTTTCGATTTCGAATTTGGTTTTAATGCGATACGGTGCGTTATGATATGTAGGTACCCCATGTGGACTTTGAGACGACAAGAAAGCGCGTGGCGACATCGACACCGGCGAGCAAGGACCAGGTGAGTAGATTTATATCTACGGGGAGAAGTCGGGTGGATAGCGTATAGCACCCCCGCAGTTCGTGATGATGTATACGAATACGTATACACACATATATTTTGATTATATATTTTATGTTGATATGAGACTTGATGATAAAGGTAGATTCTAGGTGTTCATGGATTAGTTTAGTGTTAGTTGCGAAACCCTAGATTAGTTGTTACACCCACACACGCACACACACACATGCATACATCTATATTATTACCTGTGCGTATATGAGGAGATGTGTTCATGTGTTCACCTGGATATGGGACTAGGTGTTCACATACTGGATTTGCGGATGATACTTGGGAGTGAGATGAGTTGATGAGATTTGAGTTGAGGCCGTGAGATCGGTGATATGGCAGGATTCGTACTTGAGATACGTCCTGATGTTATAGCGGATGTTTGAATGAAAATGCCATATGAATAGTGATATTAGTAGTGTACTAGACGTAGGTCAGTACCCCATATGATGATCTTGATAAAGAGGATACCAGATGAACAGTGTGATGAGTATGATATTGACCCGTACCCAGATTTGGGGATGCCGTACGACGGATTTACGTACGAGCTATATATTGATGATTGATCTGCACTCTTGACTTGGGATGTCTGATTATAGATATGGTATCGGATATGATATTATTGAGGCGGGATCACCGACTAATATATATACAGGTATGCATACGTATCGACTCAGATGTTAGGCGGTTTCCTTACATGTAGTTCAGCTTGTTAGTTCAGCCGTCTAGTTTAGTGTAGTTGTTAGACTAGATTAGACCCCTACCTATTTCAAAACTAACGAATCATGGGTATTTTAAAAGACAGGTCAAGGGATTCTACGGATATTTCAAATGACGTGTCTTTTCTTAAAAACACCGTAGCCCTTATTTTCAAAACACCGCGATTCGTGTTATTTCAAAAGGCACTATTGTAGGACTTATATTAGGGTAATGCAGTTTAGTTATCGTTGTGTCTAGTATTCAGCTCCCGCATATTATTGCTGTTGCTCCGCATCGCATACTTATTGTAATTCATATTTCATTATTGATATCATGCTGTTAGGACACCATCACCATTACCGATGATGCGTATATACCACGTACACTTACTTGCCGGCTCACACACATCTTCATCTGTAATTGCCATGTCATGTATACTTAGAAAATACTATTACATTGACATAGCCTGTTAGCTAATAGTTTAGACATGATATTAGTGTACTTGCCTTATATGCTAGTTTAGACATTGTAGTTATTACCTGCTACTTCATGCATACTGTTATTCATTGTTATGCCGCATTCATGGATTCTCATGCATATATTCACTATTTTACGTGCTATTGAGGTTTTGGATTCGGATTTCCATGAGATTTTTTGGATTTGGGGGAAAACCGCAAAACTTATACAAACTTCTTCTCTCTCTTTTTAAATGAAAAGTGCGGTTTTCCCATGATGTAAGAGTCGTCCACCATGAGTTTGCTGATGGATTTCGAGACCCGATTCGAGGAGACGAATGAACCGTTTCGGGTACATGGTGGACCCAGTAAGGTACCCCGGGGCAAGAAGCGCGTGATGATGACGATGTGAGCCTGGCAGGGGAGCACTACCTACCGGTGATTTTACCCGACGCGTCGGATATCCGGAGGATACCGTCGTAGTCTTGAGATGGATGGTAGGGGCCGGTCTGGACTGACGGCGTCCGAGATATTGTGATTGAGACATTGAGATTTTAAGGTATTGAGTTATAGAGATTGCGACACAGAGATATCGAGATATTTGGATACTTGTTTTGTGTCGTTGCTAGGCTCTGTTTTATGCTGATTTCATTTATGATACCTCGTTTTTAAAAAGATACAGAAATCTCACTAATTTATGACAGCTGTTTTCATCAGTACATGCATTCTGTTTCATGCATTCATACATCATCCATATGATATATTGCTACCTGAGGCACTGACACAGGCACATGGGATTACACTTGGGTTAGATATTTACCCTAACCATTGTTATAGGCTGCATGTTATATATTTGAGGATATATTATGATCGTTGACCTAGGATTGCGTTGTTCATGCGATTTCTGTTCGTAGATGTTTTTCTACTCACGAGTTGGCAACTCACCTCCGTTGTGCCACGGTTTCTTGCAGGTTTTGCCGTACAGCTTTCATTACGGCTTTGCTAGCACTGCTTCTTTCGAGTGACTTGCTAGTAGGTGGGTATATTGGTATCGTACCCATCATATTACTTTGTATAATATTATTCAGTTGTATCTAGTAAATTCCATCAACCAAACATGTATTTATTTTGAGATAGAGACCAGTGATGTTATTCTTTCGACCTTAGAGTCGCGCGTTATATTTCTGTGGATTTCTTGGGGTTTTGAGTTTCCTTTTGAGTTTTGATCCTCGCCCTTGGCGTTGTATATTATATTACTTGTGTGGTTGTGACCGTCGATTGACGAAGAGCTAGCTCCCACTTGGGGATGCCTTTTATTGATTTCGTATACTATTCATGATGTATCCCGTTTGGGGGCCAGTATTTACAAAGGAGACTCTGCCGAAATTTTCAAGAAATATTTGATGTTTTTAAAAACGCATAATTCGGCTTATGCTAATAAAACTACTTGATTTAAATTGGTTTTTTCTTCACTCTACTACTTTTCTTGGTTTGGATTTCTGGGTTTTCGGCTTACTTAGATTACGTACGCCTCAAGACGTTTCGTAGTTTAAGTGTCGGTCATGTTCCGTACTTTCGGGACGTGACAATGTGAGAGGTGAATACGAATCAATTAAGGACCAACATCGGTCCCACGTGTTAAACACGTGAGCGCTCACATGCAAAGCATGAGAGCACTGTCATTTATATATGACTGCCCTCACATGAAATTCACGTGAGCGCTTAAATTTGAAGCACTGGATTGAGATAGAATTAAATTCTATTTAGAACTAAGTTCTATTTAGGGAAATATTTCCCTCTAATCTTTCTAAAACTAAAAAGATTTTCTCTGTTAAACAGAGAACCCTTGGATTCAAAATCCAACGGTGACTATAATATCACAGACCAAATCAGAAGACAAAATCAAATGCTTTGTTAGAAAAATATTTTCCTAATATTGCTAAAACAAATAGAAAATATTTTCTGAAAAATAAAAGTCACCGGATCAAAGATCTAACGGTGGAAAAAATTCCCCGGATGATCTTTAAGATCAATTGATATCTCTCAATGAGATTTTCTCAAACTTATCAATAATTTTTCCTCACCTATATAAAGAACCCTAGACTTCAAGTCTCAGGAGGAGAAGGAGCCCCATAAGGTTAACTGTGAATTTAATTCTCTTGCTGAAGAAAAGCTCCTCCTTGCCCCTTCAAACCCTAGGTAAAAAAAAAGCAGAGATCAAAATATCTCCTTTACCTATCATACATAAATACAAGGGTTTAACCCTTTATAAATAACTTAGTTCTTTTTCTGGGTCTGAGATCCGCAAGAAAAATCTTTCATAAGTCGAGAATTTAATTCTTGTCGAGAAGATTTTGTTCTTCTGATTCAAGATCTAAGGGAAAAAACTAGGTATGAAGAAAGAAATATGAAGAAAAGAAATGAAATGCATATTCCAGAAATTTAATTCCTCAAAAACAGGGTGCAACCCTTCAAAGAACTTAGTTCTCATAAAAAAAGAATAGAAGAACTTAGTTCTCAAAAAACAGGGTCCAGATCTTCAAAAATAGAGATCTCGGTGATCATTAATGGCCAAAACACCATTAACAGAAATTTAACTTCTTTCAAAAAATAAACAGAGATTAAATCTCCAAAGAACCAGCATCTTACGTGCCTTACACGTGAGTGCCCATAAAAAAAACTCAGCGCCTCATGCGTGAGCACCCATAAATAAAGATCTAGCGCCTCACGTAATATCCACGTGAGCATTTGAAAATTGTCAAACCGGAGCGCCTTACATGATACCTACATGAACACCATATAAAAATGCATAGTACTATATATTCAAAGTGTTTAAGTGCCTAACACTGATAAGACAACGCCCAAGTCTGAGGGCCTCACATGATAATCATGTGAGCACCAGAGCAAAATTTGGATATTATATCCATAATCAAAAGATTAGATGCTTAGCATGCTAGGTGTTGAAAAAGCCCAAGACTGAGCCCAAAATTGGTTAAGTCTCTGAAATTTCATTGAACCCATATTGTTCATTGCAACCGAGCCCATATGCTCTGTTGATGGATCTTAACAAAATTTAATGATCCTTAACCATATTTCTAAGTTAAACTTAGTCTTATACATGACTAATATATCTTTAGTTAAAATAAATTGAGCCCATATGATCATATATTTAAGTTGATCTTAATCTAAAAGTAGATTAACGGTCCTTAAATAAAATAAAATATCTCATGAACTGATGGACCCCATTTACATGAGATCCGTGTCCTAAGTTAAACCACCAAATTCATATATATGGATTTGGACCAATCCACGCCCTACGGGCGATGACATAAACTAGTCTCCATATTCACTCCATGGGCAACCATAATAAAAATATATATAACACGACACGAAGTGATTTACTGGAGCAGGTGAAAGTTGTTATCGCAACGCGGTAATGTAATTAACTGCAGGGGCTTACGCCTATAGGGAAGAGCGCCCCCACAATCAAAAAAATCTTAAAGAGGGGGAATCTGATAAAGTCACTCTACAACAGTCACATCTGTCCAAACCTCCAATATACGGCGCCATATATCAACTTGGCATCTTCGGAGTGGTGGATGGATATGATCCAAATAGTATCTACCCCCAAATTCAGGTAAGACGATCTATCTTAGTCCGTCTCTATTTTCAGCGGTAAACAGATTCTGGCACGCCCGGTGGGATCTCTTCATCTTTCCACTCCACACTTTGTGTGTCGTGATTCGTGAATAAAGTCGTGGTTCTCTATATTCATGGTTGCTTTTGGATTTGAGTTACTAAAACTTAGTATTCCATTTCTGTGCAGAATCAATGGCCTCCCACTACACTTCCTACAACAACAACTCCCTCTCCACCCTAATCGGAGGAGTGACGTGCGGGCCCAACGCGGCCTCCATCTTCTCAATGCCGGTGGGACAGGTCACTCAGGCCACTACCGAGCTATTCTTTGGGACTATGCTCCCGCCCATGACCTTTGGCGCCTCAACACCCCAAGAAGAAGCTCCCCGAAGGTTGGTCTTTGATCGGCTAGCTACTGTGACGACTCCTATCAGCAAGCCGTCCAACTCCGGAGGTTCGGTCTTTAACAAGCTGAAAGAAAGCTCAAATGGGCTCGTAAAGAAGCCTATGATTCTAGAGGGGGCTGCCCCAAAACGGCTGGCCCTCTCTGCTCCTACCACGCATGAAGCCAGCGAAAGTGCTTCACCTTCAAGACGGTAGGTCTTCGACAGATTGGCCAACTCTACACCAGCTCAGCAAAAAATGTGCGTCTTCCAGAGGCTGACACTAAGTGAAGCTCCCCAGCCACGCCGGGGACATGATGAAGACGCCTCTAATACTGAGGCATTTCCTACTGCACGACATGTTCGACGTCACCACTGGCACCGAGTGAGATAGGCTAGGGGCAAATCTCCCTCTGGGCTTACCCTGCTAGCTCCAATGGTGGATATTGAAGTTGCCATTTCAACTGGGAACAACTTCGATCCTCTTAGGAGAGTACGTAAAAAATCCCCGACGACGGTACTGAAAAGATCACCTCCGCCTGTAGAAGATGCAGTGCAGACGAAGACGAAGCAGCTTTATTAGTGGCCCTCCTCATAAATCCACAGAGTCTGGCGAAAAGTCTAAGACTCGGTGCTCGATGAAAGCTATTCTCATCGACTGAAAAAATCCAAGTTTTGACGAGAAAACGATCGCTCCTCCACCATACAACGGGGGACTTCTCATAAAGTGGTGCCTGTTATGGTGGGTCCTCCTGCTCTAACCTCTCATAAAAGAGGGAGGCTAGAGAAAATTTTATCGCTAGCGGAAAAATCTAAAGGCGAAAGCTCCAAACGCTCTAATTCTGGGGGCATAACCATACATACGGTCTATAAGACCAATGGTAAAGAGGAGAATCGTGATTCTGTAAGTCACAGACCATATACCTGGTCGTTGACAAAAGCTCAGGAGCAACAGCAGAAGCTCCAAGAAATGCTTGCTAAGATGGTAACACTCACCGGACCTAAAGAAAGTTCAGACAAAGAAACTGAACAGCGCCAAAAGCAAGAAACCGATACATAGTTCCTGCGATGGGTGCTGGAGAAGAAAGATAAGGAAGCTGCGGACCAAGCTGCTAATATAAAACAGATTTCTCTTCTGTTCCACGATATGGTTGAGATGATGATCCAACCAAAATCACCGACTGAAAATCCTCTAGTGATTATCGAAGATGACAGAGGGGAAATATCAAATCCTCCACTGGCCTTATCAACGGCCAAGGAGTAGACGATCTCCAAAGCATCGCTAGATGATTATATCGCTCAGCAAATCAGAGCTCACCAAGCCAATGAAGCTGCCAACCAACTCGTCAAAACCGAGCGACCATATCTGGCCTGGTATGACCAGATAAAGTACTCGCCGGGATATATTATCCTGAAGTTCCACGTATATAAAGGAACGGGGAATCCCCATCAGCACGTCACATAATTCAAAGCTCTGTGCGGCAATCTAGAGGCGATGACAAACTTCTGCTTCGCTAATTCGTCGGAAGATTATCAGAAACAACTTTCGAATAGTACTCAGAGCTCCCAAATGACTCCGTGAAAACCTTCTTTGAAATGGAGCTGCTCTTCACGCAAAGGTTCGCCAGTGTGAGCGATCGCACTCCAATCACAACGCTAATCAATGCTAGGGTCAAGCCAGGGGAGATGTGGGTCCAATATGCGGTTCGATGGCGGAACCTGTGGTCTAAATGCGAACAACGCATTGAGGAGTCTTCGGCCGTGGGAATGTTCATTGGGACTATTGATTCTCAATCGAATGTGTCCTAGTTCATGACCTTATTTAAGCCCACCACATTTTAGACGCTGATTAATAAGTTAGCACAGATGGATCAGATGGGTCATGGTCCTTCCTCCTTAAGCAAGGATCCCCGGAGCAATAAGGGCAAAGGAAAAGCGGCCTTTGTTGCCAATGCGCAACAACAACCGGACGGTCCGAAAGCACCTGTCCACCAAAACAACACTCATATGTGCCTGTACTTATAAGAAAGGCTAGGAAGTGCTTATTCATTCCCTCGCGATAAGAAAAGGAGGTTGTCTGAGCTGGCAATGTGAAGATCACATTGCCAGACCTGCGGCGACCCACACAAGCCAGCGACGTCAATAACCCCAACTATTGCTCCTATCATAGGGTAGTGAGTCATCCAATTAAGGACTGCTACGTCTTCAAAAACTGGGTCGAAGACCAGTACCAGGAGGGGAAGTTTGCACTGTCCGATAGTTGGAGGGTAGATCTGCCCTAAAAGCACGCAACCAAAAAGGTGGATGCGCAGGGGGCATCCTGCTCGCTTGTGGAAGAAGCTCTATGGAAGTATTTCTTTCAGAAAAAACCAAAAGAATGCTGAAATATTTACAAGCATACCCGGCGATCAAGTGGAAAATCCAGCTTTAGCCCAAAATTATAGAAGGGATGCTAAAACCGCGTCCCGCGCTAAAAGTCACTGACAGGGGGAAAGGTCCCTAAGTTGAGCCTTCGAAATCTTTGAATAAAAAGAAGAAGAATAAGAAGCCTGCGATCCTGCGGAATATATCGACAAGCGCACAGACCTCCAGAAATATATAGATGAGCTAGAAGAGTACAATTAGAAAGAATGAACACCAGTCACACTCGAAGAATTCCTTAAGCATATTCTTGAAGATGAGGACAGTGACGATGAAAACGACTCATCAAACGAAGTGGAGGAATGTGTAGTAAGCTGCCACATGATCTCTCATTTGTCCATGTATGATGAAGAAGCTCTGCCGGTGCCGGGCAGCGGCACGAACGAACTGGGGGCAGAATCGACGAAAAACTCCCCGAAACCGTCGGAAGAAGGCATGATTGAAAGGCTGCTAATAGAGACCTTCCAAAAGAGTAAAGATGACCAAGAACTCGAAACGACCATATATGAAAAAGCTAAACTTCAGCATCTGAACAAAGAAGCTGCGCCGAGGATGTGTCATAAAGCTCTCCGATCAAACCAAGACATGCCTGCAACAAGTAAGAGTAGAGCTAAAGCCGAGAAGCGATTTGCTAAGGCCCTATCATTAGGGATAAGGCCACCACCTCTTATGATGTATACTCCTGTGTCCCATATTTCGATGGTGGAAAAGGACACCCAAAATACTGTGCATACCACCGAAGAATCGTTCATCCTATCGAGGAATGCAACGCCTTCAAAAAATGATGTCAAGGATATGTTGCCTACAAGAAACACTTCAAGAAGGAGAAGCGTGAAGCCCGCGCTTTTCGAGATGAGAACGGTGAAACGGCAGTGCACAAAGAAGGAACTGACAGCTGTCGTATGGCTGGTACTAGATCAGAAGGGGAAAAACCTTAGGTTCTTACTTTTGGGAGCGATTCTGAGGAAGAAATACCCATCGACTCTCTCTTTAAAAACTCTGCCTTAGAGAAAGAAGAGGAGGAAAAGAATTGCGAGAACATCCAACTGCATAACCGCATGCTGCCTGAAAAGAATCTCGGACCCACAAATAAGGGTTCGAATAAAAAGGATAAAAGGAAGGGGAAAATGCCCAACAAGATTGCCCTTGATGAAGAGGTGGACAAAGAGCTCGCCACGAAAGACCTGCCTAAGAGAACTAAGGCAGGTTATAATGTCCTTGCACAACTGAGGAAAACACCCTCACAACTGAGCATATTGGATGCTTTGCTCTTATCCAAAGAGGCACGAGACTCCCTGATCAAAGCCCTGCAAAAGCCTGATCAGTTTCAAGCCTTCCTACAGAAGAGAAGATGAAAATTGAATTGGCGGAGGTCCACACGGCTGACATCACATTTAGTGATGAAGATCTACTTTTTGGTACATGCGAACATAATCGACCACTTTATGTCACCGGGTACTGCCATGACGTCAAGATCGGGATAATCCTTGTCGACAACGGATCTTCCATCAATCTTCTCAACGTGAGAGTGCTGAGAGAAATATGTATAGATGTTTAGCACCTTACTCGAGACAAAATAACCATCTCGGGGTTCGACTCGCAGTCGTCATGGACACTTGGGTCCGTAATATTGACTCTCTACTTCGGGCTGCTCATCACTGACATCAAATTCCATGTCATTGACGCCAAGGCTTGTTATAACGCTCTACTTGGTAGGCCTTAGCTACACAAGTACAAAGTGATACCTTCTACAAAACATCAGTGTATGAAGTATTTCAAAGATAGCTCGGAGTACACCGTCACGGGAGAACTCAATCCTTTCTCGATGAACGAGGTGCAAAATTATGAAGATGTGAAATATTTTCAACTAGACTCCGAGGATACTGAAAGGAGCCACATGACGGAAAATAAACAAAAATTTATGACCACCATCCCGGTTTTCGGAAGTGGTACTGAAGAAGACAAACAAATAGTCTACTCGGAACAACTTTAGAAGGAAAGCAATAAGCCCAAACCATCGACCCCTATCCTGGTCTTTGGTAGAGATTTCAAAGATGAGACGAATGTAGTGTTCTCTATTCAACCATCAACACAAACTCATGTTGAAACAAATCAATGTTTACATATTATGATGACTCCGTCTTGACACTACAGAGAACTTGACGCGCTCAATAAATACAGCGCGCAGGAACTGGAAACTTTCTACGTGCCTCCAAGACGAATAGATAAAAAGGTGATCCTCTTCTACAAATATACGGAGATTAAGGTGGAAAAAGAAGTCTAGCATGGTTCCAATCCCACTCTTGAAAGGTTCCAGCCCATCCATATGCCAAGATATTATGCGGAGGGATTAAAGAAGTTGTTAAAGTGCCAAGGTGAATCTCTCGAACAAACGGTTCGGCAAGCCCAATTCTATAAAAACATTTGGGATATTTCCGGGACTCAACGAAAGAAACCCAACAGAAAGATGGAAACAACAGGGCTGGATATGTTCAGTCTAAGAAGTGGGAGCGAATCCACAACTGCCATGCCATAAATAGATCGAATGGAGAAGAAAATGTTTCTCCAAACAGCTATGCTGCTGAACAAGGGAAAAGTCTTGCTCGAAGAAACTTAAGTCCGTCACTCGAAGAGAAAATTGACAAGATAATAAAGAAGCTTGTCAAGCAAACCGAGACAACCACAGTCATGAAATGGCCATATATGAAAAGGCCAAGACGAAGCATCTCAATCAGCAATCAGTGGAAAGAGTAGATCATGATACTCTTCTACCCGCTGTGTACCCCTGTGAAAGAAGAAAATCCCGAAGCGGTGATGGGAATGAGGCAGCAATCGCGAGCAACGTTCAAGGACAACAAAGCAAGTCTATGACGCCCTCTAAGCGAGGAAAGTTTGCTCTTAGCCCGTCCCATAAAAAGCAAATGGGCCGGAAATACTCATTTCCTCGAGACAAGATGGGAAAGATCTTCAGCCTTATCATGAAGCACCAAATGATGACGCTTCCGAAGTCTCGGCATCCCGAACAGATAAATGAAGTTCATCACCTGGATTATTTCTCTTATCACTGAGCAATACATCATCCCCTTGAAGATAGCTTCACGTTTAAAGACTGGGTCGAAAATTAATATCAATAAGGCAGGTTTATGTTATTCGACAGTTGGAGAATAAGCCCACCGCAAAATCACGAGCCAAAGAAGACTTATACCGTCAGGATAGGACCAGCTCGACCGTGAAAATGGAAGCGGACCCGTACCTGTTATATGATAACACTCTCAAAAGAGAGATGGCATGAGAATATGATTGACCTTTTTGGATGCTTCGCAAACGAAGTTGATGACACAGAATTTCCACCGGTACCAAAAGAGCTGGAAGATGGAATACATACCACGGTGGACAACCTAAGTAAAATCAACTTGCGAACGGAGGATGATTCGAGGTCGACATTTGTCAGTGAGCTACTGTCCGAAAAACAAGTAGCCACATTAAAAGATGTGCTCATGCAGTACAAAGACTGCTTCACTTAGAACTACTTCGAAATGCCATGTTTAGATCCAAAGGTAGCGGTACACAAGCTGGCCATATTGCCAAATATAAATCCAGTCAAACAGGAGACAAGAAGGATGTGGCTCGAACTTGAGATGAGTATAAACGCTGAAGACAAGAAATTAATTGACTCCGGCTTCATCCAATAAGTTTAATATCCCGACTGGATCGCTAATTTCGTTCCAGTGATGTAGAAAAATGGGACGGACCGCATTTGCATGGACTATCGGGACTTCAACAAAGCATGTTCGAAGGATGACTTCCCAGTGCCCATTACCAAGATGATGATCGATAACACATCCACCCACGAGGTCTTCTCTTTCATGGATGGATTTTCAGGATACAATCAAATAAAAATGGATCCTGAGGACCAGAAGCATACCACCTTCCGGACTCCGTTGGGCATATTCTGCTACAAGGTGATGCTCTTCAGATTGAAAAACGCCGGAGCTACATACCAAAGAGCCATAACGAAGATATTTGATGACCTCATACACGAGATCGTCGAATGTTATATTGAAATTAATCCTTTAAAAATCAAGGCAATTATGGAGGTACCCTCTCCAAGAACCCTCAAACAACTGCGATCTCTCCAAGAAAAGCTCGCATACATCCGGCGGTTCATAACCAACCTCTCCGGAAAGTGTCGTCCCTATAGCCATCTGATGAAGAAAGGGACCCCGTTCGTATGGGATCGGAAATGCAAAAATGCATTGGACGAAATCAAACAATACCTGTAAAATCCACCGGTATTGGCCGCCCCGATTAAGGGAAAGTCCCTTATCTTATATACAACGGCCCTTGAAGGTTCTCTAAGCGCGCTATGGGCACAAGAGAACGATCAAGGAAAGTAGAGAGTTTTGTACTATCTAAGTCGAGTTTTCCTAAGGGCAGAAAGCAACTACTCCCCTATCGAAAAGCACTGCCTGGTACTGATCTTCGCAATAACGAAGCTCAGACACTACGCCTTGGCGTATGAGGTCCATCTCATATCAAAAGTGGATCTTTTTAAATATTTGATGTCAAAGGCCATACTGATGGGAAGGCTTGCCAAATAGGCCCTACTATTAATGGAATTCTCGGTGACATTTCGGCTCCTCAAAGCGATGAAAAGACAAGCTATCGCCGATTTCCTTGCGGAACATCCGGTACCTGCCAATTCTCCCCTAAACTGCAAGCTACCAGATGAACACGTGTTCGACATGGTAGAAGAGGAGAAAGAAGAAAATAGGTTTCTATGGGAACTCTACTTCGACGGAGTGTATTCTATGAAGAAGCAAAAGAAGAACACTCATATAATCAAAGCCGGGGTGGGTCTTATCTTCGTGACCCCACAAGGAGGAATATTGCATTACGCCCTCTCCTTGATGGAACCCATGACTAATAATAAAGCGGAATATGAAGTTTTGATAGCTGATTTTGAGATCGCTATCAATATGAGAATCAAGGACCTCCTCATATATGGAGATTCTCAGCTGATTGTCAATCAAGTAAATGGTGACTACAAGACATGCAAGCAAGAACTAATAATGTATGGTGAAAGAGTGCAACAGCTGTTGACCCAAATATCTTCATATACTCTAGAAAGTGTACCGCTAGCGGAAAACAACAAAGCGTATGCATTAGCCAAATTGGCTAAAGAATTGCCCGACGAAGACCTCGATGATGTAAGGATCATTGTTCAAAGCTGAAGGATCCTAGTGCCAGCAGATATACCTTATGAAGCCCTGATATAACTATCCGAGAAAAAAGAAATGACTGAACGAGAAGATCTCCAAATAGAGAACGAAGGATAGATCGAAGACTGGAGAGAAACCTTCATAAGCTACTTCAAATCCTAAAACACACCTGAAGATGCGTCATCTAGACATCAGCTCATGAAACGAGCTCTATCGTTCGCCCTCGTCAATGATACTCTATACAAGAGATCCTTTGACTTCATATGGTTGAGATGCCTAGGACCAAAGGAAGCGAAGAAAGTTATCCAAGAAGTACACGACTGACTCTGCGACTCTTATCAAGCAAGACCAAAAATGAAGACGAAGATAAAAAAAAGGATGGCCTATTACTGGCCCACGATAATTCAGGACTGCCTCGAATATGCGAAGCAGTGTCACTCGTACCATATATACGGGGACTTCATACATCAGCATTCGAATCTGCTGCATCCGACAGTAACCAGTTGGCTGTTTGAGATGTGAGGAACGGATATAATCGGCCTTATTGAACCAGTGTCATCCAGAGGACATCGGTTCATACTGGCAACAACCGATTACTTATCTAAGTGGGCAGAAGCGGTATCGCTAAGGGAGGTGAAGACGGAGAATATTCTCCACTTCTTCAAAACCCATGTCGTCTACCGGTTCGAAACTCCGCGACGAATAACTCGGATTATGGACTTGCCTATAGAAGTCATAAAATAAGTCGCTTTGCATAGCAGCACAAGATAGACTGAAGATACTCCTCGGTCTATAATCCTCAGGCTAATGGTCTAGCTAAAGCATTCAACAAGACCTTGACCAAGATTATAAAAAAAGATAGTTTCCAGATACAAAAAGGACTGGTACGAGGGGTTGCATGAAGCTCTTTGGGAGTATTGAACAACGTTCAAGACGACTATAAATACAACACCATATGCTTTGGTGTTTGGCGCTGAAGCAGTACTCCCACTGCAAATAGAGCTCCCCTCACTACGAATAGCAGTTCAATATGAGCTAACGGATGAAGAAAATGCTTATCTTAGACTTGAGGAACTTGATGCTCTCTACGAAACCCGTCTTATATCGCAACAAAACCTGGAGGCTTATAAGGAAAGGATGCCATGGTTATATGAAAGACTGATTAGGCCGAGAAAATTCCGCCAAGGCAAACTCGTGTTGGCTATCAAAAGACCAATAATTCCCAATCGTGCAAAACGGGGGAAGTTCGAGCCAAACTATGAAGGCCCATACATTATAAGTTCTACTAAGGTAGAGCTTATCTGCTCATGGATATGCATGGAAAAAGGTCGTTCCGGCCGATAAACGGTCAATTCCTTAAAAAGCACTACGCCTGAAGAGTCGCGACTTAGGTCAATGATAGATGATGACGTTTGTGTCCGCTCACTATCTTCCTGAATCAGAACTATGAAATTGGTGCCAAATAATATTCGTCTCAAACATGGGAATGTTGGACCGAGATGTCCTTAAACTAATATTCATCCCAAACATGGGAATGTTAGATCGAGATGTCCTTAAACTAATATTTGTCCCAAACGCGGGAATGTTGGACCAAAACATCCCTACACTAATAATGGACTTTAATGTCGTTAAACTAATAAATTTCCCTACGGTGGTTCTCCATATTGAGCACCGTATATAATTCATGGGCTAAAAGAATTCACATCCTTTCTAGGTCCCATATGATGCGGCCCTTCAAAGAATATCGTGATCGACAACTGTTAGCCCGTTACCTTACGGGCCGTCGAAAAAAAGGTATGTCCACAAGCAGAATGGGCACAGATGAAAACCCGAAAGGGTGTCGTGAGTAAAAACAGCAGGACTACAGGCGAGCTTGTGAAAACCCGAAAGGACGCGAACTCATTAAAAGAAAAGATGCACTTGCAAAGTCCTCACGATTTTGTAAGGAAAAAACACCCGCGTGAGATCCTTACGACTCACACAAGAGAAACACACTTAGGAGTCCATACGATTCCTAAGGAGAAAATACACTTACGAGATCCTCATGACTCATAAGGAGAATATACCTTCTATAAGACCCTCATGGCTTGTAGAATTCAAAAGCCTTAAGCTACATGGATCTAAACTTTTTCTTAAGCCATTAAAACCCCATAAATATATTTCCCTACAGGAGATCCAATATCGACCCTTGTATATAATCCACGGGAATAAATAAATATATTCTCGACCAAGTCCCACCAAAAAATGAGAAATATTGCTCGACAAGATGAACGACACTTGCAAGCCCCCTCAACTAGCAAGGAGAAAGCATTCCTATAAGATCCTTACGACTTACAGGAGTAATATACACTTGGAGTCCCCATGACTCCTAAGGAGAAAATACACCTATGAGATCCTCATGAACCATAGGGATAATGGCCTTTATGAGACCCTCAAGGCTCGTAAAGTTGAAAAAGGCTTAGTTAGCAGGGATCTAAACCTGTTATCTAAGACACCATTTAGCCGAAATTGGAAATGGCATATGATGAGTCGCTCTTGGCAACATTCTAGTTGCAGCGATACTGATGTAAAAACTGGCATCAAACCCCAAGTCTCCGACTCATAACAAAATCGATGAGTATGAAAAAAGAAAAAAATAGCCGAAATGATCGGGCACCGTGAATAGAAGAGCCGAAATGATTGGACAATCGCGAATTTCGTGATATAAAAAATCTTAAAAGATAGAGCATCGCAGAAATAAAAAAAATAATGATAAAATAATTTTTTTTCTTCCATGTAAGTAGATCCACTGCGACTCTTGTATACAATCTATAGGATAAAAAAGAGGGAACTATATTTTCCCACCATACTTCGTCAAAAGAAGAGCCAAGTCTTGACGGTACATCTATAGCCTAAAGACTATTTGTAATATTTCAGAAAAATAAAATATTATTTTTGGGAATTTTTATAATTAAATAATAATTATATTGAATATTTTAATAAGGCGGTAAAATTAAATACCGATAAATTTGGGGGAAATTTGGAAAATTTTGGAAATTACTGAAATAAGGGTGCTTTATATGATCTATGCAAATTATAAGTTTTTATGATTAATTATACACTATTTAGTGCTAATCGTGATTAAATATCGCTAATCGCGCATTAAGTTTGTTTTGTGCAAAATATGCACCATGTCATATTTTGACACTTGTTTCATTTTATCATGGCTTTTTTCCTTCTCTTGTATGGTTTTGTTTTAGAAAAAGAAAAGAAAAGAAAAGATAAAGAAGAGAAAAGAAAATATAAAGAAAACAAGAAAAAGAAAAGTCAAAGAGGTATGGGCATGGGAGAGAAAGAGAGGGTGAGGGGTCTTGGTTGACTTGGGTCATTTTCTTCCCTCTTCATTATTTTTCTTCATCTTTCTTTCTCCTCCCTCTCTCATGGAAGCACTCCCTCTCCCTCCACCTCTAAACCCTCAAAACATCATCAAAAACAACCCAAAACCCCATCCCCATTTCACAAAAAGCATGCACAAGCTCAAGGGAAGAACATTGGACCAAGAAAAATTGAATTTTGAGGACTTTGGGCAACTCAAGAAAATTCTTGAGTTGCCAATTGAGGTAATTTCTGCACCATCATGATAGTATTTCGATTCCTTAAGAGTCCATACAAGTTTAGAATCGATATTGTGTAGTTTAGCAAACTTTGAAAATTCCAAGTTAGGGATTAGGATTTGAATTGATTCCAAAGGTGAAATTGAGGTGAAATTAGGGACTACAACCCCTGTAGTGATGGTAATTTGAACTAAAACAGAGATTTAAACCCCAAACCCCTAACTTAGAAACCCCAAAATCGGGAATTTGTGAGAATTGTGAGGTGTTTTGGTGATCTGCTATAACCCGGGTGACCTGAAAAATATTTAGCGAATACTGAAAGATGTGCAGGCAACCTAGAACCTATACCCAACACCCAGGACCCCAATTCCCTCCCTTGGCCACAGATTTAATCATTCTAGCCGCAAATTGCGGCCAGAGCAGGGACTTAGGGCTTCGTATTTGGTCCAGGGCTTTATCTCCTGTAAAATAGACCCCTCCCATATGCAAAATTGGCTAATTTGACCTAGGGTAAAATTTGGGACCATTTTCTTGAGTTGCTGCCTTGTATTTCGAGATGTTTTTGAATTTAAGTTTTGGTATTTGTCATTGTATTCCGTCGTGTGGCGTTTGAACCCCAACGACTAGGGTTATTGGTTGTGTTTTGCATGCGAGACTATAGGTTTTAACCTATCGGTGTTTCATGCGACCTTTTGGTTTTCATGTGTGATTTCGTTACAATGCTATATGTGATATGTAGGTATCTCATGAGGACTTCGAGACGATAAGTAAGCACGTGGCGACATCGGCATTGGCAAGTGAAGATCAAAGTGAGTAGATTTATATCTACGGGGGAAGCCGGGTGGATGGCGTATAGCACCCCCGCAATGTCGTAAGAAATGATATGATGTGATATAGATATACTTAGATGTGCTATTGATGGATATAAACATTTATCAAGAAAAGCTTTAGGAGATCTTGGGTTAATGTTAGCGAGAATTGAGGAAAGTGGTTTAGTTGGTTTCTTAGTCATGAAACCCTAGAGTAAAGATTTGCATATACGCACATACACATACTCGCATACATTTACTTCCTTGTGCGCATTGGGGACACACACACACACACACATACACACATATTGGTATTCATATGCTTGGATGAAGAGGATGTTATACTATACTTGGGAATTAGTCGATATGATCGGGCATGATGCTGTGAGATATTTAATATGTGACCGAGATATGTCATGATGTTATAGCGGATCGTTGGACGACGATACCATGTGGATGATGATATATATATGATAGTTAACATATGATCGAGATAAGATATGTTAAGATATTTATAGTGGATCGCTTGGGCGATGTATACTTCTATATGATAATATGTGTTGATGACATCGGATAGTATGAGACTTTAGATCAGCAGCCAGATCATGATATTGTTGATGATATTAGTAGTGTACTAGACTTAGATCAGTACCCCTGCACACGATATGTGATGATGTGGATACCAGATGAATAGATAAATGTGATATTTGACCCGTATCCAGATTTGGGATGCCGTACGATAGATTTACCGTACGAGATATACTTATGAGGATAGATCTGCACTCTTGACTCGAGGATGTCATATATATATATATATATATATATTGTATCGTACGTGATACT
The DNA here is from genome assembly GCA_030015575.1 of Agapanthus africanus. Classification (NCBI taxonomy): domain Eukaryota; kingdom Viridiplantae; phylum Streptophyta; class Magnoliopsida; order Asparagales; family Amaryllidaceae; genus Agapanthus; species Agapanthus africanus. Next base: position 366,445,186 of record JASDDO010000018.1, read on the forward strand.
ATTGAGGCGAGATCACCGACTATTAGGTATATATATAGATCGGCTCAGACTTAGGTGGATTTCCTTACCCTTTTGACTGGGCTCGAGTCATACTAGTTTTTAAAAGTGGAGAATTGTGAGTAATTTAAATACCAAACTGTATGACCCGTATACTGGGTAGGTATATTTCTCAGTGTTGCAGTTACTACATCACTTTCTGTATATTCATGATGTTTCATCGCATTGCATGCTCGTACATATGTTATATATATTATTATGAAACCCTGCTGTCAGGACACCAGCACCATTACCGATGATGCGTATGTTCCACGTACACTTGCTTGCCGGCTCACACACATCATCATCGGTAATTGCCATGTCACATACACTTTAGAGAATACTATTCATTTTGACATAGCTTGCTAGTTGATAGTTGCGATATGTTATAGCTTTCATATGCTAGTTTAACTATTGCATTAATTGCATGATATCAGATGCATTCATATATTCATTGGTCATGTAGTATTATGGAGATTTATGCCGATATTCACTGTTTACTTACTCTTGATTTTGGATTTCGGATTTTCATGAGATTTCGGGATTTGGGGAAAAACGCAAGAATATATATAAACTTCTCTCTCTCTTTTTAAAATGCAAGTTACGGTTTTCTCATGATGTATGAGTTATCCACTATGAGTTTTCATGATAGCTGTTGGATTTCGAGACCCGTTTCGAGGAGTAATATGAACCGTCTCAGGTATATGGTGGACCCGGTATAGTACCCCGGGGCGAGAGTGATTTCATGGAGGATGATGAGCCTGGAAGGGGTAGACTGCCTACCGGTGATTGTTTGGCGTGGCGGATATCCGGAGGATACCGTCCGTGGTCGTGTGATTTGATGATATGGGCCGATCCGGACTGACGGAGTCCTAGATATTGAGATATCGAGATAGTGGGATTTGAGACACTGAGATTTTGAGATTTGAGATATTGAGATACTGAGATTTATGTTTTGTGCCGATGCTTGACACTGATTTCTCTGTTGATTTCATGATGTATTCTGTTTCCATTCGTCATGCATTCATACATCATATATCTAATATGTTGCTATCTGAGGTACTGACACGAGCATGTAGTATTACACTTATACATAGATGGACCAGAATATTATTTGAGGATATTACTTGATATGACCTAGGATAGCGTCATACATGCGATTTCTACTCGTAGATGTTTTCTACTCACGAGTTGGCAACTCACCCCCGTTGTGCCACAGTTTCTTGCAGGTTTTGCCGTACAGATTTTGTTGCGGCTTTGCTGGCACCCTGTTCCTTCCGGGTGATTGCTTTGGTAGGTGGGATCTTTTGCATCAGACCACCATTGTATATTTGTTATTTCAGTTGTATCTAGTAAAACTCCATCAACCAGATTTGTAAATTTGATAGAGATAGATGACCAGTGTATATTCTTTCGACCATAGAGTCACGCGCTGTATTATTATGGTTTTCCTTTGGTTTTATTGATGATGTTGGATTTTTATCCTGAGTTTGATCCTCGCCTTTTGGCGTTGTATATTATATTTCATTGTGTGGTTTTGTCCACTGGTTGGCGAAGAGCTAGCTCCCGCTTGGGGATGCCTTTATTCATTATATATGCTTTATCAGGTTTGTACCTATTTGGGGTCAGTATTTACAAAGGAAACTCTGCCGAAATTTTTACAAAAGACTTGGGGTTTTTGAAGATGCAATACTTTGGTTTATGCTATTAAACTACTTTTTTTAGATTGGTTTTTCCTTCACTCTACTGCTTTACTTGGTTTTGATTTTTGGGTTTTGGTGTAAGTCGATGTACAACACCCCACGACTTGCGGGGAGGAGGAAATTTGAAAAACAATCTTGTTCTTTGAGTTAACATCGACTAACCGAAGAATCTTTGCTAAACTATAACTAACATATACATAGGAGTAGTTAACTACTATGAGAAGTGATTATACCTAGTGAATCTAGTCCTTCGTCTTTTCGTTATCCACCCCCTCCTCGGCCTCCTCTACGTAATAGATGATCCACCCGAGAGCTTCTATTCCAAGCTTAACCTCTAATCTTGAGGTAACTAGGTTTCTTTAGTTGCTAATCAAAAGCACCTAGGTGATATAGAGTGAGGTAATGGATTAATTAGTCTATCTAATTCTTGATCTCAACACATGAGAGGGAAGGATTAGGGTTTGAAGAGAGAGAGCTTGAGGAGAGAGAAGGTGAGCAAGAGAATGAGAATGAGATAATGATCTCTCTTGAATATGTGAAGCATAATGATTTATCAAAATAAATAAATAAAATGATTAATCATCATCGTTCATTTATTCATATGAGTGATTCATCTCATGAGTCATTAGTTCAATAAATGAAGCATTAACTCTAAGGATGAATCACACAAATGAGTCATTAAAACAATAAATGCAAATGCAACCTAAACCCCCAAGTCATCATCCTTCTAGAAGCTTCCCGCCAAATTACGAGAACGCCCCTCCTATCCGTGAAAACACGGAAAAACTTTAGACTGTATAAATCCAATAATCCGATACTAGAATCTGGCTTAAACTAAAGCCGGCTAGTAAAAACAGTCCGAACGTCGTACGTGCGTAAACACACATATGCGTCCGAACCTTTGTCGTAAAACCATACGACCTCTATATCGTTTCGCCTGGAGCAGGGAAACTCTCTGTGTGGGACTCTAAAGACTCGACTACTACGCTGGCAATGGGTTTAACCACAGACCGCAAGCGGCACTAGCTGTACGTAACGGTCCCCAGATAAATGTCGATAAGAAGGCCGATGTGGAAACCCATCCGAACTCCTACTGAGCCTGATGTGACAATCTCCGTACAGTCCGGTCTGTTCGTCTAATACTATCGCATATCGGGCCTAGGGGGCGGCAAGAGTCAGTCCCCTAATAGCAGTATAAGTCGTGTCGGAGCGTAGCCCATTACACCTTGAGAAACTACTGGAACCTACCAGTAAATCTCGCTTTCCCTGGCCAGGGACTTTGCGTAATGGCTCTCTGACACAGCGCGATATCAACTCCCAATACCGGGAGAGACGAATCCTGTCTAACCACCACTGCCTCCAAGTGCTCGGGACTGCACCCAACTGCTACATGTTTGCACGACTCCTTTGAGCCGTGGTAGGGTAGCAATCTAAGAACAGTGGGACACACTCGAGGCGAAGTAGTAGTGTTAAGTCTGCGGACTATGCTGTACTCATGTCACCTGGAAACTGTTAACTGACGACGGGTATAATACCAACCAACAGTTCCCTGTGAGTCCTGTCCGGTGTACCCGTAACCCAACGAGCACCTGTATACTATCTCAAGTACGACGTACTGATGGCTGTGGGACAGACCATCTCCCCAACTGGGATGAGAAGCGTACACACTAGTCTACTCCGGAGTATCGATGCCCTGTCTCGATAATCCTACGACTAGGGACCTGGAAAAGGATGTGCTTATAGACTACCCAGCCCTCACTAGTGTGACTGCCATCACAACGCTGGTAGTCAAGCAAGATCCTAAGTGCTCTATCAATACGTATACTCATATATTAAGATAGATAAAACCAAGTAGCATACTACCATGTTTAGCAAGACTGTTATATAACTGTGAATATCCCAAGCTTCCATTAAGTAATATACAAGCTAGTATGATACAATAATGGCCCCTAGGGCATATACACTAACAATCTCCCACTTGCACTAGGGCCATGTACTGGCATATCGAAGACCGATGATCTCGAGTAGCCTCTCGAACTGAATCTGAGGTAGGGCCTTTGTGAATGGATTAGCAATGTTCTCTTCAGTAGCAACTCTCCGGACCTCGATCTCCTGGCGATCTATGATCTCCCTGATCAGGTGATACCGCTTTAAGATGTGTCTAGACTTCTGATGGGACCTTGGTTCCTTCGCTAAAGCTATAGCTCCGTTGTTGTCGGAATACAGAGGTATTGGATCAACAATAGTAGGAACCACCTGAAGTTCTGTTAGGAACTTCTTCATCCAGACCGCTTCTTTTGCGGCATCGCAAGCAGCAATATACTTCGCTTCCATCGTCAAGTCAGCAACGGTGTCCTGCTTGGAACTCTTCCAGTACACCGCCCCTCCATTGAGGGTAAGTACATAACCTGACATCGACTTGGAATCGTCCTTATCACTCTGGAAGCCGGAATCAGCAAAGGCCTCCATCTTGAGGTCTCTTCCGCCGTAAACCAAGAACATCTCCTTAGTTCTTCTCAGGTACTTGAGAATGTTCTTCACTGCTATCCAGTGCTTCTCCCCTGGGTCTGACTGATACCGGCTTACCACGCTCAGTGTGTAAGCTACATCTGGTCTGGTGCACAACATCGCATACATTATAGAGCCTACCGCAGAAGCGTAGGGTATAATAGACATACGATCCCTTTCCAAATCAGTCTTGGGTGACATCTCTTTGGATAGGGTGATTCCGTGACAAGCCGGTAGATTACTGCGCTTAGAATCTTCCATACTGAATCTTTTCAGTATAGTGTTGATATACCTGGACTGTGAAAGTCCCAACATCCTCTTGGATCTATCACGATAGATCCGGATCCCCAGAATGTAAGAGGCATCACCCAGGTCTTTCATGGAGAACCTGTGTGACAAGAATCCTTTGACAGATTGTAGCATAGGAATGTCATTTCCTATCAATAGAATGTCATCCACGTATAATACGAGGAATACGACAGTTCGTGCTACAACTTTACTATATATACATGATTCATCTGGAATTTTGATAAAGTCATATTCTTTGACTATTTCATCAAAACAGATGTTCCAACTCCGCGATGCCTGCTTCAATCCATAAATGGACTTAAGCAACTTGCAAACTTTCCCGCTGCTCCCACTCTGATTGAAACCTTCTGGCTGATCCATATAGACGCATTTTTCTAAATTACCATTTAGAAAAGCCGTCTTTACGTCCATCTGCCAGATTTCACAATCATGGAAGGCAGCAATAGCAAGAAGGACCCAAATGGATTTGAGCATAGCCACTGGAGAAAAAGTTTCGTCATAGTCCAAACCAGGTCTTTGACGAAAACCCTTTGCAACAAGTCTAGCCTTATAGGTTTCCACCTGTCCATCTACACCAATCTTTTTCTTGAAGATCCATTTGCATCCTATGTGTTTTACCCCATCTGGAGCAAAGTCTAAAGTCCATACTTTGTTGGTGTACATGGACTCTATTTCGGTCCGCATTGCATCTAGCCATCGTACCGAGTCGCCGCTCTGGATGGCCTACTGGAAGCTAGTAGGTTCATCATCATCAATGATGCAATCCTCTCCATCCCCATCTATGAGAAAACCTTAGTATCTCTCAGGCGGATGAGACAACCTACTACTTCTGCGGAGGGGTGCGGGAATGTCCTGTTCTTCTTGAACTACTGGTTCTTCCAAACTTTCAGTAGTAGTTTGTGGTTCTGGAATTTCTTCCAGTTCTATTTCTCTCCCACTTGTTTCCTTTTCTAAAAACTGACGTTCTAGAAAATGGGCATTACGAGAAACAAAAACCTTTTGTTCCACTGCGTAATAGAATAGATACTCCCTGGAGTTCTTTGGATATCCCACAAAGTTACACAGTACTGATCGTGCCTCGAGCTTGTCCACATGCTGCTTTTTAACAAAAGCTGGACATCCCCATATCTTCAGATACTGAAGATAGGGTTTCTTCCCACTCCACATCTGATATGGCGTGGTAGGCACAGTTTTGGTAGGAACTATGTTCAAAAGATATGCCGCTGATTCTAGCGCATAACCTCAGAAAGATCGTGGTAACTCAGCATTACTCATCATGGAACGTACCATATCCAATAGGGTTCGATTCCGTCTCTCCGATACACCGTTATGCTGTGGAGTGTATGGAGGAGTAAGCCGAGGGAGAATTCCTTTCTCTTTTAGGTAACCTAGGAACTCGGCACTTAAGTATTCACCATCTCGATCAGATCTTAGTGTCTTGATACTTTTGCCGGTTTGGTTTTCTACTTCATTTTTATACTCTTGGAATTTCTCAAAACCCTCGGATTTATGTTTCATCAGAAAAATGAATCCGTACCTAGAGTAATCATCCGTAAAAGTAATGAAATAGGAAAAACCACCTCTAGCATGTGTAGACATTAGACCACATACATCGCCGTGTATGAGTCCTAAGAGCTCGCTCGCTCTTACTCCATGTCCAGTGAATGGAGTCTTTGTCATCTTTCCTTTGAGACATGATTCACAAGTGGCATAAGTTTGATATTCGAACGAGTCTAAATATCCTTCTCTATGTAACTTAGTTAAAATTGTCTCATTGATGTGACCTAGTCTACAATGCCATAAGAAAGTCTTATTTGTATCTGGAGACTTTCGTTTTAGTGTGTTCTGGACATTGAAAATCTGGAGTTGGTTTAAGACATATATACCATTATCCAGTGTACCGGACCCAATCAAACTATGATTAAGGTGGATGTTAACAACATCGCTTACAAACGTGAAATCATAACCTTTATTTGAAAACAAGGAAACTGATATGATATTACACGTTAAACTAGGTACACAAAAACAGTTATGTAAAACCAAAATATGTCCACTCGTCAATCCCAGGTGATAATCCCCGACGGACACAGCTCCCACACTAGCTCCGTTAGCAACCTTTAGGGTCATATCACCATCCTTCAGCACTCTACGATTTCTCAGTGCCTGCAATTGCATATATGAGATCCTGATCCGGTATCCAATACCCAGGAAGTAGAGTTGATTGACAGACAATTCTCAATTACAAACACACCTGAAGTCGAAGCCACAGCCTGCTTCGGTTCCTGGTTCTTGGCGTTCCACGCCTTGCAATCTTTCTTCCAGTGCCCTTTCCTATGACAATAGAAGCACTCATCCTGGGCCGCTACTGACACCGCAATCTTTTTCTTTCCCTTCGCTCCCACCTTACTAACACCTCCTTTAGGTTTGGTGGCGGCCTTCTTCTTCTTTCCTTTGGCCCTAGCCTTGGACCCGGAAGAAGAAGCTCCGCTAACAAACATAGCGGGTGTTTTCCTTGCCTTCTGCAAGGTGCCCTCTGCACTCCTCAACATGTTAAGGAGTTCTGGAAGTTCAACTTCTTTTCTTTGAATGTTGAAATTCAGAATAAACTGGGCGTAGGTGGAAGGAAGGGACTGGAGAATCAAGTCTGTATAGAGCTCATTATCCAAAGTCGTCCCAAGGTCTGCGAGCTCTTCAATATAACCAATCATCTTTAGGACATGTTCTCCTACCGATGATCCGACGGCCAACCTCGTTCGAAACAAGTTCTTTGAGGTCTCGTATCTTGCTATACGAGATTGCTCTCCATAAAGTTCCTTTGTATGGAGAAATATGCCATCTAGATCCATATCCTCGTGCCTCCTCTGATGTTCATTATTCATCGAGGCAAGCACGACGCACTTGGCCTTCGCGCAATCTAAATCCCAGGTTTTGCGGATTTCCTTATCTGCATTACTGGATTTGGGACCTGGGATTGCAGGTGCCTTAGTGGTGAGGACATACCCCAATCTGTCATAGGTCAAAGCCATTTTGACATTCCGCAGCCAATCTTTATAGTTTGGCCCTGTTAGTATATTTTTTTCTAATAGTAACTTAAGTCCAGTCATTTTCAGGGTCGCTGCAATTAGGAGAGAGAGAGAGAACACTTTAGCATGATGCTCTTGCAAGTTTAGAGTGGTTTTTAGTTTATCTAAACTGGATGGCTCCCACTGTTTCTCGAATCCCTCCTCAAACCAAAAAGGAAGAACTAGCCAGGACTATTATCACCGTACAATACTTGCTTAACCGTTCAGCCAGGCCGGTGTCGGTACTTCGAGGGAGGTTTTCCAACGCTTTCGTGAAGTTCCTTAATTAAATAACCTCTTTTCTCTGGGGGCGTAGCCCCGCTGACACCTTTCTCGGCACCTACTTGGTTTATATCATTGATCGTTAAGTGACAAATCTCCTGATGAGTAGCATATACTCACAGTAGGATCGAGATCCAATCATCGTGTGATAATGCTGAAGGAATCCTACCAACATTCATCACACTCCAAATGTTATGCATCTTATTGCAAATTTCAGTTTCTTTAGAAATTCCCGATATAATTTTTTTTGCCCCATGCTCTTATGACCTTCGCGTTAGGTCAAAATGTCATAAGTCACATGCCAAGTTCTACCCATCATTATCTTGTTAATTTGAACCCATCCGTACATATCCTTGTCGTTCGGCCAAAATGATAATACGACTGTCCTAAACTAACTCATCTATCTATGTAACAAATGAAGACCCAGCAGCTACCAAACACTATGCCTTGGCGTTAGGTCAAAATACATAGCTTGAATACTACTGAATACCCAATTGAAATGACGGAGGGCTACGAATGGTTTTGGCGAAATCGTGAACGTTGTGAACTTGATATGACCGAAGGAACCTGATAGCTTTTAAAAGGAGTGGTTAAAGCTCCGCAATTAAAAATATCTACTATTTTAAAAATAACCGAGTGGTTTCTTTTAAACTGTTCCAACGATTTAACTTTGGTTTATTTTCTTTGCATTAATAATAATGCTTCCCATAATTAACCTATCATTGCAGAAAACAACGAAAATACAACGTCCTCTTATGCCATCCGCATTTGCCACTGGGTCCCGTCATCACCCGTTAGGTTACTTAACTAACGACAGAGCGGGGGCTGGGCTAGCGCGGGTGTAAAACATAAGTGACGTCTAAATAGCTATCATATATAGATATTGTACATTTGTCAGATGCAATAATAGGCATTCCAGATCACAGATGAACATTATTGGATATGCAAGCAATCCGCGTTTCTTTTGAGCCTGCAACGAAAGACGGATTACACAGTTGTGATGAATAGGCATTACCCTACCCTAGACCCCTACGGGTACGACAAACTACCCGCCAAGTACCCGAAGTGAAGCGGTCTCCCTCAAGAACGTGAGTAGGCCACTAAACACTTCAAAGTACCCGGTAGTTTGTGCACCCCACCTTGGGTCTATCCTAAGAGCAAAATCAGTAAAATGAAATAATACAACGGTGGCTACAACCGCAACCTGGATGTGCCCCGCAAAATAATATTACAACATATTACAATTACATTGAATGAATGAATATAATAACCCATCTCAAACCCCGGCTAATCATCACAACAATCCAATCAAGTTCATAATCACAAACAGTTAAATCATTACAGAAATGTGCAACCCCTGCCAACCGACATACTAGCAGTTAGGGGAGGTTTACGAACACATTATACAGTTCACAGATATAATCTAATTAGCAAACATCGTATAATTTCGATCGAGCAAACACTTTAGATTCTACTCCAAAGCTTCTCTGTGCACCTAAGACTTGAGCAGAAAATAAACATTCCAGAAAAGACAAAAAACATCACAGAAGAGTTCTGGGAAAATTTGGGGTGAATCGGCTTCAACTCGGCCGCGGATCCGCGGCGGATCGGTGGGATCGGCCGCGGTTCCACGGCTGTTTGGCCGATTCATGCATCCAATTTTTTCCAGAGTTCTTGTATTTCCCTGCTGGTATTTTTAGAGGTCCATGAAAAACTTTTAGGGCCTGTTTTAAAATCGACAGAAACTTAGTGATTTTGATGTTTTTTCCGATTCGTTTTGCGTTCGAAATTCTTACGACTTTGCTAATGAGTTAATTATTGTTTAGCGAGGCTCTGATACCACTGTAAGTCGATGTACAACACCCCACGAGTTGCGGGGAGGCGGAAATTTGAAAAACAATCTTGTTCTTTGAGTTAACATCGACTAACCGAAGAATCTTTGCTAAACTATAACTAACATATACATAGGAGTAGTTAACTACTATGAGAAGTGATTATACCTAGTGAATCTAGTCCTTCGTCTTTTCGTTATCCACCCCCTCCTCGGCCTCCTCTACGTAATAGATGATCCACCCGAGAGCTTCTATTCCAAGCTTCACCTCTAATCTTGAGGTAACTAGGTTTCTTTAGTTTCTAATCAAAGGCACCTAGGTGATATAGAGTGAGGTAATGGATTAATTAGTCTATCTAATCTTTGATCTGAACACATGAGAGGGGAGGATTAGGGTTTGAAGAGAGAGAGCTTAAGTAGAGAGAAGGTGAGCAAAAGAATGAGAATGAGATAATGATCTCTCTTGAATATATGAAGCATAATGATTTATCAAAATAAATAAATAAAATGATTAATCATCATCCTTCATTTATTCATATGAGTGATTCATCTCATGAGTCATTAGTTCAATAAATGAAGCATTAACTCCAAGGATGAATCACACAAATGAGTCATTAAAACAATAAATGCAAATGCCACCTAAACCCCCAAGTCATCATCCTTCTAGAAGCTTCCCGCCAAATTACGAGAACGCCCCTCCTATCCGTGAAAACACGGAAAAACTTTAGACTGTATAAATCCAATAATCCGATACTAGAATCTGGCTTAAACCAAAGCTGGCTAGTAAAAACTGTCCGAACGTCATGCGTGCGTAAACATACGTATGCGTCCGAACCTTTGTCGTAAAACCATACGACCTCTATATCGTTTCGCCTAGAACAGGGAAACTCTCTGTGTGGGACTCTAAAGACTCGACTACTATGCTGGCAGTGGGTTTAACCACAGACCGTAAGCGGCACTAGTTGTACGTAACGGTCCCCAGGTAGATGTCGATAAGAAGGCCGATGAGGAAACCCATCTGAACTCCTACTGAGCCTGATGTGACAATCTCCGTACAGTCCGGTCTGTTCGTCTAAGACTATAGCATATCGGGCCTAGGGGGGCGGCAAGCATCAGTCCCCTAATTGCAGTATAAGTCGTGTCGGAGCGTAGCCCGTTACACCTTGAAAAACTACTGGAACCTACCAGTAAATCTCGCTTGCCCTGGCCAGGGACTTTGCATAATGGCTCTCTGACACAGCGCGATATCAACTCCCAATACCGGGAGAGACCAATCCTGTCTAACCGCCACTGCCTCCAAGTGCTCGGGACTGCACCCAACTGCTACCTATTTGCACGACTCCTTTGAGCCGTGGTAGGGTAGAAATCTAAGAACAGTGGGACACACTCGAGGCGAAGTAGCAGTGTTATGTCTGCGGACTATGCTGTACTCATGTCACCTGGGAACTGTTAACTGACGACGGGTATAATACCAACCAACAGTTCCCTGCGAGTCCTGTCCGGTGTACCCATAACACAATGAGCACCTGTATACTATCTCCAGTACGATGTACTGATGTCTGTAGGACCGACCATCTCCCCAACTGGGATGAGAAGCGTACACACTAGTCTACTCCGGAGTATCGATGCCCTGTCTCGATAATCCTACGACTAGGGACCTGGAAAAGGATGTGCTTGTAGACTACCCAGCCCCCACTAGTGTGACTGCCATCACAATGCTGGTAGTCAAGCAAGATCCTAAGGGCTCTATCAATACGTATACTCACATATTAAGATAGATAAAACCAAATAGCATACTACCATGTTTAGCAAGACTGTTATATAACTGTGAATATCCCAAGCTTCCATTAAGTAATATACAAGCTAATATGATACAATAATGGCCCCTAGGGTATATACACTAACATTTGGCTTACTTAGATTACGTACGCCTCGAGACGTTTCATAATTTAAGTGCCGGTCATGTTCCGCACTTTTCGGGTCGTGATAAGGTTGGTATCAGAGCGTTAGGTTTTACCTCCTAAGTGTAGGATGACCCTTGGTTGATGGAGTAGGTGACTCAAGTAGAGTGACGTACCGTGTGTATGTTCCGTGGCATACTTACGATACGCTACTCCGCTTAAGAAGCCTTAGGATGTACATTTTCTTGCACAGCATTATATTCATTCCTATGATATATCCTCATTAGTACCAGTTATGGTTTTGTTACCACGGATGTACAGGCAGAGAGAGCCACGGCTAGAGTTGCGTCAGCACGAGCTCGTCACGGACGAGGACTGACCAGGGTGTGATTCCAGAGATATACAATTGCATAGAGGCGTCGTTTTATTGTGTTTTCGTGCCATGAGCGTTTGATGGGTCGCTTTTACAAGATTACTCGGACGTGCAGATCAGCACCAGAGGATTGAGCCACTGATAGAGGCCAGCCAGGATGTGATGACCGTCAATGCACTGATTATCTTGATGATTGAGGCACTGTTCAACGTGCAGGAGAATGAGCCAATAGTTGCTGCGAACGACGAGATATCTCCCCAGATGTTAGAGCTATTGCAGTACGAGTTGTACTTAGAGATATGACAGAAGATCGCTAGTCACCAAAGATGAAGGACTAGGACATGTGATTCATTGCCTACCCCGATACGAGGTCATCAGATTGATTGATTCCAGCTAGAGACGACTTCACGCTGATACGTTGAGAGTCGATATAGACGATCGAATGTCAGGAACCCATTTTCCAAGTTTAAAGTATTCGGAAAACAATGCAAGTAATTCTACGGACCTCTAGAAGAATGAAACCCTAACTCGACATAATGAACATGGAACGCCAGTGAACCTTAGGGTTTGCGGCAGTTCAGCGGTTCCATTAGTGAGGCTTTGGTTTGCCCTTCTACGGTTGGTCCATAGGTGCTGTGGAATATATTCGATACTATTTAACTGTACCCAAGATGTTGAGCTCTTGGGGGATTATGGAATCTCGACGAATCGATCGAAAAGTTCGACATCATTCGGATATCATGTGATGGGATGTATTGCTTGGGAGACTCCAGATACGAGTATAGCCGTTAGAGCGCAGCCTATGCAGCCACGAGGAGACTAGTCCGAATCAGTCGACATTGGAGAAAAAAGGAGTAAGAGGTTCGTACGAGAGGACATTCCGCTCCGCTGACATCACAGATGTGATACGCATGAATAGGCGTTGTATATGGATATATCTTCCAGAAGGAGTCGCGATGAGTATGCAGCCGTTCCGAAACAAGATACAGATTTAGTAAAAGATGATAACTTCTGGGCAGTTCAGCAGAAACGAGATTTGGGAGAGACCTCGATAGGACCTTTCTGGAATAATTTACGAGAAGACTTGGACCCAGGAGCAGTCATTTTATGCACACCCAGCAGGCCAGAGTTCGTCATCGTCGACGAGACATGTTATGAGTGACCACGACAGTTGGCCAGAGATCTTTAGAGGATGTGCCAGAGTGGGACTGTTTCCGTCGTCATTCCATATTTGAACCGTTGAGCCGAGGAGCTATGCACTTAGCAATCTGCAGTGAGAGACGGGAGCCTAAGGGCACCAGATGACAGGCCACGAACGGGAGGCAAGTAGATATCTTGCTCTGCTAGCATTGGATGCAACGATACCTTTTCGACTTGAAGGAAGGATATATCGACGACAATGTTTGCGATCTGGGATTTGGTGATTCGAATATCATGCATCCGTCATTCTTAGATTTCGGTATTTTGGGCGATCTATTCGCATGATTTAGTCTTGATGACTGAGTCTCATGATATTTGTTTTTCGTGCACCATGGTTGCACCTAATGGGTATTTATATTTTGTACGTGGTTATTACACTTGAGATATGCTTTATACACCGTTGTGTTGATTTATGATTTATGCACAGTATCGCACTTGATATCATTTTGTGCCTTAGCTGAACATGTTTATGATTTCATGGATTTCACACAGTTGGGCTGATTTTGTGCATATGGTACACATTCGATTTGGTTTTTGCACTCGGTATAGTTCACATATGCTTGCTGTGCATTGATACGTATTTTGTGCACCACAGTTGCACCTGACTTCATTTTGATTTCATTTGAGATATTGATTGTGATTTCATGCCTAGGTCATGCATATGATTTGACTTATGCTTTCGGCATAGTTTTCATGCACTTTTAGTATATTGATTTGCTTTTGTGCACGCTGATACACATGGTTGGGAGGTTATATACCACGGTATACCTGATTTGGATTTGGATTGAAATGCGTTGTATAACGTCGATTTCGATAGTGATACTCGATATTTGTTTTGTGCACCTTGTGCACCTGATTGGATTCTTGCGCATATTTGACGCGCTTGGACTGGATTTTGCGCATGTTCGGTGCTTGATATTGGATTTCATGATTTCATGCATGTTGAATGCACATGATTTAGATTTTATTCGTGCATGATGGATGCACATGATTTGGATTTTCACGCATGTTGGGCGCATGTCATGAGATGCGATTTTGGTGCACACCAGATGCACTAGATTCTTCGTGCACATCAGATGCACCTGATATTGCTGTCAGGCACACCCGTTGCCCTTGACAGATGTTTCGTGCACACCCGATGCACTTAGATGTTTTTTCTGTGCACATGTATGGCACATTCATGGGTTTTGATTTCCGTGCGCACCAGATGCATGTAGCATTCATATGCACATTTTGGGATTGATTTCTTATGGAGCAGTACGATTTTATGATATTTGCTATTTTTTTTCGTACTGAGCAGGACTAGTCAGAGGACAGTACCTGAATATATTTTGCATGCATTGATAGTTATCGAAGGGATTTCCAAAAAAAAGAAAAAAAGGGAGCTTTAGTCTCAGTATTTACCTACGTGTCTTATATGACACGAAGCGTTTAAAACAAGGAAACCCCTTCTAAATTGTTTTTAAAAAAAAACGGCGGGACGTACATATTAAATAAAGGATAAGTATATATATAGTTATTTTCTTACAATAGACGTCCGCCACTGGGCTGCGGTACGCGCATCGCATAGCAACATGAAAGGTTTGGCATGCATTTCCTTCAGATGTTTATATGTATAGTTTTGAAGTAGATCATATTGGTTTTCGTATTGGATTTGAGATTGGTGTCTTCACCATGACTCCGATGATTGCGAAATACTTGACGGAGTTTTGAATTGGAGTTATCTGCTCACTGTTCATGCGCATGCTTTGCGCTATAATGTGTTTTATATATTGATGATTTCGGAGCCCCGACGACTTGAACTTTTTACTGAAATGTTTTAGTATTTGAGGGGTTTAAATTTAAATTCGGGGACCGAATTTCTTTAAGGGGGGAAGATTGTAATATTTCAGAAAAATAAAATATTATTTTCGTAATTTTTATAATTAAATAATAATTATATTGAATATTTTAATAAGGCAATAAAATTAAATACCGATAAATTTAGGGAAAATTTGGAAAATTTTGGAAATTACTGAAATGAGGGTGTTTTATGTGATCTATGCAAATTATAAGTTTTTATGATTAATTATAAACTATTTAGTGCTAATCGCGATTAAATATCGCTAATCGCGCATTAAGCTTGTTTTGTGCAAAACATGCACCATGTCACATTTTGACACTTGTTTCATTTTGTCATGGCTTTTTTCCTTCTCTTGCATGGTTTTGTTTTAGAAAAAGAAAAGAAAACAAAAGATAAAGAAAAGAAAAGAAAAGATAAAGAAAACAAGAAAATAAAAGTCAAAGAGGTATGGGCATGAGAGAGAAAGAGAGGGTGAGGGGTCTTGGTTGATTTGGGCCATTCTCTTCACTCTTCATTATTTTTCTTCATCTTTCTTTTCCCTCCCTCTCCCATGGCAGCACTCCCTCTCCCTCCACCTCTAAACCCTCAAAACATCATCAAAAACAACCAAAAACCCCATCCCCATTTCACAAAAAGCATGCACAAGCTCAAGGGAAGCACATTGGACCAAGAAAAATCGAATTTTGAGGACTTTGGGCAACTCAAGAAAATTCTTGAGTTGCCAATTGAGGTAATTTCTGCACCATCATGATAGTATTTCGATTCCTTAACTTTCCATACAAGTTTAGAATCGATATTGTGTAGTTTAGCGAACTTTGAAAATTCCAAGTTAGGGATTAGGGTTTGAATTGATTCCAAAGGTGAAATTGAGGTGAAATTAGGGACTACAACCCCTGTAGTGATGGTAATTTGAACTAAAACAGAGACTTAAACCCCAAACCCCGAACATAGAAACCCCGATATCGGGAATTTGTGAGAATTGTGAGGTGTTTTGGTGATCTGCTATAACCCGGGTGACCTGAAAAATATTTAGCGAACACTGAAAGATGTGTAGGCAACCTAGAACCTATACCCAAAACCCAGGACCCCAATTCCCTTCCTTGGCTATAGATTTAATCATTCTGGCCACAAATTGCGGCCAGAGCAGGGACTTAGGGCTTCGTGTTTGGTCCAGGGCTTTATCTCCGGTAAAATAGACCCCTCCCATGTGCAAAATTGGCTAATTTGACCTAGGGTAAAATCTGGGACCATTTTCTTGAGTTGTTGCCTTGTATTTCGCGATGTTTTTGAATTTAAGTTTTGGTACTTATCATTGTATTCCTTCGTGTAGCGTTTGAATGCCAACGACTAGAGTTATTGGTTGTGTTTTGCATACGAGACTATAGGTTTTAACCTATCGGTGTTTCGTGCGACCTTTTGGTTTTCATGCGTAATTTCGTTACAATGCTATATGTGATATATAGGTACCTCACAAGGACTTCGAGATGACAAGTAAGCACGTGGCGACATCGGCATCGGTAAGCGAAGATCAAAGTGAGTAGATTTATATCTACGGGGGAAGTCGGGTGGATGGCGTATAGCACTCCCGCAATGTCGTAAGAAATGATATGATGTGATATAGATATACTTAGATGTGTTATTGAGAGATATAAACACTTAGCAAGAAAAGCTTTAGGAGATCTTGGGTTAATGTTAGCGAGAATTGAGAAAAGTGGTTTAGTTGGTTTCTTAGTCACAAAACCCTAGAGTAAAGATTTGCATATACACACATACACATACTCGCATACATTTACTTCCTTGTGCGTATTGGGGACACACACACACACACATATTGGTATTAATATGCTTGGATGAAGATGATGTTATATGATACTTGGGAATGAGTCGATATGATCGAGCATGATGCCGAGAGATATTTAATATGTGACCGAGATATGTCATGATGTTATAGCGGATTGTTGGACGACGATACCATGTGGATGATGATATATATATGATAGTTAACATATGATCGAGATATGCTAAGATATTTATAGTGGATCGCTTGGGCGATATATACTTCATATGATAATATGTGTTGATGACATCGGATGGTATGAGACTTTAGATCAGTAGCCAGATCATGATATTGTTGATGATATTAGCAGTGTACGAGATTTAGATCAGTATCCCTGCTCACGATATGTGATGATGTGGATACCAGATGAATAATGAGATAAATGTGATATTTGACTCGTACCCAGATTTGGGATGCCGTACGATAGATTTACCGTATGAGATATAGTTATGAGGATAGATCCGCACTCTTGACTCGAGGATGTCATATATATATATATATTGTATCGTACGTGATACTATTGAGGCGAGATCACCGACTATTAGGTATATATAGAGATCGACTCAGACTTAGGTGGATTTCTTTACCCTTTTGACTGGGCTCGAGTCATACTAGTTTTCAAAAGTGGAGAATTGTGAGTAATTTAAATACCAAACTATATGACCCGTATATTGGGTAGGTATATTTCTCGGTGTTGCAGTTACTACATCACTTTCTGTATATTCATGATGTTTCATCGTATTGCATGCTCGTACATATGTTATCTGTATTATTATGAAACCCTATTGTCAGGACACCAGCACCATTACCGATGATGCATATGTTCCACGTACATTTGCTTGCCGGGTCACACACATCATCATCGGTAATTGCCATGTCATGTACACCTTAGAGAATACTATTCATTGACATAGATTGCTAGTTGATAGTTGCGATATGTTATAGCTTTCATGTGCTAGTTTAACTATTGCATTAATTGCATGATATCAGATGCATTCATATATTTCTTGGTCATGCAGTATTATGGAGATTTATGCCGATATTCACTGTTTACTTACTTTTGATTTTGGATTTCGGATTTTCATGAGATTTCGTGATTTGGGTGAAAACCGCAAGAATATATATAAACTTCTCTCTCTCTCTTTAAAATGCAAGTTGCGGTTTTCTCGTGATGTATGAGTCATCCACCATGAGTTTTCATGATAGCTATTGGATTTCGAGACCCGTTTCGAGGAGTAGTATGGACCGTCTCGGGTATATGGTGGACCCGATATGGTACCCCGGGGCGAGAGTGATTTCATGGAGGATGATGAGCCTGACAGGGGCAGACTGCCTACCGGTGATTGTTTGGCGCTGCGGATATCCGGAGGATACCGTCCGTGGTCATGTGATTTGATGATATGGACCGATCCGGACTGACGGAGCCCTAGATATTGAGATATTGAGATAGTGAGATTTGAGACACTGAGATTTTGAGATTTGAGATATTGAGATACTGATATTTATGTTTTGTGTCGATACTTGACACTGATTTCTCTGTTGATTTCATGATGTATTCTGTTTCCATTCGTCATGCATTCATACATCATATATCTAATATGTTGCTATCTGAGGTACTGATACGAGCATGTAGTATTACACTTATACATAGATGGACCAGAATATTTATTTGAGGATATTACTTGATATGACATAGGATAGCGTCATACATGCGATTTCTACTCGTATATGTTTTCTACTTACGAGTTGGCAACTCACCCCCATTGTGCCACAGTTTCTTGCAGGTTTTGCCGTACAGGTTTCGTTGCGGCTTTGCTGGCACCCTGTTCCTTCCGGGTGATTGCTTTGGTAGGTGGGATCTTTTGCATCAGGACCACCATTGTATATTTGTTATTTCAGTTGTATCTAGTAAAACTCCATCAACCAGACTTGTATATTTGATAGAGATAGATGACCAGTGTATATTCTTTCGATCTTAGAGTCGCGTGCTGTATTATTATGGTTTTCCTTTGGTTTTCTTGATGATGTTGGATTTTTATCCTGAGTTTGATCCTCGCCTTTCGGCGTTGTATATTATATTGCATTGTTTGGTTTTGTTCGCCGGTTGGCGAAGAGCTAGCTCCCGCTTGGAGATGCCTTTATTCATTATATAATATTTTATCCGGTTTGTACCCGTTTGGGGTCAGTATTTACAAAGGAAACTCTACCGAATTTTTTACAAAAGACTTGGGGTTTTTAAAGATGCAATACTTCGGCTTATGCTATTAAACTACTTGTTTTAAATTGGTTTTTCCTTCACTCTACAGCTTTACTTGGTTTTAATTCCTGGGTTTTGGCTTACTTAGATTACGTACACCTTGAGACGTTTCGTAATTTAAGTGCTGGTCATGTTCCGCACTTTTCGGGTCGTGACACTATTTCGACATGCCTCCTCATTCCAACAAGGTGCGGACACAACTGTCAAATAAAATCAGGGTAATGGCATATTCCTAGCTCCAGATCTTAGCGGTAATTTATACAACATACAAGTCATACAGATATCTGTCTTACTTCAACAAAGAATCGGTGCGACACCTAAGCGAAAGCGAATTGATAGCATGTGCCTAGCTTCGGGTCTTGATTGCAAGCCTAAAGACCATTGAATGTTATCCCACCCCAAAAGGGTGTGGTTATGACTCATCGGGGTTTCAAATCAAGCCTAATCTCAAGTAAAGTGTCACGGCAATACCTAACGCTTGACCTTCCGATGGTAGTATGGATATTCCAACCTAAGAAGATTACTTGAAGACGTCTTGTCCAGCCTCAGAAGGGAACAGAGACACTATAGACGTGTGGCTACTCGAGCCGCAACTTAAGGGATTGCATATCGAGAATATATCAGCCAACGCGACGGTACGATAGACTTAACCCAGTACCATAAACCTAACAGACCGCTATCCTAATATAGAGGTTATCTATATTCAATGTTAGGGCGATTTTGCTTATAAACCTAAGGGCAAGGTAAACTAAAAAAATCTGAAATGAGTAAATAATCTAAAAACTCCGAAATGAGTAAATAAACTAATCCATGCCAGGTCACGACAATCAAGAGACAGAGAGATGCAAATATGAAAATAAATATCTGTTATTTATTAATCAAAAATGGTTAAGAGATACAATCTAAAGAAAAAGAAAAGAAGGGGAAGAATACAACAAAGGAAGAAGTCTAAGATGGCGGGTTATTCAACATGCTGGACAGATCGTCTCTTCTCCGTTGAACCTCTGTCTCGAGCCCTGTCAGCATAGTAAGCTGAGCACCTTCTTGTTCTTGCTGTTAATGGTACAAGGAAAATCGATGCTTGGGCTCCTTTTCGGCGGCTTTGTGGCCCTCCACCACTTCCTTTGTGAAGCTAACAGCTCTATCAAGAGCTACCATTTCCGTTACTACCTGTTAGGGGGCTCTCCAGATCTTATAAGCCCGAGTGGCATAGGCTGCAAGTTAAGCTTGAAGGTCTTCTAAGGCCTTCGAAGCTAGCCCCCTCTTTGAAAACTTCCGGGCTAGCCTATTCTCGCAAGATCGGAGGCTGACGCCGCATCCCACGATCCATTCATTCAACCTAACCTTCAGAGATGATATGTACGAGGGAAGGCGTCGGTGTTCAAGCTCATGAAGAAGAGCCTCCACTTGCCGGCGATATTCAACCCAAGTCAGCACCAGCACCTCATCATGGTAGTTAGCAAGGATAGAAAAAGAAGTACTAGCCTCGACGGAAAACTCCTTTGCAAAGACTGAAGTACCAGTGCAAAGGTCTTCAATAAGATCGGCCAGTGAGCATAAGCTATTCCTCACCATCCTTTCAGACATACGTCTTGCATAAGGACCCTCCGGCATACGAACATAAGACTCAAACGAGGTCGGGGTCGGCAGAATTGTGTCAAGAGAAAGAAAATACAATAGGTTTAGATGCATCTCCAAGATGTGGGATAAATAAGAGGGTACAAGGACCAAGGTGTCACTTACGCATAGTTACAGGGGGCAAATCTAGGATATCTCTAGGTGCGTCCAAAACCTCAACTTTATCTTCGGCTTGCAAGACTGCAGTCAAACGATCGTGTCAATATCGCATCAGAAAGAAGAATAAAAGAGATAAAAAGATATCGACCATGTCCGAAAGAAAGGATAATCTGCTAGGGAGGTATCACATGCGAAGCTGCCATACCAAACAAACGCGAGAAGGTCTCCTCTAGAGAGCGGTCAAAAATGGAAGAAGCCAGCTCCCACAACTCTGAAAACACCATAAGAGAAAGAAAGAGAGAGAGTCAGGCCTACTGAAAGATTGTCAAATGATAAGGAGAAAAACATAAAATTACCTTTAATTATCCTCCTACTCTGGGCCGAAAGGGCGACGGCATCAGGAACGTCCTCTATAACTTCTAGTGTCCTACCAGTGATATCTATGGAGTCCGTCAATAGTTTATCAGCTTCAACTGAAGGAATCAGAGCCATTACATAAGTTTCCAAGGCGCGCTATTGAATGGAAACCATTCCCGTCATAGAAGTCCCTGCAGGAAAAAGAATGTAAGGGCGAGAGCAGTATAAACCATTTGCTAAAAAGGACGTGAAAAGATATAGACCGATGTGCTAAAGAGCTTGAAGTATAGCTTTCTCGAGTCCTTGCTCTTTTCTTGTTAACCATGCCCACCAGGCTTCGATTGAAGAAAGAGCTCCACCTGATTTCAGAGCAGCTTCATCTTTGGAAGCGACCGATATCGGTTGTTTCACAGCCCTTTTCTCTGCCAGCGTTAAAGGGGCTGCCGGTGGTGCAGCAGAAAGCGGATCAACATCTAGGAAAGCGATGGGAGCGAAGCACCCCCTGTGAGGGAACACATCCTAGGTCTCATCCTGTGACATATTGAGGGCTTCAGCAAGCTAAGCAGCCTCCACGGCGGACGTATCCGGAAAAAGAAAGCTATCATCTAGTTCATGCGCAGGCATATCGTCACCATCAGGAGCAGGAGATTCGGGCTTAAGCAAAGCATCGATCAGACGCATGGCAGATCTCTTTCTTTTTTTAGGGCCTGAGCTAATGCTCATAGAGGAACGTTTCCTCCCCGTTGGCATCTTTGGACGGCGGTGCCAGATCTCAGCTTCAAGATCCGACTCGAATAATGCTACGGCCTCTGCGGTGCATGGAGTCTCTGCATCAGGTTCAATACGAACTAGCATTCCAGCAGCACGAGGAGCCGACACCGCTGGAGGAGCCTTCGGAATAATCGCCGCGCCACTTTCCCTTAAAGGTGGACGAACGACTGATCGCGGTCGTAACGGAACATCAATGGCATGGGCAGGCACCAAGACCCTCTGCTCGAGAAGCACCCATCTATCCTCCATGATGATTGGACCTACCTTATGCTGATACCAACCCTTGTAACGACCCAAAGACCCTGTAAGGTAATCCGGCTCAGGGATCATAAAATGAGAGCCGGTGTTCAGACGCATGGAGTGGTGAATAACATCACGGGCATTCTCCAGGGATGCAGCGGGCTCAATAAAAAATGCCTCAAGGGGCACGCCTTAATCATAACCTAATTGTTGGGCAAAACGGTGGGGGTTGTATCGCATGAATAAGGCAGCGTCATCCAAACGAAATACCATATACCTGGGTCTGATGGAGTAGAGATGCATGATCTCCTTATGCTTTAGAACCGGTGCTTCCTTCTTTAGCACATCATATAGCTGTTGAATGGCCTCTGTTGGCACAGAAAGAACTCGATCAATGAAAACCATGCCGCCTTCATTCGAGTACGGGCAGAGCGGTAAGCGCAAAGACCCCAACTATGTCGAATTAGAAGAAGAAGCATCAACTAGCTTCATAATTCGCGGGAAAGTAAATGAATCATAAAAATTGGACCTTTGGTGCACAGCAAATGCACCTAATACGTGCATCTCAATCCAGGACATGAAATAGTGGAGAGAGAAGTTCACAGGGTCCACACCTAGATTCGAAGTATTAGCAGCAGTGCTCAAGTCGTGATAATAGTGAGATAACCCTGCAACGCCAATAACTAGATATGCTCCCTTGGCTATGCGGTGCACAGGGTAGAAAATAGAGGCCCTCATAAAGCGTCGATGCATAGGCATCGTGAACCAACTGAGCCAAAGACTGATGAAACCTATAAAGAACGTTTCCTCGTCTATACCAGGGGCAACAATATCTTCAAAAGCGACGGCCGACGTGTTCAGAATGTAGAACCGTGGCAAATCCTCCTCATTGGCCGATAGTTTCGTCAAGCCAAACCCAAAAGGATCTTCAATCTTCGTAAATTTCGGGGCCTTCTTGAATAGAACATCGGCGCGAAGGAAGCGAGCAATGAAATCTCCAAAGCTGACTCCTTGCCCTTCGGATGCCACAAATAGGCCCCCATAGATGTTCAATGCCTTGATCAGGCCTGTATATTTCTGCCGAACGACATTCTCAGTCATTAAGCCCTCTCGCATAACTGGTGCTCTAGCAAAAACGTATTCGTTCCGGGGTAGCAACTCCTCGTAATGCTCTCCCGTGATTGGCAGTCCAGAAACATCCCGGAACTCTTCCAGCAAAATAGAAACCTCTCGGTCCCCCAATAGAAATGTATGCATGGGAAGATTCCATTGGTTTACAAAAGCCTTAATCCACTACACATAGGGAGCATGGTAATAAAACAACGAAGCGTATACGGCCTGGTACAGACCAACCTTCTGTAACCGCGATCGTTGGGCAGAGAGAATGTAGCGAGCCTAATTAAGCTATCCCACTGGATGCCGTGGGGTAACGCCTATCTTATAAACCTGCCCCCAGGGTCAAGCTTCGCCTTAGCATATCTGGCTTACTAGAATGTTAATAGCCTCCGGAGGTTGGTTGGGTATCCCCGCTGACGATGGCTCAAGTCGACTTTTAAGGGTCCAGTTAACCACTTCTATTGCGTAAGCAGTACGCGGACGCTCTGTATACTAGATGTTGCGGATAGGCTCTGTAGGTTCCCCACAGGTGAAGCTATAGCGCCCCTTATAATATGACCATACCAAGTCCCTCATAAGAGAAGGCTCTTTTCATTCTTGTCATGTCTCTTGATCATGACCATCACTTCTTCATCTGAAAGTGATTGCGGGAAAGCTGTTTCTGAACGAGTATAAGGGAAGTAGGGAATTGAAGCCATTGTACCTGAAAAAGGACAAAAGAATCATCAAAAAGAGAACATGAGTTTATTTTGTGGGACTACTAACTCCAAAGCCAGTGGACCTCACGAAATCAAAGTGGCAGCTCACTAATGATGGAACATGTGTCCATTGTGAGAATCAAAAGTATTTTCATTAAATAAGAAGGTGGAGTTAAACTCCTAATATCCCAAAATGTGGGTCCTTTTTGAGAAAATTTCTCAAATCCAGAGACAGGGATTAAAACCATGAAAACCCTAAAGCGGAAAACACATATATTCAAGAACTGGGGGAGAAAGTTAATAGAGTAAAATTCCTAATGAAGGAAGCTTTAAAACATTAAATTAGAGCAAAGCTCCGCAAACAAGAAAATAATTGTAGAATGCCCACATTGGGGAACTCGTGGATTGAACAATAGAATTAAATTCCAGAAATCCCTAAAATATCTGGATGAACAACAGTGTAAATCCCTAAGAAAAATCAACGATAAACTCAAGAATGGCCATTGATTCGAACCCTCGATCAAGACATCAAGATCTATGATCTTAAAATAACCCATTTTTTTAAATATCCGAGACATCGGTTCAAGAAAAAGAGCCAAGATCTGTCAAATATGTTAATGGATTTAAAATCCGGAAAATGCCCTAAAAATGTTAAGAGTTAAGCTCTGTTCATGGTCCTTACCAAAAATTTGGCAGAGTCGACTCTGTTTAAAGAACTTTTTGAGGGCAGAGAACTAAGCTCTGAGCGAGAATTAAATTCTTAAGAAAAAAGAAAACTCAATGAAGAAGACAAAGAAACAGTTGTAGGATATATGTATGCCCTAGAGGCCATTATTTATAATGGATGCTATGGACATATATATGTATATGACAATCTTGCTCGAAATGATAATATGCTATCTGGTTTGACTTTATCTTAACATGTGCGTATGTTTTACTAGTTATTACGTATTGCTTATACATGTTGATAAAGCCCGTAGGATGTGCTTGACTACCAGCCTTATGATGGCGATCATACTTATGAGGGTTGGGTGGTCTATATGCATATCCTTAAGCTGTCCCTAGTCGTAGGAATATCGAGGTAGGGCATCGATATTCTAGAGTAGACTAGTGTATACGTTTCTAAACCCCGACGAGAGGCGATGGTTAGTTTCATAGCCATTGATGTTTTTCACCTAAGATTGTATACAGGTGCTCACTTTGGGTGGGTACACTGAACGGACTCGCCGAGAACTGTTGGACGGTATTATACCTAGCGTCAGATGTCAGTTATCATGTGGCATGTGTACAGGTAGTCTGTAGACCTAAGATCATCATTTATTTCATGAGTTCCCACTGTGCTTTGATTACTACCTTACCACGGCTTAAAAGAGACGTGTAAACAGGTTTTAGTTGGGTACAGTCCCAAGCCACATGGAGGCAGTGAGTAATTTTTAGGGATTCGTCGATATCACACTGTGTTTGGTTGATTAACACTATAAGCCCCTAGGCAGGGCAGTTGAGAATTACTGATAGTTAGATCAGTAGTTTCTCGGATGGTCTTGAGCCACACCAACACGACTTATCAGGTTAGTAGGGGTCTGATGTAAACCACCCCGTAGACCCGATATGCGATACTCTCAGACGAACAGACCAGACTATACGAATATTTTCATGGTTAGGCTTAGTAGGGGCTCACATGTGTTTTCTTGTCTACCTTCTTTTCGATAGGTACCTGGATAGCTGTTACGTACAGCTAGTGCTGTCGACGCACTTGTGGTTAAACCCACTGCCAGCGTACTGTCGAGTCTTTAGAGTCCCGCACAGACGGTTTCACTGGTTCAGGAGAAACGATGTAGAGGCCGTATGTCTATACGTGCAGGATTCCGATTGATTACATGTACTATATTCGAGGAATTTAATCGGACGGATTTTAATTCTAGTGAGCTTAGGATTAAGCCAGTTTGTTAAAGCAGATATTGATTTAATGCTGGTATTATATTAGTAGTAGTATTCTATCTCTTGGGTATTCATATTTTGGTACGAATACGGGTATGTATATATGGTAGAAAGTATTTTGTATTTATACAAAACATCTTCTAAAAGATGACACCTCATTATGTATATTTCTATTTATCAAAAATAGAAAATGAGGTGGAGGGGTGAGGTGGCTGCAAGCATGGCATGAAGCATGGCTTTGGTATTTTTTTATTCATTTGTGAATACTATTGAAATATTGGTTGTAATTTTAATGAAAGAAATAATGCTTTATATTTTTTCCTTAGCCATTCTTCAACTCATTCTTGCATTGCCATTATCTCTCCTCTCTTGTGTTCATTCTCTTCCTCATCCCTTATCATTCTCATGTGTTGAGAGCCAAAGAGATTTAAGATAAAAAATTACTACTAAATATCTCAACATCATCTAAGGAAAATAGATTAGCAAACTAGTTTGCTTAGTTTGTTTCTTTTTGAAGTAGGAGATTGAATCAAGAACCTTCAGGTGCATCATTTAGGATCGAGAAAGCCGACGACCAAACTTGATCTAGGATCGGAAAGGAGCTTAAGAAGAGAATAAAGAAGACCCGAAGGATACGAATCTCATAGGTATAAAATTCTATCATAGTAGAATAAACATATATGTGGTTTTGCTATTAGAGATTATGGTAGTTCTTGGGTTGTAGTCTTTGTTGCATGCTTCAAAATCGATTTTTGAAAATTCCACCTCTCTACAAACCCCGTAGAGTATGCAACATAGACTCACATGGTATTAGGGCCACTCCATAAGCCTTAGATAGCTCTTTACGATGTCAAAAATCCGTTGTTTTGTCGCGCATGAACTGCCGACAAAAACAATCCCAAAAATTGATATTTTGAGATGTTTGCACACCCTGCAGGCTCATGGTTTGAACTAAGAAGCTCCAGGGTGAAGCATGGGCACCCCGGGAAAACCCCGGGGGGACGAAGGCCGGGTTCACCCACCAAGACCACCACAAGGCAGCCTTGGGGGTAGTGACCCGAAAGCACCCCAAAAGGGTGCTCTCGGGTGAAGGTCTACCCTAGCACCTCCACGAGGTTCTAATGACATCAAGCATGCCAAATTCAAATATTTTTAAGTGCTAAGCTAGACTAGACAAGATCATTAGCTAGTTGATTAGGGTTTAGGTTTGATATCTAGGCAAACTATAAGAAGTGAAGATGGCTATACCCTCGTAGATCGGGTCCTTCACTTCACATGCTCCGTGTCGTAGTCCTGTGACTCCACTAGGCTCCACTTGAGGGTTTGGACAAGCTTCCTCCGATGACCTTCGTGCTGAAGATGATCCACGCGAAGTCTTT
The DNA here is from genome assembly GCA_030015575.1 of Agapanthus africanus. Taxonomy (NCBI): domain Eukaryota; kingdom Viridiplantae; phylum Streptophyta; class Magnoliopsida; order Asparagales; family Amaryllidaceae; genus Agapanthus; species Agapanthus africanus. The sequence goes on from JASDDO010000018.1 coordinate 366,472,564, forward strand.
CCAACTCAAGCTACCTCTATACTAAACTCTTTGGTGTAGGAAACACGCTACAATTGATCGGTAGTCAAGTATAGGATGGTGAAGTAGGGGATAAGAAAGCTCACATGTTTGTGTTCAAGCTTCATGGTTCACATCACATGTGAGGGTTGAAACTTGAACCATGACAATGAGGCAGATGAAGAAGCTAGAGGGCATGAGAGAAAAAATGGGAGCAACTCAAGAAAATAGCTAAGTGTAAGAATGAACAAGTGAATGGCTAACACCTTGACCTCACTCATTCAAGCATAGAATTATTGCAGTATAAAATTGTACCCATGCTTAAATAGTGAGTCAAGATGAATAAACAATGATAAAAGCCCATGCTTGCAACCATGCTCCCAAAGTCTTCTCATTTTCCACCTCATTTCTATTTTCATAAAATAGAAATTTATGTCATGCTACATATATATATATATATCATATATATATATATATATATATATTAATACATATAATAAAATATTTAGTGAGCTAATGATATTAGTTAAGATATAATTATATCAAATATAATATATATCACATTATTAAATCAACACTTGATTTAATAATCCAGTTATATCACATATGACCGACTAATATCATTTATCTGCATATCACATTATCAAATCAACACTTTATTCGACAATCAAGTTATATCACATATAACCGAACCGATAACAGATAACTGCCAGATTACAATATGGTATCACATACACGTATTTAATCAGGCCCATACACATATCACATATGTGTCCTACTTCGTTTTGCTTGAACTAGGGAACTTCTATGTGGGACTCTAAAGACTCGTCAATATGCCAGCAGTAGGTGATAATCACATCAGTCGCCTACAAGCCGTCAACGGTACTAGCTGGACGTAACGACTATCCGGTTATTGAGCGATATGAAGATCAACAAGCAAGCTTGTCCATACTCTCCATGAAGCCTATCAGTAACACTACCGTACAGTCCGGTCTCTTCGTCTGATATGTCGCATATCATGTCTAGGGGTGGTTAACGTCAGACCCCAGTAACGTGACAAGTCATGCCGATGTCTAGCCTATAACGGTTTGAAAAACTACAGATAACACTTATCAGTAAATATCATAAGCAGCCCTGGCCAGGGACTTCCAGTTATAGCCAATCAAGCATAGCACAACATCAACCCCCAATACCGGGAGAGACGAAACCCCTCCTATCGCTCATTGCCTCCATGCGACTCGGGACTGTATCCAAAATCCACCTGTTTGCACGTCTCCTTTGAGCATGGTAGGGAGGAAATCAAAGCACAGTAGGACCCGCACAAGACTCTATGACGATCTCGGGTCTACAGACTAACTTGTACCAGTGTCACCAGAGGACTGCTATCTGACGATAGGTATACTACCAACTAGGAGTTCTCGGCGAGTCCTGTTCGGTGTACACATTCTCTAATGAGCACCTGTATACAATCTTTGATGTCACACACCAATAGTTGTGGGATCAACCATCGCCCTCTAAGGGACAAGAAATGTACATACTAGTCTACTCTGGAATATCGATGTCTTAGTCACGATATTCCATCGACTAGGAACTGATTAAAGGATGTACTTTTGGACCACCCGGCCCCACTAGTATGATCTCATCATAATCCTGGTAGTCAAGTACATATCCTAAGGGCTTTATCAACATGTGAGATCAAGAAAGTAAAGAATACTAATCAACATGTTAAGATAAAGAGTAACCAGGCAACATACTATCATGTCGAGCAAGAAAGTCCTATATATATATATATCCAAGCATCCACTATAATATATATCACATGCATATTCCCAACAATCTCCCACTTGCACTAAGGCCATGTGTTGTAGTAACTCATACCCAACATCCCAAAAGTCTTTTGAATAGTATCTGGGGGAAGACCTCGGCGAGTGGATCCACTGTGGTATTCTCTGTGTCAACTCTCCTGACCTCGATCTCCTGGAGATCAACTATCTCCCTGATCAGGTGATAATGTCTAAGAATATGTCTAGATCGTTGACAGGACTGGGGTTCCTAGGCCAAAACCAAAACTCTATTTTTATTATAGTACACTGGTATTGGATGCTCAATGGTAGGAACCAAGTTCATTATATGAAATTATTCATCCAGACAAGCTCTTTTGCAGTATCGTTGGTAGCGATGTAATTAGCCTCTATCAACGAGTCTGCTACGATATATAGCTTGGAACCCTTCCAACATATCGTCCCTCCACTGAGGGTGAAGACAAAACCCGAGACTGACTTTCAGTCGTCCTTATCACTCTGGAAGCTCGAATCAGTAAAGGACTCCATCTGGAGTTCACTGTTACCATACACCAAGAACATCTCTTTAGCCCTTCTCAAGCACTTAAAAATGTTCTTCACAGCTGTCTGGTGGTTTTCCCCAAGATCTATTCGATACTTACTCACTACACCTAGTGAGCAAGCTACATCTGGTCTGGTACATAACATCGCATACATAATTGACCCGACTGCCGAAATATAGGGTATCCCTTGTATGCGAGCCCTCTCCAAATCAGTCTTGAGAGACATCTCTTTGGAGAGAGTGATTCTTGAACAAGTGGGTACATTACCACGCTTAGAATCATCCATACTAAACTCCTTTAGCATGGTGTCTACGTACCTGGATTGGGACAATCCCAAATCCATTTAGATCTATATCCTCAGGATGTAGGAGACATCAGTTACATCTTTCATGGAGAACTTGTGTGATAAGAGGAGCTTTACCGAGTGTAGCATAGGAACATCGTTTCCTATCAAGAAAGTATGTCATCCACGTACAATACGAGGAAGACAACCATACTCTTTACAACCTTCTACAACCTTCTTATATATACATGGTCCATCTACCTTTTTGATGAAGTCAAACTCTTTGACAGCTTCATCAAAACGGATGTTCCATCTCCGCGATGCCTACTTTAACCCGTAGATGGATTTAAGCAGCTTGCACATGCTTCCGCTGCCCCCACTGTCTACGAAGCCCTCTGGCAGTGTTATATACACGCTCTCTTCTAAATAACCATTTAGAAAAGCGGTTTTGACGTGCAGTCTGCCAGATTTCGTAGTCATGGTATGCAGTAATGGCAAGTAGGATCCTGATGTACTTAAGCATAGCGACAGGAGAAAAAGTTTCATCATAGTCGACACCAGGTCGTTGACAAAAACCTTTTGCTATAAGTCTAGCTTTGAAAATCTCAACTTTTCCATCTACACCAAATTATCTTTCTCAAAGATCCTCTTGCTCCTGATGGGTTTTACCCCTTCTGGAGCAGCATCCAAAGTCAATACTTTGTTGGTGTACATGGATTCCATCTCAGATCGCATAGCATCCAGCCATTTCACATAGTCTCCACTTGTGATGGCCTACTCGAAACTAGTTGGGTCATCATCTCCATGATGCAATCCTCGCTCCCACCATCTATGAGAAAACCGTAGTATCTCTCAGGTAGATGAGGAACCCAACTAGATCTGTGGAGTGGCTGTGGTTCGTCGGGGACTATTGAATCCTCCAGTTCCACCAAATCGTCAGTTATAGTTTGCTTTGCTGGAACTACTACTAGTTCTACCTTATTGACACTAATTTCTTTGACAAGAAATTCCTTTTCTAAAAAGGTGGCATGTCGAGAAACAAAATATCTTTTGTTCCTCAGTGTGGTAGAAGATATACCCTCGCGAATAGTTGGGATATCCTACAAACTTGCACAAAACTGACCTTGCCTCGAGCTTGTCCAGATTTTGCTTTTCAACATAGGCCGGACAACCCCATATCTTAACTCGTTTAAGAGATGGTCTCTTTCCATTCCATATCTCATATGGAGTGGTAGGCGACGAATTTGATCGGAACTCTATTCAATAGGTATGCATCTTCTCAAGTGCATGTCCCTGAAAGGAAATAGGCAACTCAGCAGTACTCATCATAGAGCGCACTATATCTTATAGGGTGCAATTCCTCCATCCCGATATACCATTGTGCTAAGGTGTATACGGAGTAGTAAACTGAGAGAGACTCTCATTCTCTTTTAAATAATCCCGGGATTCCATGCTCAAGTATTCTCTTCCCTGATCATATTGAAGGATTTGAGTACCTTTACCCATTTGGTTCTCAACTTCGTACTTATATTCCTTGAAATTCTCAAAAGATTCAGATTTTTGTTTCAACAAGAACACATGTCCGTATCTTAAGAGAACATCGGTGAATGTAATAGAGTACGCGGAACCATCCCTGGCATGTGTAGACATATGACCATATACATCACCATGTATCTGTCCAAGAGTTCAGTAGTTCTTTCTCCGTTTCCAGTAAACGGAGATTTGTTCACCTAGCCTTTGAAACATGAATGGAAAGTTTCATAAGATGCAAATTCGAACGGATTCAAATATGCATCCTTATGGAACTTTAGTTATTCTTGTCTCATCGACATGACCTAGTCTACAATGCCTCAAGAAGACTTCGTTCATTTCTGAACTGTTCCTCTTGTGTATGTTCTATATGTTTAGAACTGTAGTTTGATTCAGAACGTGTACACTGTTATACAACATAGCTTACCCAATCAACACTTGATTTAGGAAAATATTCACAATATTATTGGTACGAAATAACGGTCGCTCAGAATCATTGTATTACCAGTTGGTAACACTATGTGATATTTGTCAACTGCTTTGGCTGCAACAATTGGACCATCTCTACTACCAGAGACATATCACCATTTCCCAAATCTCCACCTTTCTATAGCCTATGTAACAAATTACATGTACGGGATCCTGATCCGGTATCCAATACCTAGGATGTAGAGGTAACTGAGAAACAGTTCTTGGTTACGAACACACCCGAAGAAAATGCATCAACATGCTTATTTTTCGTTTGGGTGGGGTGGGAATCCGGATATTCCCCTATTCCTTACTCAGACTTATGGCAATCATAACGTAGAGTGGAACCAAGCCCAGTATAATTAGTAAGTTAGGTCAAAACATCCATATTATTATCTTGATTAAGGCATTTCATTGGTCGCTACCAGGAGAGAGAGAAGGGTAATCACTTTGCATGCGCTCTTTGCAAGATTAGATTGGTTATTTTATCTAATCAGGATGGCTCCCACTGTTTTTATCAAATCTTCCTTCAAACTCTAAAAGGTAAGATTAGTCGGGATTAATTACACCCTACAGGTTCGCCAATCGTTCGGCCAGGCAGGTATCGGTTCTCCGAGGGAGATTCCCTATGCTTTCGCACGGACCTAATTAAAATAAACCTCGTTTCCCTAGAGGCACAACCTCATTGACAGCTTTCTAGACACCTACTAGATTAGCTAATTGTAAAGTGCAAAACTCTCTCAGGAGTAACTCTTACTCGCAATAGGTATCGGTATCCAACTATCATATAGAAGGTATGCAATCTTATTGCAAATTTCAACACTTGAAATTCCCGATAACAGTTTTTACCCTTAGCGTCCAATGACCTTGACGGAGGCCAAACTACCCATAGGCCGCTAGTCAAGTTCAACCCATTCATTTCTTGATTGAATTATACCAACCCGCATGACCCTTGATGGAGGCCAAACAATGTCGTACGACTACCCTAATCCAATCGCATCATATGCTACAGATAAGTACTAATCAGCTACCGTACACTACACCTTGACGGAGACCAAACAACCGTAGCACGAATACTAAAATAGCACTTATCTGAAATGACGGAGGGCTACGCGGTTTTTTTT